>JAGSMT010000054.1:658964-1317929 GCA_029286875.1 Lamproptera curius
TCGTTTTCAATTGAGTATTTTTTTGGCATAGTCATAGTGATTAACATCGCTTATTTTTCCTAAAATACACGTTGCAAGCCGCAGTCAAGTAATTATATTACTCAAATTTAGATATTTTTACAGGTGTAATTCATATTAGTACTACACATTTACGATGGTACATATTTTATACACCCAGTACTCGGATTTTGTTGTAATTATTAAAAACTGAAAAAAGATTATAGTTCAAATTTGTCTTTCGTATTCTACATAAGGATATTATAATAGCAAATGTTTTTTTGCAATATTTGTTTTATATTTCATTAAAAGTATTTATATGTAAATTTCATTGAGTGAAATATAATTTGAATTTAATTTATAATTGCCTAAAGGGTTGGTCGCGTACAGTATGCCAAGTGCTTTGCACGCAAATGGAGGTGTGGTGGGATGTACTGCCAATGCGCTTTACTTTGCAGCCACCTATCGTGAATTTAAACTATTCCTCCAGGTATTTCTATTTATAGCCCTAAACCTTTAAAAAAAATTCCTTCTTTGAAGACATGTTATTTTTATGTAGTAGTAAAATAGCACATCTGGTTCGGCGTAAAAGATAGCGAAGCTAGGGAAATTTATCGTAAAATGACGATGCACAGCTTTCGATTTCAATTAGTTGAACGCCCTATCCCTAAATGTCACAACCTTATCCAATTTATTTAACACCCATACCTATTATAACTTAACCAGTTACGAGACAATAAAGTTATCAGTTCATATTGTTTATAGACGAAATAATATATTCCAGAGTGTCGAGCGATAGATATACCATTTGAAATAACGCAAATGAAAGGACCTTATGGAATACAAGTGTCTTGGTCTGATGGAGGTGATCAAAATATCCCTTTAATACCATACCGTACTATCACTACGACGCTTCGAGTAGCTCTACCTACTCCACTTGAAGATTACAATGACACTGTAACCTACCAGTGCGTTTATGTATTATTGTATTTATCTACACACTAGTAGAAAATGTAGTATTTTGGGTACGGGTAAGTATTCCTTTTTTATTAGTCTTTTGTACTAATAAAAAAGGAATACTAATAACAGAAGAACTAGGAAGAATCGGAAATGAGAAAAAGAATATCTACCTTTTAAGAATACAACGATCCCATCGTTAAATTTCTGTAGTTTATATCACTGATATGTTAAATGTTTAAAAACGTTCCATACATCAAATACGAATTTAAATAATCATTTGATATCGCAAAATTTGTGATCAAGTTTTCAATCTTTGTTTAATGTTTATTCTTTTATTTATTGTTTAATGTTTAATGATTATTTTTAATTAGAAGTTAATTATCTGATTAATAATCTTCTTTAATAATTCAAAAAATATATGAAAGGTTAATATAACCATGTTTTTAAATTTATGATGATATTCACAAGATCACAAGCGAGATAGCAAGACTTAGTTAAAAAAAGTTTTTCTAAGGCGTAATAAATTACTTTATTTTATCTCAAAACTCAATTCGTTACAATTTCCAACCAATATTATCGACTCAGGTTGAAGTCAACTGGTGGAGAATGGATGGGAAAAGGTGTCGTGAGGCGATTCGGGCGCGGTAGACTTGCCAATTTGCGGCCGCGCGTGTGCTGGCTGAAATCACATGCACCACACACGTGTTTAACCACGCATCTTAAAATTGAAAACACGACTGCTAAGGCTGTTAGTATCTAGAATGTTGAAAAGAGACTGTATATGTTGTTACATTTGTCTACTTACGTTTATGGACGAAATATCATCCGTCAAATCTTACACTTGCAAAATGCTATCAGATCTTTAGATTATCTTTCAATAATAAGCAGTAGAGAATCAGTTTTATTATAACATTTTTAATTCAATAGTTAAATATATATATTTGATTATAGATTTAATATCATAGCTTTAAGTATGACCATTGAGCGTTATATGTAAAACTAGGAGATTTCGTCCATGGCAGTGCCAGGTTATTTATAGATTTTCCTGTGCTGAAAAGTGAGAAGCAGTGGCGTGCATTCGATGTGGCCTATGTCCAGCAGTGGACTGTCATAGGCTGATGATAATGACGATGTTGAAAAAGTACTCAGAGATATTTTAGCTTTCTAATAGTGACAGATCATTTAAAATTGGTTCCAAGCTTAGGGCTATTCATGACGGTTAATGGTGACGTCCGTTGGTGGAATTAACCATTACAACCGGGAGTCGAGGGGCGTCAAACCTTAAGGTGCACAGGCTTCACCTTTGTTGGCTCAGCTCAGGGTCCCAGAGGGGAGACCTCGGCTCGGGCTCCACTTTTAAACTGTCAGGATCTAATCGAGGGTGCCCAGGAGGGCTGAGCTCGGCTCGATGAATCGCTTTTAGATCCTTTCTAACCCGTTAGCAACATGTATCGAGTACGCCCCGGTGGGCCGAACCTCGGCTCGATAAGTTGCTTTAGGGCCGACACCACCGACACCCTCCAAAAGGAGTACGGCAGTCTTGAGGGAGAACCCAGAGGTGTTGGCGATCCCGGGCCGTCAGGGCTACCGGACCATCTCCGGTGAGGGCGGCGTGCCTGTTGGCTGGCACCTTGCCCTGGGACCTGGATGCGAAACCTCGCGTCCTCTTTCTGGCGCGAGGAAGATCCTCGGGGCTTCAGGCCAGCCCGGAAAGATAAGGGGCGCAGGAGACGATTGCGCTCCCTTGCAAACAGGAGGAGCTGCGGCTGGAGCACCCCAGCGCCGGCGTCGAACAATAAAGCCTATACGCCCGTTCTTAAGTGGTGGCTGAAAGGACATGGTCCTAACGTTCCGCGCAGGGTTCTCCGGACAGGCTGTTTCGGGAGGTACCTGTGCCGCTGGCCGGTAGGAGCCCACAGAGGTGCCACCACTGTGGCGTTGTGCCGGAGACGGCCCAACACGCGCTGGAAGGTGCCCAGCCTGGGTCGAGCAACGCCGAGAGCCGTAGGCGGGGGCACGACCTTCGCTTCCTGCTGTAGTACGCGGATGCTGAGAGCGAAAGGTCGTGGGGCGCCGTCCGCTTTTGCGAGGACGGTGTCTGGAAGGAGGCGGGAAAGGGACAGGAGGCCGTGAGCGCCCTGGTATCCGCAGAAAGGCCAGGCGCGAAGAGTGGCGTACGCGCAACCTTCCGACACTGAGCCCCTGGGCGCCGGGCAAGGGTGCCGCCGCCAGGGCTGAAGAGGAGCGCCGTGCCGTTTGTTCCGGCACGGCGCCTAAAGCGTTCCGGTGTCCCAAGACACCCGGAGAGAGACCCGATAGGGCCACGTCGCCGGGGTCGCTTGAAGACTTTATCAGTGCCCGCGGCCCCGGCTGCACGACATGAGAAGGAACAACCGTTGGTTTTTAGTGGGTATACCGGCCGCCCATCTTGGTCCGGGGGCCCATATCCCGCTCCCCCTCACTTTGGCGGCGGGGAATCCTAAACTGGATTTTTCCAACGGCAAAAAAAAAAAAAAGTGGCGGCATAGGTGGATGGCTACCGCCGCCTTTGGCTTTTAGGAATGCGCCAGAAGGCCACATAGGAGGAATGTAGGTTGCTAAGATTTTCATCCCACGGTTCGTTCCTGAAATCAGCTATGCGCGTCTTGGACTGATGTTCAAGGGCGCGTAGCTGCCTTCGGTTCCGCTTGATTGGATACCAATCATGGGCGCAAGTCGCAGCTCTCTTGCGTTGCAAGAGGTCCTTGATGTCGTTTGGCAAGGCCCAGCGGGGGTTTTCCTCCACCGGGACTTGCCTCGAGGAGGCCTCGACGACACTTTGGACATGTCTCGTGAACGCATGAGCAGCGAGATTCACGTCGTTAGCGGAATTGAGGACATTTGGGATGGTGTCTAAGTTGGGTGAGCTAGTAGAGTCTAGCTGTGACTTTAGCTTGTGCCAGTCGACTTTAGTTTTAAGAACTGTATTTGGGTGGCTGGGAGGCCCTAACTTTAAGAGCACGGGACGGTGGTCTGAGGTTAGGTCGTTGATGACCTCTATGCTTCTAAGTGCAAGATTGATATTTTTTAGGAGTGCAATATCAAGCACATCCGGTCTGTGGCCCACCACGTGTGGGAAGTGTGTCTGCATTAACGGACCAGCCACACTGAAATTTAGTTGATCTGAAAATTTGTCAGGTTAGACCTCGCGGGTTGTTTATTATGGAATTACACCGGTTGTGCTTGCTATTGAGATCGTCGGCCAAAATGACGGCGCCTCCTAGGGAGAATAGCGTCTCGAAGTCGGATTGTTCGATGTATGAGGTGTCTCTACATGGTAAATATACCGAAGCTATTGTAATCGGCGCGTGACCTGTCATGGCTAACCTACAGATCGAGGCTGCTAGATGCTTTCGATTTGATGGAGTGTCGATTGCTACTGCACTGCACTGCGACACGACGGACGGCGGACGGCGCAGGTAGCTAAGAGGGATCGAGAGGGCTTGTCCGGTCGATCTGGAGGCTAGCTGCGCACTCTTGAACTAACTGCGCACTCTTGGGCTGACTGCGCACTCTTGACTAACTGCGCACTCTTCTATTCACAATTAATTCTTTCCTCTTTATATGATATGATTGAAGATGACACGTATCGAACAATCGGTTATAAAATATTTTCTTTCAAACAGATTAACTGGTGTATCAAAACGTATGAATGGAGTAAAGAAGAGTTAAAAGATGGTCCAAGAAACGAAATCAAAATGTGCTCCTGCGCCGGTATATATCCATCTAGTGGCGTGGCTTCCCCGGGTCAGGAGCAAAGCCTGATTTGCAAATGGCATACACCATCTGTGAGCGATGCACATCAGTGTGATTTTTAATTTTTTAACAGTTTTAAAAGTATTGCAAAAGATATAATTGTTGGCAAGTTTACTTTAAAAATCTGTTTTAAAGTATCTATGAATTGCGATGTGCTAAGTTTTTTCATGAAATACGATTATTAACGTTAGATTAGAGAACCGTTAATTGGTTTGTTGTGTAGTGATTTTTGGCATTTTTTATACTCATAAAAGTAATGTCTCGCGAGAATACAACAGTAATTGATATCCTATTAAAAGTTTGATAAAGATTTTAATATAAAACCACTCTAATTTTTTTGTTTTTCTTAAACTTTGTAAATTAAAAATATTATTTATGTGTGTGTGTTATTATGTGAAAATTAAGTAGATACATCAAAGCATTATATTGCTAAGTTTTATCCGAAACATAATATTGCAGCTCTTGAACTCTTAAAATATTCCAGTATGAAGGTATCGTTCTGCGGCTTTTGCAACTGCAACAGTTCAAACAGCAAGCGGCGCAGCTGACTACACTAATTGGATGTCGCACTTTAGAACCACGGCTACTGCTACGCGTCACTCCGTACGAAGAGGAAATCAATATTCCAGGGAAGTAAACATGTAAAATTATTAAAAAGTTTTTAAATATCATTTTGATCCAATGCATTACCATTGATGAACTGTACGACAAAAAAAATTGTACATGACATTACTATTTCTTCAATTTACGTCTAGCTGTTACCCACGACATAGTGCGCGTGGTAATTTATTAAACATTTATATTATTTTCTAAAAAAACAGTTCATTGGCTATCTTCCGGTGCAAGTCCCGTCAAAATCGGACAAGCAATTCCTGAGATAAGCCCGGGAGACGCAATTTTGAAAAGAATTATTTTATTATGTGTATCAGTTATATCATAATGTATATATAATCATTTAAGAACAGTTATTTTGATGTCAAACAGACACTCTAATTTTATTTATTTGTATAGATTAGAATATAGTTTTAGAAATCGCAAAGAGTTCCAAAAAGTATAAATGATAACAACAACTGAACATCTCTTATACTTGAAAACATTGAAATGGCTCAAGTGACCCCGACAACAGCCACGATGTCTCATACAGACGAGTCGCTGCGTAAACACACTAACACTTTCACAGATGCACAACACTTATCACACGCTAGGAGAGTTCCGTTCCGGGCAACCGCATATATGAAGCTATATATGTCTCGCTATATTTCAGCACCGTCTTTTATACACGGTTGCAGACCGATTACAAAACGTCAATATCGGGACACTTTTTCTTAAAGTACCCGAAATAGAAGTAGTATTCTGACTATTAAGTGCGCTTTACTGAATTTTTGTACATACACTAGAAAGTCTAAAACGGCGAGATTCAAATATAAAGCATAACACGGAAAGTCCATAAAAAGTGTTTTTAATAGGGAAGGGTACAAAAATATACCATGCCCTGTATATTTTTGTACATAAGTATTACAATAAACTTTGGAGCTGATATTGTCTGTTTATTAGAAATGTAATATAATATGCAACGTTGCGAGCCAGTCAATGAAATAGTTCATATTTTAATATTTTTAGTTATTTTAGTTTGAAAAGGGGCCAACAATTGCTTTAGGAACGAATTAAAGTCAAAGTCAAATATCTTTATTCAATATGGAAGCATTACACTTTCTTATTGATTGTCAAATAATCTACCACCGGTTCGGAAATGGAAGCCTCTGACCTGAGAAGAACCGGCGTAAGAAACTCAGCGGGACTTTTATTAATTAGGCATACGAGTATTTGCTCAATAAATCTTTTATAATAAAAAAAAAATAAGTTTTAATTTTAATGTTTTGATACTTTTATAGTTTATTGTAGGTATTATATAGTTTAAAAGATAGCTTTTTTAGTTTTTTTGACCATATAATTAGAAATATAATTAAAAGAACACTTAAAGTTGTCAAACATTCAAAGTGCATGAAGCACTTAAATATTAAAGCACATTATCTGTTATATCCATCATTGAATTTCATTGCTCGTTTTTAAATGTGAATTTAATTCTTGCTGCAATAAACTAAAAATATAAGATCAACATTTTGTTTAAATTTGACTGATTTATTGCTTACAGAAGTGCCATGCCAGTTGGATGAAAGCGTTGGAAAACAAAGATTAACAAACGTTGTATTAGTACGACCGACCACTGTTCCAAGGGTCGTCCTTTCCATGAAATGAAATAACTCCGGTTCAAACTATCTTGGGAAGATATTGAAGGTGAAAATGATTCTTTTAACGGTTTTTTTTTGATACACTGAATGAGGTAGGCCTTAAAAACCAGGACGTCCCAAGATATCTTAAGTTAAATTGTTTATACATTATTGAAACTAAATTAACTATCAATCAACTAAAGTCCACTTGGAGAATAGCTGTTAAAGGCCAAGTATTTTAAATGATTTTGATTCAAATACCAATGTCTGTATTGGTACGACCGCCATGTTTCAAACAATTAATCATTCGATCACGTTTGCAACTTATTAACTGTTATCGAATACTTAACTCCGTTTGTCAACAATCGTTCTTTTAATAACTTAAGAATCTAAGTAAAATGATTCTATGTAATAAAACTTTATTTTTCTTGTACTACAGCAATGGTAGGCCAAATAACAGTTACTGTTTCAATTGATTCGATAAAGTTGAATCAGACATTGTCACATAGTTATTGAAACTTAAACTATAATTTAGTTTAATTGAATATTTTTTAATTAAAGCCCTATAGTTGTCAAATGATTTTGATGTAATGCCTTATTGTTTTATTGATAAGGCAAATCTGCTACTGACTTAATGTAGACAGTGTTCCAAACTGATTCTTTATGTTATTTTACATCCTGGGTATGTGACTTTTCGATGGTTCTTGTAATACTTGGTATACGTGGCGCTAAGATACCTGAGCTCTCAGCACGGAAGTAAAAAACTTTAATATTTTGATTCAAGCCTCCGGAGAATGCTAGCGATTGACTAGCTTTAGATGCTTTAGCCGCGAACAGAAGGTGAAGCAGTTGTCCTCCTTTCCTACAGTCAGGAAGTCGAGTGAGAGCGATAGAACGTGACTTAACTCTTAAGGTAGATCTGGCTGCTGATCCTTGTACAGCTTCAGGGGAAAAGTCTAAGCCTATTTGCAGGAATCATAGTTCTAGTGCCCTGTGTAAAAGAGCTTTGAGGCAAGAGGGACTACCAACTTTTTAAATGGATTAACATAGTTTGCAAACCAGTCCAAATTTACGTTTGAAGAAAAATTCTGGTATATCTATTTTAAACATCTTGTTGCCACAATTAAAAGCATGGCTTAGCTTGAGACTGGATGGTATAGTGTTATTTTATTTTATAAACATTTATTTTCTATAATTCATTATTATTAACTGTCATTAATAATTTATTATTATAAAATACCTTTAATTTAAAAAGGAAGCAAGGACAACTGATTATATATAATGTGATTTCAAAATGACATTCCTAAATAAAAACGAAATAATAAGTATTATAGTTTTTAGGAGATTCACACTATTAAGTGAAGATTCACAACAATATGTAAATGTGAATAAATTAATTGAATATAATTTATTTAATATTACATGACTGAACAATTAACATGGCTTACTATGCCATTAACATTTTTAGCGAATAAAATCAATAAATTCAGATAGATAATTTGAAACGGAGATGAAGGAAAATCGCTTAAGATTTACTTTTAATAAACAATAGTAACATAACCAATAATATACATATACAAGTTGTAATAATATTATAATATTAAAAATTTATAATATTATCTAATTAAAATTATGTTAGGTAACACTAGATGCACTTGCGGTTTGCAGTCGAAGAATATGGATTTGTCGTGGCAATATATTGCACTCGCGGGCTCATCTCTACCTTGCAATAGATACGGCTATTGATGTAAGTATTGTTCATTCAAACTTAAAAACGCTAAAATGTTTAAATTAATATATTGATTTAATGATTTTTTTATACTTTACCCCATTCAGACTCGGAAGAAATGTAAACGAATTTAATGTCAATCAGTAATGACACAATTGCGCAAACGTCTCTTTATTGGTGAACTGCGGCCATTTTGAAACTAATTTTTGGGTGCCTATTGAGTTTGACATTAGTCTTTGCCTACAGAAATTCTAGAAATAATTCTCAAAGTGTAAAACTTAGACACGCAAAGTATACTAATTGAGATCATCTTTGTAGGGCAGAAAAGTTACAATCGATGTTCCAGTCAGTGGTACGTCAACGATAATGACGTTTTTGAGATCTGAGGTATCCAAATTCCCTTGTCAAGCAAAATTTTAGGATCAATTACATAAATAATAAATTTACATCTTTGTTATAAATTTCACATGTATAATTACTTTCAGCAACCGGTAGTACCATCACCCTTGAGCAAAAGTAAACACTTTAATAGTGAGGAAATTTTCTTAAAACGCGATGAAAATCGCGTTAGACAAAAAGGTATTGTGAAAGATTTTTATTTTTTGTGTGTTTATAAATTTTCATAGCAATTTCTTTGTTAAAATAATCAATGTTAATAATGTATAGAGCAAGTTTCAAAAGTTCACGTGTGCCCATGTTTTCCACCTTTGGACACTTCATCCAAATCGTCAACGCAAGAAGTCCCTTGTCTTGAATTTCGAAATGTTAACATAAACACAGGTATATTTTTACCCTTCTGTAAGATTTTCTGTTTATTATATTAAATGATTATTAATAGTAAAAAAAAATTCTAGTCTATAAATCTCTTTTACTCTCCTGTAAGATTTTTATAAATTGTTATATTTAATTATTTCTTTTATTTAGGCGATTATTATACATATAGGATCCTGGAAAGAATCCGAAACGTCGGGAATAAATTTATTTTAGTAACGCGAAAAATCCGTAAATTAGTGGATTTGTTTATTTAATTAATATTAACTTGAATCTATCGATAACTTTTATGAATCTTTAAATTTCCTGATTTTTTGCATTACTTCTCTGAATAGTTAACCATACTTATAAATATAATATGAATAATCTTAGTGGTATAACATCATATAATAATTTTACTAAAGGCCTTTGATTTCAAAATCAAGTTTCTTTCATGACGTTATGAATATATATTATGATATATGTCCAAAATATATGAATAATACAACTTATGAATAAAGGTTGTAGATCAAACTGAAATGATTTTTTTATATTTATTTAATGAATTGATATTTTTTTTGCTTTTTCGATTTCAACCAAATAGTGGTTGCTCAACATCTTCTAATAAGAAATGTCGGTAAACTAAAAGTCCAATGGAGTATTGCAGTGCGCGAGGGCACTCGCCCTCATCGTGAAATCACATCGAAAGGCAAGTGTTTTAATTATCCTTTATTTTTTTTTGATTTATACTTTTTACAGTGCGAATAAAAACATTAAAAGGTTAAAATAAAGGTTAACAACTTTTATTATAGATTTAAATTTAGTCGTTGTTGGAAAACTGTTATAACTATTATTGCGCTGTTATGAATTTGTATTGTTGTATACTCAAGCACTCCTTAAATATGTCGTACACTTTGTCCGGTAAGTACCATAAGATGCTGTTTTGGAGGATATAAGTAAGTGTTTATTATGCTTCTTTTACTAATACGAAACAGTCCTCGTGCACTTGTTACAAAAATGTATTTAAATAATTAAGACAGTAATAAAATAAAAAGTTATGAGGGCGAGTCAATAACAAAGTCATATAAGAGCAAGACTTGAACTCTACCACTATTTATTATTTTTGTTGCGTTTTATACTTTAAGATTTACGAGCGGTGGTTTCAGGAACATGTGTTTCGACGGGTACTGGACAGTACGTAAGGGTGAAATGTAACCCGATGAAAGGTCATATACCAGTGAGGGGGGCGAATAGAATAGAAATCAGTGTCATTGCAGATAGTTGGGGGATGTATAGAGAACAATTATTGATTCAGGTATAGAATATTAAACACATTATCTGTTTATACATAAACAAAAAGAAAACATTAATATATTTTAATAACTTTGCATAAATTATGTAATATGTCATGAACATATTGCAAATTTAAAAAGTTTTTTTAAGAATATACTATTCTTTGTATAGTTCACGATATTGTACTATTAATACTTTCTTGTGTTTACGCAAATATCAGACATGAATTAATAAAAGACTTTACGGATTTTATCGCCAAGTTAAACGCGATAAAGAGTAAGTTTTTTTTTTTATTATTGTACTATTAGTAAGAAATTTAACTATAATTATAAATAAGTATTTATTAAGTTTGTGAAAATAATAAAACTTGTATTCAATTTTTTTTTCATGTGATTAATCCTTTATTTTTTCCTTTATTCTCCTGCTTATAGATTGAGAACATGGAGCCAATTGTTTTAGACATGTGGATCGAGGCCGTTGGAGCACCTCTGAAATTCGCACTCAAACCGGTCGAATTTCTCCACGACGTACCAGTTCTTTGGTAAATAAAACTCTAATTATTTGTTAAGTCCACACTGCTGTATGATTCGCCATAGTTGATATGAATTTCGGCGTTCCATAGATTAACTTGCTAACGTAAATTTAACATTAGATTTTACCAATACCGTAAAAATCTGATGTTTTTTAAATTACTTAATTGTTTCGATCTAATGTTAGAGGTGGTAGATCCCCTTTTCAGTGGGCCGTCTGGGGCGGTACCACCTCGGTGCCTTTCCCGCCGCAAAGGGTGGTAGTGTTAAAACACTATTGTGTTCCGGTTTAAAAGTCATCGTAGCCAGCGTATTTACTAGGTAAACGTGACTTAACTTGATTGGTGATACCACTGGTATTGCTTATATTCATGGGCGTCCGTGACCACTATTCATCAGGTGGCCCGACTGTTCGTCTGCCTTCGTCGGCAATAAAAAAACATTTGTTGTCTTTATTTCAGGTTGTCTAAAACAGATCCTGAAAGAAAGCTTCACGTCAGAAACACATCAAAAGCCGATTTATCTGTTGACACGTATTTAGTGAAAGCTCATGGTAAAATAACTTTGAATATTAAAACGACTTAAAATAACAGCTCTTTCATTAGCATCCATTATATCCGAGAATAAGATTTATGTTTGTTACATTATTTCTTATGATAGTACTTATTACTCTTTGCTGGCTTTTTATCGATGGAACACTAGAAGTATCTATGTGTATATGTGTTTATAAAATGTAACGTTTTTAAGTAAATTACAGGAAAATGAAATTAATAATGCATACTTTTACAGATTTACAACAAGATTCGCTTCCTTTAAGACTATACATTCGTTTTTATGATACACCGAAAGCGCAGTCATGTGATGATGGATATGTTTGTGAGTATTTTTATTATTTTATCAAGAACAGATAACGTACACTCATAGTTAATTACACCGTTCTACTGAACTAAAATTGATTTAATAAATTATTAAAAAAAGCGACTCATAAGTATTCTTCTAGTTGTTTTTTGACAAATCGAAGATAAATACAAAGTTTATGACATTGTATTTATACTTAAAACAACGAACTTCCTTTGTCTTTTTATAAATTAAAAAAAAAACTTAAATAAAACCACGTTTTACGAATTATATATATGTACATATATACTGAAAAAATATATCAATATTTTTTCAGTATCAGTGACAGAAGAAGACATGTCATCATCTCAAATGTCTTTCTCAGAGGAAAAGAATACGGGAATTGAACTATTTTTATCCGAAGATGTCGGCAAACAGACGAATACTATTTTTAACGTAAGAAAATAAATTTGTATTGAAAGCCATATCACACTTAACTATTTTAACGCTAAAGAAGACGTCAAAACTTTCATATATGTATGTACGTAAAAACTATTTAGGTGACCTTTACTTTTGAAACTTTATAGTCAAATCACATATTAAAGACCTTTATTTTTACATTTTAGGGGTGTGACAATCATATAACATGAATCAACATGATTTAACGTTTAGTTTATCAATATATTTAAAAACCCTTTATTGTTTTATTATAATTTGATAACTTACTGGTAACAGATGCCCATTATTGGCACAATGGCATTTTAACATGTAGAAATTGATGTCTTTTGTTATATCTATAGAAATATACTGCAAAATAATTACCACAAATCGGTCAAAGTTGTTATGTAGTTGTATGTGTAATACATTAAGTGTCATCTGAATAATAATTTCAAACTTTAACTTAATGGCGTAGATTGAACTCATCACTAGATTATCTAGGTGGTAGGAGTAAAACTAATTATTTTTAACCAAAAAATTTTAAACTGGACTTTTAATGAATGAATTGAATTTAAAAAAAATGAATCCCTCAATCTAGAACACTGTGGGATCCAAAAAATTAGATATGAAACAGTAAAATACTGTTTGCAGTAAGTGATTAAAGTTTTGAGAGCGTAACTACCGTTATTACGTATATGAGATGTGACATCTCTTGTCTCAAAACGGCAAGAAGATTTTTGGCGTCTATCGCTGCGTTCCTAATGTAACGCAGGGTGAATTACTTACTGTAAGGTATAGGTCCTGCCTAGTAGTTAGGAAACTGCCTCCCTAGCCTAGTGGTAAGGTGGTGAGCTTCGAAACCGGACGTTGTGCAGATCCGCTGAAATTAGTCACGGCAATTTGGGCTCATCACGCAACCGTCTAAAAATTGAGATGATCTAAGCCTCAAAGATCTACCCACCAACCCACATTGGACTAGCATGATGGAGTACGGTCCAAAAACCCCCGAAAAGAAGCAAACATTAGGGGAGGCCTAATCCCAACAGTGGACTAACACAGGCTAATGATCATGATGATGATGATACGTCGTGCTCACCTCATGGCTATAAATGATTTATAAAAAAATATTTGATTAAAAAAGTTCTCCCTAGAAAAGTATTGTGAATACGTAGTATATTACATTAATGTTTATGGATCATCGGAATAAGTATTAAGAAGTGACTAGTGTACGAAATAAAATAATTGTACTCGATTTTGAGTAGATTACGTTAAAATCAGATGAAATCATATCCATATATGAATAAGTTAATTCCATTAATACGTAAGAAATGTTTTTAACTCTTTAACGGGTTACACGATGTTGTATATTCAGGTGCATCCGACCGAAATGACTATTGCACAAGGAGAAAAGGCGACGCTAACAGTTTGTCTATCGAAAATATAACAGAGATGAACCAAGCTGTGCTGCTCCTGCGAACGAAACCATTGCAATTCCACGGGTAATTTATTTTCTAAATTATAGCATCCAAGATCGCTAACAATTAGTCAGTCACGTTTACAAAAAATTGTTTTATAAGATTTATTTTTCAATATCCGTCGAGTACCTTTAAAGGAATATAAATAAATTTTACTCACATATGGTCAAACAAATTAGAACCCTTTTGTGAAGGATCGATTAAATCAAAATATTGTATATAACGATGTATTTTATAATTTAATTGTTTACCTTTGTTAATTTGCTTTAACTTTTTATGTAAAACTTATCTAATGTTATATAAATTGTAGGAGCAACTGGTTCAGAACAGAACCTCCGTCACAACGCGTTAGCATTCACGCCATTGGTCAAGCGAATCTACAAGTATCTTGCGAAGAATTGCAGGTGATAATAAGCGCCCTACAGCTGCCATCGGAGGGATTACTAGGTTCTTTTAATTTTTTTTGGTTCTTTTATTAATCTTGATTTTTGTTTGGATTCTTTTATATTATAGTGAGCCAGTAAAAAAAGTTAAAATCTTTATTTAACTATCATGTTATAGTTTCAGCTAGCGTAAAAGTTTTCACTCAAAAAGTACAAAGTATTACGGTCAAATAATATTTTATTATTTATTTATTTCAAGTAATATTTCTATGTCCACTGCTGGACAAAGGCCTTCCCTAACAAACCCCTATCCATTATGGGGTTTTGGACAGTATCCCACCACGCTGGTCCAATGCGGGTTGGTTGGTGGACCGACTTTTTACATGCCCATCCGACGCATGGATAATCTTACTTTTCAGACAATTGGATGATCAGCCCAAATTGCCCTTACCACCTAGGAAACAACAATGTAAAATTTGTTAAGTCCCCGCAGGATTCGAACCCACGACCTCCGGTTTCTAAAACGTACGACTATGCCACTAGGCTACGGAGGTAGTTAAAAATTAGTTTCTTAATGATGAGCATAAATTTATGTTATACTAGTGGACTTGACAGGCGTTGTTCTGTATGGTATACCAAGCGATAGGGATATTAAACAAAGTAAGAATTAAAGTTCACGTCGATTCAATTATTTACCTGCAGAATAGATAAACACCTGTATAATAATGTTTTTCAAATCAGTCCAACCATTTAATAGTTCACTGTCAACACACATACAGAAGAATTATTTTCGTATATTACAAACCTTGAAGTAGTTTGTTCAGAATCAAATTTTAATTCCAATGAACTCATTTTTAAACTTTTGTCCCAAAACTCTGCCAGTATCTTCGCTGTAACAAATGTGTAAGAAACAACATTTCTCATTATGTTTATTAAATTTTTCGTATACAATATTTTCAAGTAAAACTATTGTTAGCGTGTATAAGCTTCGTACGAAACAAAGAATCACGTTGAATATAAAGATTCAAGTAATTCCTTTTGTTAAATTCTTTTTTTCACTTGTATTAAATTTTGATGAGTATGTTTGAAGCTTATTTTCTTACAGAGTTCGGAAATATTTCCAAGTATTGAACATCGGCGATGGGGCATTGTCTGTTAAAGCGTTGACTAGTTCACCGTGGACGTTTCCATATTAAATGACATATATACAAAATGCCATCCTAACTGTAACGCGAACTCGAATCAATTGCTCTTTGAGCTTCCGCCACGAACTTCCATTGAGGTAATAAAAACTATTATTGTTTACTCCAAGTGTAAATTTTTATTTTAAATAATGAACTAAAAGTTTGAATTGAAAAAATTATTTTGGTAAATGCGTAATATTAGTTTTTTTTTTTTAATAAGTGTACTGTTTATGCATATTACGGTATTAAGAATACCTAATAAAAGTTTGTCAAATCATCTAAGAAAATCTTCCCAAAAAGAGTAAAATTCAGTTATAATAAATTAATGTTAATGCATTTCAGACAAACATTCAATTGCTCCCGAAAATTAATTAAAAAATCTGTTATAAAATACTTCAAATATCAAAATGGAGTAAAAAGATGTATTTAAAAACATTAAAAAAATATAAACTGGAATAAGGGGCAATATGATTTATATTATACACAAAACACAAAGACTTAATTAGTAGTTTTATACTAAAAAAAGTAAATACTCAGACATAGTGACTTCAATTATAATTCATGTAATGTTTGTACTGAAATATTAACATTGTAATTTTTAGCTCTGTGCGACATTCAACATACACACAAACGAGATATGGCCGACATCACATGAAGAACACTCGTCGTGTAAAATCACCACGACTCCACTTAAGTTTAGCGATTTTAATGACGTGCTTCTCCTTGTATGTATCCTTTCTTCATTACTTTTTGCATTTTTTATTCATACAGTGTTACAATTATGTCACCAACAGCATATATACATGATCATGTATGTACAGCATTCACAATAATATAAAAAAACTAAAATTACAAAAAGAACAAAATGTACATGAGTTATAACTATTTACAAGAGAAAGGCTCATAATTAGATTAAAATTTTTTTACAAAATTTAGTTGACATAACAAAAGATTTTAATGCTTTTTATTTCATAAGGTGCAAGAAACATATAGTCTAGTGTATAGACAATATAGTCTTGTGTGATCGGCCTTTTCATTCAGTTTTATAGTCCGATGGGAGGGATAACCGATACTGCGAGGTGAGACGCAATACAGACGTCCTTGTTCGTGTCCTATCCAACTAGGAAACAACGATGAAAGTTTAGAATCCATAAGAATTCAAATCCACGACCTACGGTGCTACGGCGCAAAGGCTACGGAGATAGTTTTTATTTTACATTTATTTTCTGTCTGAATTGGTTTATTTTTTTTTGGCAACGAAGGCAGACGTGCAGTTGGTCCACCTGATGGAAAGTGGAAGTCACCGACGCCTATTGATATCGGCAATGTCATTAATAATATTCTGCTAAGCTACGTTTACCCAGTAAATACGCTGGCTACAGTACTATTCAAACCGGAACACAGTAATGTTTCACGCTATCGCTTTGCGGCAGAAATAGGAAACGCGGTGGCACCGCCCCAGACGGCCCTATGTAAAAAGGGGACCTACCACCTCCAAAAACCTGCTCAGCTTGAGTGTACAAATAATAATACGCATGTATATTATAAACTTTATTAATATTGTGTTCACGCTGAGTAAATATATTGAGGCAATAATGGCCAGTACAGTCCAGTATTCGTGCGCTTTACATAAATTTTACGCAACCTGAAATTTAATATAGGAGCCGGTACGCGCGTTAATAATTTAGTTGGATACAATTTTAAATTCTGATTTACGACCCACCCACGGGGTATATAAACAACGTTATGAGATACTAAATACTTTAAAATTAATGTGATTTGTACAGTTTTGTTTGCGTGTACATTTCAATTTAATTCACGTGAAATTATCTTCGTTTTATATATATGGTGCTATTAAAACTTTGCACTGTGCTTAAGTTAGTTGAAAATTTTTAACGTCTTAAAATTGCAAGTTATTAATCGTACTATTATGGCAGTATTAGCTGTACTTGATAGTAATGTATGGTATTATTATATAGTTATCGTATTTAATAAATTTAAAAAAGTTCTTATGTGATTGCTAAGTGTTTTATTATTTCTTCTGTTGATAACGGTGCTGTTCTGTGCTGTTCTGTTGGGTCACAGCGTCTGATTGTCACTGTTATTATTAAAAAAATAACAGAATTGGATTTTAAACATTTTAATTTCACAAATAACAGTACCGACAAATGTATTTATCGTCTGTTTTCTTATACTTTTTCATTGCCTGTGGATTTTTTCTTTGATTATAAATTATTGTTAAATAATATTATACAATATTGTAGACGTACTGAGAAATTATTTTTTTTCTGATCGGAATACGATGATACCCGAACTGTCAATTAATAATTGTATTAGTTTAGTGTCATTTTCAAATCCATTTATACAAAACTTTATTTTCTAGTGTCAAATGTCAAAATTATACTATTCGAAAGAGTATAAATAGAAACTGTTCCTAAACTAACGAATTTGATATTTTCTCACTATATCTATACACTCATCTATGTCCCACAAAACCAATATATTTGTTTTAGAAATAATCGAATTATAAATATAAAAATTACGTAATAACAAGGAATAAAATAAAATAGAACAAAATAATTAAAAACCTTATAAAATTTTTCTTTTATCGTTTTCACAAATATATTCTACTACTGTCTTACAATAAAATGATCTCAGGTCATGAGTTTGAATCGTGTGAGGATACAATAACTTTTTACAGTTGATTAGGACCACGGGGGCTGATTACGCAGTTGTATTTAAATTAAGATGGTCCATGTGTCGGATGGGCTTGAAAAATAGTCGATTCTATTCGCAACACAACAATCGCAAACGTATTATAAAAGTAATAAATAGGACGTGTACTTTTGTTTGCGCTTACAATTATGACCTATAACGCTACTGCGTAAATAGCTTATCTCCAATATAGATCAGCCGCCTTTATTCAGATCAGATATTCGAGAATTATTCGGTTTAAACTATGTTTCATACTATATAAATATAATACAACATAAGCATGGTATGCATCTTTTGACCTTACTGTTATAGCATTTTCTAAAAATGTAATAACCTTACTGATATGATATTTTTCAGGAAATTCCTTTGAAGGCACATATAGAAATACCGAAGGTATCTATTTTCCGACTGAACATGACTTTGGGACAATCGCCAGAGGGGACACGAGGAAGACATACTTCGACGTTACGCACACGAGCTGTAAGGATATATTGAGATGTAACGATTTTTACGCATGACAAATATGGTTATGCCTTGGGCAGTAAGCTTGCAAAATTACGACACAACTGTCATATAAAAGATTACTGCGTGGTGTGTATAGCGTTGCGTGGCGTTATTTTTAATGGATTTTTATAAACTTGTTTCTACATATTATATAGTTAACAATCTAAAATCAACTTAAGAACTCTTAAACAAAATATAAAAAAAGAACATTTAAGATTTATAAGTGAAATATTTTTCCTAAATATTTTTATTATAATTAATTTTATGTTTCATATTATTCCAGTTTTTAGATGCTCAGAATAAATTAACGTATAAGGATATCATCATTTTTAAATTAATGTATAAAATTATTTCTAGACAGCTTACAAATTGTGCATGGATATTGTTAATTTTGTAACATACTTCATCATATGTTAATTTTTTCAGCTTTGTTACCTATACAATTATTGGTGACATTTGAAGGCGATAATGTATTTGCACTTTCGCCAAAAAGCCTTAATCTGGATCCCAAATGTACCGGCCGTTTCTACGTTCAATACATGGCTAGGTAACTTGGTTTTCTTTCCTAACGCTTTGTATAAGTCACCAATATTTTATTGTCTCGTTTCTTTTGTGATTTGTGTGTTTTTCTATTGACTTAAAACGTTCAATATAATATAATAGTTCGGAATTTTTGGTTTCGCGATCTAGCGTAATAGGCCCTTGCCTTACAAAACGGAGGACGTGGGAAACCCACGGGGAATCAACCACGTGTTGTCGTTTTTCTAGTTGTTTAGGACAATATGGCCGGATTCATAAATAGGAAGGGCATGTAAACTGTCAGGAATGTCTTTGGCAGTATTTATGGGATGTTAACGCCTTCCAATAACCATTAATTCGTCGATAGAATATAGTAAACCTCTTGGTTTGTGGAGATCAGGTGCCAATTGCTCTGTGTAAAAACTGGTATTCAGGTAAATCTGGATGGATTATAAGTCAACCCTACGATAACTTGGAACAATGGATTATAAAAAATTGTTTTAAAAATTAAATGTTAATAATACAAGTTGTATTAAGATATGCAGCATCCATTAACAAGAAAGACAAGTCATTGAGTTTACATAGTTGACTGATTTTTTTTACCATTGACTGACTTGTTATAAATGGTATTAATATACTTTATTTTAACTCAATACTATACATAAAATTTAAATTTATAAACTAACCGTTATAAAATTCTATTATTTAATATGACTTTTGTTATTTTAATCTATTAATAGTACAGCAAACACATTTATCTATTCTAATGATATAGCACCTAAAGTTACATTAACTATATTAACTACATTTTTATTTGAAAATATTAAATATCAGTTAGTAATTTGTTATTATGTCAGTTATTGTACAGAATTGAAAAAAAATATTTATGCCCGCTAAATATAAAAACCATTCGCTCAATGACCTGTAAGGACCTTATCCTTTATTTAAATCAATCGAGACTTTACTTTTTAAGTTATGACGTTAATTGAAAAATGTTTAGAGATATTACTGGCTCCTGCGGCATCTGCCGAACAATAATTGAAAGTTAATTTTCGCAGCGGAAGCGTTCCCGAAGCTTTTGGTAAAATACGAGTTAATGCAATTGGGAAGAAAACTGGGAGGAGGGTATCAAATGTATTAGAGACCTTTGCCACTGTAAGAGGTTCGAGCACAGGCGACAGAGCGCGCGCTTTGCCCGTCCATGACTTTACTGATGACACAGTCTTGATACCGAGTATTTTCAGTCCTGATTACGAGAGTATACGATGAGTTACGGAAATACACGAAATGGATTTATAAATGAAATATATTGTACTAATCTAATTTTTATTTGTTCTTTACTTCTTTGCAACAAATTTTATTTAGACGATAACGTTAAAATTGTGATATGAGCGCCGATAAAGTTCATTTTGTAAATCTTACTGTTAATGCGATTAAAAACTATTATAAACATCATAAAATTGTTTTGTTCATCTAAAACATTATGTTAGTCAAAAATAAAATCCCCACCTCAGAACTAGTTAACTAATGACTTACTAAAAATTTTAAATGTCAGACAATTCAAAATACCTTGACCATTTTTTGGAATTACATACTGAGATTTTTTTTTTTTCGATTATACTGATTAAAACCGTTACAAGTTTTGTCTATTATTTTTATTGTTTTAACATTTACGAAGCTCAATAATTGAATAAATAGATTATTATTTTAAACCACTTAAACACACTTTAGATCCAAAAATAATACAAATAATAACACATTTTTGTAATTTACACAAAACCATTTACAGTATAACACTACAGTTTTCCTTAGAACTTTCGCTTCAATAGAAAAACAGGGAAAAGAAGATTAAACAAGAATTCCGTTTCTTTGTATTAAAATATATAGGAAATGCGGCTATCAAAAGTTCTCTGAACTTTTATGGAAAATAGATGCCGTTAAAAGTGAACAAACCAGTTCCTTTTTATGTTTATGTTTCGGCCATTATATAAGCTTTTATCTAAAAGCTATTATTAATGTTTTTCTTACATTTAAAACTTTTTTGTAAGACAAACATGATTACGTGAAATGCGATATTGTTTGTAGTAACTTTTCCCAGTAGTCCTTTTGTTTACTTTCAATTTCCAAGAATTGGAATACAATAATAATGCAGTTGATTCTCATAGGTAAGATATTTATATTAAAAAAATGTTATTTCCATCCCTCTTATACATACAATATTAGATCGAGTACTTTGTGTAACACGAAAAAAATATTGAAGGAAGGTGTTGAGTTTGAATTTTTGATTTAAAATATTGACCTGAAAAATTTACCCGTTGTAGCAAAACATATTTTAAAAATCAAATAAAAATATCCAACTTCATCAGGATATGTTTTTTTTGCGTTTATTAGTTTTATTAAATGAACAGTACTCGATTTAAATTATGGCAACTACACCTTGGCAACATATGCCTAATCTCCATAACCTAAACCCTTTACGTAAGTAAGTTATTTATTTAAAATATATGTTATAAATTGCCGTTTTTATTTACATAAAAAGGGCCATTGCTTACTGTTAACGTATATTAATTTTGTAAATAATTTAGAAGAAAAGGAGAGAAACCAGGAGACTAGCACAGGATTATGATGAAACTACATAATCTCTTTATGTATTACAACCCATAAGTTACTCTGAAACATACGCTTTATTTGTGTAAAGTTTCATTGAAATCTATAAAGTAGGTTTTGAATAAAAGTGAAACAAACAAACACTCATTCATGCTTACATTTGCTTATATAAAGTAATTACAATAATTACTTTAACAAAAGTAGAACAAAAAAAAACATTTATTCCATGAAACATAAGAAATTGTTTAGAATTAACGCAAAATTAGTAAATTCTATAACTTGAATTGTAAAAAAAAATTTTGCTATATAGTGCCATCTATTTACATTTTTGTGTTACTTTTACTCTGCTATGATTCACAACTTTTGCCTTTGTAATTGTTTTAAGAAGCACCAACAGATGTCGCAACAGCACAAGCTGACAGGTTTTGAGCGCCAAATTTTATGCATTAATTAATAGATGGCGCAGTTTTTAAAGTTTATTTCAAACGGTGTCTCAATTGTTTTATGAAGTATCGCAACCATTAAATATCAACTATTTAGTCTCTTTATAGAGCCATAATATACAGATGTAGTGAGGAATTATTTTTCTTCTAGAAGACTCGAATCTTTATTGGAATGCATTGACACCACAACACATTTAAAATGAATGATGTGATTGTATAATTTGGAGATCTATAGGTACTGAAACTATTTGAGAGAGCACGATAAATACAAACTTTTCCGAAAAATTACGAAAAAAGTTTTTCGACTCCCTATGTGTTGGATAAATATAACAAAATAATTCATAGCATTGGAGGTGTATTACTAGTCGCCTATCACTTAGTTATAATTTACTAGGTGACAATTCATCACTGAGGGCTCTAAATTACTTGAATGGAAAGACGTAGGCGAAACATACATAAATATATATTTTAAGTCTTATCACGAAGGTATAGATTATCAACTATCTTTAACTTCGATTCTACAGTATTTCAAAACAAATTCACCTCTTATCTATCCAGCCTTCTTTGTTTACAGATCACTAGAAAAAGAACCAAAAATAGTATTATGTAGTTCAAGACTGAGGCTAGTATACTAAGAGCTAAGTTATAAATGTATTAAACCATTTTAAATTCATATGTTAAGGATAATAACTTTTCAATTTAATATATCACTTAAATCGTAAAATTTCATAAATAAAAAAACCAAACTTTTTGTATATTTTGATATTAGAGAATAATATGTTTTTACGAAGCATATATGAAAGAGATATGTGGATATTTGTTTAATTTTCCTCTTCGCAAACGATCGTTAGAGACACTTGCGTCCTCGATGTCGTAACGAACAATTCCTAAATACGTTTTTTCCAGCATACTAAAGATAGTGACCTAAATCAACAATCACTTGTTTCTTCATTTAATTCACGGGGCTTATGAGAACAAACAAGTGTTCAAGGTAAATGATCCGTTAAAAGCCTATTACCTGCTAATTGTTACGGTTAGTTAATTCACGTGTAGAGTCAGTTCCTGTTAAAAGCTTTACCTTTACCCCAACTTAATCCTCTTGGTATTGACTTGTGCATTTCTTTTTATATTTTGTATATAAATGTTCCTGCAACAGTTATTACGCTATGTCTAGCATATTTATTGCTACTTAAAGCCTAGAAACTGTTATATAACAAATGAAGTTTAGATATACGTTTTTCGTGTTAGTTTTATAAATAATGACAAATTTTATGAAAAAGTTTATCAGTTATTAGGTTTCGACAAAAGTTTTTACTACACAGTTCAATAATATCTTTATTTAATAAACCCAGCTTTATTATGCATTCGTTTTGCCAAAACATATTTATCTCCTTTTTTTTCAAACGATCATTTATCTATTCTTTGCAAAAAAAAGAAGTTTTGCAAGGACAAATTCAAATTTATAAATCTTTTTTCAACATAGAAGCATTAAATTAAGTTATTAATTTTCAACACTGCTACCATTGCTTCAGAAAAAGTCTCTGTCCTAAAAAGAATCGGCGAAAGAAACTCGGTGGGACTATTTTTTTATCATCGTTTACAATGAGTTAATAAAATTTACAATTTTAAAGATACAAATGTCATATTATTAGTAAATATTTACACCGCTTTAATCAGTAAAAACTTGTAGAAACGTCCTATAAGAATAATTTATTTTTGGATACCTTAAATTAAGCATAGGAAGTTTTAAAACGATAAGCTTAACAAGCTTTTATAAAGGTGGTAGGTCTCTTTTTACAGCAGGCCTGGCAAATAAGTAGGGTGCAAACACTTATGTATTTCGGTTTTAATTGCCAATTTAATTACTGGGTAAACGAGACGATAAATGGTACATCTTCCGACTCAGCGCGGTGAGTTATAGTGTCTTACGCAGCTTATCTTATTGGGCTGGGCAGGTGTTAATTACCATCAGGTGCACATCCTGGTCGTCCCATGGCTTTGACCAATAAAAAAGCAAACTAAATATAATTTTTACAAATGAGAACACTTGTAACGTGTAATCATTAATTATTAGCTACAAACATCTTTTACGAAACATTCTTTATTTAAGAAACGTGCTGTTAATAAATTAAGCAGTCTTCTGTAAATGAATAATGCTTAATATTGTGGTTTCTTCTTTTGATTTTTTTTTGTATTAAATTATTTGTAAAAATGAGAAAGTGGAAAGATCTGAAAATTCTTCGTCTACTCCACACTTTACGAAAGCGCAGCGGGATATCTAACGAGGTAGTATTAAGCGCGATATTTTATATTTATTTTCAAATTAATAACTTATTATCTTAACATGTCAACGCTCAACAGATGGTGTACCTAATTGAATATATATTTCCAGTACAAGCTCATACTAATCATAGCTCTCTAGAGAATGATAATAAGTGTATACTGTGTATTATTTTATAGGGCCGAGCATGGCCCTATAAAACAATACAAATAATAATAAACACATTTACTGAAATACTAGCTTAAAATACGTTTTAAAAATAGTTTTAAAGAGATGATAAAGAAAGACACTTGGAGCCGGGGCTTCGTTTTAAATGTAACACTTCATAATTCGGGCAGTATAACGACGTATGGAATATCGAATTCATGCCACATACTCGACCAACGGCTCTAGACTCTTTAATATTAATCTACCTCCCTTTCGATACAATTTTGTGATAATCCAATAATCTCTAAATGTATAATAATAATATTAATTGGTTTGAATAACTGAATTCAATAATTAAATTTATTATAAGTTGTATAACATTAGTTGTCAACAGCACTTTAAATATTTATTCCATTTAGCACTTATCATGTACAGACAAATAGTTATTTAGTAAGATTTACTATCAAGACAAGGCTTTGCTTTTGTTATGTTTGGAATTTTTTCATTGGATTAAACATTTATTTTATTAAAATAGGCTTAAAGATAACTGAAATACTATCTTAGGGTTTTATTAATTAGATAATATGATAATCATGTCCACCTTTGTTTGAATACTTACTCACTTTTCAAACAGGAAAATTTCAACTTTTAGTCAGCATCTATTAGATACAAAGGATATCTGAGGCCTAAGCTTAGCACTAATGTGTTGTGTTAGGTACTCAGATCTAACATATCGTACGTGTTTATTGAATTAGGTACCGATTAAGGCAAGACGTTTACGTAATTTAATGCGTATAATAATAATAAAAGCACTGCCCATAAAAATTATTATTAACCAGACTTTCATTATTACTAACCAGAGTTACAGTGCCCATAAATTGGATTGCAGTTGTTTTACATATAACCAAAGTATATTTTAAAATGCTGTAAAAGTTAAATTACTTTACCTTATAAATAATTTTAATAGACTCCGTTTTTCGTTTTTTAATCAGTATGACAATTAGCACAGAATAGAATTCAATTTTGTCTCATTCGATATTTCATTTAGAGATTTGAAATCGCTCACGTACTCCCAGCCCTTTGGTTTCACAATTTAAGCTGCTTGTGAGCAATTATTAAATAATAATTTTAAAGCGGATAGTTTCAGCTCAAATAAATGTCATTTAGGTTTTATCTGGTACAAATGTCCAAGTCACTCGTTACAAAAATCATCAACCTGTTTTAGGCCACTGCTGGACATAGACCTCCCATAATGCACGACTTCTCCTTAATGGGGTTGTTGGACCGTATCCCCCACCCTGGTCCAATGCGGGTTGATGGATAGATCCGACGCATGGATCATCTTACTGTTCAGACAATTAGGTAATTGGCCTAAATTGTCCTAACCAACCAGAGATTCGAACCCACGACCTCCGTTTTTAAAGCAAAGCCAATACTGCTAGACCACGGGTATTTTTTTTTGGTTAAAAAATTAAACATTATTTTTAGTCAAAAATATGAAGATTTATTTCTCTAGAACTGTAATAAATATTAGGTTTGGTGTATGCATATCTGCAACAACGTAGTTATATTTGCTGCACTAAATATTTATGAACTACATATTGCTTGCAGCGTGGGTTGAATCGGAACCCTTCGGGCATTTGTTGTAGTAACATTTGAAGCGTAATTTTCTCTCAGATGTTATATCAACGACTATCATTCCATATACGACATTTGCTACAAAGTAGTTACTGCAGTAACGAAAAATCTAAGAGCAGAAGTTTGAATCAAGCAATATCGTTGTAAGTATATTGAAAAAATTAATGAATTAATTGAATAAAGCTATTTAAATTTCCTTAACAAGTCAAGAGATAATCATCATCATCATCATCATCATTATCAGCCAGTGTTAGTCCACTGCTGGACATAGGCCCTCCCTAATGCACTACTACTCCATGAGGGAGTTTTCGGACCTTATTCTACCACGCGTGTCCAATGCGAGTTAGTGGATGGACCGACTTTAACATGCCCTTCCGACGCATGGATCGTCGGGCCAAGTTTGTCCACCAACCAGAAAACAATAATAACATAAGTTGTTTCTCCGCGCGGTTCGTACTCATGATCTCCGGCTTATAAAGCAATAAACCGCTAGACCACAGAGGCGGTCAGATCAGAGATAGTACTAATTCAAAATTTTTTACAATAACTACTGTGATAAAATTTTATGAACATGCAAGCGGTTATCAAAACACAGTTCTTTCTATTGCTTGCCCGAATATTTTACATTATTAAATAAAATTACTTTTACGGATTTTATCGCGTTTATTTTACATTTGAGTCTACCCGTGACACGGCCGCTGGAAAGTGTTCAGAATGTCGGGAATTAAAATGAATAAACGCGATAAAATCGTAAATGCAATATTAATAAAACACAGTTCTTACGCATACTTATATAAACCTTCTTTTACATATTACTTACCTAATCAGAAAGATCTACTTATTTGCATAAATTCCTTTGAAATATTATATTGCTTGCAATTGAAAAAATGTAGTGTACCAATATTTTTATATTCTCTATAGTGCCTCCAAAGTTTAGTATGCGCTTGCGCTGTAGAAAGCGGAAGACGTGGGTTGGAATCCTGCGGGGACTGAACTGCTTTTTTTCAGTTGTTTCCTAGTTGTTTAGGGCAATGGGGGCTGATCACCCGATTGCCAGTAAATTAAGACGACGTAAGCAGAAGAAAACCCATGCGTCGGAAAGGCATGTATAAAGTCGTTCCTGCGCCTGATATCTCTCCGGTCGTATCGGTTATCCATCCCATCGGACTATAAAGATGAAGGAATGGCAAGTGCACCTGTGTATGCGCGTTCAATTGTGTATTATAATATCTCCTGAGCAGTTGGCTAATCTCTAATACATATCGGCCGCCGTAGTCGTTATCGACTGGAGCAGATTATATTAATATATTTTTTATATTACCTAAGAAGTATGTAACATCATGTGTAGTAAATTTAACAAAGCGTGGGGCGTTAGCCTAAGCCGATAATAATAATGAAATTATTATAATAAAATAAAAAGAGTGTTTTATTATTGCGTTCATGATATTTGTTATTTATTAGAAATTATTCAAAATTCCTTTTCAATATTTCTTGTAAGTTACTGATAGTCTTCTAACTCACATTCATTCTATTTCCATCCATACTTCATTCATTCAACGTACACTCATGCTGAAATTCTCGTTGGACCACCGCTTCGTCAATGTCGGTGAAATATATCGCTTCGTAAAGTACTTCAGGAGCAATCTTAAGTGGTATTTCGTTTCATCTGATATTTTTCTGAAATCTTGTATTTGTAAATATGAAAATCATTTCAATCTTATATTATATACGACTTCTTGTTCTTGAGGTGGGATTCTGTTACAGTCCCCTACACCGATCTATTCAGAATAATTTCTCATTGGATAACATTAGACTAAATGTTTACAGTTTTGCTGTAGTGATAAGAACCAATTAGATATAAGATGGTCATATTGTTGTATCTAAACCTTGAAGCAGTAGAAAAAGAGCCATCAGTTTGGTCTTTTTGACTGGGACTCGTACTCTGTGGAAAGACCGTTTAGAACATACTGGGTGTGGGGGCCTCGTTGCCACAAGCGCGTCTACCACCCAGTGACTTAACTGCACAAAGGAAAGGGAAACCTAGGTTGGGGCCGTCACTTTATAGTTCCCGGTAGCATCAAGAGCTGCGCAGGTGGGCCGAGGCCTCGTCTCTTAAGGATACCTTTTTTATAGCCTATAGAGCTTTAACTAATATATACCACTTCTTAAAGCGTTGGTGCTGGGAGAAGAAGTGGCGCAACAATCTCCAGCAACGCTTCTATGTAATATCGTATTAAGCTAGTGTTATATAGCAAAGGGTGTGTAAAGTTGACTACACCGGTGAGACCGTTGTCATGTGTGTGTGTATTGTCCTACACTACTCAGTGCAGGGTGTGTGTGACGGACGGAGGGGGCTGTTTGATCTTGTGCACGCCTAGTAATACAATAAATAACTAGGTATATAAAAGTATAATGAGCATTTAAGTCATTGTAGTTGTATTTATTTATCTACTTCTTATTCGTGTGAAAATACTAAAATGAATTCATGACTTCTTACTTTAAAACAAAAGATGAAATTGTAAAATTGAATTGCATAGAAATATTACGCAATTCTTCGTAGCACTTCAACTTATTTGAAGTAAAATAGTCTGACTGGAGTCTATTCAATTAGAATGGAAATTCTGAAAGCATTGAACTAGTTCTTATATTAAATACGTTGAATGTGAACGGAATATAAAACGGTCATTACGATATTTTAAAATTTATCTTAGTATTTTTTTTTCACTTAATATTTATTGACAAAAATTTAAAAGATAAAAGATAAATCATAACCAATATAAATGTTTCTGATGTTTTTTTTTTAAGTAAAGAGTAATATAAATCACGCAAAAATATAAATATTTATGCCACAAATATTTAGGAAGAAAAATGCAATAGCTAATTTTTAATTCTAGTCAATCATGCCGTGTCTCCAAATATCGAAAAAAGTTATAAAATATAATCAACTTTCAATATCAACCTTATTTGAAAAGTTATCTTCCCCTTTGTACAAAATTTAAAGTTGCTTATTTAAATATTTATAATGTAGTACTTTATTATCTTAAAGTTTTTCTTACTTATTTCCGCTAAAGTTTAGATCAGAACAACACTATAAGATACTATTAAGTTCGTACGAAGATCCCCCAAGAGATGGGGTGACAACTTGTGTAAATGTAATGTGTAGGGAGTCAGTGGATGCAGACAGCAAAGGATTGTACCTAGAGGTATCAAGAGGAAGAGGAGTAAAAGCCCTTGTGAAACACCCATGACTTTCCTTGCAATCTAATGACGGAGGCCTATGTTCAACCGTGAACTTCGTTAGGTTCATATAATGACTATTGCGATGTTTTTTTTTTCAATGTAATTATATTTTAGTGCCACATTTAATTATATGGTACACAAAAGTTATTATTTTCAAATAATTTTAACATATTAAAGCTTTAAAACCTATCGTCATTGTCAATGTTAATGTTCATGTCAATGTAAGGCATGTAATAATTGAACACTTGCACCACTTCTTGGTAATTGAATAGGAATCACTAATATGTAACTGTTATTCATAAAGTTGCACCACGTGTCGTACGTGGGCAGAATTTCATTTATTCTAAGGCCTCTACGCTGAATAAATGATTAACGGAAAAAGCCCTCCAAGGACTTTTGCAAAGTAAGTGAGAAGACGTGTTCGACATATTCCAGTCTTTGTTAAGACTTTTCCTGTTTCCATGACTATGCCTGTATTTTTTATTAAGCTACTACATCTGTATTCAATAGTGTGCGAATATTTTTTTTTATATTCTCAAACGTCTTAAATTCCCTTTGCATGCGATTTCACTCATTGTCTTTTTTATTCATTCGATTTTTCACGAGAAGTATAAGTTATTACAGTTATACATTTGCTGTTAAAGTTTTTAATTTATATTTAAATAAAATCAAAGTCAACAGTTGACGTACATGTAATTATTATTGTGTTTATTGGCAGTTTAAATTATAGTGTTTGTGGGCGACTAAATATATTTGAGATTCGCATTAATATTTTTGATGAGACCTCTTTTCAACGGAGCAAAGATATCACGTCCACAACTTAACCACCTACTAAAGTATATCATACCGGCATTATTAAAGGCACTATCTGTTATTAGAGAGTGCGATCAATAGATTTTCCTTCTACTGATTCAATTGTTTTGTAGGTACGCTATGTCGCACCGTTGCAAATCATGACTTAACAACTTTTTCTGTCGTTGCGCTTTGTCGATGATTCAATTGAACAGTTTAAATTGCGTCTATTCATAATGATGTTAACGACAATGGTTTTATGCAAGCCTGTATTTCCCTCAGTGCCACTTTTGTATCTCTGATGGCTTTCATGGTGTTTATTTAACCGTAAAGTGAGCTATTTGTAAACGTATTTATTTGTGATGGACTTTACTACTACTTTTACCTTTACCTTAAACTTGCTTACAAAAAATACCTTATTATTGACTACTTGACTTACCTTTGAAACTTTAAAATGTTTTATGTATATTATATTTTGAGGTTTATTTTCTTAAAGAAACGAGTTCAATATATTTACTATACTATTCGAGAATCTGCCGCAGTATGCTCATATGACCAAACAAAATATTCATGAACTACATATTGCTTTCAGCCCTATGGTGCCGTAGATCTTCCTAAAATTACAACGCAAATACGATTCAGCATTTGAATTGAAGTGAACACTGTCCCTGGCATCACAGAACTACTATAAGAATATTTGACAACAATGAGTCAGTTTATACAAATAATATATATCAAATAACTCACTGCATAAAATAATTCTGTCAAGTAAGAATCAATTAATAATCAATCTTAAATCAAAATTTATTTTAGAGTACCATCATATTAAATGAACGAAACGAGTATTTCTGAACCTTATGGTATCAGAAACTTTACACTAGTCATTTAGATTTAATAGTAGCAGTTAACTTAAGTAGTCCTACTGCTGGATATAGACCTTTTTCAATAAACGCTATGTTGGCCGATCTCTTGCTACTCGCTTAAAACTTTAATCGGTTACAGAAGAGTATCTCACCTGGTCGGATTCAAACCAACGCCCCGTTTTCTCCAATGCCTCTCCTCCAAAACTTTATTGGCCCATCGGCCAACGGTCCTTTCGACCACATGACTGGCTCTTCCATTAGCTAACTTGCACTATATCGGTGACTTTTCAATTAATATAGGTACCCAAGTCAATCATGGCATTAAATTTAGGTTAACGGTTGTGTCTGCCTCCGTAGCCTAGTGGTATAGGCGTGTGGCTTAGAAACCGGGGGTCGTGGGTTCGAATCCTGCGGGGACTCAACAAATTTTCATTGTTGTTTCCTAGTTGGTTAGGGTAATTTGGGCCGATCACCCAATTGTCTGAAGAATAAGATGATCTATGCGTCGGATGGGCATGTAAAAAGTTGGTCCACCCGCCAACCCGCATTGGACCAGCGTGGTGGAATACGGTCCGAAAAACCCTCTAGTGGATAGGGGTGTATAAGGGGATGCCTATGTCCAGCAGTAGACTATCACAGGCTGATGATGATGATGATGATAACGGTTGTGTCAAGTAACTGCGTCAAAAGCGAAAACATTGTTCATCAACTTGTTTAATACCTATGAGAGATTTGATCACCAATTGAGTTTGACACTATACTCTATTTACGAAAATTTAGGCAATTTTTTGGATGAGGAATAAATTTCTAAACAAATTAATATTTTTTCATGTAAAGAAGTTAAGATCAAAGTGTGCCATACAGTAATAAATTATCCATCAAATGTTAATAAAATAGATAATAATAAAGCAACTCTCTTTCGTCGAATTCATCATGAAGCTCTGAAAAATATGTATACTATATTAACGCTAACGCTGAATAAACCATGCGAGTATTTCCATATCCGAATATGTCAATCTAAATTCTCAGTATTCGTTTCCTTTGAAGCTTTTTTGAGAGATATCACTGTTTTTTTATTTTAATAGCCCTAAATGTCAGTAACTTGACATTAAACCTTTATAGCTCTATTTATTTATATATTACCTTGTCCACTCATTTATTAGTGACTAGTAGTCAATCCACGGCTCTTTCTTTCTTGGGGTTAAAAAGTAGCTTAAGTTATTCAACAAGGATATAGCTTAGAAGTGCTAAAATGATGTAAACGGCTTAATAGTTTTGGAGCCTTTTAATGACTAGTCAAAATCAAATTTTTCATCTCTAAAATATGAGTTCAGATAATATTATACTACTGACAAATATGACAAACGATTTGCACGCCACAGAGACCTTCTTACTTTTCAGCAACGCAAGAAATTCAGTGATGTACTTCTACTAACAGGGCCAGGTCATTAGCAATGCCTTTCAGTTGTGCGCCGTCTCCAAGTTCGAGGCCTAGTTCCCAAGTCGTAGAGTAGAACGCTTTTCGAACTTCAAGTCCAGTGCTGCGCAGATTTTCCAACCGATCGTTCCAACAGATAGTAGTTACAACCCTTTTGATGCCATATTGAAATCTCCAGTCACTAAGTATAAAGCACTAATATTTATTTTTATTTTTGACCTCTGTTTAAAGTTCATCGACGTTTGACCTTAACTCTTTAAATGAACAGTTACGAGATAAAAAAAGCTAAATGCGACGAATTCCTTCATTTAAAACAAATAAACCCGTTGCCAGTGTTGTTGCTGTTGTTAAAACAGAGTAAAAAAAATTAAAACAAAACATATTAAATTTTCATATACAGAATCGTTAAAAAATTTTTCTGTACATCATAATTCCCTAAAACTTATTACCTTGATTAATTATAAGTGAGTAATTGAAGAAAAGTCCATACTTAAAAAAAAACTCACAAGAAAAAAGTAAGTACATTTAATATTTACGTTCCTTTATTTTTATCTCAAACGGCAGAAGCTATTGAATTTATGAAAGTTACACAAGAAAATTAAAACCTATAACTTCTCAAATTACCTTGCAGACTTTGAAGTGGCAGAGCTTTGCAAACTTCTCGGTTTAATTTATCGAATTAAAAAGTAACGATGTTGCAAACAAGGGTAATATAAAGTTGGCATGCGAATTCTGCAGAAACTTTGGTAATCATTTCTTAGCCCCAGATCAATAACACGTTTATTTAAATATTATACTGAAATAACAAAATATAAAATTACGTATTGTAATTAATAAAAAAACAATATTGTTTCTAAAAGGAGATACTTTTAAATATAATATAGCCCTATTTAAGATAAAATTTTAACAAAAACAAATTCATACAAAAATTGTTTTGACGTTTATAGCGAGGCAAGGCTTTTTTTTAACGAAACCAGACGGGAAGTTGGGCAACTTGATGGAGAGTGGTGACCACACCATTGACATCGACAATACCAGGGCTATCACCTACGCTACGTATCTGGAGAAAGATGTTACGGCTTGTTTGCTCTGTAAATACGCTGGCTACAGTGCCGTTAAAACCAGAACACTGTAGTGTTTTTACACTACCACTTTGAGGCAGAAATAATATGTAGCACTAACCGGTTGCAATTAACGAATTTGTAACATCAAAATACTTACTAGGTAAACGAGAATCAACATCCTATATCTCATAGTAGGCAAAGCGTTAATGATTCCTCTGTTGATGATGATATTGCCAACATATATGGGTGTCGGTGACTACTTTCCATCAGGTGACCAGACTGCACATCTGCCTTCGAATCCAATAAGAAAGAAACAGCTGTTTTAAATTATTACACTGCAACCAACCTGTGCATATGTGCTGGAGGTCAGTGGATGCTGGTGCCTCTAAGCGACTAATGAGAAGGGCCTGTGCATTTGACTTTGACAGGCTGAAATGATATAACCGTTTTATATAACAAAAAACGATTTTTTTAAAACTTTGGTCAGTCTATCTGTTCTGGTTAACCTCTGGAATAGCTGGTTTATTTTTGACGGAATTTTACACTGTAGTTATTATAGTGTAGAAAGAATTGTGTTCCTTTTTTATTGAAAAACTAATAAGTTCTTAGATCAGGGGCTTCTATTGATCATTGACAATAAATTATTTCTTAATTATCATGTCGTAATAAAACATATATTGGACATTTATGTATTTCTATCCACGTTTCATTTTGTTAATTGTAAATTAGGAATTATGATTAAGAAAAAAGTAGAAGCCTTATAACTATACAAAGAAAATAATTCAATAACATCCTCCTAGTCAAATCTATATTAGAGATCAGCCAACTGTGAAGAAGATATTATAGTGCACAAGTGCACAAGAACAATACGAGCAAATACAGGTGCCCCTCCTGCTCCTTCACACTCATAGTCCGATGGAACATGCCCATCCGACTCATGGATCGTCTTTTTACAGTCGATCGGGTGATCAACCCGCATTGCCAATAACCAAGTACAAAACAATAAACAGTTGTATAGTCCCCGCAGGATTGAAGCCACGACCTCCGATTTCTTACCACTAGGCTGACCGAGGTAATTATTTTCAACCAACTTCTCATAAAAAGGAGGTACTCAATTCGCAGCGTATGTTTTTTCTTATTTTGTCTATATATGTACCACGTTGCTTCGCTCCTAATAATCCGCTTTTGGACATTCTTGTATAAAATTTATATTACCTATCATTTAGTCCTATTTTTTAATAACTGTGTGTTAAGTAGTTCAATAGAAATTTGAGCAATGAAAAAAATTAGAGCACCAAAAATCATAACCTCATGAGATTAAATTGCAAACTAGGCAGCGTTTAGATAGACCGTAAAGATAAAACCGTAAAGATAGACTTAAAATATGTTGTACATAATAGTACTTCCTTAAATGTTCTATAATAAAGTCCACAAGCCCATATATATATGTCTTAAGAATAACACTCAAGGAGCATTTTAATCTAAAATATTGGTAAAAATTACAATAAAACCTATTCATAGCTCATGTAAGATAATACAGTTTAAAACTACAAATCGATATCTGAGATTTAAAACGCGCGGGCAGAAATCGCGATGCAGTCGTGCAGAGAGCACCTTGTTTTCTAAGCAGGTATTGCATGAAATAGTTTTGATTAAAGTAAAAATTTCACTTCTTATTTTATATGTCTGATCCGGCAGACTTCGTTCTGCCTTGATCGATTCAGAAAAGATCGAAACTTCTGTATAAGATTTATCAATAAAAATAATCAAATCGATACAAAATTGTTCTCTTTTTTTATTTAATATCAAGAATTTTTATATTGTTACATCTTTAAAACCTTCACTTGACTTACCCATAGTTAAAGATCAAAAGTAGCCGCCAAATCGAGCGAAGGTACTAACAGCAATATTTTTTTTATAGTGAAAGAGACAAACACACAGAAACGCACAAGTTTAGTGTTAGTATTACTAATTTTAAAAGGTTACTTAGATCTTAGGTGGCCTTAAGTGGCCATATTTGCTCGCTAGAACGTTGTTGAGACTTCAGAATATTATTTGCTCTTATTTACCTGAGCTTCAAAACATGTTTGGGAATGTTATTACATTTTATTTTTAACAATAACAATGAGTACTAACTATAAATAACTTTTAATGTGTAATATGTATAAAATATGCTATGAATAAAAACATTAATGTTGTTATTTAAAAGCTCAGGTTTATTTTTGGTTTTGCACTTATGCAATAATGACGTTTCATCACACATCGATTTAACCTTGATGTAAGGAAAATAATTTAGCTAAAATTCAAATTTAAATGAGTTGCGTGTAATAGGTAGATCTCGCAATCAGTTACATAAATTATAAAAATAGAACTCAGAATGACATCCTATAAAAACGGAACATTATTACTTATTCGTTTGTGCTTGCACGCTGTTTGTTATCATTATTATTTTTCCTTTGACAATTAGATTAAGTATATCGATATATAAACTTGTAATTAGCTTCTTAATGTACTTTACACTATATTTAATATAATACGTAAACGAGCTGTAAGTTTCCTAAAAAAATTAATTTAAGAAAATTTAAAAGGATTGCTTATTACTTAAAAGTTTAAAATGGCGTTTTACTTGAAATTTAATCATAAAGAGAAAAGAAATGAGCATAGATAATTAGTTACAAGATTAATATTTCATGCATTTGACGCTATAACCGTGTTGCTGAAATTGTAACAATTGCCAAAATTACTATTTTATTGTCAAGTAAAAATTTATAAAAATCATTATTCAATAAAAAAATGTACGGTAATAAAATTACGTTTTAAAATAGTTTTATTATTCTTCTATGAAGAAGGAGTATAAAAAAGTTATTAATTTTTGTTTATGTTATTTGTTTTATTATTATTCAAAGAGAAATAGTTTAAAAAGGTAATATAAAGAAAACATAAGTGTGCAACCATTGTATCTAGGGCAATCATTACATGTTGAAAGGTTTTTCGTTCGCTTAATTACATAAGGATTGTTGGATCACTTAAAACATAAGTTATAAACCAATATTATTATGTTTTATTAATTTATCTATACATATAAATTGATAAGTAAGACAGACCCCTATTTTAAGTTGGTGAAATGTTAATTCATTAGTTATATTATTTTATTTATGGTGGTAAGCCTCCTTTAAAAAAACTGTGTAAGGAAGTACCATTGTGCTTATTTCTGCCGAAAATCTATAATGTTTACTACTGTATTCCGGTTTGAACAGCACTGTAGCCAGCGTAATTACTGGATACGCGACATGTAATATCAAGGCAACGAGTGGATTTGAGTGACCTTACGGCGTATCACCTACCAACAGTTCTTCGTTCAACTCGTCGCATAATTAAAAAAAAAGAACAACATTGCTATAGACTATACATTATTAATGTTAATATAAATAGTTAAAACCAAACATATAAAAACGTTGTAAAATATTGCCACAATCATTGTTATAAAATAAAAAGCAGAATAATCTGATGGATAAAAGAATCACTAAGAAAGTTGTTTACAGAAATAAAAATAATGACCTTTATGTTAATAACTAAATAACTAGTAATTAATAACATATTAGAAAATTAAAAAAAAATTGTTTTGTGCAAAAAATAGGCGTGATTTCATAAGACATTGTGATGTACATGACACAGATATAAGGAACAAACATAATTTAGTTCTTCCGGCAACTAGACTGCGAAGAATATGTAATGTTTTATGGAACAATGTATACGTTTTTACAACAAAATCCCTGTGAACGTTCAGAATTTAACTACGAATAAATTTAAAAAATGTGGTCAAGGAACATTAAATGATAAGTAAGCCTGGTAATGGAACAAAAAATATATCCAAATTTACAATATTGGATATGTTATGCCTTTAAATTGCTTGTAATTTTATTACAAAGATGACATAAAAAAGCCCGCTGAGTTACTTTACCTGGTTCTTCTTAGGTCTGTGGCACCCTTTTCCAAACTGGTGGTAGCATGTTTGATAATCAAAATTTAAACTTCCATATTGAATAAAATAATTTAATTTGGTTATCTAAGAAGCTATTAAAAAGTCTAACTTATTGAGACAAACAAAGAATAGAAAACTTCTACTAGGTTGGGCAGTTTTTCGTAAGCTTTGTCGAATTTTCTCGTCACCCATCCCACAGTGCCTCAAATCGAAAGTATTCGTGTAGTGCGTCCTACCTGCCATGCACTACTGTCTTTGTACAGTACTTAGTCACATAAGGTTTGATTGGTTCACAAATTTAAAGTCGCTCAGCGAACTATGGAGAGAGTTATGCTAGGAGTATCTCTGAAGGACCGTTAAAGAACCAGAGTTATCGTTATAGTTCACCGGATTAGTAATCTGAAGTGGCAGTAGGTCGGTCACATAAGCCGCATTACAGATGACTACTTCAGTTCGTAAGTTGAAACCGAGGCCCGGCACGTAGTGTGTGCAAAGTGGCCGATGTGGCCTAAATGATAATAGAAGACAGGAAGCTTTGGCTTGCATTAGGGGATGTCTATGTCCAGCAGTCGATTGACATGGCGGGAGGAAACTTACGTCACTAAGGGCATTGTTAAAGTCAAATAGTTAATACAGCTTTTGTATTAAAATTAATCAAAATTATTGTTTTGTTACTTCATCCTTATCACCATTTGTCTATTTATCTTTTTTTTCTTATTTCTTGTAATTTTATCATCCACAAATGAAGTTGCCTCCTAGGTTGTCAATTCGCCAACGAGCACATATGATATCTCATATGAAATACCTACAATGTGTTAACATTAGAGAGAGAAATTGGAAACCTATAACAAATGTAACGATCGTGTGCTAGGAGGCAGATAAAACAAGTTAATCGACTACCGAAGATGGATAGTAGGGTTCTATAGGACTAAACTTTAACTATAAATTTTGTTTTGCCTTTAAAATTAATGACTTACAATGTGATTTATATTTGTTTTTAAATATAATAATTATTTATGTGGCTTTGACAGCGTTAATAAACCAAATTTGATTTGTGTAGAGATATGATATTTTTTTTATGTATATGGTATGTAAGTATATTGTTGTGATTTCTTACAGTAACAAAGTTTTTTGCCTTTTTACGTAGTAAAAGTAGCCCATGCTATTCCAGGTTTCTTCTAGTGAAATAGTTTTTATTATATATTTCTATGTACATTTAGGTAACTATAAATGTGCGTTTTTAAAATAACTGCACGATTTGTTTGTTATGAAACCCAGATGACATAACGCGACAAAATTAATTATTTTGACAGTGTCATCTAATAGTAAAAGGTCAAATCGATAAAAGCCGTCGTCAATAATGTTCATTGAACTAAACTTAAAGAAAACATTTTATTTTTCAAATTAAGATGTATATATGAACCATTTAAAAAGAGTCAACCATTTTCAATTATTTCATATCTTATTGCGTTTTTCGGCAACGTCATATCTGTTGTGTTAAGTGAATTCTGCAACCCTTTCATTTTCGTACTTCTTCGTATACTTGGCCTGAATAGGGATTTATTATTCTAGTACCAATTGCACTTTGACGTACAAAAACCCACCTATTTGGGGTAGGAAAATACCAGTATATTTGATGTTTAATCCTATAAATCTGGTATTTCCTCCCGATTTTTTTAGGTTTGTCTGGATATTCTGCCAGCCATTCCACCAGCCAGATATTACACCGCTCGTCATTGCCTCGTTTGTTGTCGTGCAGGGTTCACCACGTGCAGGTGAGGTTGGGTATATTAAAGTGGTATTAACATATGTAATATGGTCTCATTATTCGTTTTGCAATTTTTTGTATATTTAAATATATTTCTTGTTGTGTTTTCCTTTACATAATATTTCTCCTCGACGGTAGATGGCGCTTGTACATATATTTATATCTTATGAGATTTTTAGTTAAAGGTTCTAAATCATTTACTGTCCTTTAGATGGCGCTTATTTTAAATGCAATCCAACTTGTTTCTTTAATTTAATTTAATATTGTATTTCAGTAAATTGCAAAAGTGTTCTCTGTACCTAGTGAAATTTTTAAAGACGAATGAATTGCTCCAATTTACTATTTTTCTGTGTGTCTTGAAGAAAATCGTTTCAGTTGACAATCAAAATTTATCTGCCACTGTCATCATATATTTATATTGGCCGTTACTTTCACTGAGATAACTATTTTTCACAAACTGTATATTGCTTTTCTGCCTGATGATTTAAACTTCCTTTTAAAGTACTATTTTTGTTAATATTCAGCCGCTTTATATTATTCAGAATTTTTTTATGTGACAGTGATGTAAACATTGTGCTGTAAGGTCGCCATTTCACTCCTAGAAGTCGCCCAACATTTGCGAATAGCATGAGAGGGCTACCGAGTCAAGGACGGACTCGGCTAACGACATTAGTCCGGAACAGCAACCTTAAAGTCCGCTTCGCAACATTGAATGTAGGCTCACTAACAGGAAAGACGTCGGAACTCGCTTATGAAGTTTCTAAGGAGGATGTCGAAGATAGGGCGGAGTGGAGAAAAAATATAAGGTAAGCTGACCCCACCACCGTGTGGGATACTAGCTAGGAAGAGAGAGAGAGAGAGAGAGAGAGAGATTGCGGTTAAGATTTTAATTTTCTTCGATTTTAATAAGGATTAAAAAAATAAGCTGGCTAAAAGAAAAATCATCATTATGTGGTTATGTGGTTATGTTGTAAGCCATCCTGTTTGAAATAGATACTGTCTATATATTTTAATTAATTTTACACAAGTAAATGGCAAAATGCCTCCGTAGCCTAATGGTATAGGCGTGTGCTTTAGAAACCGGAGGTCGTGGGTTCGTTTTCTGCGGGGATTCAACAAATTTTCATTTTTGTTTTCTAGTCTAGGGCCGATCACCCAACTGTCTGAAAAGTAAGACGATCCAAGCGTCGGATGGGCATGTAAAAAGTCGATCCACCCACCAACCCGCAATAGACCAGCGTGGTGGGATACGGTCCATAAACCCCCTGATGGAGAAGGTGAGGCCCATGTCCAGCAGAGGACTTACACAGGCTCATGATGATGATGAAGTAAATATTGTTGACATTCAGTTTTACCCTCTGTAACGTTAGGCTGATATAGTTATAAAACTCGGATGCCTAGCATAAGTGCTTAAATCTGCAATATACCGATTGCAATTTAATCCATGAATATTGACAGACATTTTATAGCCCATTCTGATTATTTCCTTCTTTCTGAAGGCCCGTTAAAATTTATGAACATTAGCTTCAGTTTGTTGTGGCTACAAAAATATTGTTTTCTTTTTGGTGCCATGTTTATTGCCTACTTTTTGATACCCTAAGGTACGCTCTGATTTCTTGCAAATGAATGCTTAACACAGAGTGGGTCTCTTTATACGGGTACGATACAACATTTTCGGTAAACATTTTCCATAGATATAGCAAGTGCTTTTCCTACGTGCCTTAGGCGGCCAAATCAAATGTAAATTTTTATACAATGGAAATGAACAGTACATAAGTTGGTATTAGTTGGATTGTAATCGACGTCTTGGTGGCAAGGACATCAATTAAGTAAATTTTTGTCGTGTTGTGGTTTGTCAGACGAACTTATAGATTATGCGGGATTTTGAAATTATGATTATGGTTATATGAGTCACGTTTATAACATTAACTGGTAATAATCTAATGAACTATCTTCCAACCAATAAATTATCACCATATTAAGGAGTGAAAATATTATTTTCGTCACGTCGTTTAAAATTATGTAATGCATTATGTAACATTCTTGTCTAAGTTTGTTATACTTTTTTAATTGTATTGTTATCATTAGTTTGCAAAAAAATAAAAACAAGCGTAAAAATACTTTTGGACCTTACATAATTTTCAATTAAAATTATTTGAGCTGCTGTATTAACCATTATCTAATTATAATTTCTAAGAAATGTGTAAAGTTCATCATCTTAAAAATAAAAAAAAATATAACTCTTTGGAGTCCATACATTATATATTTATATATATTTGCTTATATCTGTCTCTGAAAACCTTTTATCTTTATATTTCCTAATATTCTATTGTAACTAGTGTCGCAATTCTATTGTCTATGTTTGCAATGTGTGTATGGAATTAAATAAAACTTATTGTCATTATTTTGTACTATTCTTCTGGCAAAAAATATATTATCTAATCAATAAACTCATTTTCTTCAAACTCTATTTTAAAAAGTCCTGCTCCATCATGCATATTCTCTATGAAATATAGTGTGTAATGCTATTTACTTGTATGTTTGTACTACGTATGTAATTTTAAGAGTCTTCAACTCTCTTTCTTATAAGATAATTTATTTCTTTAGCACCGTGGGCTAAGCTTAAGAAGTTTTAAAACTATAAACTTTGAAAGCAAACTAAAAATAAAAACAATGTTACAAACTACACACCTTTTGAATTTATAACGTAGACATTAATTTACAAGCTAGAAAGATCTAAAACTAACATACAGTATTTTAGTAAATGTGTTCATTTATTAAAGTAAATGAAAGAAGTAAAATTTCATTAGTTTATTTTTATTAGTTTGCGACGCATATTCAAGAATAGGTATGTGAAAATTAGAAAAGGTAGTGATCTAATAATTCTATGTCTAATCTACATTTAAGGAAATTTTAGCTACAGAAAAATAGAAAATAGTAAATAAGAAATTTTAGTTATATATTCCATATAGCGATATAATTAATTACCTCATTATCTTTACACTTCAACGCTAAACAAATAGTGTACCTAATTGATTATTTATTTGCACTACAATTTACAATAATCATAGTTCTCGAGGAAATGAAAATAGGTAATGATTTTATGAAATTAAATTTACCGGTGGTAGGTCCCCTTTTTACAGGAAACCGTCTGGGTGGGTACCACCGCGGTGCCTGTTTCTGCCGCGAAACAGTAATGTTAATAAGTTAAGTTCCGGTTTGAAGGCCACCGTAGACAGCGTATTTACTGGGGTAACAAGACTTAACACCCTACGTCTCACGGTAGTCAGAGCGTTGGTTACCACTGGTATTGCCAATGTCCATGGGCGTCGGTAAGCACTTCCCATTAGGTGGCTCGACTGCTCGGCTGCCTGCGTATGCTATAAAAAAATAAGCTATATAAAAAATTATCTGCATAAACTTAAAATTTATGTTTTAATTTTAAGTTTTCACACTACCTGTTATATAAAAAAGCTTCTGATAAGATTAAAAAACACCTTAGGGACTTATTGATTAGTAAAAAAGTTATTTAAATCAAACGAATTTCTGTTTGAGTACTTAACTCCTATTTCATGTTAGTTTGCCATGGCTTACTCGTTACTATTAGATCCATTGGTTATCCGAGGTTTAGTGCTTAATACTAATGTATTGTTCAAAGTGCTCAGGCTTAGCACTACAGGAGTGTTTATTGAATTAAGCACCGAATTCGAAAAGACATTCATCTGAGGGTAAGCTATAAACACCGTCGATATTTTTTTTTGTTAAACAGACCTACACGAGTTACGGGGTCCAAAAAATCGATTTACAGTTGTTTTTTTTTATATTACTGCAGTTTTTTTTGATTGCATGCATAATTACTTAACATAAAATGTTAAATAATTTAATAAAACTGCAAAATTTCGGTCTTTAATCAGTTGGATAATTACTACAGACTGGAATTTAATTTTGTCTCATTAGATATTTCATTTAGAGAGTTGAAATTCGCTCACGTGCGCCTATCCTTACCTTTCTCGTCCGTACCGTAAATAGTCAAACTAACCGTCTCTTATTTATTAAAAAATATATTTAGTTTTGATTAAAAAATAAGCACAACTCTATAAAAACAAGTCTTGCTATGAGAATAAAGACACAAAATGATAAGTGACCTAAAAGTCATCATAATCATCATCATCAGCCTGTGATAGTCCACTGCTGGACATAAGCTTCCCCTAATACACCCCTATCCATTAGGGGGTTTTGCACCGTATTCTACGACGCTGGTTCAATGCCGGTTGGTGGGTGGACCGACTTTTTACATGCCCATCCGACTATCATCTTACTTTTCAGATAATTGGGTGATCGCCTCAAATTGCCCTAACCAACTTAAAAAACAACAATGAGAATTTGTTCAGTCCCTGCAGGATTCTAACCCACGATCATCGGCTTCTAAAGCATACGCCCTTACACACTAGGCTACGGAGGCAGACCTAAAAGTACAGCCAATTAAATAAACATACAAGAAATAGGGCAAAAAAAAATTTTGGGGAGCCAATTTTGTTGTATCAATTTAGAAATAAAGTAAATACCATACTTACTTACTGTCTGAAAATTTGTAGTTAATTTTTAAACAGCATTTAATTGGTGTCGGATAAATCATGTGGGAGCACAAATAATAAATTTTCTTTTTTCTTCAAGTCCTTTAAATCAAAGCAAGATGCTTAGTGTAAATAAACAAAATAACGCTTACATCTCTCTCTTGTTTCCATTTTACCAAATAATATTTAAGTGAGCTAACGCGCCCTTCGTCTGAATGTCCCCTTCCACGGCCCCACCGTACTGCATCAGCGGTGCGGCCCAGCCGAGTCGCGGAGGATAAGAAGAGCGGCCACGGAATATCAACACTTCTCTTCCCCCGCGACTCCTCCTTGGCTGTAGAAGACAGAGCTGGCAGTGCGTGGCTACCGCCTCTTCCCCGTCCACTACACCCGCTAAGGCGCATCCAAAGCTGGCTTCGCCAGCCAGCTTGGAGCAACCTCCACAGCGGCCCGCCTTACTCCTCAGGTCGGCCGTCTCAGTGGACTATAAAGCGAGAACCTGTTCGGGAGGGAAACTTGATTAGCTAGTCTAAGGTCCAAGCCAGCTGCCCATTCTTTTATTACCTCGCCTCTAGAATAATTTCTAGAGATTCCCCAATCTTTAGAGTGAGTGTATAAACTATACACAAGAAGATTTTAATAATCTTCTTGTGTATAGTTTATACACTAAATATATAGAATTACTGTTAGACTTAATAAAGTATAAGAGTTTAGAATGTTAAAACCTTGATTTAATAAAAGTAAACTGCACTCAACATAATTCTGATTAAATCATCAACACAATCATATAAATATTCGAGTCCATAAGCGATATTTCTTATTACAATCTACTTTGATCCGTTTCTCTTAAAATTGACTCAGAATATTGAACTAATATTAAAGGCCAAAGCTTTAATCAACCCTTACCCGGAAATCACGGTCAGAAAATGTTTGATACTGGACCGAACATTTTATACAGTTAGCAACAGGAACCAATAATTTTAATTGTAATTCCTTGATCAAAGGCATAGTTCAATCAATTGAAGTTTCACGAATTAACGTCATAATTCCCAAGTCAATAAGAATCATTAGTCTGAACTGCCTCCGTAGCCTAGTGGTATGGGCATGCTAATAGAAAACATCGAGATATCTGAATCCTGCGGAATTCTAAATTTTCATTGTTCTTTCCTGTTGGTACACAAAGTTTGGCAATAACCAAATTGTCTGAAAAGTAGTGATCCATGAACATGATGTTCGAACCACAAGCTCCGGTTTCAAATTCACGCCATACCATTTAGCACATGAGAGTTAATAACAACAAATCAATATAATGTGCCAAAAATTGTAATTTTTTGCTATCTTATACAATGGTACAATAACCTATCGTCGCAAACATGATGACTTTATTTTTTCAATTATAATATTTTATTTTAAAAACTATGAGTAAGTCTAAAAACTTAATGCTAATATATAAAACTAAGAACTTTATCATTTTAATTTGTAAAACCAAGTAAACAATTATCATGTGTATGGATTATAAGTTTACATTTTATATGTCTGAACCGACCAACGTCGTACTCCCCCATCGATTAATAAAAGATATTAACTTTTGTTTAAGATACAAAAATAATCTGATCTAAATAAAATTTTTATTATTTTCGAGAATTTTTATATTTTTACCTACAAATAATTAAAGAACAAAAGGAGCCAAATCGGTTCAGCCGTTTATAGTTTTGCGAGACTAACGAATACCAATTAATTTCGATAGTTTAGTTATAGTATTACTAACATTAAAAGGTAAGTTACATCTAAAGTGCCCTTAAGTGGCCATACTTGCTCGCTTGAACATTGTTGAGGCTTTATAATTGTATTTGCTCTCGTATACCTAAGCTTCTTTAACATGTTTGTTAAAGTTATAATATTTTATTGTTAACAATAACAATGAGTACTAACTATAAATAACTTTAAACGTGTAATATGAATAAAATATATGCTATGAATAACCGACCGGACAATCCCCAGTGTTAAACAATGAAACGGTTTTACATATTTCGATACGTGTTTTTTTTACTGGATCTCGTGCTCTGTGGAGTAAACCTATTAGAACATACCGGATTTGGGAGGGGGGAGGGGTCGTGGCCACAGGCGCTGGTTTTAAACTGCAGTGTCATAGCAAAGGGTGTGTAAGTTCAACCTCACCGATGGAGCCGATGTTGTGATTGTGTGTGTTGTCTTACACGTCTAAGTGTAGGGTCTGTTTGCTACGGTTTGGTGTGTCACATATTATCCCTTAAGGGCGTTTATGAATTGCTGGTTCGACACTATTGACCAATGAGCGTTTTAAATTCTGTACATTGCAGATGCGAAAACTAGCCATGAGTCGTCTGGCGGTTGAAGCAAGGACTGATGCTGTTGAATTTGTTGATCAGAGCAAGCAATTTTAAAAATAAATGGCTAGCTATTTGCTGGCGACGGCCCTTACCTACTGTTCACTGTAGGGTGAATGCCATCATACTAGACGAAATGTTATCATTGAAGCATGGTGCTAATGTATGGGTTTCTTCTCTAAACTTTCTGGGTTCACATCAGAAGTCTGCAGTTTGCGGTTCGGATTTACTACTGTCGTGACATCAAAATGGAGAATGTGCTTTAGTCTTAGCATAGACAGAATTGAAACTTTAATACATATTAACATTGTCTATTTTCTCAGATTTAGCATCACAAATAAAGTTCGACTATGTGGACATTATTCTAATGTACATGATAACAACTAAAATCTATTATGTTTCAGATTAGACGTAAATTTGAAACCATAAAAATGTAAATCGTCTAAGCGATAAAACAAATAAATTGATATGGATCGTTATAGATTTTAGAAACAAGTTAAGAAATTTTTTGCCTTAAAATTATACTTAACCTAAAATTTTATATTTGTTAATTTTATAGTGACATTTAAGTTAACAATATCATTGTGTTTTTAAGCATTCATTATTTAATGTTTTAAAGTCAATGAAACCAAACAGTTTTATATAACGGTATGTTATCTACCTTTATCCTAATAAACTAAACCTAAACGCAAAAATTAGTGAGGATGTACGGATGGGTGCATTTTTGTTACTCCTTCACGCTGAAGCTACTTAATTTACCTAAAAACTTCTCGATAGTATATTTTAAACTAAAATTCTACAAAAAAAGAACAAGCAGTTTTACACTTTTATTCTGTTAATTTTATAGAATACAAGCTTAGGCCCGTGGTTTCACCGCGTGATGATTTATGTGTTTGGTGGCGAGGTTTAAGATAAACATTATTACTCATTATATTTTACATAAATGTTTTTGCAGTGCGTCTTAGTATATTTCATCGATGGCAGACCTTTTCTACATATATATTGTCATAATGTATATCCTGGATAAATACACAATGTCTGTAAATAATATAGCCTAAACGATATTCTGATAGGCTCAACTATAGCGATTTTTATTTAAATCTACTCAGTCATTTCTAAAGAAAGAGTAACAAACATCTTTGCTCAAAACTTTCGCATTTATATAATATTTTTATTTATTATTTCATTTTATTTTACATGGAAAACAAACAGCTAATAAAAACTAAGATACATACGCCAGTTATAAACAAGGTAGTAACATGTTTTCACATTTAAACATCTAAGAATAGACGCCGTGAGAACAGACACTTATCTAAATGTATATAAAGGTAACATAAAAAAAGCAAACAGAATTTAAACAAAAATCAAATGAATTTAAGCTACGGTATCAAACCAATATTTGAATTAAAGATATTAAAGTCATGTTTTTCTGAGTGTTTCTTAAGTAAGGTAGAAGCACGATAGAAAAATTAATTTTTTCTATATTTTGTTGGGTGAAGAAGTAAGTGAAGAATTGGATGCTTTTGTCGTGATTTAGATATATTTTTGCGGTACAGAAAAAAACAATTTACTTAAAAGTAACGGACTATCAATCTTATTTTGTGCAATTTTTAATAGAAATGTTACATGTTGTGTGGTCTGTCTTACTGCCAATGGCAACAAGTGGTGAATTTTGCATTTAGATTCGTAATCATTGCCCACAGTACACGTTTAAATTCTAAAAATCGTAAAAACCGTTTCTGTATAGCCTCTAACCTATTTATATAAATGTCGTAGCAAGGATTCCAAAGTTGCGATGAATACACGAGAAGACTGCGCACGTATGAGCAGTTCGCAGCTGTAACAAAGTTCCCGCAGGATCTTATTATAAATCTGAGAGCTTTATTTGCTTCTTTAATAGTGTAGTCAATGTGCTTGTCGTACAATATTTTAGGGGCCTGAACTAAACCTAAATCCTTAATTTAACTGAAGCAAGATTTTCACTCAGTATTTGGTAATAGCATTTAGAAACATTAAGATCTAATTTATTAGATAAACAGTATTGTTCTAGTCTGAGTAAATCTTGTTTAAAATTTTTCATATCGTCTGCATATAATATAAATTGAGAATTTAAAAAAACAGCTTTTAATTTCATTAATTAAAATATTGAATAATAAAGGGTCCAATAAAGAGCCCTGCGGGACTCCTGACGGAATTGTAGTCCAAGAGGATAAATACCCATTTATCACAACAGCTTGCGACCTGTTTTGGGATATAAGAAGAAAACCACATTAATAAATCTCCATGAATTCCTGCAGCTATCAACTTTTGCATAAGTATTTGATGGTCTATACGATTAAATGCTTTAGTGAAATCGGTAAAAATAACATCTACTTGTATACCCTTATCCAAGGAGAAAGCGACATAATTATTAAATGACACAAGGTTACTGACTGTAGATCGATTTTTCATAAATCCATGCCGTTGATCGATTTAAGAATGAGAAACTGTAGCATACAGTTGCTTAAAAACCACTTTTTCAAAAAGTTTTGCAATTAGGCATAATTTAGTAACTGGTCAATAATTTTTATCATTATTTTTGCTACCGTTTTTGTGATTAGGTGATATAAATGTAGATTTCCAAATGTTCGGCATATATCCTTATTTTATCGATCATTTAAATAAGATACAGATCAGTAATAACAAGCCTTAGAACATTTTAGAATTAGTTGTGGCGAGATATTGTCCGGTCCAGCACCTTTAGTCGGGCCAAGGTATTTAGAAACTTAAGTATTTCATCAGGATTAACTTCTGTGTACTATATATTAGTAATATTTCGTGGCTACAACTCTATCATATTTTGGCGGACCATAACCGAGCGTTGAAGAATGAAAAATGTGGAGTGAAAGTACGATGAAAACAAGTTACAGATGTTATCGCCTGCTTCAGCCACATCATTTTCGTAAACCATTTGGGAGGGTATAGAATGAGAACATTTAGAGATAGATTTAACGTACGACCAAAATTTTTTTGGTGTGCGAGTTAGCGATTCTTCGGTTTGCTTAATATACGCTTCAAAACATCCCTTTTCTAGTCTCTTTGAACGATCTCTTAAGAATAAGAAAGTAATCTTATCTTTTAAGTTGCCATAAACCTTAAATTTTATCATATTTAACTTTTTCTTTTAGTACTTTTCTAAGTGACGAGCTATATCATACAGGGCAATCTTTAGATGATGCAAATTTTTGTGGTATACACTTGTCACGAGCTTCGTACAATTTTGCATAGAAGAAATTTACGGCGTTTTCTAGTGGTCTCTCATTTAAGTTAATGTTCCTTGGAATGCTGTCAAGAAACGATGTCATCTTATCGTTATCTCTAAAGGCATATAAATATTTTATATTACCTTTCAAATTCAGTACATTGTTTTGTAAAACTTCAAATTCAATTGATAATGATTAATGGTGTTTATCTTCTATAACTAATGGATCAGCGCAAAGGAGACTTTTACATTTTCCGTGGTAAAAATGTAATGTAAGATTCAGCTATTTATATTGCAACAGTCGTTCTTTTGAATCAGATCACACTGCGTCAACGTATCAAAAAAGTTTACTTCACCCATTATTCCTTGTGGTTCGAGAATATTATTAACACTTACACCAGATGATATTAGGAAGGTTAAAATCTCCCATAACTATAAATTTATCATTAGGACACAACTGACTATAGAGACAATTTGTCGGAGAAATTGTTTAGTTGAGCCTGTAGTGAAAACCCATATTTTCGTCACATAGGTAGGTAGGGTACATACAAACAACTTATAAGTGTTTTTGTAATTTTTCATTGATAGGGTAACCCACAGGTCTTCAGCAGCCAATCAGGACGCAAATAGCGAGATGCACTTGCGTGTTGCTAGAAGAACACCATCACCTCTAGACTGTTTTGTTGATCGGTAATTGCGAGACGCCAAACTATCATCAAAGAGTTCTTGATCATTAATCCTTCACAAAGCTACGTTTCTGTCAGTGTATAATGTCAAAACTATTTAGATTTAGATTTCTATAAAATATATTCGTCTTTGTGCGATTCCCCGAACATATATAATAATAAACGTTAATCTGATTTTGCACTTAAATAAAAATAGCTATAACTTCTTACTACTGCCTGGGCTACTGCTCCAGTAGCCATGGTATTAGCATTGCTTTAGAAACCGAAGGTCGTGGGTTCGAATCCTGCAGGGACTCAACAAATTTTCGTTGTTGTTTCCAAGTTGGTTAGAACAATTTGGGCCGATCACCCAATTGTCTGAAAGTAAGATGATCCATGCGTCGATGGGCATGTAAAAGCGTCCACCACCAACCCGCATTGGACCAGCGTGCTGGGAATCGATCCAAAACCCTTTAATGAATAGGGATTGTATTAGGAGCCTATATCCAGCATGGACACCTAAAGGCTGATGATGATAACTTCTTAGAAAGAAATAATAGTGGTACTTTGAAATTCAGTTACAGCTTGATTCATGTAGAACTTAAAATAAATTCAATCAACTTGTCACCATTGCCCTCCTCAACAAAAAATATTACAATAATAGTTTAGGTCAAATATAAATGTATTGTCAGACTTCGATATGTAGACACAACAAAAACAAATATTTAACAAAGTAACATTGTGTCCGACATAGATAAATCTGAATAATACAATGACTTAATAAAGTTTAATAACTACGACAATCGTATAAGGTAATTTACAAATATAATTTCTATTCTATGGACTTATTCAAAATCCCTAATGGATAAGGTGTATTAGGGAGGCCTATGTCCACATGGACTCCAAGGCTGATGATGATGATGATGATAGAACTTGTCCTGTTATGAGACCAATGACGTTTAAAATAATAAAACGAGTATTCAATCTAATGTTTGACGTTAACAATTTATAACAGTAAAGCTAAAATAAAGATTGGGAAATAAACCATATAAAATATGACCGTAAGAATCAGTAATAGTTAACAAAAATAGTAGTAATATATTAGTAACTTTAATTTTATACCCTAATATATATCGTTTCTTCCTTGTTATGTCTTATACTATTAAAACAGTTATAACATGATAATACCGCAATTTTACCGTACTATTAAATATATTATTAGATAAAACGCAACAAATTTGAGTTTTAAGTAACAATTGTCTAAAGTGATAATATAGGTAAATTAAATCATTTTTGAATTTAAATAAATGTTTCATACTGGTTTTATAAAATATTATAAAAGAAATATTTTTTATCAGTACTATTAAACAATGTAAATATGTTTTATATTGGCTCATAAAAATATTGCACAGACACCAAGAACGGACTGATTCCAGATTACCGTCTTGTGGAGTTTGGCGTATCGAGCAAATGCGAAGCAATAATAAATTAAATATGGCTGTAATGTACTGCAAATTGCACGTTAATTCAAACGGTATAGGATTACAAATACATTGGTCTTTACATTCACTTACAGTTAACATTCCTTTGTATAGTGCTATATGATTCACGCTTAACACGGGGCAGGTAACCGTAAACGTTGTTAACATTATTGACTTGGTTCTCAAACTGTAGTGATATTGTATGCGTAAAAATGGCTTTATAATTAATAAAAGAAATGTAATTAATCTTTTTGTAAAAAGCACCTATTATACGTTATACTTTCCAGATCCTTTTCTGATTATAAAAAAATTGTTTTGGAATGGTCGTTTTTTCTGACAAATATTTTACAGTGTTTGACCCAGATAAATTTAAAATTATGTTCTTTTTCTAGTGACTTGGCTCTAGACAATAAATTCTTATTATATGTCGTCAAATGATCGTTAACGTAAACAGGTGCTTTATCACTGTATCCCAATGAGTCTGAGTACAACTGCCGATGATTTCGGGCTGCAGCAACAAAATCTTTCTTCATGTAGCGGTTAATAAAACTAATAAGTATGGATTTCAAGGTTGTAGGAAGGCGGGGAGGTAGTCGTGCTATGCAATTTATGTTCTCCTTTCTTATTTTCAAACCTATGACATTGCTTATTTGTAAAGCAATTTCAAAAGATTTTCGTTCTTTTTCAGAGGTATCCATTTAATTTTAACGTTATTTAATCTAACCCATTGATCACTGTTATGAATCTCTTTTGTTAATCTTCCTACTTCTGATTGTAAATCTGGCACCGCACTCGCAACTTTTTCGATTTGTTTAATACCGGATTCTAAGTTTTTAGTAATAGACGTATGGTCTCGTCTGTCAGACCCTGTAGTAGTGCTAATTGGGCAGTTATCTTTTTCAACTCTTCTTGTATACTAAATTCTTCAGATGATTTGTTTTTAAATGAAGCTTGGATTGGTGACGTACTGTTCTTGCATTCTGGGCAGCGCCAGGTGTTTTTTCAGTCCCCAAGCCTTCGATAACCAGCTTCCGTTATGCCGGAGCATTAAAAATCTAGGTAACGGTTGCAGTTGCTACACAGTACTCCATCTCTAAACTCCGTGTTACATTCAGCATATGTATTCATTTTTGTTAAAAGTGATGATATATACAAAGTTTTAGAATGCCAGTAAAATTTTAGTTGATGCTACACAAGCGTCTACCACCGATGAGGTCTAAAACCGTGATATAAATATTAGTAGTATTATAATATTACTGAAATGGCCATGTCTTATATACAATACAACCAGTTTTCTATTTCTACCCATATTTCTAACACATTGGGCAAATAATATTGTTTTATTTCCTGTAATAAACTACCGTCTGTACGGTCCAAAACTTCCCGTTCTTTTGTTTGCTTCATTACACGGTTATTAAAATAAATGCGAGGTTTCGATCGTTATGCGGAATCTTTCAGGAATAAGTACATTTTATATATTTAAAAAAAATATGTACAAAAGTAATGCGACTTATAAAAATAGTTGATTACTTATAAAGTAAAAACAGAATAGAAGGAAAATTATAAAAAGTCCCACTCAGCTTACAAATAAGAGATTGAAGGCATCCACCCTTCAAAAATAATACTCTGCTTATGAATAATAGACTGAGGAATACTAATTATTACAATCAAATCTTATATACATTATGAACTAAATCCCTGCTCTTAGTACAGCCATACTTAAAGATGTTGGGATACATTGAGATCGTGCCTTTAAATTATGTTTCTGGCGTGCTTGTAAATAATTTTCTTAACAAGTTTATGACTGGTCAACATTTGGTAAAATAACTTCGTTCCTATAATGGTGAAATGAAATCCTGTAACAAAAGATTAAATAAGAGCAATCTATTTAATTACGATAATTGTAAATGTTTCGAGTTGTGTAAATGATTAAGTCAGAAAATGTTATCTGTTTTATTTATGTACTTGGTATACAAATTATTATTGCCCCCAAATTAATAAAAAATATTTTTTATACATTATAATAAAATAATAGTCTTTATTTTATAACAAAACAACTTTACTTCTCTACAATTATTTAATATTTTACCCGACTTTAAAAAAAACCCTAACCCTAACCCGATCATGGACCATTGACTTTATCAAATTGTATCAAATGCCTGGTATTAAGGTTAATATTTGCAAAACCCTACATTTTTTTTAAAACCGAAGCCGATATTTGTATAGGCAACATAAACATTATATGTTTTTACATGAATATAAATTTAAACTTTATATAATTTAACTAAATACAGACTTTCTATATCATTGATTTTGTTAATGATACATCTTTCCTAAGTCTCATTATTTCAAGCACATTTCCCCGTATTTGTCATGTCATTTCGATTCTAGCGATAGACAGAAACGCAAACGAAATAAAATTAGCTAATTAAAAATTATACTATTCAGATATCATCATCTTTATCAGCCCGTATTACTCCACTGTTGAACATAGGGCCCTCTAATGCACGCCTTCTCCATTGCGAGGTTCTTCAATCCGTGGCCCACCACGCTGGTCCTATGCGGCTGAGAGGGTCAACTAACTTTTTACATGCCCATCCGACGCATGGATCATCTCACTTTGGAGAATGTTTGGTGATCGTACAAAATTACAAGAACCAACCAAAACACAACAACAAGCTGACGTCATGTTGCAGGTAAATCGTAATACAAATATTTTAATACATCTTAAAAACTGTACACTGTTTATTTTTATAATTTAGTGATTATATAATAGCTATCAGTATTATTTAGGTTTTTATAGCTCTATATATAGATTTTAAAAAATAAATCTGTAAAATGATAGGTGATGTGAATGGTTTAGTTTCGAATTGTTTAAAAAGGGCTGTAAATTAATATTAACTATACGAGGACCTTAAATACTTTGCTATCTTAAATATAAGTTGTTTCTTATGATAGGAGTTTAGATCTACCTGAGCTTTTAACATAATATATTGTACTAAATATTGTTCAAAAGCTTAAGCATTACTATTAAACGTGTGTGTATCGACAGTGCCATTATCCGTTTAAGATATACTGAAGTATATAAGAATTGAAATTATCCAAAGAACTGTATATTTAGCGGCGAATATCCGCGTAATCACGTACTATATCAGCAACATGAATATTATATGTTTTTACGCTAATATACCAAATATAAGCTTTCTATTTCGTATACATTGGTAAAGATAGATCTTTCTTATGTCTTACTGTGGCAAGCGCATTTGTCGTGTCATATTGTTTAAACCTCAATTTAGTAAGTTATTGTCAATTGATTCGATAGACAATAATGTAAAGGAAGTCAAATAAGCAAATTGAAAATTATACTAGTCAGATATTCTTAACTAAATTTTGTTACAGGAATTTTAATTATAATTGTTACAGAACAATGACATGTGGTTAATGGCTAACGACCTACCATTAAGCCACAAGCTGACGTCAAGTAGCAATCAGAATACGTAATACACATATTTTTATATTTGTTAAGGACCGAGAATAACATTGTTTATTGATGTGACATTTATTTAGATTTTTGTAGTTCTTTATATAGATCTGTATATTGATTGGTGATGTGACTGGTTTACATTCGAATTGTTTAAAAAGTACGGTAGATTAATATTAATTATACAAGTACTTTAATTTGTGGTAATCTTAAATATAAGGTGTTGCTTAAAATAGAAGTTTTTGTAAAGTCGTAAGTGTGGTGGCGGAGTACGGAGGCCGAAATTTTCAATATTACGTTTCATTAATAAAGCCGGCAACATTATGTACTTTTTTTAAGCCAAAATATGAAGGAAATCACTCGGGAGCGGGAATTTTCTATTAAAGGTTTCTTTTTAAGTAATTCTTTATATTATGGGCAGTATAACGATGAAAGAAGAATATCAATAGCCGACTACGACTACCTTCATTATTAAACTACGTCCCTTTCTATATAACTCTGTGATTATCAAATTGCATAACCATGAATTCTACAAACTACAAAACTACAATTATTGAATAACTGAATACATTCATTGAATTATAATAGTTGCATAACAATGTAGCATTCTGTTCATCTGTTTTTATAAACCTGCTTTCTCAAAAGAGGGAAAAATGTGTAAATTTGTGAAATAACTCATATATTTAAAAATATAGTGAGTGATGCTATTTTACATTAGTGAATTAAACCGGACAAGTGCAAGAAATCGTCAAAAAAATTAAGGCATGTATTGAGACATTTCTCTTGTTTTAAATTGGTACATACAATCGATGGAGTTAAACGAAATGAGTGCTGCAATATGTTCACCAAGGCAAACTGGGGAAATGGTTGCAGCCATTCTCAAGCGTTATTCGGTATAGTTTTGGTTTACGAAACCTACTAGTGAACACACTATAAACTACAACTATAAACATCAAAAGCAAACAGTAACGCTTTTTCTTTTGAGAGCAAATAGCCTTGAGTAAATAAATGACGTTTAATTTCGTTGTTCAGTTTTATTAGTCTTGCGATGCATATTAAGCAATATATTAAAATTAGAAAGAGCAACGATCTAATAATTCTTCGTCTACCCTACACTTTAGAAATTTTAGCGGAATATCTAACGAGATAATAGTGAGCACAATATCTTATTATGAATTTGATAATAATTACTTTATTATCTTAACACGTCAACGCTTAATAAATGGTTAACCTAATTGATTATCCGTTTGCACTATAAGCTTACATTAATCATAGTTCTTTAGATAATAATAATTGGTAAGGTAATAATTATTGACTTAAAATATAAACAAATTTCAAAATAGAATTAATTTACTGTTTTAATATTTATCTTTTTCAGTATTTTCGATTATTTTGTGGACAAGTATCAAGTATCTTTAAAACAAGGCTTATTATTAATGAAGGCTTTGCTATTGTTAAGTTTGGAACAGTTTTATAGTTGAAGTTCACAAATATTTCCTATTATATAAATAACATCTTCGGGACTTATCGATCAGAAAAACGATATTTTGAGTGCTTAGGTTTAATACAGGAGAGTTTATTAAATTAAGCACCAATTAAGAAAAGACTGAGGTGCTTATAGCTTACCGTAAAAAATTTGTAAAAGATTGCATTTCTTTTTCATTTTACTGCAGTTTTTTTATAAGCTACAATAATTTATTTACTTAGGGTTATAATTTACTAAAATACTCAGTATTTTGGTCTTTAATCAGTAAGACAAATAGAACAGATTGGAATTCAATTTTGTCTCATTCGATATTTCATTTAGAGAGTTGAAATTTGCCCACGTATTCCCAGTCCCTTTGGATCGGTTTAACAATTTAAGCCGCTTGCGAGCAATTATCAACTAATAATTTTAAAGTGGATAGTCTCAGATCAAATTGATGCTAGTGCTAATGGTCCAACTCGACGCCTCTTATTAATATTAAAATAACATTTTTGGTTTGGTTTGGTTAGTAAAATATAATCATAACAAAGGTTTACATAAAAATGTTTATTGTAGGTTTTCTTAAAACATAGATTCATGCTATTCCAGATTTTATTGTAGGTCAATTCAAGTTATTTAATTATGTACAACATAATTTAACATAAAAGTCAATTAAACAGGAATTAACAAAATCGGATCACGAGGAGCGGAGCAACCATAAAAAAATACGCTCGGAATTGAGTGCTTCATTATTTTGGGAATATATAATATCGGTTCATTAAGTGAAGTAATACTATACTAACACTAAAAATTTAAAGTTTATGTTTAAACGGCATGTGAATGCTGCTGGATAAATTATGTGGGAGCATGAATAATAAATTTTCCTTTTAGCTTCAAATCCTTTAACTCTAAGCACGCAGCTTCCACTGTAAATATACAAAACAACGATGACTTCTCTCCATTCTACCGAATAACAATTAAGTCAGCTTTATGTCTACTTAATTATAAATGAATTTCAATTTTACGATTTTAGAGCATTGGTCCTCCATATCCCAAAGAGAAGTATAGTTTTTATTTGATGTATGTATCAAAAGTTTGTCATTTTGAAGACGCCGCCTTACTAAAGCGACTGCTGAAGATGGTGTTGACAATCAAGATCATTTTGTTATACACGTTACTTTTCAGGCACGTAAATAGTTGGACCATTTTGTTACAACCATCAAGAATTTTTTTTTGGTTTCTGAGGTTAAAATTCAGTTGCCACGGTCACTCGTTACTATTTCAGCAAAAATTTGTAGAAACCACTGGGTGTATCATCCAAGGTTTTTTTTTTTCGAATTCAATTTTCTCTTCATTATCATCTTCAACCTGTGATTGTCCACTGCTGGACTTAGGCTATTAAATAGGCTAATAAACCCTATCCATTAGGGGGGTTTTGGACCGTTTTTTCGACCACGCTGGTCCAATGCGGGTTGGCAGGTACACCGACTTTTTACATGCCCATCCGACGGATGGATCACCTCACTTTTCAGACGATTGTGTGATCGGCCCTAACTGCCCTAACCAACTAGGCAACAAAATCGAAAATTTGTTGAGTCCCCGCAGGATTCGAACCCACGACCTCCGGTTTCTAAAGCACACGCCCATACCACTAGGTAACGGAAGCAGTTATTTTCCCTTAGATGTTTTTTAAACGCAGTATGCAAATGTATAATGAGCATTTTTGTCACACTGCGGTGGTTTTCTTTCTTATTCATTTAAAATACTAAAATATCTTTGTACTTCTCTTAACTTAAAACAAAAGACGACATTGTTAAGTTTATTCAACTTAACAATGTCATGAATGCATTGAAATATTACACAATTATTTATAGCAGTTCATTTTATTAGGAGTAAAATATTCGGACTGGATAGAAGTTCATTTAATTAGAATGGAAATTTCTAAACGTTGAACTTGTTTTTAGTTGAATACGTTAAATGTGAATAAAATATAAAACGATCATAACGATATTTTACAATTTATATTGAAAGTGTTTTATTCAGTTAGTAGAAATAAATATTGATGCTACTGATGTTTCTCCTGTTAGTAAAGAATAATATAAATCGTGCAAAAATTTACATATAAATATGAAACGTCGGTAAATAAAATTAAAAAGTTAAGTAATAAAATATATATATATATATATATATATATATTATTAATAAAATATATATATATATATATATATATATATTATTACTTAAGTAGCGGAGCTATGGTATAGTTGTATGGCTTTACTAGAGGAATAGGTTAATAGGTAAGATCTAACTCAGTATAATCAGCTTGTTATGTACTGTAAGATTTCAGTTACTTCCCAGTTAAAAGTTTTAAGGTATAAAATCTTGTAAAACCCACATAGTTTTCTTTATCCTTGAAGCTCTAATCTCAATCAAGTATTTTTTACTTTCTGCCATAAGTTATTCTTTGAACGCAGCGTTATCTTTTTCCGTTTACCATAGTACAGTAACATAACATAGTACAAACATAACAATAGCAGAATTTTAAATATTCACCGTAACCTTACTTTTTAAAATTAAGAAGTAGTTAATAAAAATAAACAAATCGAAATAAATCGGTTTTTGACTGACTTTCTAATATAATCGACTTTCTAAAAGAAGGAAGTACTTAATTCGGACCGAATGTTTATTTAAATATGTTGCGTACTTGTTATATCTTACATTTTAAGGTTGTAGCTACCATGTTGCCTTATTTTAAGTTATGATAAGTAGTTAAATAGATATTTGAAGAATAAAAAAATTCAAACACATCGAAAACACAACCTTAAACGATTAAGAACCATTAAATTTGAATTAGCGTTTGCATTTTAATACTTATACTTTCGTAAGTGTAATCACTTACGAAAGTATAAATATAAATAAAGACACAAAACAAAACAAAGCACAATAACCATAGTTCAATAGGTATATTCAAAAGTTCGACAAGACATTTAAACAATACGTTGATTTATTAATTATTAATTTTCTACTTCCTCGCAATCTTCGCTCTATTTATAGCTTTCCAGATTCAGCTTTGTAGCTTTAATTTCAATTCTTTATATTTCTTATTGTATTCATATTGTTAAGTTTCTTCTGCATTTTAAACTTCCTTTCCAAGTTTTGGTAATTTCCCTATCCTACACAGAGAGCCCTTTCTTTATACAGTTGTCTTTTCCCATAGGGGCGTCACAAGCCCCCGTTGTAGCAGTTTTATGGGAAGCGAGATTTAAGAACCTTTCAGTCTCGTGCTGAACTTGGCAGTATCCAGCCTTAACTGGCTCTACCTTTTTGTCTATGTATAGCTCGTACGTGTTTTTTCTCGTAAACTATATGTTTATCCGTCCCGTCATGGTCTCCTCGTCAAGCACTCCCAGTTTGTTATCCTGCCTGCTAACGTTTCAGAGGCCATATTGATATCGGGCCTAGATGTTCTTTTTTCCTTTTCCGAAGGTTAGGATTAACCTGGTTCATGATGACAATATCAAGATCCGCTCCCATTTCTAACAGATAGTCGCCCCTATTGTTAGTCACCTTACTACTTTACACTTTGGATCCAGTGCTGAAATCTCCTGTCACTAGGATTGATGTTTTTTATTTTAGACCACCGTTCAAAGTCATCGACGTCTGATTTGACCTCTTTTAATGAACAATTAGGAGGAATACAACAGCTAAATGAGACGAATTTTTCATTTTAAACATCAGAAACTCGTTGCGAGTGTTTTTGTTGTTGTTAACACTAAATTAAATAGATTTAAAACAAAGTAGTATCAATTTTTTATATGCAAATTGTTTTTTAAATATTTCTGTATATACACATTCTCTTAGACTTATTATCTAGATTAAATATAAGTGAATTTAAGTCCATAAATAAAAAGTAGTACATTTTATATTAACGTTCATTTATTTTTATCTATAACGACCGAAGCTATTGAATTTATGAAAGTTAGACGTTAAGTAAAATGAAAACCTATAACTTCTCTAAATTACCTTGCAGACTTTGAAGTGGCAGAGCTTGAAAACTTCTCGGTTTAATTTATCGAATTAAAAATTTTAACGTATCTGCGATTTTAACGCAAACTACTTATAATATTTGTTGTCATGTTTTGTTTATTAACGTTATGCTGAATGTTCTCTTAATCGATATTATTAGAAAGGAACATAACGTGTGAAATAAACAAGGTTGTACGTCAACGTTAAGAATTAATTTGTGCTAAATTTGTGCTCCATAGTAAATAAACTTTTAAAAATATCTTATTATAGAATTTTGTTGAAACAACGACAAATAGTTCCTTCGTTCGTTCGTTCAAAATCATCTAAACCCTTTAAGTAAATGTTATATCCTTAAAATATAAAGTGCAAGTGCAATAACTGATAAGTGTAAAGTCAGTGTTATAGTGCTGTTACAGAAAGTTTGTATTTAACGAGATGTTTTGACGTGGAGCTCTAGTAAAAGAAGCTAAGTACATTTAAAACGTGCTTTTGGAACTAAAAACTCCTTCAGAGTTACATAGTGTAATATTAAACAAAACAAATAATCTTTAACAAAATATTTATTAAAATTACCCCCTGATAATATTTTCTTCTGAAATAAATTCTAAGCGCCTGCTGAAATAGAAGGAGCAATATCGACAAGGATAAATTATGTCACAATTAATACCAACATATGAATGTTGTGCGCGTTCAGCATCATCAATAAATATTCTTAGTTCCATTTCGTGTAAGCTTTCATCTTACTTTTTCGACGTTAATAAGCCTCTATAAGATTAAACTGAAGAGTTCAAGCTTAATTGGACATGTCCAAATTGCAACATTAAAATACCAAAATCTTACAATACAAACACACCAGTTCGGGCAGCAGCTTTACATAATATTATACCAGGTGACGTGCAAGAAGGAATTCTGTAAAACATCATTTATCGAAGAGGTGGAAAACCTACACAAAAACAATGCACCTGAATAACTTATTGACAACGTTTGTCATGTCGTCAAAAAGAATTCCAGGAAATACTTAACATAATTAAAAACAAATGAAATATTGAACCGTTTTAAGCACGTAACCCCTAGTAATTCCCTAGCTGTAATCAAGTCACAACAAGTGGTACTAAAAAACGACTTATCTCAAATCCACATAATAAAGTCTGAGAACATTGATTTAAAAAACACAATTGCAAAACTTAGTCCTAGTCGAATTGAACAACATTCACGTGCCAGCAACAAAGAAATATAAAAATAAATCGGAAAATGTACTATCTATCACAAAACAAATTGCATCCATAAAAAATAATAAATTTTATGAGACAGTTATACACTTTAGCAACAGAGTTGCTAAAATAAATCGTGATATCGCACGTTCTAGATCTGTGGTTGTCAAATTTAATTCGCCTAAAAACACGAGATGAGTTTCTGGTCGCCACTAAGAGATTTAATAAGAAAGCAAGCACTGTTGAGGCAAAGCTTAACACATCTCATATAGGAATAGGAATAAAAAACCTGTGTTTGTAATAAAACGTCTTGTACCAAATCTAAAAGCTGCTCGAAATAGGGCCAAGGAAATCAACTACAAGTTCGTTTGGATTAAAGGAGGTGAATTTTTATGCGTAAGAGTGAATCATCCGAATACAGGAATATCAAAACAAGTCTAGACCTCGAAAATCTCAATAAGTTATACTAAATATAGCTATAACTATATAATTGTTACGAACTGCCTCCGTAGCCAAATGGTATGGGCGTGTGCTTTAGAAACCGAAGATCGTAGGTTCGAATCCTGCGGGGACTCAACAAATTTTCATTGTTGTTTCCTAGTTGGATAGGGCAATTTGGGCCGGTCACCCAATCGTCTGAAAAGTAAGATGATCCATGCGTCGGATGCGCATGTAAAAAGTCGGTCCACGCACCAACCCGCATTGGACTAGCGTGGTGGGATACGGTCCAAACCCCTTAATGGATGGGGGTGTATTAGGGGAGCCTTTGTCCACAGTGGACAATCAGAGGCTGATGATGATGATGATAATAACTGGAAAATAGCTAATGTATGAATGAAGATACAAAAAAAAATAATAAAGTTACTTTTTATAAATTACCACGCGGGCGAAGTCGCGCGCATTAGTCAATTGCTATATAAAATAGTTATACATTATATTTTTGAGTTACCAGTACTAGTAGTATTTAGTTACAACTACAAAGAGATAAGCACTTAATTCCTTCAATTTAAAATGAGATCGATTATTTTTCGAATATAATATACACAGCGCAGTTTATGAATAATGAGCAATGCTTAAACAATATAAGTAACCATGAATATTCATCGAAAAATATACGTATTATCACAATGTTCAAATAACAAGACAATAGTTTCATTTAATCGCAAATAAAGTGTAATATTTACATCTTTAGCGAATTTAAAAATATTTTTAATTCAGAATAAATCTTTAACGCGTTTATATAATATTATATATGTTTATTGGGGACCATATGCAACATTTCTAATTCAATTAAATTCAAATATCTTTATTCAATATAGAAGTGTAACACTCGCTTATTGATTGTCAAGGACGCTACCACCGGTTCGGAATAGGACGCCTCCGACCTGAGAAGAACCGAGCGAAAGAAACTCAGCGGGCCTATTTTGTCATCTTTAAATAATCAAATATATAGATATAAATTTTCTTATGAGCTACTACAGTACTATCATACGTATTTTACACTTGAAAAAGCCTGGAGCGAGCATTCCATTACCAGGTGTGTTATCATTTATAAATTCACTTATGTTATAAAAACCTTTACACATTAACGTTCCTTTACTACTTTTTTAAATTTATTAACAGTTAAATTCTGAACGTTTACTGGATTTTGTTGTAAAAGCGTATACATTGCATCCATAAAAGATTTACTTATTATTCGCAGTATAGTTGCTGGAAGATTTCAAATTATGTATGTTTCTAGTATTTATGTTAGGTGCATCACAATGTCTAAGAAAATCATTTCTATTTTTTGCACATACATTAGGTTTTCGAAAATGTATTGAGAAGTAACGGTTAGTATTTTAATCTCTGGAACAATTTTCTCAGGGATTCCTTGGGGCCCAGGTTATAAACCGCTCGAATAGCTCGTTTTTGGAGGACAAAGATCGTATTAGTATCCTTGCACTTCCCACAGTAGAATGCCATAAGACATTACACTGTGGAAATAGCTAAAGTATACTAACCGGGCCGTATCCATGTCAGTTAATTGTCTGATTTTCTTGACAGCATATACTGCAGAGCTGAGTTTATTCGACAGTCTATTAATATGAGGGCCCTACTGTAATCTGGTATCTTTTGTTATTCCCAGAAACACGGTTGACTCAACAACGTCTATCTTTTCCTCATCTATGAACACTTCACATTTACACGGTCTTACATTACGAGTCATAAATTTAATACATTAAGTCTTCTTCTGGGCCCTGAGATCTTTTACCATTCACGTCAACCCTCTGAGTTCGGTGGCTCAAGTACGAAGACAGAAGATTGAGTGCGCGATTCTTACACCATAGTGACGTAATTTCCTGACCAGAGTTTCATGCTGTACGCAATCAAAAGCTTTTTGAGATCGCAAAAATGCCTAAGGCATCCTGCGACGCTTCCAAGCCTCAAAGATGCTCTTAATGAGCATAACGCCAGCATCAATCGTGGAGGACCCTAGTGAAGCCGTACTGTTTGTTATTAATGAGACAGTTACTGTTAAAATGTTTCATTAATTGGTTTAATAATAGTTTTCAAATATTTTACTAAAAGTAGGCAAAATAGATATAGGTCTAAAATCATTTGGGTCCATATGACAACCTGCTTTAAAAACCGGTATAACTCTACTGTGCTTCATTAGGTCAGGAAACTCGTCTCTGGATGCTTACATTAAATATTGTTGCTAGATGAGGTGATATTACATCAATAATCGAATTTATCACCTTAACAGAGATTCCTCAAAGGTCTGCGGTTTTTAATATCCAATTTTCACATGCACTTATAATGTCTTTTCTACACACATCAGTAAAATTAAAAATTTTGTATATTCAATAACATTATCTTTTAATAGTGATTCGGCAACTGTTGGAGAAGTAAAAAGTGACTTGGTAGTGCAAACCGGAAAGTCAAAAAAAAATTCTCGAAATAAGTAGCAACATCTATGTCAGCTTCAATTCTATGGTCATCAATATTTAGAGGTATTTTAGAGCTGCTCCTTGCGACCTTTTCGGTATCGCTATTAATAATATTCCAAGTCATTTTCACTTTATCTAATGAATTTTTAAATTTATGTTTAAGGTATAAACATTTAGCTACATAACAAACATTTTTTCATATTTTGGAAAAGGCGCTAACATGTGCAACAAAATTATTGTTATGATTATATGTTCTTTGACTCTAAAGCCCATATAATCTCCGCCTGCTTTTATGGATTCCGACTGTTTGCCCACTCACTTAAACACTGCAGAACCTTTAGATTTAACCGTTTTAGAAGTAAATATAGTGTTAAATTCTTTTCTTATTAAAGTGAATAATGCGCTAAAAAGTACATGGATTTTCATCATAATGTAAATAATTAACTTTTTAGTAATATTTACTTCTGAACTTCTCAATACGCTTTTTATACATAGGAACAAACATTCTTGTTTCTTGCGAACTTTTGTTATATATCATTTTATCTATTTGAAAGGAGCAAATTGACTACAGTGGTGAGAAGTTAACATTTTAAGAATCGACTTATTTAATGATTGACAATTAGTATGTATATTATCTATACATGTTGCAGAAGTCTCAGTAATTCTTGTTGGTTCAATAAATAAATTTAAAAGGTTATATGAACTTAACAATGATCTGAATCTAATGGTGTTTCAATTATCTAATAAATTAATTTAAAGTCACACAAATTATAATATACTTATCAGATTTAGATAGTTTTACTAATATTTCTTCTAGAACAACTTAAAAGATTCATATAACGCTGTGGGAGGTCTGTACACATACAACAATGAAGTGCTCAAGCTCTGCAGGCTATCTCAATAGTCCGTTCAACAGAGGGCTCACAACATTTTTACGATTTGTTAATTTTAAAGTATATTAATAATTATTAAAAGCCACCGCGTATACTTATCTCTTACTGAACAGGCTAGCAACCTGGACATCCAAGATTAACATTAACTGATATTCTTGTAGGTGCTCAGTAATACATAATATAAATTTTACAACTATTCAAAGAGTTCAATTTCAAGTTCTTTTTGTATTCCTGAATATTTTGATGTACCAGGTTCATACACTGTGGCTTTTATTAGAAAATTTATTTTTAATAACATTTGTTTTGATAATAATAAGTATTGTTTAATATGCAAGAGTTTTCTCCGTTGTCTCAATATTTAATTTAAATTAGCTTGGAACGTTCCAAATTATAGATGCCTAATTTGTTTCTGTTCAATAGGAAGCAGGAGTCAAGTTAATAACATTTGGCTGAATTATTTTAAAATACAATAATAGCATACAAGCTAATTTTTTTCTAAAAAATTGGATAGGTGCAACCTACCATATGTCAAATGAAATGGTTACAATTAATTATATTATTAATTCAATAATATCAATTTTGTTATGATATTTGTGGGTCAAATGTTTACAATTATTATTGTAAACATATACAAATAGTTATTTAACTTATATCTATGTTGGTTTTCCTGTGGAACTCTTAATATGGGAAATGTAACAGTGTTGGGGCAATGGTATCAGTCAATATTTTTCATAATATGTAAGTAGTTGCTCCTGGCATACAATAATGAGAATACTGATTCCCTACACTTATCCAAATTTGAACCATACTTCTTCCCAGTTCATCGCTGTATATTTTAATTATAATTATGGGAAAATATTTTTCCTTTACTATTATCTAGAAGGCTACCGTGAGGCCCACACTCTGAGAAGAGTCTTAGAATCACATTCAGTTCTGAATGAACCTGTATGCTTTGACAATTGCATAACAATTTCTGGTCAAGGAGTCAAAACGGTCTGAATTATTTTAATAAATCTAATATGTCATTCTAGCCGAAATGTGTTCAGATATTTTTTTTGAGGATACCTCATATTTCTTTGTTAGGACATTTAAGGTTCAATAGTGATGCAATCTCAGTTTGCAGTGAACTGACACTAGCCTCAAGGACAAAATGGTTATCTTAGCCTCATTGTTAATACATTTAATTTTGCTTTAGTTTATTCCTATCTTTACATATTTTGCCAAGCTTTTTACAAATACTAATACCTACATTTCAACAATTTCTCTGTCTTCCTTATGTGTTTATTAATTAATCTAATAAAAACCTTTGATTTCATAAATTTCTCTTAGAATTGACTCTGAATATTAAGGTAATGTTGAAGGTCAAAGCTTTAATATACGCTTACCCGGAAAGCACGCTTCAGAAAATGTTCCGATACAGTTAGCAACAGAAACCAATAACTTTAATTGTAAATACCATTCTTCAAAGGCAAGTTCAACTAACTGAAGTTTCACGAATCAACAATATAACTCTTAATTAAATAAGGATCAATAGTCCGAATTTATTTAAGAGTAAAAACGTATTTTTATTTCTAATCGCTTTAAATTATGCATACAACTTGATGTATTTTATTTTATTTGATTATTTTCAATGATAGTAGATACATTATACCGCTGCGAGGTAAATTATTGCTTTGTTTCGTTTTTTCTATTATATTTATTTCTTATTCAAAAGATTATTAGTGGGAAAATTAAAATAAACTAATTAAAAATAAACGTATGTAAGTAGTGCAGATTTCATTTGGCGTGTATAACATAAATGTAAAACAAATAAATGTTATTTATTTAAATGTTTAAATAATATCTAAGGCCTTCTTAGTTTTTACCAATACATATTAATTTGTCTTTGTGAACCCACGGAAAACTTGGTTTTCATTAAATACTTCACTTTTCTAGTTTAGTACCTATACTACAGAAGATTCTAAGATAAGTAACTTATTTTATTTTAACTGTTGTTATTTTAACCTGATGGAATAATATATATGAATACAAAAACTTGTGTGCCTTGTTTATTGAAAAGAGTAAAATGTTCTTAGATTAGAGGCTTCCATTGTCGGAACAGTTGTACATTAATTGATATTAAACAAGAAATTGTCGTGAATAAATATACATATATATATAATACCTTTTTTCTATTCACATCACTTGTCTTTTCTCGATTTGGGATTTGGGGGTTTTGGACCGTATCCCGCATTCCAATGCGGGGTTGGTGGTGGACCGACTTTTTAATGCCCATCAGATGGATATCTTACTTTTCGACAATTCTATCGGCCCCTAAAAAAAAAAAATGAATTTTTTTGAGACCCCAGGATTCGAACCTCGACCTCCGGTTTCAAAGCACCCAAATACCACAGGTCGGCAGTTGAATGGGTTTGGTCAAATAATTTTATTAAGCGAACAAACCAAATCTTCTTTTATCTTTATAAGTTGCCGAATTTAAAATATTAAAACTGAAGTCTTTTTTATTTAATTTCCAGAATTTTTATATTTATATATCTTTTAAGCCTTCTCTAGACAAGTACAAATAATTAAAGATCAAAAGTAGCCAAATCAGTTCAGACGTTCCCGGTTTAAAGGACAACGAACGTTAATCTTTTTATTGGATTAAGATAAACACAAGAAATCAATTTTGTCAAGATTATTAACTTTAAAGGTTGGTTAGATTAAAATGCTTTAAGGGCCATATTTGCTCGTTCGAACATTGTTGTGGTTTAAGAAATTTTATCTGCCTTGGGAGTTCAATAAAGCAAAGTTATAATATTTTATTTTAACAGAAATTACTAACTAAAATAACTTTTAAGTAAATTTATAAAATATCTTGAATAAATTCCCTATTCGAAAAATAAAATTTAATTTCGGTTATTTTTCTTTTTAATTAAATAAAAATATTAATTTTATTATTAATAGACCCGAGTATTTAACTTTGGTTTATTTTTGGTTTTGTTTCAATATTGACTTTCATCACCATGGATTTAAACCGATTCATGGATAAAAAATTCAAATTAAGGTTGTTATAAAATTGGTTTTTTAATGATTCCGCAATCAATTACATAAATCAAAACGGAAATTTTTACTTATTCATTCGTTAGTGCTTGCACGCTGTTTATTATCATATTTTTTTTCTTAATTTAAATGAAGTACGATTTAAATGTGAGAACTTGTAATTAGCTTCTTAATATAATTTATAATATATTTATTATAATAAGTAAATCAGATGTCCCCCACCAATCCGCATTGGACCAGCGTGGTAGGAAGCCAATGCACAGCAGTGGACTAACGCACGCTGATGAGGGATGGATGGATGGAACAACATTGTTATAGACAACACATTATTAGTGTTATTATTAAAAAGTATAAATACCAAACATATAAAACATTATTAAAGTCATTGAAATAAAGTGAAAAGCAGAATTATTCTAATGGATATCTGAGAAGGTAACATACAAAATTGTAAAAATATTTATTTCCCAAAATAAACCACCATCGTCCACAAAACTTTCCAAAATTCCTTCGTTATTGTTATAATATTTCCGAGTTTTCCAGTAACCAGCTTTGGTAAAATTAATAGTTTTATGATGACGCAGGTCCTTTCCGAAATAAATTAATATTATTTATTTACAATTTTTTTGTAGAAGACTAATGCAGTCACTTGTTATACTAGAAAATTGTCAAACATCATACTTGGCTTTTAAAGTTGAAAGATTAAAGGAACAAATTGTAGATTAAATTTAAATAGATATAAATATTACGATCTAAATTTCGATTTCAAGTACAGATATGCTAAGAGATATAATACATTGAGATCGAGCCTTTGAAGTGTTACAATCAATTGGAAGTTCAGAATTTACTGGCTCATTTCATTTTAATTAAAAAACAAGATAAAATTTTGCCCCTCAAACTATCCTTAAAACTTTACAGCAATGTTGAAAATTTACTTCCTGGGGAGTAATTCTGGGTTGCTTTTAAATGTAGCATTATGCATTACCTTTGTAAGTTACTTAACTTTTTTCATTTTATTGATTTTATTTTCTTGCACAAAATAAAACAAGTGTTTAAGGTAAATTTCTTTTCCTCAAATAAATTTTGTAACTCTTTTATTACTGGTCAACATTTTGTATATAAACATCGTTCCTATAATATCGAAATTAAATATTGTAACAAAATAGTGATTAGGAATCTGTTGCGCATTTTTAATGTTTGACTTAAGATAATTGATTTGGAAATTTTCTGTTGTTTTTTACTTTTTTAAAGGATTTTATAGTGTTACCAAATAAAAAAGTATTCTTATAGAATAATAAAAAAGTTTTTTTTAAAACTAACTCCTTTTGCCAACTATTCCGATAAATACCTTTACGGATCTTATGGCGTGTAACATTTCAATTATCAAATTATCCAGTCTTTTAAAAAACCCTTTAGGTTGAGCCGGATATGGCCCTTAAAAATATCAAGTATAATCCTCTGATAGAAATCGGGGTCCAAACTTTAGTCACACCCGATAACAGCGTTAAGTAATCTTTTAAAAAAGGGGCATTATTTTTTATTATTCGCCCCGGATGAATTTTGCCAAAAGTTGTCAAACTCCTGAGATCCATCTTCGGAGATAGCTGATGCAATGCAGAGATATTCCCGCTCTTTTGGTACAAACGATGTACCACCTCGCCTAAAACCCTCTAAGGCAATCCACTAAAGGCTCCAATGGGTTGCGCATTTTTCATGTTAAACACTTTTTCCCTCTTCGGACGTGTGACAATCCATATAGGTCACGCTTCCGGGTAATTGTTCCCCCCCTTCCTCTCTTTGCTCCAGACCCAAAGATAAATAATTCCCACCCCTCCCCTAACTCCAAATGATGTTTTTTATTTTAATGACTTCAAATGATGTTCGTTTGTTTTTTGTACCTTTATATAGAACATATTAAAAATAGGCATACTAAATAAGTTTAAAAAACTCAGTTAAGTCCTCGTGTCTTTTGTGCATTTTATGTTTAAGGTCATTTTAATATTTTTTCTTTTGTTTCATAATAAAACTTTCCCTTCTTTTTGCTTAAATTTATTTTTTTTTATGGAAACAATTGAGTAATCGTAACCCTAGGTAAATTAGACAATTGATCGTCCTAATAATTAACCTATCAATAATAATGGGGATATTTGTTAATCTCCCTCACCGCTTACATTGTCCTAACCAACCAGAAAAGAACTCTAACAATTGTATTAGCTATTTATTAAATCATCATCATCATCAGCCTGTGATAGTCCACTGCTGGATATAGGCCTCCCCTAATACAACCCTATCCATTAGGGGGTTTTGGACCGTATCCACCACGCTGGTCCAAGGCGGGTTAGTGGGTGGACCAACTTTTACATAGGCCATCCGATGCATGGATCATCTTACTTTTCAGACGATCTGCCCAAATTGCCTAACCAACTAGGAAACAACAATGAAAATTTTGTTGAGTCCCGGGATTCGAACCCACGACCTCTGGTTTCTAAAGCACACGCTTATACCACTGGGCTAAGGAGGCAGTATTAAATCGTAACAAAATAATTCAAATATTTTACTGTTCTTGCCCCGCGTCATTTAAACCCACTACTTCCGGTTTATAAAGCAAGGGCCGCTAGGCCTCGGAGGCAGTCTATCTCATTGTTAAATAAAATCAAATAACTTTATACTTCTATTATAAACTGAGTAAATGATGTTCTTTTAAAAAAAATGGAAAAATAAAGATATTTTTAAAATGTAACGTGTAGTTACGACAAAAATAAAAATAATATTATCTTTCGTAAATTGCACAAAATATGTATCCCGTTTAATCATTAAACTAAAAAAAAGCTTCAACTTTATTATAGAGTAAAAATAAAAATATTTTTGAAATTAATACATTTTACACAAAATACAAACACCCAGACACGAGAAAAACACTATATTCATCACACAATTTTTTTTTTCCGTAGTGGAAAAAAACCCACACCCATGAACACCTATTTGGATTATTAATGGAGTTATTGTTATCCAATACTATTAATAAGATCACAACGGAAGATAAGTTGATCAGTTTGATAAAAAATTTCCAAAGCCTTCGGCAAAGGGTGACCGTAAGCAGTAAAAAATTTTCTTGCAATTATTATATAATAATCTTACTGCATGTACATTTTTTTTTAAATCATTTCGTTATTATAAAATTTCTATATTACTTCCTACTTTCTATATACATATTTCAATCAATTAATAATAGATTAAGTAGTTTTTATTTAGAATACATTATTTTAACAGATTAAACTGTAAAATGCTTACATAGTGATTAAAAAATCTTTCAACACTATTTAAGTTTATGCTACGCATTACAGCACTTAAACTAGCGGTACTAGTATTATTTTGTATAAAACTAAGCATTTGTATATTTATTCACACCAATATTTAATTTAAGTTATAATAGAATACTTCTTCTTCTTTTAATAAGAATGGCTTCACCAAGTGTAACTCAGGTGATTTTAGCATTGTCAAGGTTAGGAGAAACATGTAGTATGTTTAAAATATGGATAGTTTTAGCAACAATTGAACGGTAAAAGAGCTAAATAACTACAGGAGAGGAATAAGTAAGGAGTTAAGAGGGTTGGGATATTAACAGGTCTAGGGGAATTTAAAGGAATTAGAATACTTTAAGGTAAACAAATACATCATATCTGTCACATTAAGTTGTTGTCATTTGTCAAATGTAATGCCGACATAGTTAGTATAGTTTTTCAATGTTACTACAATCAACTAATTTACATAAGCAATGTGAATGAATTGATTTTTCTTTTGTTTTCTTATCTGTTTTTTTGTTTTTTTACTTTAATAATTATTTTTCTTATCAGACAAAGATAAAATATTTTTATTCTTTTTAACTTTTATTTTCAGAACTTGATTCCAATTTTATTGCTGATATTTAGTGAATTATGTACAGAAAATTTTTACTTTAATTACCTACCTAACCTTCATTTTTGTTCTGTGTTTTAACATTTAATACATTATATGATTATTTATGATCACGATGATTTTACGACATTTTCTCAAAATATAATGGTCACGGTATTCTGATCTCTTAGAGTTGGCTCAAACCACATCTCTTTTCTTCTTGTACTCGCTCTCTGGATTTGTCTTGGCACGTAACGACCGTATAAGAAAAGAAGAGGGGGAGTTGTTATATACATGAAGAGCGATCTTTCGTATGGAGTACTTGCCTCCTCGCCACCTAAGTCAGCATTCGCTGAGTAATAATTCATGCCCTACATGCTAATTGTCGTAACCTGTCCATTGAAGACATGGCTTGATATATACTAACTTCCAATCCTTCTAAAGTCTCCTCTCGTGGGCAATATCCCGCTCAAGTTTTTCACATTATAACCTAATTTACTTTTTATACATTCACAAAACATCTAAACCCAAACCTGAAATACTGCATGTTCGTTTTTTTAAAAGGGTGAATGTTAAGGAGCTCTGTCAGAATGCCGAAAAAATCAACTGGGACTTTCTTAACTGCAAACACGATAGACCGAAAGGTCGACATATTCAATGATGCCATTACAGAACTCTATGACACTCATGCACCCATAAAACCATTAAAGATCATATATCCTCCAGCACCATGGTTCAACAGAGGAATACGAATCGCAATGCGACGTCGGGACCAGGCATTCTGGAAATTCAAGCGTCATCAAATATCTTCTATTGATATCTGGTAGTTCCTTGGAACTTTAGGTATTGGCAAGTCGCGTTTGTCAAGCCTTTCAAGTTCAATTTCTTTAGATGATTTAAAACCTCACTTTGTCACTTCCTTGTCAATGGATTCTGAAACGATTTCCGACACTATTTCCTATTTTAATAGTTTGACGCACCCAAATATTAATTTACTTCCATTCACAACAGTGTCCTTTGCCAAAGATTCCAAATCATTCTATGCCATCAAACTATCGAACTGTTTTAATACTACCTTTTCTTTCCAAGGTGCTCGCCTTCTAAAAATGACTGACAATATACGAGCTGCAATGGAAAACACATAAGTCACCATTTTGGTTTTAATAGACTTTGCCAATGCGCTTACTGCCGTCAGTCTTAATATCGATTTAGCAGTCCTTTCTCATTGAAGGTTTCAGATGAAGCACTGGTTTGGTTTGCATCTTATCTTTGAGGTCACCAACAGTCTGTAATCTCCAGTGACCTAGCTCTCAAACTGGCTTAATCTGGCTCGTGGCGTACCTCAAGGCGGTATACTTTACCCTATTTTATATATATATATGTGTGGGATTTAGGCACGGAAACACTGTATTGTTGTATAATTAGCATTTATTTTACACACTCGTCTTATTGCGTCGTACACTTACGTATGTATATATATATATATCTTATTTATTTGCTTGTTTTATTTTTACTTGTTATTATTTGTGCTAAAAGAATAACTGCCTCCGTAGCCTAGTGGTATAGGCGTGTGCTTTAGAAACTGGAGGTCGTGGGTTCGAATCTTGCGGGGACTCAAATTTTCATTGTTTTCTAGTTGGTTACGGCAATTTTGGTTGATAACCCAATTGTCTGAAAAGTAAGCATGTAAAAAGTCGGTCCACTCACCAAAATGCATTGGACCAGCGTGGTGGGATGCGGTCCAAAAACCCCGTATTGATAGGGGTGTATTAGGGGAGGCCTATGTCCGGCAATGTATTTTAATAGGCCGATATGATAAGCAGAAATGGCTGAATTATGCCCGCAGGCTCGTATATTTTAATGTATGTTACGTTATGTCACATTATGGTACTTAAATATTAGTTTCATGCCTCAATTTTTATACTTTTATGATGGCTTAGTTAAAAATGCTGTAACAAAGTATAATTGAAAGTAGATTTATTTAAGCAAAAATAGCGTATATGTATCTCTTTTCTGATCTAAGTTTAGTTTTTGTTGGAAATCAATTACAAAAAAAATTGAGATCAGAATAGAGTATTCCATCAAATACGTTTACCAAGTTACGTCCGTCCGGGTGATTTATTGCATATTTGTTCATATTTCTCTTCGAATATAATTTATTGATGATGTGAGATTGATTGAGCGTGAGCATTGAACAGAGCTAATATATTTTCAGAAGACACATGACTGCATTGAAACTCATCCAGTGATTTGTTGGCTTTAAACCAAAATCCTACTTTTAAACTTGATTGTTTTTAAATATCTTTGGTTGTCAAGCTGATATAAGAAGAAGCGGTAATTTTATGGGATAAAATGTATTTTTTCCATTTGATTATTAGTCCACAGCTGGACATAGGCCTTTTGCCAAGACCGTCAATCAAAGTAAACTCTTAAGTCCTAACCCCTACGTCCCTCCTACTTTTTAAGGGTATACAAGCATGTATACTAAATATAAAATAATGTCCAACTATTTTACGTAATATAACCAGGTGATAACGACCTTTCCGTACGAAATTGCGTCAGGTTTTCTTCCTTCGCATTTTAAATCTTTAATAACTTTTAAGGTATTCATTGCTTCAAAATGTCGTCAATGATACGTTCTATGTACATAAAATGAAGTTTTTTTTTAATGCAGTAACATTCATGTGAACCTAAACTGTATTATCTTAACCAAACATTGATTTCAATTTTAAAAATGTTTACATTAAAATGCTTATTGTGCCTTATTCTTAAAGGACTTGCTATTACAGACTTTATTGTAGACCAACTCAAGTAGTACAATTACGTAAAATATACATTCATGTCTATATTATACGGTTTTAGTAGCGTTTGTAATTTAATCGCACGACGTTGAGATTTTTGGTACCGTATTTATTATTTCTCAAATATCTATTACATTACTATTCAAAAAAATATTTTTAATATTTAGGAACAATAGGAAGCTAGCACCAGCAATTAAAAAAAGAATGAACAAAATTAGAGCGGAAGGAGCGGAGTCACGAGGTAGCATACATACAAAACTAGTGGTAATTTTTTTTTTTACCTACCCAGCCCTTTTTTTACAGGGGACCGTCTGGGTGAGTACCACCGCGGTGCCTGTTTCTGCCGTGAAGCAGTAGTGTGAAAACACTGCTGTGTTCCGGTTTGAAGGGCATCGTAGCCAGCGTGTTTACTGGGTAAACAAGACTTTACACCCTATGTCTCACAGTAGGCAGCGCGTGAGCAATAATAGTATCTGGTATTGCCGATGTCCATGGGCGACGGTGACCACTTCCCATCAGGTAGCCCGACTGCTCGTATGTCTGCGTAGGCAATTAAAAAAAAACATACAAATCGGTAAAAAGACAACGTGTACATATCTCGATTTCCGGCAAAAGTACAAGTTCTATGTCAAAATAAATTAGTTATAAAGTTGTAGATAATAAAGAGACCTACAAATTTAAAACTACACTCTTTTCACATAACTTCAAAATTTATGTAAAAAATTCTAACAATCTAGTTTTTGTTTTTTATTTTATGCAAAACAATATTTTTGCAATATTTGGTGCAAAGTTACTTTTTTACGTCCTAAAGACATTGTTTTTTTTTTGGTTTGTAAAATTTATTTTTTCATCGTATTTTGAGTTAATATTGAAAAAGCATCCTAATTTTCGCGGCAAAATATAAGCTGTTTAAAGTTGAGAAGTTTTTTGTTCATTAAAATTTTCTTTCATCATCATCAACAGCCTGTGTTAGTCCACTGCTGGACATAGGCCTCCCCTAATGCGTGGCCTCTCTATTTAACTGATAATTTATTAAAATATACACATTACTATGGTAAATGTTCTTAGAAATAATCACTAGTAAGTAAAGGTAGAAAGAGCTTGACCCACCTTGCCCTTCCCCTCTCTAGAAATACATTTCTTATGCTATTAAAATAGCATTTTTATGCCTATGAGTTACCTACACATAATTAAGCTACCCGAAGATTCCTTTTATTGAGGTAACATCTTAGTTTAAAACGTATACGTTTCATGATTTTCAAATAAGTTCCAAATTAGTATTATATTTTTTTTGTAAAATGAGTAGGATGACGGCAAAGATTACAATAAGATTAGAACCAGAAGATAATATGATATAACTTATTACTCTTGATTACTATTGAATTCATTATACATAAATCGGTTCATGTTGAACATGTTTAACTCGTTATTAATTATATATATACATATATATTACTTTGAATTGCTTGCTTTATATTTAGCTGCATTAATATACGATGCCATCGGTGACTTTAAATAACAGGTCTACATTGTTTCTGTGTACAAATGTAGAATTTGAATTACCGACTCACTCAGTAATAAGTAACTCTATCACTTTGACTCATCGATGCACAGTGAAGACTATATAGAGGACCAATTGAAAGCAATCAGGTTAATTGGCGAGATTCTAGACCGTTCGAGCGTCAAGCTGATTGAGGTTCGAAACGTAAATTGTTTGCGGCGAATTTTTTCGGTCGACTTTGTAATTGGATTCATTCCATTAAGACCAAAAATTCAAATAGCACTTTAGTGCACTTTTATAATGCAGTACTCATTTGTTACGTCTAATAAACATTAAGACTGTAGTAGATAATAAAGCGTAACAAAGAACATACTACAAAGCTGGAAGAAAAAACATCAACATTATGTATTAAATTGTCAGGAGGGTATCTTTGATGATATAAGGATCAATCAGAATTGATGACTGGTCTGCATATTAATGGAAATCTTATTACCTCATATAGCGACAATATTTAATATAAGCATCCAGAGAGGCGAGTTTCCTTACCTAATGATCACAGTAGAGTTATACCGGTTTTTAAATCAGGGTGTAATATGGACTCTTATAATTTTAGATCTATCCCTATTTTGCCTACTTTTAGTAAAATATTTGAAAAACTATTATTAAACCAATTAATGAAACATTTTTCTTATTCATAACAAACAGTACAGATTCACTAGGGGTCGCTCCACGATAGATGCTGGCGTTATATTCATTTAGAGCATCTTTGAGGCTTGGGAAGCGTCGCAGGATGCCTTAGGCATCTTTTGCGATCTCATAAAAGCTTTTGGTGGCGTACAGCATGAAATTCTGAAATTCAAGAAACTACGTCACTATCTACCTCAATCTTCTGTGTTCGTACTTGAGCCACCGAACTCAGAAAGATCTCCCAGGGTTTTATTAAATATAGATGCCTCACAAGGGTCTATTCTTGGGCCTTTCTCTTTTTCATCTATATTGAACTGATGATTTACCATATGTTATTAATAAAAACGAGGAGATAGCATTATTTGCTGATGATACATCCTTGATTTTTAAAGTTAAACGACATACATCAATAAATGACGTTGTAAATTATACTCTCTCTAGAGTAGCGCACTGGTTGAGTGTTAATAATTTGCTACTTAACCAGAAGAAGACAAAATGTATTAAATTTATGACTCCAAATGTAAGACCGAGTAGATATGAAGTGTTTGTAGATGAGGAACCAGATTTCAGTGGGGCACTCATATTAATAGACTGTCGAATAAACTCAGGTCTGCAGTATATGCTGTCAAGAAAATCAGACAATTAACTTACGTAGAGACAGCCAGGTTAGTATACTTTAGCTATTTCCACAGTGTAAAGTCTGATGGCATTCTACTGTGGGGAAGTGCGGCGGATGCTAATACGATCTTTGTCCTCCAAAAACGAGCTATTCAAGCGGTTTATAACCTGGGCCCCAAAAAGTCCCTGAGAATTGTTCACATAGATTAAAATACTAACCGTTAATTCGCAATCCATATTTGAAAACCTAATATATGTGCAATAAAATAAAAATGATTTTCGCAGACATTGTGATGCACATAACATAAATACTACAAACAAACACAATTCAAATCTTCCAGCAACTTGACTGCGAAGAATAAGTAAATCTTTTATGGGACAATGTATACGCTTTTACAATAAAATCCCAGTAAACGTTCAGAATTTAACTGTTAATAAATTTTAAAAAGTAGTACAGGAACGTTTATGTGTTAAAGGTTATTATAACATAAATGAATTTATAAATGATAACTCAGCCTGGTAATGGAATGCTCGCTCCAGGTTTTTTCAAATATAATATACGTATGATAGAACTGTATGTATATATTTGTTTATTTTAAAAGATGACAAAATAGACCCGCTGAGTTTCTTTCGCCGGTTCTTTTCATATCGGAGGCGTCCTATTGCGAATCGGTGGTAGCATCTTGACAATCAATAAGCGAGTGTTACACTTCTCTATTGAATAAAGATATTTGAATTTGAACTGCCTCCGTAGCCTAGTGGTATGGGCGTGTGCTTTAGAAACCGGAGGTCGTGGGTTCGAATCCTGCGGGGACTCAACAAATTTTCAATGTTGTTTCCTAGTTGGTTAGGGCAATTTGGGCCGATCACCCAATTGTCTGAAAAGTAAGATGATCCATGCGTCGGATGGGCATGTAAAAAGTCGGTCCACCCACCAACCCGCATTGGACCAGCGTGGTGGATACGGTCCAAAACCCCTAATGGATAGGGGTGTATTAGGGAGGGCCTATGTCTAGCAGTGGACTAACAAAGGCTGAGATGATGTGATTTGAATTTGAAAACTGAGACGCTGGTGCATACCTGAAACACATGTTGATTGATGAGATTTTTTGAAACATTGATGTGTTTTAGAACGTCGTAAAAAACCATAAGTTAAGTCCATTTAAATCTTGGTTTCGCTAATGTATCCTGCTTTCACCTATATTGAATGATTATAAGGGCTAATAATCATCGTAAGTTTACACCTAAAATGTTAGCAATCAAATGAACAAAATTTTTTTTTGTTTGTTATTCAGGACACAGACAACATTTGTTATTGATTTTCGATCAATCGTTCCAATAGCCGAAACGTGACAGCATGTTTAGGCAATTACATATTAAATTGTGCTTGATTGTTGGTAGTTTGACTGAAATTCAAAGACAATGTTAAATTATTGTACTAGACTTTGAAAATTATTATTGTATATAACAATTTAAATATTATCTCATAGTGTAAAAAAGCGATGAAGTTTTTCAATAGTAAACAATTATTGAAATGGGCGTCGGTGACCACTTCCTATCAGGTGGCCTGACTGCTCGTCTGCCTGCGTATGCCATAAAAAAATAAAAAAAGGTATTGCGCCAAATTGTTATTTGAAGTAGGTAATATTTTTGGTATGAACAAACCTGGCAAATGAATAAAAATACATGTTGTATTCCTCTTCGGCCAAAAAATAATTATCCCTTTATTTATTAAACATTCTTTCTTGAAATCTTGGTTTTATGTATTATATAATATATATATTATTTGAAAATATGGTATCTGATGATATTTCATATAATTCGCAATAATTAAGCCGGATAAGTATAAAAACTGTTATAAGTAATAACAGTATAACTTAGAAACGTTGCACTTACTTATTGACTGCCAAGAATACTACCATCGGTTCGAAAAAGGAGGAGGAGGAAATGGAAAACGAGCCTTAAAAGAACCGGCGAAAGAAACTCAACTGGATATATTTTTTTTATTTTTTACAATTTGATTAATAAAATATCAAGTACACAAATGTCATATTAATTGTAAAATAGTTATAGCCACGCTTATTTGATATATGTGATAAAACAGCATTATAAAATCGGTATTGTGTTACGGTTTTGGTGTTGGTAAAATCCAGCTAACGAATACCCCGCCGTTAAATTGAGGGGCAGAGGGGATATGTGGGGCTTCCCGGGCCAAGATGGACCGCCGGTATACCCGCCAAAATCCCAACGGTTGCTCCTTTCTCTTGTTCTTTCCTTTCTCATGTCGCTGTAGCCGTGGTCACGGGTACTGCTGACAGTCTTAGGCGACCCCGGCGCGATGTGACATCGAGTGCGTATGTTGGGACACCCTGACCGTCGGCTTAGGTACCGTGGCCTAGAAAACAGCACGGTGACCCCTCTTGAGCTCTTCTCTGAGCGGCGGACCCCTTTTGCCGGCCGCCCAGAAGCTCAGTGTCAGAGAGGAATGTTGCGCGCGTACCGGCCCACTCTTCGGTGCCTTAGCCTTCTTCTGCAGATAGCCAGGGCGCTGTTAGCCCTTTCCGCGGCTTTTTCGCCTTACTTTTCAAGAGTGCATTTCTTCATCATCCCACACACAGGGTAAGCGAAAGGTCGGGCCCACGAACCCAAGCCGGCGTTTCAACCGGCGGGCAATCCAAGGTAAAGGGCCGTCTTCGCGACATAATCCACGCCATAGTACCTCGAAACAGCCTTGTCCCGAAAGAACCAGCGTCACGCGGAATGCGGGGCCATCCTCTTTCTAGGCACCATTTTAGGGAGCGTGGCCTCCCGTTGAGGGGCATGGGGACCGGGCTATTGCTCCCATTAACAGAAACAAGGGGACTGTTTCGCGCCCCTTTTCCCTTCTGGGGCAGCCCGCCCCGAGACCCGTCTCCTGTCAATAATACGATAACCAGATTTCGCCTTCAGGTCCCAGGCAGAAGTCAACAGGCACGCCACCTCGCCGAAGATGGTCCAGTAGCTCTGAATTTACCAGGAAATTTTCTTTCGGGGTGTCGGCCCACACTGGTGCTCCGGAAAGCGCCACCTGAGCAGAGCCACACCTCACGATTAAAACAAAATACAAATTTTATAAATAAGAACACTTGTTACGTGTAACCGTTAATTATTAGGTATAAAAATCTTTAATTAAACTATCGTTTTTACGAAAATGTGATGGTATTAAATAAAGCTGCCTTATGAAAACTGTCCGTTTTACTTAATGTCGTGGGTAAATTTCTTTGGTTTGTGTCATGTTTAAAACAACTTGTTTAAATAAGGAAGGGCGATGAACTAATAACTCTTCGTCTACGTTACATTTCATGAAGTTTCAGAGGGATATGTAGCCAGATACTGTTGTAAGCATAATATCCTATATAACAAATTAAATTAATTGTCTCATTACCTTAGCGCCCCAACGAGCAGCACATGGTGTGCCTTAATGATTATCTATTTGCACTACAAGCTCATACTAATTGTAGTTCTCTAGGGAATAATAATAAGTGTATACAGTGTTCCGTTTTACTGCCCTATGTTCCACATACCCATAACCTTTAGTTTGTTTACTTATTTAGACACAGCTACGACATTAAATCTTAAAATTAACAAATATGAAATTAAGTACTGATATTAATCATTTTAATTTAGCGATAGTGTTTAAGTGTAAACCTATGACATTAAGATATTCCAAACAAAAATTTGATGTTAACTGTGTGAAACAAAAAATAAAGATAAGAAATTAGTTTTAAATGTTTAAGACAAGGGTAATAGAGTACGGGGATATGCAAAGAATCGTGGGGCAGTGTGCACCTGTACACTTTCAATAGCCGAATAAGAAGAAGGATTCTTTGTGGAACCAGCGTCTTAATATTATTTAAAATTTCAAACTAAGCCCCACCGTATTTAGAAAACCTAGCATGCAATAAGTACTTTTTAAATTACTTAAATTTTTACAATATAATATCGATTATAATTTACCTTTTTAATATTCGTTTTAATAAAAACGTTTTTATTAATAGTAAGTCATATTTTTTTTAAAAGACTTATAGAAAAACTTCAGAATCTTTTTTTTTTACCAACAAAGGGATGAGCAGACGGCCACCGATGGAAGTGGTCACGATGCCCATGGAATGCAACACAGGGGTTTACCGACCGCGCCTACCGGAAGGATTCTTTATACCCGTTTGAAGGAAAAATTCAGGGGAAGAAAAACTTTGAGGGGTTCATTAGGGCTTAATATTGGGCAAGTGTTTGGAAACGAACTATTTAAGGGCAAGGGCAATATCTTTGAGGGCTGGGTTCCCAACCCTTCCGTGAGGCTTGACCGGAATTTAAGGCTGTTTTTTGGGATAATGCTTTTGTTTGGGAGGCCAAAGGCCCGAGATGAAACAATTCCAGTGAGGGGAGGTTGAAAGGGAGCCAAATCCAGTTTTTTAAGGCTTTTCTTTGGGTGGATGGCCTAAATTTGGTGTCTTTAAAAAGGTTAATTTGAATGGTTTGCAAACCCTCGGGGATCATAAGGTCCTTTTTCAACTTTTGCGGGGAAAACTTTGATTTTAGATTCCCAACCCCCTTTCCCTTTTGCCCCCACCTCACACAGGGACTGGTCGTTCAGTGTACCCGGATCTCCGTGCTATCATCCGCGCTGATATCGTGATAATGGATGTCATTGATATGCAGGATGGTTGGTGAGAACGGAAAGGGGACGCCCGCATTTGGGTTTGGATCTTAAAAACCCGTCGAAACGACCGATGCCCGACCATCCAAAGTGGGATCCACGCCACGGGTTTTTAAGCGGCAGTTTCAAAAAAGAGCTTTATGCCAGACCCGTCGAACGCCTTAGATGTATATCAAGACTGATTAGAGCCTCACCCTTTATTGTTAAGGCTTCTCCCACCGGTGAGTTGGGGTAAAAGATCACCAGGAGGACCATGATGAAAACCCTGTCAGTCACTGTTAGCTGGTTCTCCCAGGAACCAGGCTGGTTGTTGATGACCCTCTTCACCCTGACAGAAGGATGAAAGCAGGGCTGTTGGACTGAGCGGTCGGGTTTTGGGGACCGGAAGTATTGAGCGCCTTCCATGGCCGAAACCCGTTTAGCGGGGTATGGAGATGGGAGATAAGGCGCGGGAGACAGAGTCAACTGAGGGCGCACGCTTTTGGGACCACTGGGAATGCCGTACCCTCTCGACTTATGGACGTTGAATGGTTCCGCCTACCCGCCAGAATTGCGGATGTCGGGATTTCCACTTAAGGAGAGGTGGAATGGTTCCACCGTCCATAGTCGAGTTTGAGGGCAAAGAGCTTGACTAAAGATCAGCCCTTGCGCAGGTATGCATTAGACATGGCAGTGGCGGGAGACTGGTGGAGAAGATGCCCGGCAGCTTTGGCAAGGACCGAAAGGCCGACTTCGAGGTGAACGGGGAAAAATATCTTAGGGACTTATTAATCAGAAAAATGATATCCAATTCAAGGGCACCTTTGTTTAAGATTTTATACATTCCAATATGAAATCCAACGTCTACTCGGACCGGTGTTGGGTACTCAGGTTTAACACAGGTTTTTTGTTGAATTACGCACTAATTTAGGCAAGACGTTTTTTGATGGATCACAAATAATAATAATACAAGCACTGCCCATAAAAGTTATTAGTAACCGGACTAACAAAAGTTACAGTGTCCAAAACTGGAAGGCAGTTATTTTTTAAATTATTGCACTATTTTTTCTTTTGCTATAAATATTAAATTGCTTTACATTATATATACTTTAAATAGACAACGTATATCGGTCTTTAATCAGTTAGACAATTAACACAGACTGAAATTTAATTTTGTCTCATTTTATATTTATTTAGATACTTGAAACTCATTCACGAATTCCTAGTCCCGTTGGATCGGTTAAACAGTTTATGCGGCTTGCGAGCAATTATTAAAAAATAATTTATAATCGGATAATTTTAAAACCAATGTCAATATCATTAATGGTGTAACTCTCAGTCTATCTTTTATTAAAATATGTATTTAGCTTTGATTAAAATATAATGTATAACTGTATAAAATGTCAGTATTGACAAATCAAAGATACAAAATAAAAAGTAAATAGCGTGACTTAAAAATAAGACTAATTAAATAAATATACAAGAAATGAAGGAAATAAAAAAAAACTGGCAAATGACAAAACAAAAATATGAAGCGCTATTTTATTACATCATTTAGAAAAAAATAATATTAATACTGTTCTAAACTCTGAAATGTGTACCTACCATACTATAAAAACTAATGAAAATGCTTTTGACTATCGGTATCATCTTTTTCAATCAACAGCCTGTGATAGTCCACTGCTGGACATAGGCCTCCCCTAATAAACCCCTATCCATAAGGGGGTTTGAATCGTACCCACTACTTTTTACATGCCCATCCGACGCATGGATCATCTTACTTTTCAGACAATTGGGTGATAGGCCCATATTGCCCTAACTAACTGGGAAACAATAATGAAAATTTATGGAGTCCCCGCAGGATTTAAACCCACAACCTCCTTTCTAAAGCACACGCCCATAATATTAGGCTACGGAGGCAGTTTTGTCATCATCATCTTTTTATGCACATTATTTTATACACTCGGATAAATTTCAATATTGTTAATAATAATATAGAGCTCTTAATAGTTTACAAAAATCAAGAATTATTTCTTGCGTTGGATTGCAACCACTAGTTGTATCATTATAAAGTTTGATGTTAAAGCTTGTTAGTTAAAATTAAACTATTGGCAGGTGGTTTAAATTTCGACCAAGGTTTTTGCACCAGTAATTTTTCACTAACTTAAATGTATTTTATATTATTAATATATTTCTTACATGTCCACTGAATCTGAAAATTACAGTTTCTTTTTTGCAAATGAATACACTTCTTTTCTGCAAATGATTACATCATAAACATTTAAACATCCGTCATATAAATACATCACAAAACATTACGATTTGTTTTCTAAATTAAATGTTTTTATCTTTTCTTTTGTCCTTTTTATCATATCCACAAATCTTTCTATGTTCAGTCTATTCTCGATTTCGCTGCCTCTGAATATAAGCGTGGCTAACAACTTTATCGATTTTTAACTCAAGGTTTGGAAACATCTTTTAGTCATGTTATGTCATGTCAGTAGATTGTCACGTTTATGTGGATTTTTATGTCATGTATGTGTTATTTTTCTTGTATATTGTATGTTTTAATGTATATCTTTATTTGTGTATTCATATGTATGAAAAAATATATTTAAATAGGCATAATTTTTGTATAGTTATTTGTGCATTTCAAAATCATGAGATGTATGAATGTTATTATTATTCTTTTAACTATCGAGTGATATAATACATATACCTTATTAATGTTTGCTCAAATATAATAGTATATAATAAAGGAAAGTCTCCGACGTTCTGTATAGTTTATTATCAAATTAAACTTTTGTCCCTACTTCGGTAGACTTTAGGACAAGTCCTACGGCGTTAAGCTCACTTGTTAATATCCTTCTCAGCAAAAGATTAAATGTAATAAAAATTAAAGTACTGTTTTTAAACTAGAGAAATTATAAGGTTGGGTATTAGCATTACTTCAACTATTTTGCTATACGAAATATTTATGTACAACATATTGCTTGCAGCGTGGGTTAAATCTGATGCCTTTGGGCGTTCGTTGAAGTTACATTTCAAAGCGTGATTTTCTCTCAGATGTTATTTCAACGAGCATCATTCCATCTACGAGATGAAGCTTTGCTACAAAGTAGAAGCCACAGAAAAGAAAAATATGAGTCTAAATATCTAAGTTTTAAATGAAAATCAAGAAGGTTGAAAGGCAAATTTTATTGTACGTATTTTGAATAATTAATTACCTACTTACTAAAATATAATCATTTTACAATCGTCTATGAGTCATAAGATAAAAGCCACTCAAATGTTTTCCAATAAATACTGTAATAAAATTTGTATATTACGCTCATTTTTTATTTATTTATTGACTAAATTGAATATACAGTATCTTGAAATTCGCATTAAAACTCCGTTTCGTCAATGTCAGTGAAATATATTGCTTCGTAAAGTACGTCAGGTACATTAGGAGCAAATGTAAGTGATATTTCGTTCAATCGGGTACTTTTATGAAATCTTTTATTCGTAAATATGAAAAATATTAAAATCTTATATTATATACGATCTTAAATTTTTGTCCTTGATGTAGGTTATATGGCATCTGCTGCACTCTTTCTTCGTGATCCAATCAGAATAATTTCTAATGAGATTATATTAGACTAAATGTTTACAGCAGAGTTCCCTAAACTTTTTTGTGCCATAGACCCATTGCCATTTTTTTCTGTGTTGACTAGACCCCCTACTTAACTGATATTGATTTCCAACAAAACTGCTCTGAGACTACGACTCTCAGGTTTATGCAAGTTAAAAATGTATTGCAACCAAAAAGCGAATATCAACATCCTACAACTTATAAAATTTTATAAACATATATAATAATTTATTTACTTGATAAGCACGTTTATAAATAGTGTATATGCTTTGATATTATAAGATAGTATGACGTAAGTAAATAGGTATTTCAGTGTATGTGTTGAGATCCACAATCGTGGACCCCATTTTCATTTCATGGAACCCCATTTTTTTTTTATGCTCACCTAGACCTCTTACAGATTATCACAGACCCCTGGGGGTTGATATAGACCACTTTAATCACTAGTTTACAGTTTTGCTGTAACTATACGAGTCAATTAGATATTATATTGTCAATTTGTTGCATATAAACCTTTCAGCAGTACGTGTATTTTATCGATGTCTTTAATGATATTCTTTGTAATTAATACCGTTGTACTTGTTATTCTAGTCTTGGTTTTTAATGCAGTCTACAGCGATCAACACAAGCAGTCAGTGCTGACTTACTGCCTGCTTGTGTTCATCGTACACAATAAATGAGTAAATATGTAAAAATATAATGAGCATACAAGTCATTGTACTTGTATTTAATTCTATCTAATTCATTTGAAATACCAAAATTTATTCGTGACTTCTTCATTTTAAAAAGACGATATTGACAAATTAAATTGCATAGAAATATTACATAATTCCTCATAGCAGTTGAACTTATTAGTAGTAAAATATTCTGACGGGATAGAAGTCCATTCAATTAGAATAGAAGTTCTTAAAGCATTGAACTAGTTTTTTATTGAATAGAATAAATGTGAACAGAATATAAAATGGTCATCATTATACTGTTTAACTTATATTGAAAGTGTTTATTTTATTTTTTATAGCATACGCAAGCAGACGAGCAGTCGAGTCACCTGATAGAAAGTGGTCACTGACGCCCATAGACATTTTCAATGTCGGTGGTATCGCCAACGCGCTGCCTAACGTGAGACAGAGGATGTTAAGTCTCCTTTAACCAGTAAATACGCTGGGTACGGTACCCTTCAAACCGGAACACAGCAATGTTTTCACACTACTGCTTCGTGGCAGAAATTGGCAGCGCGGTGGTACCCACCCAGACGGTCTCCTGTAAATAGGGGACCTACCACCGATAAATAGTAATTCACAATAATTTTAAAGGTATAACATGAATCATATTTCTGATGTTTCTGACGGTTATGCTATAAGTAAAGTATGCAAATATGAGATATATAAATATGAGACGGTTATTTAGAAAAAAAAAACAATTGTATATTTTAAATAGCTTAGTTAAGAATGGCCTGTTCATGCTAGAACAGAGGAAAAGAGGAAGGGATGAAATCTAAATGAGTAGAGTCAGCTTGATATATACTGTAATCATCATCATCATCATCATCATCAGCCAGTGGTAATCCACTGCTGGACATAGGACTCTCCTAATACACCTCTATTTATTAAGGCGTTTTGGACCGTATCCACCACGCTGGTCCAATGCGGGTTAGTGGGTAGACTGACTTTTACATGTTCATCGGGCGCATCTTACTTTACAGACAATTGACCGATCGGCCCAAATTGTCCTAACCAACTAGGATTCGAACCCACGACCTCCGGTTTCTAAAGCACGCCCATTCCACTAGGCTACGCAGGCAGGAGCATATACTGTAATATCTTAGTTATATTCCAGTGGAAAGCTTTAAAGATAAAGCCCCTTCAAGCGTGCTCAGTTTTTTTAATCCTTAAAGATAGATTATAAGGTCTTAATCAATTTTCACTTCCTCATACTTATTCTGTCAACGCGGCGTCACCTTTTTTTTTGTTGCAATACCGGTATTTTGAATATATACCATAACATTACTTTACAAAATTAAGTTAATAACAATAAACAAAAAGAATTTCTCCAAATCTGTTTTTGACCGACTTTCTAAATGTGAAATTCGGTCATTCATTGTTTAGACTTTTTCTTGTTTCGATAAGTATGCTTGTATTGTATATAAAGGAGTAGCCACCTGTTTTTGATATTGCATAAATTTTCTTAAATATTATTTTTATTACTTAAATTTCACCGAAGAAGATTTTCATCATTGGTTTCATGAGACTCGTTTGTCAGTGGAGCAAACATATAGTGTCCACGACGTAACCACATTACTCACAATGATGTCAATAACAACGGTTTCAATCAAGGCACAACCACCAGCATTTCCCTCACAGTTTCGAACTGTTTGTACAGTTTGTTTTCTTTCGTGAATTTATATGGTAATGGTCTCGCTGCATCAACTCCCTATTGTCACCGAAACTCAGTCGTAAGGTCATACGTCTATCATTTTCTTCTATATCAAGGCAATTTTCGGTTTTTAAATTTGACATTACAAAATCGGTCCGGTTTTTTAAATCTGACATTAAAAAATTAAAATCGTGCACCAACTGACTTCCAATTCTTAGCCATGCGTGGTCGGCTGGATAATGAACCTGGCGACGTCCACACTGACCATGGCTTTAAAACAAGTAGATACCACGTTAAACGTGGTGGAAAGTAGGTGCTGGGTGACTTTAACGTGCAAAAGCACGAAATTGCTAGGCAACGTCCATCGCCACTTTTATATATGCTTTTAAGATATTTATTTAATCACATTATTGTATCGCAAATAATCAATGAGTTAAATATTGATTTGTCTTATCTTGGTCTTGGAATTGTCAATACTTTTGCATTCGCCTTCAACTTGCGTACTGAAGATATCTAATTAGAAATCTCAAAGAGAATTCCAAAAAGTAAAAATGATGACAACAACTGAATATCAATCTTTACAAAATACATTGAAATGGCTCACCTGATCCCGACAACAGCCATAATGTCTCGTACGAAGTTGATGCATAAAACCACTCAATACACTAACATTATCACAGATGCACAACACTTATCACACCCGAGGAGAATCCTGTTCCGGGTAACAAGGATCTTTCCCACTATACAGAGTCTCTTCCACTATATTTCAGACCCTCTTTCATATCACGGACAGACATAATTTCAATATCGAGACTTCATTTCTCTAAGTACTCTCTTTCGAAATAGTATTCTGACCTTAGTTTAATTTTTCATTTTTTGCCTTTTTTTACTTGAGTTTATTTTCTTAGAGGAAAAAGGTTCAATATATTCACTCTACTAGTCGATCGCATCTGCCGCAGTATGCCCATATGAGCAAACAAAATATTCATGAACTACATATTGCTTTCAGCCGAATAGTCCGTAGACATACCTAAAATTTCAACGCAAATTCTATACAGCGTTTCAATAGAAATGTACACTGTCCCTGTTGTCGTAAAAGTAGTGTCAGAATATTGGACTACAATAAGTAAGTCCTTAAGTATTTTACAGTGTAACACTCATTTTGTTTTCATAATTTATATATTACCAACATATAAAATAAACAAACAAGTGTTTTCAAATTTCCCGTTATCCGTGACTATATAGTAAACGTTTTGATTAGAAAGGTTACAGTCGCATTATTGCCTTAAGTTGTTCACTGCCTGACAGAACCTTATTGGCCAACGGTTCTTTCAACCACATGACTGGCCCACTGGCTCTTTAGCGAGGTAACTTGCACTCTGTCGGTGACTTTACCCATTATAACTGTCCCTAGCCAAACAAGAACTGAATTTTACGTATAAAATTATGCCAAATACAAACGGCCTCAAGAGCCACGAGTTGTTTGGTGGATCACCGTCATATAAAATCCCCATGCGATAATTGACCGGAAATTGAGTTTGACATTAGATTCTGCTTACGAAGACACCGTAAATAAATTGTTCGTGGTATAAATTTCTAAATAAATTAATAATTAATATGTCTAAAGAGATTAAGATCAATGTATTTCTATAAATAATAAAGAGAAAGAAATCATAAATCAAATGTTAATAAAATAGAAAATAATAGCTCCCTATAATCAATTTCAGCATGATGAATAGCTCTGCTGAATAGCTGAATACTTATACTATATTACCGCAAACGCTGAATAAACCATGCGAGTATTTCCGTAAGTCAAGATATCGCATTACGTCAATCTAAATTATTAGTATCTAATTATCTAATTAATAGTATTCGTTTTAAATTTTTTGGTGGAATTTCAATTTAAACCCAAACGTTTAATGAATTAAACTTTGCTAAATTGTTCAAATTTGGGTGGGCCCCTTTTACCCTATTAGTTCCACTGTTCCAGTTTTTTTTTTAATAATTTCGTATTAAAAAAAAATTTTAAAAAGCATTAACAATAGGAAAAAAATAATTTTTTCAAAAGGTGAAAAATCAAAACTAAGAAACAAATTCAGGTTCGACCATGAACGGCTTTTTAATTAAACGTATTTTTAAAAAATTTTTTGGTAAATAATTCAAAAAATGAATAAAAACAAACAGAAAAGAGGGTTTAAAATTGGGTTGAAGAAAAAAAGGGAACCAAAAATTTTGTTAAAACCATTTTGTTTTTTTATTTTAAAAAAAATTAAATTTAAGTTTTTTTAAAGCAGATTACCTTTTTGGTTAAAAATTTTAAGAAAAAACTTATTTAAAATTTTACTGTCATTTTAATTAAAAAAATTAAAATAAAAAGGTTGGAAAACCCCAAAAACAAAATAAATTTTAAAAAATTAAAATAAAAAGTAAAAATGTTTTGGTTTCTTTGTTTTTAAAAACAACCTTCCCAATTACTTTGGAAAACAAAAGGTTAAATATAGTAAATTAAACCTTTAACTAGGGGAAATTTGGTTTTTAAGAAGTTTTTTTAAAAATTTAATTTCAAATTTTATTATGGTTTAACAAAATTCGCACAACGGGCCCTAAATAAATGATAATATTATATTTTCTTAAAATCATGTAAATATTTATAAATAAATTAAAAAATAATCAAAAGTTGTACCCCAAAATTTGGGTTAAAAAAATTTTTTAATTTTATCCAATTTAAATCTGATAAATTTTTAATAGCACAAAACCTTTCCAAAAAAAAAAATTAAAAAAGAACCCTTTTTATTTAAATCAACAAAAAAATTTTAAAAAAATAAAATGGCAAAAAAAATTTTTAAATTCCAATTTTTTTTTCTGGAGTTTTAAAAGGGTTTTTAAGTTAACAAAAGTTGGGGAAAAATTGGAATTTGGGGGGAATACAAAAATTTAAAAACCCAACGGGACATATACAAGCTGGTAACAGAGTGCAATTTCCACTTAATTGTTGCCAACGCATTTTGAGTGTCTCGTATATTTTAAGACATTTGATTTTATCGTCGTGTATGACATGTTTTATGCTAATAGAATAAAGACTTTTTAAATGTATTAATGTTTATGTAAACTTACGCTATATTACCTTAAATGAGCTTTAATCATGCCTAATTTTAATGAAAAAAAATTAAAATAGTTATCACTGAGCCTTGGACTTGAAAACTTTTTAGCAAGAAAAAAATAATTAAAGCAAAGTCAAAAATGCCTTAAAAAAGTTAATTGCGTCCCGTCAAACTGTTTTCTTAAGAGCTTTAATTGTAATTAATCAATCCTCCCCTATCAAAAAACTATCACTACGTTGACAAAAATGCCGCGGATGCATTAACAGAAATAAGTAGTAAAAATTTGGCAAATCCTTTTTTTTTTAAGCCAATAGTAAATATTGTTACATTTATGATCTTTTTAATGTACAAGGGCCCTTTTTTATATAAATAATATTAAACAGAAAAGCTGTCGAAAGCCGGAGATTCTTATTAAATATAATATTACAATAAACTTAATATATCGGGCAGTACAATAACGTACTAAGAATATCTAATACCGACTCCCTTTAGTATTAATATACCGCCCTTTTTATGCATTTCTGTGATTATCCATTGATATAATCATTTATGCTTCAAAACTATTCAAAAACAAGTGTGCTTGTTAACACAAAAATAATGAGGTATGAAACAAATTATTATCTAATTTTTATCATATAATCTGGGTATAGAAATTTATTACCAATATAAAAAAATCCATGTATCAAAATAGACTAAAAACCTTTATTTAATAAAAGAAAACTTTACCCAATGATTGAGAAACATCACCACACGACCGAAGCTATTAAATTTATGAAAGTTAGACAAGAAAATTAAAACCTATTACTTCTCTAAATTACCTTGCAGACTTTGAAGTGCCAGAGTTTTAAAACTTCGCGGTTTAATTGATCGAATTAAAAAGTAAGAATGTTGCAAGCAAGGGCAATATAAAGTTAGCATGCAAATCTTATAGAAACTGCGGTAATAATTTCTTAACCCCAGGTCAATAACACGTTCATTTAAAATTTATTAAAAAAACAACGTATTGAAATTATTAGTCAAAATAATTTTAAATATAACGCTACTAACAAGTTATGATTTTAATAAAAGCAAATTTATACAAAAAATGTTTTAACATTCTTACCTTTTTTTTACGGATGACTCACGTGTGGACGTTAACCGATACAACCCGGCGGGTTCGAGGGATTGGACAACTTTAAGTGTGCACTGACATCACCTCTATTCTGTTGCTTAGCTCCGCGGGACCCCTGAAGGGGTCCTCGGCGCGGGCTGCCACTTCTTTATCACGTGATCGAGGGTGCCCAAGAGGGCCGAGCTTCGGCTCGATCATCTGACATTGGCGATAAAACGGACACCGAATTCTTTTCGGACGAATCAATGAAGAGGAGAGGCGCGGACCAGGAGGGCCGGCTCTCCGATGGTGAAGGCGCGAGGTTTTCCCTTAATTTTACAGGAAGCGCACGAGAGGATACGGCTGGCACTCAAAGTGAGTGTTCCAGCAAGGATGACCAGCCAGCGCAAAAAGTGGTTGCGGCGGAAGAGGAGGGCGACCTGCTTCTCCCCTTCAGGAGATGAACGCGGGCGTTTCTTGAAACGCCCTACCGCGATCAACTACGAGATCGCGGTTGAGCAGCGGCAGCCAGCAGGACCCTACCACTGATCTGGTCCTGCTGGCAAAACGAGAAGGCCCAAAGGCAGCAGAGCGTGCGGAAAAGGACAGCACGCTCGAAGAAATAGAAGAGGCTGCTCGGAGGAATGGGAGGCCGTGGAGGAGGATGCCTTAACGGCGGAGGATGCAAAGGGATGGCGCTCAGAGAATTTGAGCATCATCTCCCAGGTTGCCACAAGATCCGGCAACCTAAAGGGCACTTACGTGCGTGCCCTAAAAGATTGCTCCTCCGCCGTAAAACAGTCGGTGGATATTATCAGCCGCTCCACCCAGTCGGCCGAGATACGGAATTACTCGGCCGACTGGGTGGAAAACCGGCAGTTGAGGGCAGCGGTGAAGGGAGATGTCCACGCTGGGGGTCTGCCAACCGATGTAGAACAAATACTTCGGCGCCTCATCGTGGACATGGTGGGCCCTATGCTTCAGGCCCACCGCGACGACATCGCTGACCGCCTACTGCCGGAGAAGCGGCTTCGTCCTCCGCTGGCCGCCGATAATCGGGCGGCCCGACGTTTGCAGCAGTGGTGAGGCCTGCTGCTGCCCCTGCTGCCCCACTGCGTGCATCAACAGCGGCGGAAGCGCGTAAAGGCTCCTCGAAGCCAAAAGCGCTCCAAAGGTAATGGAGGATCCTCCTTCTAACCTTCCCCAAAAAGGGAAGGGCAAAAAGGGAAGTAAGAAAGGGAAGAAGGGCCCCCGGAACAACCCAGGCCAGGGTACGACCAGCGCCACGCAAATGGCAGCTAAGTCGGCGGCACCAGAGCAGTCCACGGATGGGTGGACTCTGGTGACACGCCGCAAAACTGCCAAACCAGGCGCTGGTCCAAAAGTGGCTAAGCCGCAAAAGAGGGTGCGGAAACTTAAGGCCCCTAGCTCATCGGCTGTAGTCATCAAGCTGCAGCCGGGGGCAGTTGAGAAAGGGGTCACGTACTCCGACATCCTCCAAGATGCCAAGAAAAAATGCAAACTGGAGGATATCGGCATCAATGGCCTCCGTTTCCGCCATGCGGCAACGGGGGCCCGGATCCTCCAGGTTCCAGGGGCCGCCAGTACAGAGAAGGCCAACCAATTGGCCGAAAAGCTTCGCCAATTGGTTGGCAAAAGTGCTTACAATATCCAGGCCGGAAAAGTGCGCGGATCTTCGCATTTCGGCCTGGATGATTCCATAAATAAGACGGAGGTGGCTGTGCGGTAAGTCGGAGATATCCGCCCAGGACGGACGGGTCTCGGCGGAGTAGTGGTGCGCTGGCTTTTTTTTGGCCGTTGGAAAATCCAGCTTACGGATTCCCGCTGCCAAAGTGACGGGGCAGCGGGGTATGTGGACTCCCGGACCAAGATGGAGCGGCCGGTATACCCACTAAAAACCAACGGTTGTTCCCTTCTCTTGTCACTGTAGCCGGGGCCGCGGCACTAATCACAGTCTTCGGCGACCCCGGCACGACGTGGCCCCTCTCGGGCCTCTTCTCTCCGGGTGTGTTGGGAACGTCGCTTTGGCGCCGTGCCGGAACAAACAGCACGGCGCTCCCTCTGAGCCCTTCTCTGGGCGGCGGGCACCCTCTTGCCGGCGGCCCAGGGGCTCAGTGTCAGGGAGAAGGTTGCGCGCGTACGCCACTCTTCGGCGCCCTGGCCTTCTTCTGCGGATAGTCAGGGCGCTCTCGGCCTCCTGTCCCTTTCCGCGGCCTCCTTCCGGGCCATCACGTGCGTCGACCGCAGCAGTGCCTGTTACCGCTGTGGCCAGCAGGGCCACCAGAGCAGAGGCTGCGAGGCCGCGCCGCACGCATCCTGTGCGCCACGCTAACAAACTGGCTGGCCACAAGTTGGGAGTGCGGCCTGCACCATCAAACCCGATAGGAGGCGGTGGAACAGTGAGGCCTGGGCTTGAAGCCAGGTGCCCTAAGCCCAGCGCTTCGGCTGAGGGGACTCAAATGGCCATCCAATAAAGATGGCCACGCTGAGCATCCTGCAGACAAATCTGAACCACTGCGCCAGAGCTCAGGATCTGTTGTTTCAGAGCATGGCGCAGTGGTCGATTCAGGTGGCCGTAGTGTCGGAACCGTATTACGTTCCCCCCGGCAATAACTGGGCCGGGACCTGTCCGACACTGCGGCAGTGGTCTGCGGGACTGCTGCGGGGTCCCCTCATCCGAGGGACGTGAAGAAAGGTCCAGGCTTTGTCGGCGCTCTGTTGGGAGATATTGTTGTAGTTTCAGCTTACTTTTCTCCCAACAGATCTCTCGCCGACTTCGAGGGCTACCTAGACCGACTGGGGTCACTGATCCGTTCTTACGGACCCTTCCCCGTGCTGGTCGCGGAGGATCTCAACGCCAAATCACCGGCTTGGGTTCACCTGCGGCAGAAGCGCGGGAAGGACACTGGAGGAGTGGCTCCTGGAGGTCAGGCTGTCGGTCTTAAACAGGGGTTCGGTAAACACGTGTGTTCGAGCCCAGGGCGGTCGATCATTGATGTATCTTTCGCTAGCCCCGCCTGGCTCCGCCGGAATACAGGGCTGGAAGGTGTTGACGGGCGTCGAGACCCTGTCGGATCATCGTTACTTCCGATTCAGGGTCTCCGCCCTCCTAGACACCTACACGGTCCTGGCCAGACCCGAGGGACGACGGCCCCAGGTGGCGCCTCGAAGCCTGGACCGAGAACTGCTGAAGGAGGCGGCAATAGTGCAGTCGTGCTTAGAAGGTGCTGGCGGCAGCAGCGGATAATGCGAGGCGACCTGTGACTCCATTGTTGCCGCGAGATGGGCGCGGGCATTTCTAAACGCACAACTGTGTCAGGGTCCCGATCACGGTCAGATAGGTGGGAGCCGACAGGGTGCTGCCACTGACCCGATCATGAGGGTCGAAAACAGAGGACCCTAAAGGCAGCGTGCCGTGAAAAGCGCACGCTCGAGGAAACTGTGGAGGCCGCCCGTAGAGAACGGAGGCTCAAAGATGCGCCTCTTAGAATCCTCCGGAGAGGCTGTAATAACGGAGGAGGAGGCTAGGGAGAATGCTCTAAGAGATCTGAGCATCATCTCCCAGGTTGCTACTAAATCTAGAAACCTAAAGGGCACATGCGTCCGTGCCCCTAAAGTGCGCCTCCGCCGTCCAAAAGTCGGTGGAAATATTGAGCCACTCCACCCAGTCAGTTGAGGTGCGCAAATACTCGGCTGACAAAAAGCCCTCGAAGCCAGGGTAGAGGCACTGAGTAGGAGGTTCGACGACTGGAGGCCTTGGTAGAGGAAAACTGGCGGCTAAAAGCCTCCAGTGGGTTCCAGTGGGTGCAGTGCCTGCGGTATCTCATCGTCGACATGGTGGGCGCCATGTTCCATCGGCCATCGCGTTCACAAATTACCTTGCAAAGACTTTGAAATTGCCAGAGTTTGAAAACTTCTCAGTTTAATTTATCAATTAAAAAGTAAGAATGTTAAAAAAGGAAATATAAAGTTGTATGGAATCCTATAAAAACTGCAGGTAATTATTTCAGCCCAGGTCAATCACGTTTATTTAAAAATTTATTAAAAAAAAACGGTATTGAAATTATTAACTTAATTTTAAAATATAACGCCTATTACCAAGTTAAGGATTTTTAATTAAAAGCAAATTTTAAAAAAATTTTATTTCAATTTTTTTACGGATGACTCACGCGGTGGAGTTAACCCTTTCCCCTGGGGTTCGTGGGGCTGGACAACTTTGGGTGCGCAGACTTCACCTCATTTCTGTGGCTTAGCTTCGACTCCAGGCGACTCGGGCGACTTTTTTCACGGAAGGCGGGCGAAAAGTTACATACTCGTTAGAACACTTAACCTCGGCTCAAATAGGTTTGCTTTAGGACTTATTAAAACTTTGACAAAAAGCCCTTGAAGCCGGGGTAGAAGTCCAAATTAGAGGAGGAGGTTCCGGACTTGAGGCCTTTGGAAGAAAAACCGGCCAAAAGCCTTAGTGAGTTCCCAGAGGAGGGGACTGCCGCCGGATCTTAAAGTTCCCGCGGGCGTCTCATCGCCGCCTGGATCGGAGGCCTACCCGGTGCACTGCATCCTGTGCCTGCGACAAAACAAAACCAGATTGGCCAAAGTTGGAAATGAGCCCCAAACCCGAGAGGAGGCGGGGAAACATGTGAGGCCTGGGCCAAACCAGGTGAAGCCCAGCCCCGAGGGGACTCCAAATGGCCAACCTAAAAGAGGCCAGCCAGGCAAATGGCCCAGACCTTTGAACCACTGCGCCCAGGCTCGGATCTTTGTTTCGACATGGCGCAGTGGTTTATTCCTTTGGCTGTAGTGGCAGAATCTGCCTACGTTCCACCCGGCAAAACTGGGCCGGGGGACCGTCCGACACCCGGCGGTGGTCTGCCGGGACTGCTGGGGGTCCCTTCATCCGAAGACGGAATAAAGGTCCAGGCTTTGTCCGGCGCCTGTAGGAAATATTGAGGGTTGTTTTCAACACTTTACCTTTCACCGGTCTCTCGCCGTTCAAAGGGCTACCTAGACCGACCGGGTCCGATCCGTTCCCTTTACGGACCCTTCCCTGTGCTGGTCGCGGGGATCTCAACGAAGTCACCGGCGGGGTTCACCTGCCGGGCAGCGCGAAGGAAAGGACATGGAGGATTGACCCTTGGAGATCGAGGCTGTTCTGGTCTTAAACAGGGGTTCCGGTAAACACGGGTAGGGGCCCGGGGGTTGCTCATTGATGGAATCGTTCGCTAGGCCCACCCCTGGCTCAAAATAAAGGGCTGGGTGGGACGGACGTGGAACCCTGTTGGATTTCGTTAATCCGTGGGGTCTCCGCCTTCCTTAGGATACCTATACCGGCCCCTGGCCGAACCCGAGGGAAACGGCCCCAGGTGGCGCCTTCGGAAGCCTGGAGGAAACTGCTGAAGGAGATGGCAATAATTTGCAGTCGGGGTTTCCCCAAACATCGTTAAGTGGGGGAGGCCCGGGAGCAATGTCAAAAGTGGATTCGATGTCCCGGCCAAACGCTCCCTCCCAACCGCCGGGTGTACTGGTGAAATCCGCGATGCGCAGAGAGTGCATCATGGCGCGGCGCCAGTACTCCCGTTGTCGAGGACGACGGCGCAGGACCCGGCCCTAGAAGCCTAATTGCTCGCCTCTTTCAGCAGCAAAGGATTGGCTTTCAATCCAAAAGCTTGGCGTTGTTGGCGGCGCTAGACAGTGATCCGTGGGTGTGGCCTACAAAATGGTTTGAACAGGCCTCATCCATGGGCCCCCACTCACCGAGAGTCTGGTCCGATCGCCGAGGCGGACGCGCCAAAAGTCATCCTGGAGAGTTCGTGTGCAGCCCTTCTGAAAATGAGGGCAAACGCACCGCCCCAAGTCCCGATAGCGTACGGGACGCCCGCTAGCGCTGGCACTAGGGGACGCCCTGGAGCCCAGAGTGAGGCGATGTTTCCTGCCTGTCTGACTCAAGCCTTAATACCACAGAGGTGGAAGACACGCAGACTCATCCTCATTCAAAAGTGCGACGTTCGGCGTACTCACCCTCCGCCTCATAGGCCGATCGTTGTTGGACGATGTGGAAATGCGGGCGCCACGAAACTTTTGAGAATCGTGGCCGCCCGCATCGTGCAGCACCTGGAGAACGTTGGCCCAAATCCGGTGGAGTGGCAGGTATGGTTCCGCAAGGGCGGGTCGACCATCCACGCGGTGCTGCGAGTCAGGTCTCTGACACAGGATGCGTGTCCCGGGTTGAGGGTGTTTTGGCGTGTCACCCAACATCGCCAATGCATTCAACACCCTGCCCTGGGCCTGCCAAAAGGAGGCGCTCCGATACCACGGCGTGCCTCCGTACTGTCAATAAGTGATTGGCCTGCCTGTCGCATCAACGTATCGAGTTCCCATGCCGAGATGGACTCCGGACCATCGAGGTGTCAGTGGAGTTCCACAGGGGTCGGTGTTGGGACCGCTTCTGTGGAACGTTTGTTTTGACTCGGTGCTACGTGGCGGCAATATCGAGGGTGTCGATGTCACTTGTTACGCAGACGACACCTCGTCACCGCCATGGCACCAATTTCGCAGGCTGCGATTCTTGCCAATGCCGGGGTCGCTCAAGTATGGGCGCATTCACAGCTAGGACTAGAGGAAGCGTCGAAAAATCCGAGGCTCTGTATTTTATGGCCCTCGAACGCGCCACCTGCTACGCCAACATTATCGTTTGCGGCGTCCACGTTGACGTCAAGCCGACGATGAATTATCTCGGCCTAGTCCTAGACCGCCGATGGAAGTTTTGCACCCATTGTGTGCGTCTCAAGCCTAGAGTAGCGAGAGCAGTGGCAGCTTTCGGCAGACTGCTCCTAACATTGGAGGACCCAGCAGCTCCTGTCGCCGCCTGTACGCCGGAGTCGTTGAGTCCATGGTCCTGTACGGGCACTCTGTGGGCCGACACCTCCAAAAGAGAAGTACGCGGTATTGACACGAACCAAGAGGTGTTGGCTATCCGGGCCGTACGGGCTGCGGACCATCTCTGGCGAGCGGCGTGCCTGTTGGCTGGCTCCTGCCCTGGGACCTAGATGCAGAAAGAGGACGAGGCTCCCTAACATTCCGCGCGACGCAGGTTCTCTCGGGACATGGCTGTTTCGGGAGGTACCTGTGGCGTGTGGCCGAGTAGGAGCCCACGTGGAGTGCCATCACGCGGCGTATGTGCCCAGGAGACGGCCCAACAGGCACTGGAAGAGTGCCAGCCTGGGTCGAGTAACGCCGAGAGCTGCGTAGTGTTGTGACGCAAACGTTTCGCTTCCCTGCCCTAGTGCGCAGGATGTTAGAGAACGAGAGGTCGTGAGGCGCCGTTCTTGCCATCTGCGACGACGTGATGGTCTGGAAGGCCGTGGAAAGAGACAGGAAGGCCTTCAGCGCCTGGCTATCCGCAGTAGAAGGCCAGGGCGCCGAAGAGTGGCGTACTGCGCAACCTTCCCCTGACACTGAGGCCCCTGGGCGGCGGCAGAGGGTGCCCGCCGCCCAGAGAAGGGCTCAGGCGAGACGTTGTGCTGTTTGTCCTAAAGCGACGTTCCGGGTGTCTTAACACACCGAGAGAAGAGCCGAGAGAGTCAAGGGCCACATCGCACCGGGTCACCGAAGGCTATCATCAGCGCCGCGGCCGGCTACAGCGACACGAGAAAGGAACAACCTTTGTTTTGTATGGTGGGTATCTGCCGCTTCATCTTGGTCCGGGGGCCCCACATATCCTCTCTTCACTCTGGTGGCGGGGAATCCGTAAAAAACGGTAAGCGGGTAAGGGTGTCTGAGTAGATCCTGGGACATTTCTCAGACGCGAAAGTAGCTTCTCTTCGAGCATGCGTTGTTTTTTATTGCATACGCATGCAGACGAGCAGTTGGGGCCAGCTGATGGATAGTGGTCACCGACAACAGACATTGCAATACAGGTACCACCAACGCGCTGCCTACCGTGAGACGTAGGATGTTAAGTCTCGTTTACCTAGTAGATACGCTGGCTACAGTGCCCTTCAAACCGAAACACAGTAATATTTTTTACATACTGCTTCGCGGTTGAAAAGGCACCGTGGTTGTACCTCACCAGGCGGTCTCCTGTAAACAAGGAACTACCACCGGTAAACAGGGGACCTACCACTGGTTACAGGGACTTACCACCGGTGGCTCTAATTAATACCACGTGGGTGGTGAGCGTGTTAATAAACTACGTCTCGCGGTGTAACGTGGTAGAAATAAACTAAAAGTATATTGTCCCTTCATCATAATAACAGGATAAGAACATATTATTTAATGATTGCATATAGTTATTCAAACCGGTGTAAATTTTATGTTTTTATTACCAAGATTATTGGTTGTTATTATAAATAAATTATGCCTAAGTTTTGTTGAATGGATTATAACCCAATTGTATATAAAAGTGTGTAGTTAATTATTAGAAATAATCGGTAGTCCGCATTCGATATTCTATACATCGTTTTTTATATTGTCCGATATATAAAATGTTACTGATTAGTACTTTTAGTACGAAGCCCCGGCTTCGGAATGTTTTTATTATAACGGGAGTTTTCATTCATAACAATTAAAGCATAAAATGTGCTATCAATGGAAGGTATCAAAACAAAATACTTATAAATTACTAGGTATAAACATTTAAGCAGAATAGAAAATAAAATTTAATCATTGCAACAATTTTCATTTATGTTAAAACATACGAATAATTTTCCAATAATTGCGTTTGTTTGTTTTAACTACAAATAAATTCTACTATTAACATCTTTAGCGAACTTAGAAATACTTATAATTCTGATAAAATCGTCAACATAATATTCTAATGACATGGTACATTATCTACAATGTTACGGGCCAAAGCTTTAATAAACCCTTACCCGGAAAGCACGCTTCAGAGATTGTTCCACACCGGACCTACAGAGCTAGTAACAGAAACCAATAACTTTAATTGTAAATTCCTTTGATCAAAGGCCTAGTCCAATCAATTGTCGTTTGACGAATTAAGATGTAAAGTAAATGTATAAAATATATGCCATAAATGTTATCTCTGGTGTTGAACAATGAAACGTTCTAACGATTATTTTTATTTTTAATTATGTAAAAAAATAATGCTGCTATTCAAACACTTACGTTTATTTTTGTAATGGCACTTATTCAATAAAGACGGTTAAAAGTCACATGCTTAATCTTGACAAATGTACAATAAAATTTAGCAGAAAGCTCATAAAAGTTAATAAGGTACTGTATTCGAAGCTTTTCGCAATTAGTTAAGTAATTAATAACAAAACTCAAAATTACAAATTACAAAACAGAAAATTGTTTATTGCATAAAAGTTATCAATTTAAGCGCAATAAGCGGAGAGACACATAATTTGGTTTTTCAGACAAACTTTTTACTGAAATTTTTATCGTAAGTGGAATAGATTTGAGCAAAGCTAAGATTTTTGAGGATAATATTACAATTTTATTATTTTTGTTATAAGATTAACATTTCATGCATTTGAAGCTACAACCTTGCAGCTATATTTCCAAGAAGGGTTGTGCTTAATCTTTCTATTCTTAATTACATAAGGATATTTAAACGACTTTTAATATAATAAATAAATAACATTATATTTTAATACAAGTTATCTGAACACAGATTTTTAATCACAGCGAAGCAAAAAACTTGAAAATTTACGGCAAAAAAACACGTATCTTATGAATATTTATTGTTGACATTCTGTATTGTTACTGATAACTAAAGAAAATCTTCTATTTTAAGTTGTAAAAATGTTAATTTATTAGTTATGTTATACTATTAAAGGTCCTACCAGGTCTCTGTTTAATAAAATGTGTAAGGAAGTATCACCGTTGTGCTTATTTCTGCGTCAAATAAGTAACTTATAAACACTACTGTATTCGGTAGGCGGTGTATGTTCTGGGTAAACAAGATGTATCATTCTATGTACCAAGGCGGTGAGTGTTCTTGAGACGGCTTATTCGGCATTTGTTATTTATATTCGTAAAGCGTAATACTTAACATCAGTTGATGGTCCAGTTTGTCTCGTCACATAAATGAAATTAACAAAAATAATAATATTATAACATATTATTAAAAAGTAAAAGCTATTATAAATTGGCTTGATGTAAAGTACCTGTCCGCTCTGTTCAGCACTCCCAGTTTTAGAGGCAATTTTGAATTTGCTGTCCAAATGACTTCGAAACTGAACGTCCGTGAGATCTCGACACCAAGGATTCCAATGCTCGAGGATGGTTGCAGAGAGACACCCAAAAATTGTGCGCTATGACAAATGGGTCTTTCTTCGCGGTGAATGCAAACCTGTGTCTTTGTGGGATTAAACTGAACGAAGTTTACTCGACCCACTCAGAGACTCGCCCACTTCGGACACAAGTTTAGATTGCCTCTTCTGCACCTCACACCGAGGGACTGGTCGTTACTAGTATACCGTGCATCTCCTAGTGCTATCATCCGCATAGCAATGTATATCTCTGATAGATAGCATGTCATTGATATGCAGGATAAAAGCGTTGGTGAGAGCACTGAACCTTGTGGGACGCCCGCATTAGTGGTCAGATCTTGAGCAGCAACCGTCGACAACGACTCTGATCCGACCATCCAAAAAGCTGGCAATCCACTGACGCAACCCCTCGGGGATTCCATAAGCGGGCAGTTTCGATATAAGAGCTCTATGCCAGACCCTGTCGAACGCCTTAGCAATATCAAGACTGACTGCTAGAGCCTCACCCTTATTGTCTAAGGCTTTGCCCGCGTTAGGTACATAGAAGATTACCAGCTGAACGACCGTGACGAAAACCGTACTGACGGTCACTGATAAGCTGGTTCTCCTCTAGGTAACCTAGGAGCTGGTTGTTGATGACCCGCACTATCAACTTCGACACTAAGGATGTGATAGCTATGGACCTGTAATTGGAAGGGTCTGAGCGGTCTCCTTTTAGGGACCAGATGTATTCGAGCTGCTTTCCATGAAGCCGGAACCCGTTTAGCCGTGTATGAGGGGCGATATAGCGCTGAGTACAGAAGTCAGCTCGGGGCGCATCGCTTTAGGACCACTGCAGGAATGCCGTCAGGCCCATCTGACTTATGGATGTTGAGGAGCTGAGTTCCCGCCTGACTGCCCGTTGTGAGATGCGGATTTCGGAAGGGAACTCTCGCACTGAGGGAGATCTGGTGGAATGGCTCCCATCGTCCATAGTCGAGTTTGAGGCGAAGAGTTTGACTAGAAGATCAGCCTTCCTTCGCACTGTGGCTAGACTATCATCAGACTTGCGCAGTGGCGGAGACTGGACTGGCGAAGTTGCCTTCGGCAGTTTTGGCAAGTGACCAAAAGGCACGACTTCAGAGGGAAAGCCGACCAGCCGTTCACCAACTCTGCAAACGTGCTCGGCTTTTGCCCTGGCAATCACCCTCTTGAGGGATCTTGAAGGGCATTAAATTTCTTTTTCTCGTCTATGCCTGTCCGATCCTGACATCGTCTAGCGTCAATATAAACGGCGTATGCAGACTGTTTTCGGCGCGCAGCCTCCACAGGCTTTGTTAAACCAGGGACTGCTGCGGCCACCGACGGGTACCTCTGTATTTGGGATGAAAGAAAGAAGTATTATGTCAGTAACGCAGTCCGCACACTTGTCAGGGTCATTTGAGGAAAAGCAGAACCTCGCACAGGAAGGAGCCAAAAACTCGGAAGTCCATCCCAATCTGCTGTCCTATATTGCCAGACTCTACGAGACCCACTGAAGGTGTTCGGTGGGTAGAACAGGGCAGTGGTACGTACCAGGCAATGGTCTGAGGATCCTAAAGGTGCCTCAACCGCCACCTGGTACCCTTCTGGATGAGGTCAGCAAAAGATCTAGCAGAGAGGGGTTATGGCTCTCAATATCTGGGATTCGGTGGGCTGAGTCACCAGCTGGGAGAAGCCATAGGCCGAAGCATACTCATACGCCATCGGCCAGCGAGATCAGTGGTCTGCGACCCCAACCACTCCTGATGATGAGCGTTAAAGTCACCTAGGATCACCACCTCGCTGCAGGATACTGTTCAAGGGCTCGGTCAGTCACCTCTTGGAGATACTCGAACTTACGTCACTGCGGACGTTGTTACAGGGAAATAATTAAATGGATTTTTGTTTTTAAATTAAACAAATAAGTTTAATTTTTTGTTCATTATTTATTTAGGCTTTATTTAAAATTTTCATCATCCGCAAATAAAATTGAACCCCGGGTTGGCAATTTTCCAACGAGCACACGTGATATCACAAATGAAATACCTACAATGAGTCAGCATTAGAGAGAGAGATTGGAAACCAATAAAAAATGTAACGATCGTGTGCTACAAGGTAGATAAAAGAAATATATTACCTACCAGAGATGGATAGCGGTGTAACATAATAACCAAATCAAATTTTGTAACTGAGTAACAGAAATAATGCAATCGAAACAGTTACACTTCGTTTATGTGGCCTTCATAGCGTAAATTAAAAACAAAGAAAATAACGTTTTTATATGGCGGTGTGTTATCCACTCATATCCTTCTTATTTTATGAACGCAAAACATTGTAAGGTTCTATGGATCGATGTTTATGGTTTTATTAATATTCCACCGAAAAACTTTTAAGTAGTTTTTCGGTGGAAAATTGAAGAATGAACAAAAAATAATAACTTTAATTAAACAATGATTGTACGAATACGACGTTTTTTAAACTGTATAGATGAAACTGTAAATTGAAAATGTATAGATGTATGGGTGTAGGTTATTAACTCTTCAATAGAAAATCTTTTAAATAGTTTTTATTTTAACTTTAAAGCAATTAATAAGTTTTTTTATGATTTTTAAGTATTTATTTTATAAATAACTAGCTGTTTCGCGTGGCTTCGTCTACGTGGCAAATAAAAAATCTAATTATTTTTTTCTAATGTAACTAACTCCACTTTGTAAGCAAAATAACTCCATTTACATAAGTATTAGCTATCTTCCAGTAGATATCCCGTCAAAATCCATTTAGTTATTGTAGAGACTAGCCGGAACAAACAAAGAGACAGACAGAGAAAAAAAATACTTTTGTTATATTTAACGACTATATATCTCAATGTAATTATTCTAAAATGGTTATGTTGATTACAAACCGACACTCCATTTTTATTTATTTGTAGTTAAGATGAGACTTCTTATTAAAAGCTATAAAAGCAGCTGGATATTTCAACCAGTATTTTTTTACTTATATCTAACTCGCAGGGTAAATAATATTGCGCCATTTCCTGTTATAAACTACCATCTGCCCGGTGCAAAACTTCCCTTGCTTTGTTTGCTTCATTACACGGTTATTAAAATAAACGAGAGTTTTCCTGTAACTAGCTTTGCTAAAAATAATGTTTTGATATTTATACGGAACCTTTCAGAAATAAAATCATCTTATTTATTTGTAAATAAAATTATAAAGAAAAGTAATACTTGTTACCATATACGGAAAAACATCAAAAATCATATTCTGCTTATAAAAATAGATTGAAGAATACTGATTGTTGAAATGAAATCTTGTGGAAAATTCTGATCTAAATTTAGATTTCATTGAGATTAAGCCTTTGAATTATGTTTTTGATGTGCTGATTGCTATTATTCACCTATTTACCAGCTCATTAATTTACAAGAATAGCAAACTATTCAAGACTACTAGTCTCCTCTTAAAACTATCAGTGCCTCCAAAACAATTATCAGTGATGTTAGAAAAATTTACATTTTCTCAGAAGGATGTGCATTTTGGTGCATTTGCAAAGGAAATCAAATAAGCTAATTGAATATTATAATACTTAGATATCATTATCATCATCAGCCTCTTTTAGTCCACTGCTGGACATAGGCCTCCTCTAACGCATGCCCTCTCCATTAGGGGTTTTTTTTTACCGTGTCCCACCACCCTGGTCCAAGGCGGGTTGGAGGGTGGATGAACTTTCACATTCCCATCGATTCGTCGGATGGGCATGTAAAGAAGGCGGTCCACCCACCAACCCTCATTGGTCCAGCGTGTGGATAGGTCCAAAACACCCTAATGGTTAGAGATGATTAGGAGGCCTATGTCCAGCAGTGGACTATCAAAGGCTGATGATGAAGTTGATGATGCCTATCTTTAATTTAATAAGCTGTTCCTCCTTTAATCATAATGAATATAAAAAGTTAATCTTTAACCAAACAATATGACTTAAATTTAAACAGCATACAACCATTTTTTGCAACATAGGCGCAACATTTGCAAAAAATTACTACGCGATTTCTGCCACTGCGATGTTAATCTCTAATATCTCTTGATATGTTTATTTATTAAACTGACATGTACGAGTATGACATGTTTTATGCACATATAATATTTTTTTTTATTTGCAATATCTTTATTAAAACTTACAATATATCACCTTAAATGCGCTATAAATGTGCCTTATTGCAACTTTTAACAATGTTTTAGATTAAAACGCTTATTGAGCTTTATTGTTTTAACGTAGGTATATATTGTTTCGGACTTTATTGTAGAACAAGTGGTACAATTTAGTAAAACATACAACTTTATGTATATCTTTTATAGCTTTAGCAGCGTTAGTAAATGAATCGCACGAAACTGTAATTTTTGGTGCCGCAATTTTTTTTTGGGAAGTTGGTCCAAAAAACATCATATAAACCCTTTGCTCTGGCAATAATTTTAATAAAATTGCTGGTCCGTACAGTTACATAAGTAACAGTTAAAATCGATTTATACCAAGTTATTAGCTAGATTTTAATAGTTGAAATAATTCTGGGAATATATTTATCACTTAGTATTACTTTCTTGCATACGAAGCTATACGAGCAGTAGGGCCACCTCATGGAAATTGAATGGCGCCAATGAACATCACCAATATCAAGGGTATCATCCGCCTACCGTGAGACATGGGGTGTTTTGTCTCGTTTACCGAGTAAATACGATGGCCTCGATGTCTTTTAAACCGGAGCACAATAGCGTTTTTACAGTACTGCTTTGCGGCAGAAATAGGCACCGCGGTGGTATCATAACAGACGCCTCCCTGTAAAAAGGGGACCTACCACCATTGTTATAAGTATATTTTAACAATTATTACGAGAAAATATTAATGTAGTTATATGTTGAATTCGCTTTATTTTAAAATCTCATATCGTTTTAACAAACTCATTTAATTCAAAACCGCAGCGATGCGCTTCAAACAATTACAAGTCGGGACACAATCAGGACAACGCCTGGAACCTTTGCAATTAACCTGAATTGCTTTCACCACCGTCTTTATTCAGTCGCTGCATTTGACGCTATTTCATTGTAAAAAAAATTAAAATGATGAATATTGACTTATACCTAGGTAACTTACCTGTTGCTTACTTGGATTATTTAATTATGCATTTTAAACATATATTTTCATGTCATGTAACTAATATACAATGATTACTAAAATTATATCCGTCGTATCAGATGGCTTGAATTAATTGAACGCTATAAACTTCGTAAAACTGTATTATTTATCTGTGCTAATATTACAAAGAGAAAATATTTGTTTTCTTGTATGGATATAGTATAGTAGATCCACGTTGTTATGAAGCTGGATTGGAAATGCGATAAAAGGAAGGATAAATACCTCGTCTGATGGCGGCACAGCTACAGGCGTCATCGTTGATGGGGTTGGGGTTCGCGGTAAACGTAAAACTATAAGAACGGAGCGTTGGCGATTCGCGCCGCGTGACTTTAAAATATGATGCGTAGGAACTCCCGAAGGCAATTGTCCGACTGCGGCGGCGCTGGCCGCCGAATTCACGCTTCACGGAGTTTTTTCTTTCTACCCAATTTCTTCTCGAGGTCAGGAAAAATTAAAGGAATAAAGGAGGGTAGGTGAAAGGAGCGGTATAGTAAGAAATGGAAGGAAGATTATTGCGTAACCAATTGTGATTGTGTTAGGCGACATAGAAATGCGCGCAAACACGGACGTAGCCGTGGACTGACCGATAGATCAATATACAAATTTTATTTGTGTACCCCATTACCGTAGAAATGAATTATATTATTAATATTGATGATTATTTTTACATTCTGCATGTTCTTATTTACTATTTAAAAAAATCAAACAACCCAACAAAATAATTGTACTTATTTTTATATATCGTACGTTGGTAGCACAATTACCTATAATGCTGTGTTAAGAAATAACTTACTCTAATGCCCGCAAATGACATACTCGTACAACAGTAAATGGACAGACTTATCTCTTTTTATGGTTAGTTCAGGTTACAAATACATAATAAACACATACATATTCCGATATCAATGGATAAACGCTGTAATTTATAATCGTAGAAAAAATCCAAAAAAATACAATATTTTTTAAATATTTGTCGTTTTATTATGAATAAGTAAACATATTCAAAAGCATCAGTTTCATCTTTAAGTTATATAAAAAAACTATTTAACGTCTTTAATATTCAGAAATATTCAGTACCAACGAACTCATCGACCGAAAATGACATTCATTGAAAAAGCGATAACTAAAAGCAGTAAAGTTGCGCAGCGTATTTACTGGGTAAAAGAGACCTAACACCCTAAGTCTGACGGTAGGCGCGTTGGTTACCAACAGTATTGCCAATGTCCATGGGCGTCTATGTTAATGGGCGTCGGTGACCACTTCCCATCAGGTGGCCCGACTGCTCGTCTGCCTGCGTATGCTATTAAAAAAAAGTTATTTAATTACAGTAACATGTAAAATGCGTCCTAAATATTTACTATATATTTTGTGATACAACATAATTGAAATTCAAACTTAGGTGTGAAAGCGAAACAAAGGAAAGGATGACATAAAGAACAATGCCTGTGTTACAAAACGCTCGTAAATTTCCTTTGACCCTTCATTAATCAGATCCGACTGGATTGTTGTTAATTTATTTATCCCTTTTGTGCTTCTGTGGTGCTAAAATATAGACATGTTCTTCTAATTACTTGTATTCTCCTTCCTAATAGGATAAATATACATATTATAATTTGTTTATTTTTGCTTGATTAAGGAAAACATTTAATTAGAATTGATTAAAATTTGAAAAAAATGTTAATATTGATGTTCCTAGGGTTAATTAATATCTTCTGCCGTGTCAAGAACCATAAACCATGGAAACACAATAAAATTTGTCATAATTTAGTATGGATGGATATTATATTTTTTTAATGAATTAAACAATGTTATAAGAATAATTTATTTTAAGCTATTTATTTTTAGCTAAACCAGTCATGATAGCGAAAAAATATTAACAAAAAACTTAAAAAGCTTACCTTAATACGTGTAATAATACGTATATTTATTGCGAAATTGATTATACAGCGTGTCTGCGTCCGTGTTTTTAATAAAAAACAATTTTCTTTTATATACTTTGTGTTTAATTGTTATTTAAGTACATCATCATCATCAGCCTGTCTTTTGCTAGAAATAGGCCGCCCCTAATGCCCTTCGATATTAGAGGATATTTGGACCGTAACTCACCACGTTGGTCCAATGCGGGTTGTTGGGTGGACCCACTTTTTAGATGTCCATCCGACGCATGGATCGTCTTACTTTTCAGACGATTGGGTAAGTGGTCATAATAAACCCAACCAACAAGGAAACAACAATTAAAATTTGTTGTGTCCTCGCAGGATTTGAACCCACGACGTTTTCATTACATAAATATATACATAGTTTTGTTTATTTTAAACTCATAATGTAAATGCTCGTATATGTTTAAGGCTAAAAAATTAATAAATAACCGACTTGCCTGTAAATGCAATTAACATTTTCTCAATTTCACATTTTAAATTTCTACGTTGGATGTTACCTTTGGCGCAGTTTATGCTTATTCGTGTAATAAAGTTGAAAATTAGACCTGTAAAAGATGTGTACACGTTTTGCCGCATACAAGCATGCACTTGATGCGTCAAGTGATCATTTATTACACTCCAAATGTTTTGCAAAACGACACACGTGGAACCCGTGACATTTTAAAATATGTTTATAAGTAATGTAATAAATAAAATATGGTGATAACTTTTTATTTTGGATTAGTATAACATTTTACTTACGTAGAAAGCAATTAAAAATATGTTAAAAATGTATGGTATTTTCTTGCAAAATATTTGATGACGTGAAAGCAACTAAAATGTGAAGAAAAAAATATGACCGACTCCAAACAACATTAACAATTTCGCGCAACATTAGCGGATAATAACATGCTTTCTGGACGTAAATGCCGGTGATTTCTGTCACCGTATTTTAAAACAGATCATAATAATAAGAAGTATAATTACGTAAAATATCATCATCATCGACATCAGCCTGTGTCAGTCTACTGCTAGATATAGGCCTCTCTTAAAGCACGCTACCGCGCCCGGTCCTCGGCTACTCTCATCCAGCCCACACCAGCCAGTTTGCCGATGTCATCTCTACATCTTGCATTAGGGTGTTCTAACTTCCTCTACTGTATTTATCTTTACTTAAAACAGTAAACTTTAAGTATACAAAGTGAAAGGTCTTCTAGCAAATAATGTTCGCTATTAAAAGTCTCGTGTTAAAAGGCATCAATGACTCCACTTGGGTTATTGATTTTATTTAGGGAAAGTATTGACTATCAATATAACCGAGGTCTTTATTGCTGCCGCAAATTAACAGTATGTGAACGCTATTTTCATGGTACCATAGCTAGTGTATTTATGCAGTAAACGAGTCATAATATTTAATGTCTCAGGGGATTAGATTTTTAGCAAGTTACGCTACGACACTTACCATCTGGTAAAACGCCTGCTCGAAACTTAATAAAATAATAAATTCTAAATATGAAGAAAGTGAAAAATATTCATAAAAGAGCCAAATTTGAAATATTGGATAAAAATTTTCAACAACGCTTTGTAACCGTAGTCCTTAAATAAGATTCATATTTTTTCTAAATTTTCTATCACAGCTTTCTTTACTATGAAAAAAATGTATTCCAGTTCCAGCTTAAAGATTAAAAGAAAGAAAAGAAGAAAGAAAGATTAAATAATTGATATTAACCTGCACTGCTCGACTTTCTCACGCTATGGTTGTGCCATATTTATTTTCCGTTGCAATATGGTTGTACCATATTTATTTTCCGTTGTAAAATACCTGCGCATACTTGATCTCACAATAACAACGATGGATTGAATTAATCTCAAAAACCTGTAAACAATGAAGTTTTTTTATTTCTGGAGCATAAAAGAGAGGTAATAGGAACGATTTCAATGTTTTCTAGGACCCTACCAATGCTACCCTAACTGGGCCTACAGACTGATTTATCTCTAAAAGCTTCGTAACTAACGCGTCCATTAATTTAGCTCCTTTTATGTATAAGCAACAAACTTCTCTGAGTTTTTTACCCAGGGACCTTGCAATTTAAAACACGTCCTTGTTATAAAGACACTCCTAGCAACACAAGACACCACCTCGTGTTCCATTTTAGACATGACAGGGAGTGCGATCGACTATAACAACTCCTCAACGCACGTCCCCTTAAAGCTTCAACAGGAGTGCCACCGTGCCACTGAGAGTAAGTAAGTGCGGCCAATCGAATACCGACTGTTCTATCTCCTACGACTTTACCTTTGCTGCCAAGTACAGGTCAAGAGATATGAATAGCAAGAAAAAACAATTTCAAATAAATGGTACTAGCGAAATTAGAAATGAAATAACCGCAATCAAAGTCTAATAAAAAATAGGCAGGCATGTGTCAATTAAGTTTTACATTAGACTCGTTCCACGTAAACCCATTTCTTACCTAGCTGGAGTATCACATAATCAGCCTGTGTTAGTCCACTGTTGGACATCGGCCTCCTCTAATGCACCCCTATTTTTGGGAGTTTTAGACCGTATCCCACCACGCTGGTCCAATAAAAGTTGGTGGGTGCACCGACTTTTTTCTCAATCGACGCATGGATCATCTTCTTTTCAAACAATTGGGTGATCGACCCAAATTGCCCTAACCAACAAGTAAACAGTAATGAAATTTTGTTGCGTCCCCGCAGGATTCGAACTCAAACTTTCGGTTTTTAAAGCTTATTCTAATACGCCATACCAATAATATTCATATAAACTCATTTCTTGGTAAAGTTTGAAAATAATAGTTATGACGAACGGAGCTATTTGGTAAATGTCAAAGCAAGTCTAACAAATTTAACTGCCACATTTCTCATACTCAACTCTTCAGACGTGCACTCGCCTCGCTAACTGATCGTTTATTCCGCTGTAGCGCTAAGTAAACCGTCACACGTAGGATCCATTTTGTAGGTGAAGACCTAACAGCGACTCGGAAAAATAAAAGTCACGTACATTTTATATATTTGCAGATCCAGCCAAAGCCACACAAAAGTAAAATCACCAATATAAGTGACATCTCCTTTGTACAATAATATTATTAGTTATGCCTTAATTTTAATTTACGTAAATTAAGTCTTGGAAGTTTTAAAATTATAGAGAAATATATATGTTGTTCATTTGTTTTATACTCTAGTAAAATGCATAACATTTTTGAGAGAAAATTAACCTTCGTTTAATCTCTTATATAGAGAATTCTTATTGAAGTGCACAGGAAACTGCTATAAGGCAAAATCGTGAAAAAAATGTTTTAGGCGTTGACTTTTTCAAACGCTGGCTTATCTTATCGAAGTGTTTAAAATAATCTCATAATGATTTATTTGTATATATGTACATATTATTAAATTAAACACAAGTAGACGGGATGATTACAATTGTTTTGTGATTTTAATCGGTTAATTTTATGAGTCAAATTAATGTTTAATTTTAGTTTTGCAAGCATATTTAAATATCCCACAAAATATAAAATTGGACTTGGAAAAAATATAGTTTTGTTACATTGTAAAACATTGATACATTATCAAGTATTAAAATTTTATGTATAAAACAATTACTAGTATTACATAAAAGGCTACAATATGTATTAACTGAATTCACGTATAACTTTTACAATAATTACTTACTTCGTCATCATCATCATAATTACCAGCGTTTATCTGTACATTACTGGACTAAGGTATTTTTAATGGACGCTAAGACAGCCGATGATCTTGAAACAACTTCTGCACGTATAGCGGCATCGCATCAATTAGATCAAAACGTTACAATGAAAATCCCCATATATTTATTAAATTCTATCCATTCGAATTATAAATTATTAATCATATACTATGTAAAGGTGGTTAAAAAAATGTTTTATCTCTATATATTTAGTTTTATGTTCATTCAAAAAATGCTTACCCAAGAAACTTACGACCATTAGTCGTAAATATAATCGGATAGCAAGACACTCTCCAATAGAGGTCCAACGAAAAAGCGAGTTATTGCCAACCATTACATATAATAGCCCTCCGTTATGGTCCAATAATCGAGATATATGTGGATCCTTATAGAATTGCTATCAATACTACAATAAATTCTACGCTTTATACCTCACAGATAATAATAATTAAATAGTCTTGTTCGTGACTTATTACGAATATTCAAAAAGGAATCTTTTGACGATAGCTGGTAAAAAAAGTTTTTACTTTTATGAGAACTTTATCCCCATAAGAAGGAGGTATTGAATTCTGTGTGCGAATTTATTATTATACATTTACAATGGAGTAGCATTGCTAATTGACGCATTTCTATAGTTATTTAACAAATAATTTTTTGTTGCATATGAACGGAGCATGTGGTTAACATAGTTTTATGACGAGCAATTTTAATAAATATAAGAATAATAAAAACAATAACATTGTAAAATATGGCAACCTTATATGACATAGTTTTATTTCTTTAAATAGTCGATCGTGAATGTATTGAGCTCGATCCACAGTTACTATTTAATGTAAATATACTTAAAAGGAGTGAATTTTTAACCAAATAATACAAGTAAAATTTTAATTAAAAAAATATGACTACTACTGCAAACAATACCCATTGCATTCTAAGTCTCTGATATTTTTTCCGTTATTTGTTGAATCAAAATGTCATGTATGATACGTTTATACAGAATAAAGTATTTTTAAGCGAATTAAATTTTATACAAACTTACACTTATGTCATTAAATATATAACAATTATTTAAAAACCAAAAGACAGCTAATATCTGTCGTTTAAAAAAATAATAAACTAATCGAACTACTAGCGATGGAGCAATGAGGTACATACATAAAAATAAAAGAATCGTTCAATTGAGCGCCTCTTTCTTTTGGGAAATCAGTTTAAAATGAGTCACTATTAAAGAAAATTTAAGAATACACACTGTCAGACCACATATTAGAATTTTTTTATTTAATTTTATTGGTTTTTAAATAACATTTAATTCTTTAGTTTCAATTGACAAACATAACTTTTAGGCTAGTTAACCAACTTAAGTTACCAACATTTTTCCTTAATGAACTGAATTGAGTGATCAAAGCCTATGGGAGGTAAGCTAAGAAATTGATCGTCCTAAGATAATTAACCTATCAAAAGTAATCGGTGATATTTGTTATTTTCCTCACTGCCAGAACTGTATATTTCTCAACTGTCAACAATATTTTACCTCCATTTATTAAAAATAAAGCAAATTGAGATCCTTTTTGTTGTAACAATTACGACAACGGCACTACGAATGAAACCGAAATGCAATATTTCATTTTCTTTTTTTGAAAATGTGGAAGACCATTCACCTTCCTTACTGGACTTTCTGCTGACCTCTCGCCCCGAACCCATTCGGGTATGGGTCGATGCTCCTCTCGGGTCATCGGACCATTGCCTAGTTCGGAGCGAGGTGCCTCTCACCGTCTCGTCGCAACCACTTCCATCTGGTAGACGACGTGTTTGGCACTACAGGTCTGCTGACTGGGACGGGATGCGCTCTTTCTTTGCATCCTACCCATGGGGGCAGATTTGCTTCAAGTCGGAGGATCATAGCACCTACGCTGATTCGGTTGCCGACGTCGTGCTGTAGGGCATGGAATTGTTAGTTCCTAGCTCAGCGGTGCCTGTCGGTGACAGGTCTCGGCCCTGGTTTAGTGGATCCTGCCGTGGCGCGCAGCGTTGCAAGCGGGAATGCTTCCAAGCTTGGGCTAGGGCAAAGGCTGCTAAAGATGTAAACTATGACTCACTCAAGAAGAAGTACAACTCTGCTTCCAGGTGCTTTTTTACAAGAAGCAAATTCTGTTGGCAAAATCGAATTACGTTGGGAAAATTGGCTAGAGACTGGCACGCCAGCCATCTGGCTCTTGTGCGTTCTGACCTCTAGCCAAGGCTGTCCAGGGTAATTTTTGTCGGTCGACACTTCTACCTTTGCGCGGGGAGGATGGTTCATTGGCCTATTCCGCAAGGGAGAAAGCCGATCTTCTTGGCTCTATTTTTGCGGAAACTCGACTCTTGACGGCAGGGGGAGCACTCCTCCTACCATCCCGAGGTGTGAAACCACAATGGTGGATGTCCGCTTCACACAGTGTGCTGTGCGGAATGCACTATTCTCCCTGGTCAATAAGTCCAGTGGGCCCGATGGAGTATCTCCTATTGTGCTATAGGTGTTAGCTCCAGAGCTGGCACCGGTTTTAAAGCACTTATTCAGACACTATTATGACCTCGGCGTTGTCCCAAATTCATGGAAGACGGCTTTAGTTCACTCGATCCCTAAAAAAGACGATTGCTCAGATCCGTCTAACTACAGGCCTATCGCCATCACCTCCTTACTCTCCAAAATTATGGAATCCATAATTAACCGCCAGCTCATGGGCTACCTGGAAGAGCACCAGCTGATCAGCGACCGCCAATATGGCTTCCGAAAAGGCCGATCAGCTGGTGATCTCCTGGCTTTACTAACTCATCGTTGGGCGCAGGCGATAGAGAGTAAGGGTTAGGCAACGCCTAGTGGCTCACCCTTTGGACATAGCGAAAGCCTTCGATCGGGTTTGGCATAAAGCCTTATCGAAGCTTCCTTCCTATGGGCTTTTGTTCCTTTATATGGCAGGTGTGGCTTCACATGGAGTATTTTTGCCACCTTTGGGCCGGGCTCCGGGCTATCAACTATCTCTATTTGATCGAATCCAGCGTAGGGCATCTCGGATTGTAGACGATCCTGATCTTGCCGATCGGCTTGATCCTTTGGAACTGCGTAGGGATCTATCTTCCCTATGCATACATTACAGAATTTACAATGGGGCGTGTTCCGAGGAGTTGTTCAACTTAACAAAAGCCGCTGATTTTCGCAACCGATCGTCTCGCCGGAACTATCATCCGCACTATCTGGATGGTTGGCGTTCCACCACAATGCGTTATAAAAACAGTTTTCTGCCACACTCAGTAAATCTCTGGAATTCGTTGCCACCAGCGGTCTTCCCCAACAACTGCAACATTGCGTTATTCAAGAAAAGAGCATATTCTTACCTGAAGGGTAGGCAACGCACTGGCGTCGCTGGTGACCATGGGCGGCGGTGAATCACTTACCATCAGGTGACCCGTCTTGTTTGTTTGCCTATACATGTTATAAAAAAAAGAAATATTATCCAACGAATTTTGAAAAAACACGGTATTTCACGCTAGTAACCACACAATGTCAGTTTCACTAATTCGGGAGGGAAATTTCTTTTATTTCTCTATACGACTTTATAATTTCCATTTAAATAAGACTTTCCATGAATCTACCCCATTGTTCCAATGATGTGACAAAATCTTATACTTTTAAAATAACCTGAGTTTTCGTTTTTCTTAAATTTTATTTTGATAACGATTACTTTTATTTTGGAACAGGCATCGGAATGGCAGAAATAAATGTAATCTTTGTAGACTCTAAAAGACCCTATGATACCTTAAGTTAGTTAAACATAGGGCCTGCTCAGTTTTGGGGAAGCTAAGAGGAACCTGGCCGGCCTATGAATAGGGGTGAAGGCGGCAGGCGTACTGCCATCTCTGTCCTCTGCAGCTAAGGAAAATGGGGTCACAGAAGACTGCCAAAGATTTCCTGTGACCCCACCCTTAAGGCACCAAGAAATAAAAACGTGGTGGTTTTAGTTGGTGAGAGAACGACATAACCCGTTTAAGCCCTCGCGAGGACACGTATGTAATCATTTCCCCACGGTAAAAAAAAGTTAAGCATGATCACAACTTCAGGACTTTAGCATTCTATTGAATATAATAAACATAGTAAACGCCTACACGACATTGTGGAGAGTAGCCTAATATCGAAACATTTTCTATTATCTATAATTATCAAATCCGTACTGCTCTAAGGCTGTAAGACTTAGTTTATTTTGTAATTGATTGTTTGGTGTATTTTTATAATTATGATGACGTTTAAAAAAATATTTAAATGTTTAAATTTAATTTAAACTCAATTAAGCAATGAAATTTTTTCGTATTAATTTTTTTATTAGAGCCATCATAAAATATTTCTTCCGTCTTAATAACTTCACTGGGAGATTTATTTAATGATTAAATGTGAAGGTAAATAACATAGTGAAATGTGTGGCTTATTCATGCAGTATTATTACTGCGGGAAAGGCCAAGTTTATTTTCTTGTATTGTTTGACTCGTGTATTTGCTTTCCAATGTCGTTTCAACATATGCCCTGAGGCAAGTAAGATAACTCGCCGCAAGCAATATCCTGTTCATGAATATTTTGTTTTACTTCTAAGACTGTACCATGATAAATAATTCTAGACTCATCTATATTATTATTGAATATCTGATTAAATATGGGAAAGGCCTACTTTGAGTACTGTATTTTATTAGGCTGATATGGTGAGGAATTACGAGTAAATTATGTCCTGTGTTTGGACCTGTACTTTCACAAATATCAGATTACACACATATTAAGGAAGTTAATTATTAGTTTCATGCATCTAGACATATACTATTTTGCTTCCCATATTTTAGTTAAGTTATTATTATGCAAGATTCGACCCACGACCTGCGGTTTATAAAGCAAGGACCAATACCGCTAGAACACAGTGGCGTTGACTAAAGGGTATAGCAAAGTGAAATTTAAAGTTGATTTGTTGAAGCTAAAATGTATGTACTTGGTTTCTTATAATTGATTTTGCTTTTATTGCAAACAAATTCCAAAAACTTTAAATAAAAAATCTCAATTTGGTAGACCTTTCTAAAGTAATAATTCGTCCTCTTGACATTTTGCAATTGTTCCTATTTCTGTATGTGTAATGGATGAGATACATATTGGATTCAGCATGAGCATTGGACAGAGCTAATCTCCTTCAACAAGACACATAACTACGTTGGAAATCATTCAGTATATTGTTTGTTTTAACCTATCCAACAAAAAAACCGGAAAAGCTGGAAAATAAATAGGCTGTTTTTTTGAAGAAATGAAAAAAAAATACATGTAGTATTAATATACATTTTTTTTATATTTAATATATTTAGTTAGTAATATATTTTGTTTTATATTTATTAGGCTGACAGTCCATTGCTTAGCCTTATTCAACGAGCGCCAAGTCCGTTGATCCCCTGCTACCGCTTCCACCCAAAACTGGTTACTGTATAGAGATTGGCATCCTACCTCTGGGATTGACGAACGCTCTGTCTTCCCAAACGTGGCCTGCACCCATACCCTTATTAGATCATCGGCCATCTTATCTTCGAACTACATGACTGGCCCACTTGCACGTTAACGAGATAGTTCTTTGCACTATATTAGTAACTTTAGTTCTTTGTCGGATGTTTTATCCGTTACGAATTTTATCCGACAAGGAAACTACGACTATAACGTTTTCCAGAGCATTTTGTGCAACGGCAAACAAAAAAAATGAGGACTAGTAAAGTCCTCATTTAGAACAACCGATGCTTCATAAAGTATACATTTATGAAGAAACACAAGACCGAAACAAATTAAACTGATGCTGCCGTGGGATCCTCGAAAGCCCACGATAGAAGCTATACAATAGCTTAAAATATATTAAAAGTAATTAATACTGTCTATATTAAGAAAGCGTTTATATATATTTCATTATTGACTTAAAATACAAAACCCTATAGAGTAAAAATCCTCGTTTTTAACTATTTTTTTTATTTGATCCAAATTGATAAATGAAATAGGCTGTCTTCATTAATTTTGTTTATATTAGGTACAAAAATGTTATTTTTACTAAGTAAGAAAACTAACACTTTCTATTCTAATCGTCATATTTACAAAACGTTTTTAATATTTTTTTAAAAAGAAATTGAGAATAGTTATATGCAATAATATTTCGTAGACTTTAGGTAGTTACAATTTAAAAAAAATTTGGCGCCTTAGGGCAACGAGGTAGTTGGCCGTGTCCGGGATTGCGGCAGTTAACGCACGCAGGAGGTTGAAAGGTGGCGAGGACTTTTGTCCTTGGGTCTGGGACAGGATGGGGTGCCGTGATCGCCGAGGCATTTGACACAGCGGGGCGGGCGAAACAGTTCGCGCAGCGTGGCGAATACTTGGCAGTTATGACACTGCCCTGAAAAACTCGTTAGAGTGTGGCGCTCAAACGAGAGACGACCGACCCCACACAGCTGCTCGACGTCATAAATGCGCTTGCCTTCCTTGGAGCGCTCTAGCGTAACCAGCACCATGCCGTTTGGGCGTTTGGTGCGTGGGTGGTACATACGTTGTACCGAGAGGACGGGAATATCTAACTCTATAATTGCCGAAGCTATCTCCGAGCATGGGATCTCCTTAGGCAGCCCTTGACCACTGTCCTAAGTCACCGCTCATCCGGGAGCGCGAATGTAGAATTGGTGTTCCTTTTCCCTAAGGAAAAAGTTCACCTTCCTAAAATCATCTGAGTTTACAAGCTGTAATTTGATCCCCTGATTGCTATCAGAGGCCTCAAATTTGAATCTGTTCGATAGGGCCGAGCGAATGTCGACCCATTTCTCTTCTCGCGGAGGTAAATGGGCGGTGGGCGTTTCCTACGGGTAGCCGTGCCTGGGAAGGCTGCGACGGCTGGGCGGGGCGTGGGGCCGGGGGGCACCTAGGATCGGCGGGATGGATGGTTGGGGTTTTGTCGCCTGGGAGAACGACGGTGTGGGAACCTGCTGAGGGTGGTGGTTGACGGGAACGACGGAACAGGCGACGAGGTGCGGACCTTGCGCTTCCTCTTGGATTTGACGGTTTTGAAGCCGTCGTCTGGATTGGATCTGGAGCTTTGGATTGCCTCGACCTCCATGTCCGATTCCGTGCGGATGCTAACGTCGACATAATTGTCGTCGCTATCATCCGCAGGGAACGGCGTAGTAGGTCCAGGCGTTTGGGCGGGAGTTGGAGCGGGGGGGCAATGTTCTGCGATCAGGATATGCATTGCGTCGGTTAACTTTAGGTATAATTTCCGACCGAGCTTCTCGCTAATCGCCTTGGTGTCGAGACCAAAGCGAGTAGAAAGCTCCCGGTCGACCATTATGCCGGTTAAGTCTTGTCTAGTTGTTGTGAGACATCGGTAGCGTCACCCGACGCAATCTGTGAGTCCCGGCGATTGCCGGGCGTGGATGTCCTTACCGCCCTGCCGGCTACGGCAGGGAGGTGTGTCTGGCTGGTTTCTGAAACAGGAAACAGAATATTAAAACGTTCAGGGGCCTAATATAGTTGTGAAAACAACTAGTTCGGCCGAGAAACAAGATAATTAACCCTAAGAAACAAGATTATGCGCTTGCAACAAGCGGCATTGTGTTGTATATATATATAACGACAATATATATATATATACCTGGGTTGAGATCCTATGGTGCCAAAGCCCTGGGTAACAGATTACGGGGTGTCTGCTGCCCAGATGAAGGTGCCGAGGCGAAAGGCGCGTGAATAACAATGAGCCCAGAGTTTTAGTTGGTTGTAAGGCAAAAATACGGAAAAAAAGGAAGCCATTCAACTACGAACCCATTACTATTGATAATCCAATTCAATTAAATTGATTAGTGTTTATTGAATATAACCATTGATTCATTCTTTGTTAATTATATTTTACTTAGAAGTACTGTGATACATATCCTATTGAAACGTTTACAAAGGGAGTAGAGATATACAACACAAATGTTTTTTTTGGAAAGGCCTGTTCTACATTTTTACTAAATATAGCATGTTAGTATAACTAGCGTTTTTAATTTAAATTGGCCCAGAAAGTGAGTTATAAATAACTCTATAACTTTGACGCATTGGTGCACAGAGAGGGTTATAGAGTACCAATTGAAAGCAATCAGTTTAATTGACGAGATTCTAGACCGCTCGGATGTCGAGCTGATTGAGTTACGAAACGTTAATTGTTTGCGGCAAATTGTTTTGGTTAACTTTGTAATTGAATTCATTCCATTAAGACCAAAGTTCATATCACTGAAAATATTACTTTTTATTACATTCGTAATGCATTATTCATTTGTCAATTTAAAGTTGATGAGAAAGTCTCAGAAAACTGACGTAACTTAAAATTATTTTTCCTCCAAAACAATGCCACAATACTTGATAGACTGTAGATATTACTTTGGTTGTAAAAATTGTCTAGTTGCTATTTAAATAATAAAAGATATCAAGGACTTAAGAAAGAACATAAACATGCATATAAACATGTGTTACAATCAGAAAGCATTATCAGAAAGGAAGCTTTGCCAATGAGATTTGACGGCTGGTCTGCATACTGACATGCAAGTAAAAGCAAGTTTCAAATTTCATGCTTGCGCAACTATCACTTTTTACAGCTAAGTAAAAACTTTTAAAGTTTGAAAACAAATTTGGTCTTCATGAAAGCGACAAATAAATTGAGTTAGGCTCAATTTAATCGCAAATTATGTTTTGTAAAATTTGTTAGGTATACACTTAAAACTCATTTGTATGATTAAAGCGATTAATAAACATGTTTACATCTTAGTAAACTTAAGTGTTGCATTGGTTTTGTAAATATTCTGTTAAGCAATTAACTATTATTTATTATTTTGTTTTATTCAGGGAACAGGCAACATTTGTTATTGATTTCCCATTTATTATTCTAATTACCGAAACGTGAGAGCACGTTTAGGCAATTTCATATTAAATTCTACTTGCTTATTCGTAGTTTGACAGAATTCGAAGACAATAGTTACGATAATGCTTAACTTTTGTCTTTAATAATTTTAAAATTGTTTAATTAAAGTACAATAACAATCAGCATCTCATTGCATTGTGTCGAAAAGTAATCAACGAAACTAATAAAGAACGTTTACTAAAACGTAAGAATGTAACGTCCGCGAGATTGCGTTACGACAATTTATAAATAGTTTTAAATTTAGTAATCCAAAAAACTTTTTTTTACGTACGTTCGGGTTTCCCCTTTACTGGAATTTAATTTCAAATAAGACATTTGCGGGCATTAGTTTCAGCAAAAATTGCATTGTGTATATTTTATGAACTGTTGCATAAACTTTTAATAAGTATATCTGTGTAATTGGATTGTTTCTCCGTTTTGACCACTTTTTTTAAAAACAATTGATATTATTTTTATTTCATTTTAAATTTATGAGATACTACATTATCAATAACTATAATTGAGTATCTTTTGCCTCCGAGGCTTAGTAGTATCGGCATTTACAAACCGGAGGTTATGGTTAGAATCCTGCGCGGAAACAGCTTTCTATTATCATTGTTATCTGGTTGATAAGGATAATTTGGACAAGTCAATCAATTGTTTAAAATATAACATCAGTGCGTTGAATGGAAATATTAAAAGTTGATCCCGGTTGAAAAAACTATTAGTAATCAAAATAGCATCGAATGCAGTTTAGTCTTTGGATTGTTAATTTACATTAGCAGTAAATACATTTTGCATTAGTAGCCATGATAGTATAGAAAAAAATCTGATGATTTTTTATTGCCTACGCAGGCAGACGAGCAGTCGGGCTACCTGATGTAAAGTGGACACCTGACACCACTAGACTTTGGTATCAACCTGCTGCCTACCGTGAGACATATGATGTTAAGTCTCGTTTACCCAGTAAATAGGCTGGCTATGGCGGCCTAAATTTCCAGTAAAACTATATTATTAATTTTAAGACTTTAGAAAGTACCTTCATTCAAAGTAATTGGGCATAGTGAGTAGGAAATTAGGTTGAATCGTCCAAAATGGAATGAAAATTGGAAAGTATTAAAATTGAAATCCAAGCAATGAATGGCATTTATTTTCATTTCAATATTTCCCACGGTATAGAGCGAGGTATACGGCGTCTCGTGTTAATTGCTGAATGGGAATAGTAAATTTGATTTTAATTTTATTTTTAATATTTGTGCAATAAAACCGTACAAACAACTTCTTTAGTGCATAGGTGGTAGTTTTATTTTAAGGGGTCCGGCTCGGGTGATACCACCGTAGTGTCCGTATGCCACAAAGCAGTAGTGTAGTAACACTACCGTGTTCCGGTATATAGCGTATTAACTAGGTAAACAAGACTTAACATCGCAAGTTGTTCGTTAAGTAGCGCTTTAATTGGTATTGTCGATGACCATGAGCGTCGATGATCAGTTCCCATCAGATGTACGCTCTTTTCATCTACTTTCGCAAGCAATAAAAAGAAAAAAAAAAAAAAGATCATATCGTCGGTAACACTTTACTTTGGATATTTAATTTAAAATAAATTTGAAATGGATACATACACTTAATATCCAAAAATAATTTTCTTGAGCACCTAATTACTGACGGACTGGCTGATTTTAATACCTTAACATACATTTATCACAGTCTTAGTTGAAGCCAAATATGTTTGTTCAATATGGCAGAAATACTATTTTTATTTGGTTTTCAATTAATGTACCATCAGCTCGAAAATAGAAGCGAAACGAACTCAGCGTGAGTACTATTTTTTCTCTTTCAATACATTTTGAACCAGCACTAAATACTACGGTACTGTTACCTTTTAACACCAAATGCTCTTTTACATTATTTTAATATTTATCAATAGATAAAAGCGTAACATTGTTTGGGACTTTCTTGTCAAAGTATTATTATTGTTCAATAAGGTAAATCGTTGTTGTGAAGAACAAATTTATAATGAGCGTATCGCTCTTACTGTTGTTAGGTTACTGTTCGAGATGTGTTAATTGTATTTGCAAGTAAGAAATTATTTACACTTTTTTTAATTCCTTGGACAGAATTAAATATTTTGACCAAAGTTCTTAGATTGATTAGATTAAAGCTATTGTTGTTTTTCCGCACTAGTAAAAACTTCAAAGGGCTTAAAATCAAAACACCCATTTGAAACTTTTTTTTATTCTTACGTGGTCCTTTCCACATTACATCATTATCGTAAACTTAATTGCCTTGTATCATATTTGGTTTTTTTTATATACAAGGCGATATTTATTCTTGAAAGGCTTTATATAACTCAGTACAGTTCAATGTTCTATCGGAATTGATATACAGCAGGAGTTTCGTTATCTTAGGTTCGGTACACCGACAGTGATTTACGAGAGACGCTGCGGGTACTATAAATTCAAACCTTGGATATACAAATGTGGATGTGTGGATCCATTCTTTCTTTTTTTTAACGTAATAGAGAAATGAATGGAATCAAATACGTAAAAACTTTTTCTCGACCATCAATCCGTTATGGAAAATAAAACATATCTTTTAAAATTGTTTCCTACATGTGATATGCATCCCGGAGGTACACCCCAGACGTGTCTTACCTTTATTATTACACCTTATTTCGTATATAACACTCGCGACAACGACATAAGTTATGGGGTGAAAGTAATAAAAAGTATGTTAAGCTTTTAAATAAGTTAGAATATTTCTATCACGATGACCCATTAGAAATACTGCAGAACCAGTAAGACCAATCAGGTTAACTGCGGTCATTCGAAATTGTTCGAAAGCCTGGCTAATTGAGTTTTGGAACGTTAATTGTTTGCGCCATGTTGCAGCGGTCGACTATAAAATTGAATTGAACAGTCGCAGTGGTAAACCTACAAAAGGGTTTTTGCGTATGGCCAGTGTATTATGTTTTTGAAAAGTTTATATAAAAATGAAAACTATTTGGTACTTGACTTCCTTTCACATTAGTCGTTAGCAAAAGTATACTTATTTTTGCCTTTAGAAAAAATATTGGTAAAACTTCAAGATCTAGATTCTATGTCCATATGCTGCTTTATAATAATGAATAGTAAAATTGTTAATATAGCATAAATAAAACCTTACTTTAGTTATGTATAAATAAACAAAGTTTAGTGACCTTATATTTATTTTTTTACTTTATTAATGCAACAAAAATCTTTAGAGAATTTGGTTTTAAGATTTTTTAAAATTTAACAAATATTTCTGGCAAAAAGCTTATAAAAGGGGCATATATATATGGCTGTTCAGCCACAAAAAGTACATTTATATTATTTACGTATTTACCCAATATCTTTAAAAACTTGCAGGATCTCACAAATTACTTTTTATGGTACACTCTCTAACAAGTTTTAATTAACATAAAGTTTGACCCTGCATTAGCTGCAAAGTGAATTTTCTTGTAGCAGCGTCTAATTTGAACAGTTAAGGAGGGCAGTTTTTCTTCTTACGAGACCGCTACTGACTTTATTGCGGGAATTCTAATGAAGGTCACGGCGTAAATTAATAGCTCTCTTCCTCAAGGAAGTTAATTACTTTTCCTTTGAATTCTTTGACCGCTTGTTTTTACGTACAAACTTAACTAGTAAAAAGAAATCAATAGTTGTGTAAACAAAATAAAACAAACGCTTACGAAGTTACTAACTATTGTATTTTGTAACAATATTTTAATCTTCACGTCTTTAAAGAGTGTCAAAATTGATTAATAATATCTATACTTATTTTTTGAAAGACAATGATCCTGTGAAGATCAATACGTGGTTAGTATTTAACCTCGATTAGCTATATAAAATCATACAAAACTTGAGTCACAAAAGTATTTGCATATACACCTCTGGATGTGTATATGCAAATACTTTTATTGACAATTGCTTTAAATGATTTTATGCTGATTTACCTTTGATTATAGACTAGCCTCCCAAAGTAATAAAATTAATTATGAAATGGTTTAATGATAGTAAGGAGAAAAAATGTTTAAAGCAGTTAAATTAATATAAGAACAATTTTTCACACTAAGCTCGAATGACTACAAAAGCATTGTAACATTAGTTTTAACTGAAGCACATGAAATATTTTATGGAAAAAATATAGTCAAACCTTTAACTTTGATTTGTAACGTATAGTGATCCTAATTATTTGCACTAACGCCTCGTAGCACTAGTGGTATGGGCTGTGCTTTAGAAACCGGAGGTCGGGTTCGAATCTGCGGGACGCAACAAACTTTCATTGTTGTTTCTAGTTGGTTAGACTGGGCCGATCACCAATTGTCTGAAAAGTAAGATGATCCATGTCGATGGGATGTAAAAGTCGGTCCACCCACCAACCCTGCATTGGACCAGCGTGGTGGGATACGGTCCAAACCCCCTGGATAGGGGTGTATTAGGGGAGGCCTATGTCCAGCAGTGGACTAAAACAGGCTGATGATGATGATGATGATGAATTATTTGCACATGGAAAATTATAGTCCGATTTTTATTTCATATCGCAGTTATAATTGAATAGAAGACGTTTAAAGAGCCGTTTAATTTGTAGAAAAAAGACTGTCATTATTACAACAGGACAAACAAAGGAAATGCTTATAAAAGAAGAATTGATGAATAAATTAAGTTTTAACAAAAAATATGATCGACTTTAATCAGCGACGCTATATTAGCAGGTAACAACGTGCTCTCTGTAAGATATTATGTCGCATGTTAAATCTCTGATATATGAAATATTCTTTTAATGAAAATGTCGCTTTTGACACGTTTTATTTACATTGAATGGACAAGTTTTTTTAATTGCAATAACTTAAACTGTATCTTAAATTGGCTTTAAATGTGCCTAAATGCATTTTTTTAAGTTTATATCAAATTGCTTATTTTGCGTTATTATTAAAAATTAGATTCATGCTATTGAGGACTTTATTATTTTTGTAGACTAATTCAAGTATTTCAATTATGTAAAACATAGTTTAAGTCTATCTCTAAAGGTTGAGCCAGCGTTTGTAATTAAATCGCACGAGGATTTTTGACGCCATTATTTTCTGAATTTCTTAAATAAACACATATTTAACTACTTATTACTAAATTATTTTTAAAAAATGGGACTAAATGACTGGTAATATCTATCATTTTGAAAAAGAATGAACAAAATCGGATTACTACAAGCGGAGCAACGCAAACGCGCTGCTTACCGTGAAGCATAGGGTGTTTAGTCTCGTTGACTCGTAAATACCCTGGCTGCGGTGCTTTTCAAACCGATATACAGTAGTATTTAGTACGAATGTAATGACTGTTCATTTTTCAACAAATATATTTGACTACCTGTTACCCGAGAATTCGTCTACGTAAAATAGAAGGAATATCCGCGAGGTGTATTCAATGAAACTGTACAGTAATTTAAATAAATACACAATTATATAATTGTATAATTCTGGAACACAAAGTTTCATGGCTTTTGGTGACGAGTTTTTATATTTATTACTTAATCAATCCCTAGCTACCCCTAAGTCATTGCCGTACAGTTTGAAATTACAAAATAGCTAAAAAAAACAAGTTCGCTAGACACAAAATTGTATTCTTTTACATTTAACAGGATCGATTTCCATACAACTAACAAGGGACAATGTCCCGGTGAAAAATTTTATTATTTCCCAGAAAACGTTTAGCTATTAACTGTTAATAAATTCCAAAAAGTTATAGAGGAACGTTTGTGCGTAAAAGGATATTGTTGCTGTAACGACTACTTGAATGGTAACACACCTGGTAATAAAATTTTTGTTTCGAGCTATATCAAATTGTAAAAATATGTTGAAATTTTGTAGTAATAAGATAGTTAAAAAATGTAAAAAATTAGTACTCTCTCTGAATTTATTTACACCAGTTCTTCTACGGACAGAAGCTTCTATTTCTCAACCATTTATTAAAGTAAATACTATTTGATAATAAACAAAAGAACGTAATGCTTCTATATTTATTAATATTTTAACTTTAACTATATACTCTCTAAAAAGGATTTTCATCGTATACTGAAGGCAAGATCGATAGTCAATAGAATTCATGGCTTAGTTTATTAAAAGGTTGTGTAAAACATGTTATAGAACCGTGATTTTCAAACACGTTTCGTAATATTTTTTTAATAATAAATTAAAGTACATTTGTATTTCTAAACCCTTCTTCCATCAGATTATGAGTAATGAAGAAGATAGTGCACCTAGGCTGGCGCGTTTACTCATGCGCTGTAATATTCCCTGCGCAGTTGCCTTATCTTTAATATAGATTGCCGATTACTTTTATATAAAATTCTTTACAATTTACAAGTACGTGTCATTCAACTGTACTTACTAATGTTGAGGGACAAAAAGTTATCTTCACAACATTTGCGCAGTGATATCATGGTAGATTGTAGCACCTGACTTTTCAATTTGCTTGACACTCTTTAAATTTTTGTATCATCTGCATAAAATAGGTTTATATTTGTATGAAGCAATTATTGCTTTATACTTATATACACCTATTTTATTGGATTATTTTATAATATAATTGTAGTGTATAGTAAAATAATCCAATAAAAAAATATTAAAAGTATTTCTATAATGGTAATAATACTTATTCCAATACAGTTTTATACAAATTTGGCAAATACTTTAATCGTAATACCCTCTGTATTACGATGAGTATGTTAGGGTATGTTTAAACGAAATTGTGTATCAGTATTGCAGAATCATAGAGCGTAAATTATTACCATAAATTCGTTAAATACCTTCAGCAGATATGATTTACGAAGAGCCATTATAAATGCCTATTCTGCATAATATGGTTGTTTTGAAAATAATAGGAGCTGAATGAACAACAAATTCATAGAAACCAATGTTACAATTGTCATTAACGACTTAATATCTCTAGCATTGAATATTAAACCAAAAAGAAAAAATATATAGTTTAATATATTAACAAAATCTGATAAAAGCGAATCGCAAATAAACCATAGAAATATGTGATGTGCGCTTTGTTTAACCATTACAATATATCCCAGGGACTTTAGCGAAACCTGCTACACACATTTACTTTTGTACCAAATCTTATTTTTACTTATAACGTTCTGTTTCTAAAAACAGCTCGGTAATTGACTTTATACAAGTAGAGGACGAACCTACGTACACACGAAAGTACCATCATGGTGTTTTTTTAGTTATTTTCCTGTAAATATGGCACCGTAGCCAATGGCAACACAATGTCGATGGATCTAACATCCCACGAGCAGCAAGTGGGCTTGTGAAGTTATTTTCAGTTTCTTAGTAGCACTTAAAATCAGGATGAATTTTCTGCAATTGTCAATAAAAATTATGAATTTTCCATATGTATTCAAGACACGTTTGGTGTAAAGGTAAGTGGCCTCGCACTGTAGCGTAAGAGGGTTCGAGTTTGATGACAACCACTGCAGAAATATAATACATGTATGATGAGTAAAGTATTTTTCTTGTATCTATATGTATTTGTGCCTAGGAACGCGGCATCTCTGTTTTCAAAATCAACTACTTAGGCTACGCTGATGAAACCATTCGTGTTATGAGTATGGCAATTGAGTTGATGGATCTGCTGGAACGCCTGGAAAGAGTGAGCAGAGAGTTTGGTCTATCTATCAATAGTTCAAAACCAAAGCTATAGTGGTGAACCGACAGAAACAGCTAGAGCTCAATGACATTCTTAAAATTCAACTTGTGGACAACTATGTTTACTTGCCATCTACCGTTAGCACTGATGACTTATGTGAATTGAGTTTACAAAGAGGATTAAAATGGCTGAGAATACGATGACCAAACTAAACAGGAATTCAATCAGAACCAACTTAGGCTGGTAAAGACACTAGTGTTTTCGATCTTCATTTACGGTGCTGATCCTTGGGCTCTAAAGAGGACAGATTGATCTCGCATTATTAAGCTGTCAACAATCTGACCATCTGATCCTTTGGTCATATAGCCAGGACGGATAGCGAACATTCAAAGGCTCTCCTGATCACAGGAAAACGAGAAGATCAAGAAATGCCAGCAAGAGAAAGAATTCGTATGGATTTAATAAATCAGATCCGCAAAGGCATTGAAATGGAAGTCTATAAGGCATTTCACTCTGCCAGAGAATCAAGTTCGAATCGCGAGAAGTGGAGTGCAATAATCCACTAGGCAGCTTATGGTGGTCACGACCCTCAACAATGACGTACTTCTACACGTGAATACGACACAAGAAGGAGGATATGTATTTGTATTTATAATTTATGTATTTATTTATAAAATAATAGAAGAGAGAAGTTTTTGTAATTGTAAGCCGTCTTGTTACCGCAGTTCAAGTTTTACTTAGTTTGGAACTGAATAGAATATCAATTTCATTCCATAATATTTATATCTAACGGCCTATGTGCGGCAATTTTGGCGTTATTTTTAGTTTGTTGAAATGGTCGTATTCTATAATAATATAGAATATTATTATAGGACGCTCTCCTAGGAGCAGCTTTCTAGTACTATATAAATATTTCAAATAGGTTCAGTAGTTTCTAATTAAAACAAATGAATCTTTCCTGTTTATAATATTTATCATAACTTATTTATATATTTATAACAATACGTGTTTAACATGCTCATTTTAAAATGCATATGGACCAATGTTTCGTAGTGTGTGCACGATATGTACTATTGTCGTAATGTACATTTTTAAAAAGAAATAGATACAATAGATGGAAAATTCCAAGTAGAACTAATAACCATTGTCTACTTCTAGAATCAACAAGTTTTGTGCGACATCCTTGTGTAACTAAAACTTCAAGTGATGAGAAATGTTGTGAGATAAATTCCTCTATTTATCACTGGTAAATAAAGAGGTCGAAATTTTCCTCTCAAAATGGTTAACTCAGGAAATTTTTTGCTAGTAAGACAAATAAAGTGTAATGTATTGATAAACTTCGTAATTTTAATGCGAATGTAAAAGCTTATTGATTTCTTCAACGACGCGCTTGACTAAGTGGCTAGTACCTTGACTGGCGTGCCAAAGGGTGTGGGTTCGAATCCTACCACCGGGAAAGTATTGTGTGATGAACATAGTATGTTTCTCGTATCTGAGTTTTGGTATCTATTTAATATATATTTATTTACAAAAGAAAAGTAAGTTTATGTATTTATCAGTTATACTAGATAACTTCTATAGTACAAGCATTGCTTATAATATTATTAACTAGATCATCATTAGACGTTGGTCGGTACGTCACTTTCAAGAAACGAAACATAACCAGTTACGTTGGTGACGGCGTCGCTTGTTTTAAAACTAGTTATTCTTATAACTAGCTACTTTAATCCAACTACTGTGCATACATAAGTTTCACAACTATACAGTTAAGTACATTTCCCAAAATACGGTTACATATGTTTCCCAACTAAACGGTTATATCCAAAACAAAAGTCGCAGTTTCGTGTTTGATGCCAAACAGTTAAATTAATAAATTTACTTTCCTGCATACTTTACTGCGGTTTGCGGTTAATTATAAAATGTTTTATTGATTGATTTGCTTTTACTTTGAAACTATGATTTAAATAAAAATATTACTACGGGCGTACTTCAAACTTAATTTTATTGTTACAATCATGATGATTAATATTAACTTTTTATATACACTCTTATTGTGTTAGCACTTTTAAACGATTTTATTATATCTATTTTTTACTCTTATATACACCGTTCAGTTACTTTGTTTGTTCGGCTATTTAAAAAAAAAAAACTTTAATTTGTTTTATTTTTCTTTTAATTACAATAACTGCTGGTAATCCAGAATCGCGAGACATTATTTACCAACAGGGGTCACTGACGGACGAGGACGACGACGACCGAGCTCGCCGGAATAACGTGTTTACAAAAATAACTACTTTTATTTTGACACAAAGCGGTTACAAGTTTCATATCGGGCAACCAGTTACTGTAATTGTTGACGTGAAATAACACTCACGCCTAATCATCATCATCATGGCAACTGCAAGTATTTAAGAATACTAATTACATGACATATCAGTAGAATGTTGAACTTTCAGAGAATTAATAGTTGGTTTTACATACATACATACATACATCAACAGCCTGTGATAGTCCACTGCTGGACATAGGCCTCCCCTAATACACCCCTTTCCATTAGGGGGTTTTTGGACCATATCCCACCACGCTGTTCCAATGCGGGGTGGACCAACTTTTCACATGCCCATCCGCAGGATACAAACCCACCGCACCCATCCCGCAGGATACAAACCCACGACCTTCGGTTTCTACAGCACACGCCCATACAATTAGGTTACGGAGGCAGTTTATAAATATTAAGCTAAAATTAATAGAAATGAATAAAGCTTCCGCAACACGCCCATACCACTAGGCTACGGAGGCAGTTATAGTTAGTTTTGGTAGTCATAAACTTATGAAAAATCAAAACAGGGTTCTTTCGTTACCACAAAGCCGCAGGTTCTAGAAGCACTGAATCCAACGTAGGCCGAATACAAGCGGACTTGTAGGGTGTTACTATACATTCATAGTCATCACTCGGCAGGAATCATTGACCATCAAGTGAGCATTAATCGTCCCGTAATTTTCACAAAAACCATTTTCCAGTTATTGGCGCGGTAAATTGAGGTTAATAAGAGCTCAAAAGAGCTCTTTTTCAAACAGTGTATAACTTTTCGCAATATAAGCAAGGTAACAACGTGCTCTCCGTACGAAATTGCGTCGCATTTTCTGCCACCGCTTTTTAAATCTCTGATGACTTTTAAGATATTCATTTTATCAAAATATCGTCTATGACAAGATTAATGTACTATTATGTGAACTAAAATTATATTACCTTAAATATATTTTGAATGTTCCTAACGGGAAATTTAAAAATGTTTACATTAAATTGCTTATTGTGCGTTATTCCGATAACATAGATATATGTGGATATTATTGTAGACCAATTCATGTACAATTATGTAATACATATTTTATGACTATCTTTTACGGTTTTTGCAGCGTTCGTAATTTAATTGCACGGGGTAGAGTCTACCCCGTGACCACGGCCGCTGGAAAGTGTTCGAAACGTCGGGAATTAAAAATGTAAAAATAAACGCGATAAAATCCGTAAAGTCATCTATTTAATAATATCTATCATTTAAAAAAGAATGAACGAAATCAGAGCACTAGGAATGGAGCAACGAGGTAACATATTTATGAAAAAAAAATTAAAGCTCCGTATTGAGTATCTCCTTCTTTTAGTAAGTGTTTTTATTAGATATTGAAGAAATTAAGTAAAATACGGCGTCAAAAATCGCAGATCCTCAATGAGAAAAATTAGGTGATCCGACAGGGATATTATGGATATGGCCCACCAATTTAGCACGCTGAAGTGGCAGTAAGCCGGCCGTATTACCAATGCCATGTGTTTAAATGGAGATCGCGAATCCGTCAACGTAGCGTAGAAATTCCGTAAAGTGGATGGAGCAATGATATTAGCAATGTGCTTGACAAGAACTGAATAAGTGTTGCCGGGGACCGTGCCAATGATGTGCTGATGAACAGGTCTATGTTCTGCAATAGATAAATACAAGTTGATCATGATGATAATGATGTGTACCAACCAAATAGATAGATCTAATACGGTTTTTATTTTAGGCTTGTTATATTAGTTAGAAGTTTACAAATCGTTATCGATTTTATTGTAGTGGATGTGAGTGATTTAAAAGATTCGCCAACATTTTTAAATTTAGATTGATAAGAAATGGCGTGAGAAATTCAAACTTTTCCAGACTCAAACATCATGGCGGAGTCTAATAATAACTATCAAGTAAATATGTATACAATTTAATCTTTAATTAAACTATGTTATTTATTAAAGGATAAAAGAGCGTAGTAATTAAACATATCATTACGTCAATGTCACTAGGAATACATTTAAACAATTATAAACTTTAAATGTATTTGTACGAACGATTTATTTTGATTGTAATTATTACCTAGAGACATTAATAATTTAATTTAGTTAATGCTACCTGAATAGCGATTAGTTATAACGATTTTATTCTATTAGGAGTGGTCTTGGCGTGAGGAAGGAAGAACATAATAAATTAAAGCAATATGGTAAATGAAAAAATGGTAAAAGAAAAGTTCGAACTCATATCTGAACGTTCAACTGACAAAAGTAAAGTATAGTTTTGTGATCTTTTTAATTACTTCAACTTATTATTATAGTTCTTAATTTCTTTTCATAGCTGCATATAATATGTAAATATATTCGTAAACTTTGACAGTACAAGGCAACACTTTATTGTTTATTACTATTGTATCTGACTAAAATAGATTTTCCGAAAGGGTGCAATTTTTAAGCGGAATATTTTTTCCATCAGAACTTAATTAGATTAAATAAAAATTTTAGATACTGTCGGTTACTTATAATTGAACTGCGTTCCGAGTCAGTTCAAAATTCTCTGTTATTTTAGTTACTCGTACGTTCTCAAGAATAGTCAACGCTACAAGTGCCACTTGCTTTTTAGCTACTGTAAGCCCGTGCGATATACTACATTTCGGTCAGTAATACTTCAGGAAAATAAGTAGATAGATAAAAGTTTTCAAACTATACGTACTAATAAATTCTACTAACTTTGTTCCGCAGTTGTGACAGCTCTGAGATAGAAATTTGTGATTATGATACTAACAAATTATTTAATTTTTTAATGATATCCCAAAAGGAGGTACTCAATTCGCAGGGTGTTGTTTTTTTTTAATTATGCTCATATTTTCTTTGTTCTTTTATTAAATGATAGATAGTAGCTTCCCATTGGTACAATTTCTTAAAAAAAAATTAATAGATGTTTCAGAAATAAAAAAAATTACGCCACCATAAGTAACAACTTCGTGCAAATAATTTCGAACGCTGCCAAAACCGTAAAAGATAGACATAAAACATGTATTACATAATTGTACGACTTAAGTTGCTTTACAATAAAGTCTGCGACAGCGATATCTATTTTAGAATAACTACGTAGCTTTATGTAAAATTTTGTACAATTGTAGTATTAAGCTTATTTCAAGATAATTTGGTTCAGTATAAATCTAATTTAATATAGCAGTCTAGTTACATATAAGTTAATGCTGTTAATTCTTCGATTAATTTACATATGACTAGTTCTGTAAATTAAGCTATTTATAGACATCTAGAAAGTTATCAGAGATTTAATCGTGGACAGAGACCGACAACTTTTACGAAACAGTGTTACCGTTTATATTGAGTAAAATAGTATACATCAGACAGACAAAAGTGTCATATCTTTTGTTAAAATTGTATTATTTTAGTTGTAAAATTAATTTACAATACGATACAACGAAATTTAGTACTAATTTTGTTTTCAAATAAGTCTTAGTTCTAGTTAAATGTATAAACTGTCAGTTCTTCTGATGTTTATCAATTAGTTTTAAGTTCTTGTTACAATCATTACTTCATCTATGAAGAAAGTTTTTTATCTAGACAACACTGATCATTTTAGTATACGGTTTTCAAGATTAATATATACATAGAACAAGTCAAATGCATTCTAGATCATTGTTTCAAGCTTAAACTTAGTGGTACAATTAATTAGTACTTCTCAATGTATCTTAAGCATTTTCAAATACAAGGCTTAATATTTATGAGATAATCAAGTTGATTTACAAATAGTTTAGATCTTTCTATCCTGATTCATATCTTGGTCTTTCCTTTTACAATTGATGTTATTTAAATTTAGATTTTGAATTAAGTCTGAAATTCATCCAATGATTTCAGTATTAACATTTATACAATGATATTCCAACGTCTAAGCGTCTGATAATGTTGTATATATGAATATCATCTTTACAAAATATTGCAGACTTTGGTTCTTGATCAGGCACTTGTCAATGCATCTGTGCATTGATGATTGCTATTCATCTGAGGCAGTATGGCGTAGCTGTAGATGACGTTACCGAAGACAGTACCGTGTGTGACCATCAATATATCGTTCCAGTATCTTGACACCTTGTCACATGACACTGTGTTAGCTATCTCTGAGGTGACGGCGTAGGGTAAGAGGTGTTTCACCTATTGTTCCAATATGTTTGTAGATCGTAAAGATAAAGAGTAAACGTTTAATTTAAATTTATCTTGGTGAGCTATCTCTTTGAATCACTTGATGATAATTATTACGCAATATAGTATGCACTCAAAGCCCATTTTTTCCTGTTAGCAGGATTTACACGTTTATAGATACATACTAAGCTGATATTCATAACAATAGAAGACATTTATAAATTTGTTATCATGGATAAGTTTTACAATTCTGAAATATTTCAAATGAACTAATTGGTATTTTAAATGGAGCTTTAGTCAACTTATACATCCGTTCCAAGCTATATTAGAATTTATTCATCTACGGTGTAAAAGTTACATTTAAACGCTGTTTAATATTGTCTTCATTTGTTTGGCTACTTTGTTTTCCTATACAACAGGCTGGTTAAGGATTTGAAACTATCGTTTTATAGCATTAGAATACATTTTATACAGATAATTTTCATTTAAAGTCTTTATAGGCAACTTAAAATATCAGTGCTATTATGATATTATATATTAGGGCAGAGTTTAGTTACAGATTCACTGGGACAGTACGAGTGTAAAGATACAAGGTTTAATATTGTCTTCATTCTTTTGGGGCTACATGGCAATGCAAATACCAGCTGGCTTGCTCGCCAAGCGATTTGGAGGAAAGCCAGTTCTGCTGGTAGCATTAACGGCAAATGGAGTATTGTGCGGCTTGTTACCATTCCTAGTAAGCGTAGTAAGTATGCCAAATACCATTAAGTTTAATTATTATTTATAATAAGATAAAATACACTTTACTTTGCAGTATAGCTAAAACATGGGAAACTTTACTTTTTTTACTTAACTTAACTTTACTTTAGGGAGAGCATAAAAGATTTAAAAGATACCATATAAAATTCAGTTCTATAATGAAACTTTAAAAAACTGAAAACTGAAAATCGTATTGTACGATTAACTCTAAATATGTTACAATTGGTTAGACCAACTTGTAATATATGTATATTGTAAAAATTTTTGTTTCGCTTAATAAGTTTAGTAAATGCTTATTAAACAATCACATCAAAATTGAATGTCCCTGCTTAGAAATCAGCTTTCATTTTGGCCGACGTTCTTATTATTTTATGTTTTTATAATGATTAAGAATTTTTTTTGCGCAGGGTGGCTGGAAAATCGTCTGTGGCTGCCGAGTTCTAATGGGGCTTACTCAGGCTTGCTTATTCCCGCGTCGCATACCCTTCTTGGGCGTTGGCTGCCCGGCCACGAGCGAACCACTTGGACGGGAATCGTTTATGGAGGTTATTAAAACACCCATTAAAGATTTGAGGAGTCTTTAGTGGTGTTAACATTTGCTTTACAATCCGTAGATCGTGGGTTCGAATCCTGCGGGGAACCTACTTTGTTATTCTTGTTCACTTGTTATTTAGGACAGTATAGATTGTCTGTAAACTTTGATTGCCTTCGTAGCTGAGTGGTATTAGCGTGTGCTTTAGGAACCAGAGGTCGTGGGTTCGAATCCTGGGGGACTCAACAATTTTTTTATTGTTGTTTTCTAGTTGGTTGGGGCAATGTGGGATGATCATCCGTATGTAAGCTAATATGATCCATGCGTCGGATAGACGTGTTAAAAGTTGTTCCTGCGTCTGATCTTACCCCGGTCGTGTCGGTTATCCGTCCCATCGGACTATGTGAGTGAAGGAATAGGGAGGATATAGTGCACGCGTAGACTTGTCCACTATAATTCCGGCGCAGATGACTGATATCTAATATAAATGTACGGTGTGATGACGGTTGGAGTAGTTGGATTTGACTTAGAGGACATTATAGATTGTCTGTGAAATGTGATGATACATGCGTCGAATTGGCATGATAAACTTCAGCTCTGATCATAATGTCTTTTGTAGTCGTTATAGGACGTAAGCACAAGTTTTTGGTGTCTAATTTATAACTTAAACAGTTAACTTGGGTAGATGTATTAACAAACAATTAGATGTAAGACTTTTTTCTGTTTTACTTCTGCACACATTGTAAATTACGCTGCACATTATGTTTTTGTTTACTTGTACTTTCTTTGCAAGTGATTTATTAATGTAATCTTTTAAGAAAATTTATTTCTTAAACCATAAATCATCTATGGAATGCAGTTTACTTTTTAGGCTGCGGTGGTCAGATGCTGATTGCTCAGCAGAAATCTGACTGTTTGAAGCTGACTCAATGATAACTGGAGAAAATAGCTTAAAGAAATATAAAAAATAATAAATTTGTAGAATGATATAAAATAAAAAAAGTTATAGGACGATTTCTGTGTAGACTCTTTAATGAATACATGAGAATAATATTAGCCATTTGGTTATTATTATTAGTAGTGACCTTAAGCCGATGCATACAGCTTGCCTATTGCAAATGAATTGTGTACATCTAGACACGTAACGTTATACTTAGCTTATTTACTGTTTTATGGTTCTACCTTGCTTATACAAGATATTACAAGAAAAACGTTGTCGTTTTAAATAAAGAAAAAAGCAGCTAAAGATTTGTTTATACGTAGAGCCTGACGTTTTTGATAATCAACGTTTTTTAAATATTAACACTAATTTTAAAGTGTCATATTGTAAGACTGAAAGATATAAAATTATTTGACAAAAAACATATTATAAAACTATGACTGTCGTGTGGCCGTGACCATTGTTAATTTATTTTGTATAGTAAAGTAGTGAAACTGTCCTCAAGAAATATGTGATACTAGTGAAAAGAATACTAACGGAAATATTTGCGTATCAATATGTAGGCACTTTCATATCTTTTGTTTCGTTCACCTGATAGAGAGTGATATGGTGTACGGATAAAAAATGCAGCATATGATACCACAAATTAGAAGACCCTCATCGTCTTGAGACACTTAAAAGACGTTTAGTTTACCCGGTAAATACGCTGGCTATGAAGCCCTTCAATCTAGAAGACAGCCGTGATTACACACTACTGAGTTACGGTACAATTAAGTACCCTGGATGATCCCTTGTAAAAAATTACCTTATACCACCACCACCTTAACAATGTACTATGTTTTACAGGGCCTCAAATTGGCACGATAATCGCTATGCCAATGTCCGGTCTTTTGGCTGACACAGCTATTGGTTGGAAGCTTATATTCTATTCTATATCAGCGTTGATGTTCACTACAAGCGCTGTCTGGTATTTCTTCGCTGCTAGCACGCCAAAGGAGCATCGCCTGATGACGGAAGACGAAAGAAAATATATAGAACAAAACTTAAATACATTTGGTGGAAAGGTAAAACTTATTCCTGAATAACCGATTTTCTTGGGTATTAGCCAATAGTATAGGTTTCTAAAAATTTTAATTTCTTTAGTAATAAATTTACCGAAAAACTTTAATAAACTATACTGTCTTTAGTTAATCCTTGTGTTTACTTTTTTTTAATAATTAATTATTTTTAATTGAGTTGTGTGCTTTAAATGCTAATGCAACTATTTCATCATCATCAACATGTGTCAGTCCACTGCTGGATATCGGCCTACCCAAATGCACGTAGCCGCTTCCGATCTTCGGCTATTGTTATCCAGCCCACACCGCCCGGTCTGCGAACGTCGTCATTCCATCTAGTTACTATTTATCTATTTGCTCAATAAAGTAACGTACTTGTTTGTAAATTTAGAAGTTTTATGTTTGCAAATATGCATACTAAAAATATTTTTTCATTCATCATTTATCAGCCTTTATCTGTCCACTGTTTCACACAATCCTTTTTTATCGACTTCCAAAATGAAGAAAGTAATCAATTCGGAGCGTATGTTATTTATGTTACCTCTTCGCTCTGCTTTACTTTCTTTTAATAGTATGTTTCGCTGTCTTGTGGTCCTATTTTAAAACAACTAAGGCGCCAATATCACAACTTCGGGTTATGTCAGACTCGCACCGACTAATACTAGCACGTTGCTCTTTCTTAACGCCTTAGAAATGGGTTTACAGGAACTCTTTGACATTATTCTGTGATTGATAGTCAGGAGATCCCAGCCCACGCCCAGGGGCTCTTGCCCGCGACTACTTCTTCGCGCATTCGTCTCCGTCCACGGCACCGTCCTAGGTCCATCCAAAGCGGAGTTATAACGTGATTTACTTTAAATGAAATTTGCGAGAGACGATTAAATAATATCACATTTTATTTAAATAATGTACCGTTGTACGTTATGTTTAAATGTATGTTAATATAGGTCATAAAACAATTATTTTAACCCCGGGACAGTAGCAAATTCTTTTAATTTAATCACTACTTTAAAAGTTTTATTAATACATTTTTGTAATTTCACATGTTGTATGTCCAAAAGTGCAAGTATACACCGTTTTCTGTTATAATACGATTATACACATTTTTATATATTATCGAATATTGTTATGTGTTATACTTGCGTTACATTCTTAACTGTTTTAAAGTTAATCCGGATCTGAAAATTTGGATATCATTTAAAAATAATCAGTTAAATTGCTCTATTTATCTATTTGTACAAGAATAAAGGTTTATAAAATTTTAAAAAGACTTACTATTAATATTTTCTAATGAACTTTCAGGTTCATGCTACGCCGTGGCGGTGCATTTTTAGATCAAAGGGGCTCTGGGCAGTGGCTATAACTCACGTTGGGTGTGCTTGTGGTTCAGTCCTCTTCTTTGTTGATATGCCAACGTACCTTGAAAAAGGCTTGCACATCTCTCTAAAAAATGTAAGTTTAAAATTATATAACAATATCTATAAACTATAATGATATTACCAAGTTACGCTTACGCTTTTACTAATTTATCGTAGATAAACATTTTCTTTTTATAGTACAATTACTAATTGTAGTAAAAAAAGAAAATCTTTCCAAAAGTATTTAAAAAACAAATGATATACTATAATATAAATGACACATATAATAATGCTTTTGCTATTCTGAAGTAACGTTATCATAGAGTAACGGGCCGTATTTATAAAAAGAAAATAATTGAATCCTTCCAAATCAGGTCTAAAATCATTTTGTACAATAATAATTGTGCACATAAATAAAATCATTTCTATTTTTTGCACATACATTAGGTTTTCGATTATATTATTTAATTTAATTAAATATTATTGAACTGCTTCTGTAACGTAGTGAACTCTACGATTTAGATATCGGAGATCATGGGTTCAAATCCTGCTCAGATTCAACAAACAAATTTTTATCAGGTCAATTGGTTAGGATAATGCAGACCGATTATCCAATTGTCTGTAAAGTAAGATGGTCTGTTGTAATGTAGGCAAGTGTGGAAGTGCAGCTGTGTTAGCGCGCACACTTGAGCACTGCAATATTTCCATAGTTGACTGATCTCTAGGGCACTGTATTCATAAGTCGCTCGAAGGACGTTATATATTAATCAATTGAATTTAACACTTACATGTATCACAAAATATCGCAAGGCGCTATCATTGGATCGTACAGCTATCATCATCGGAACATGCTGTGTACTGCAGTAACTTCATCATGTATCATCATCGGTGTCAGAGAAAATCTACAACAAGGGTCTGTTGTCGGTTGAAAACTGCAGAAAACTTTTCAATTCAATATGTAAGGTTATATATTTAATTCATTTATTTAGATTTGATAAAAAAATTTTGATGTTATAATTTTTTTGAAAATATAGTTATTTTTTATACTTAAGCAAAAATTTCTTATTATAGAAACGATCAAATTTAAAGATTCTACCGAGTTTTTTTTTAGATCATAGATTAATAAGTTATTACCATAGCCCATTATTTTATTGCTTAAGTGCTTAAAAATGTTTTTATTTTATAGCATTCTTTGGAATGGCCATTGGTTTGGCTGTGTTATCTTTCATTGGTCCGGAACATCAGAATCTAGCCATCATCATCCTTGTAGTCACCCTTACAATTAATGGCTTTAATTCTGCAGGTTTCCTCGTAAGTTAAAAAGTTATTAATTATTATTTTTGTTTTTTTATATATTAAGATGCGTGCAAATTTTTGCTTTCAATTATAGATGAACCTGTTGGACATGTCACCAAATTTTGCTGGAGTGATGCTGTCTCTAACTAATTTCATAGCCAACTTTGGGAGCGTTTCAACACCTATTATAACTAGCTTCATATTACGGAACGACTCAGTAAGTTTTGACTAATGTTAGTTTTGTGTATATATGCATAAACTATACAAAACATTGCAAATGCTACATCCTCCTACCACTTAGGTATTATAACATAATATAACATATCTTTATAACATATTTTTCCAAGTTATGGAGACGTCAACGTCTAATACAAAAAATTTCGCCTGAATCACAGTTTTTTTAGCAGAGCAGATGGTACTTACCTTTCCCATCCTAAAATGCGTTATATAAGTCGGAGTCAGCACTACGGGCGTGATAAGATGCTGTAGTTTGGCCGCATTGGTACTCCAGTGAAATCGGTCGATCCGCCGACGCACATCGGTCGATTAGGGGACCTGAGACCCGGGAGAACCGCTCGACTCTCGCTCACCTCGAAGCGTCCTGCACCAAACGTGAAACCCTGCACTCTTCTGAATGTCGCACCGCGAACCTAGCAGTGGAGAACCCTGGGACTGTAGAGACTACGGCTACACGCAGGGGGTAGTGGGTGGACCTTGAACATTGTGATCTGTCCGTCGTGTGGGTGCACACGGATTACGGTGGCTACACCCGCGTCTACGCGTGCCTTTACAGATCCTACAGAGGTGATGCGGAGGCAGCTTGACTATTCAAGTATCTCCAGGGGGCGACTGACTATGTGCTTGAACAGTATCCGACTGCAGAGGTAGTGATCCTAGGTAACGTTAACGCTCATCATCAGGAGTGGTTAGGGTCGCGGACTACTGATCTCAGTGGCCAAGTGGCATATGAGTATGTTTCGGCCTATGGCTTCTCCCATCTGGTGACTCAGCCCTCCGATATTGAGAGCCCCTTCTCTGTTAGACCATATACTGACCTCATACCGGAAGGGTACCGGATTGCAGTTGAGGCACCGATAGGATCTTCAGACCATTAGCTGGTTGGTACCTACACTCCTGTTACGCGCTCAACCCTCAACCCGTACACCTTTGAGTGGGTTTCTTGGAGTCTGGCAATACAGGGCTGCAGATTGGGATGAACATCGCGAGTTTTTGGATTTTCCGTGGGGGAGGTTCTGGTTTTACTCCAATTACCCTGAGCAGTGTTCGGACTGCGTTCCTGACATAATACTTCTAGGGATGGAAACTTTCATCCCATACTAGGTACCCATTGGAGGCCGCACCAGTCCCTGGTTTAGGAAAGCCTGCGTAGAGGCTGCGCGCCGCAACAGTCCGTATACGCCGTCTATAATGACGTAAGACTATGTCAGGATCGGACAGGCATAGAGGAGAAGAAGAAATTTGTTGCCACCTCAAGATCCCTTAAGAGGACGATTTCTAGGGCAAAAGCAGAGCACGTCTGCAGAGTTGGTGAGCGGCAAGTCGGCTATCCCTCTGGGAGTGGTGACTTTTAGCGGTTGCCAAAGCTGCTGAGAGCAACTTCTGCCAGTCCAGTCTCTCGCCACTGCGAATGTCTGCTGCGAAGCAGTAGTGTAAAAACACTGCTGTGTTCCGGTTTGAAGGGCACCGTAGCCAGTGTATTTACTGGGTAAACGAGACTTAGCGCCCTATGTCTCACGGCAGGCAGCGCGTTGGCGATGCCACTGGTATTGCCAATGTCTATGGGCGTCGGTGACCACTTCCCATCAGGTGGCCTGACTGCTCGTCTGCCTGCGTATGCTGTAAAAAAGCTGCCCGCTTATAGTGTCCTTGAGGGGTTGTGCCAGTAGATCGCCAGCTTTAGTATGGTCGGAGCATTAGAGTGGTTGTCGACGGCTGCTGCTCGGAGATCATTATTACTAATGCGGGCGACCCATAAAGTTCAGTGCTCTCACCCACGCTTTTCATCCTGCGTCAATGACATGTTATCTATCAGAGACATACATTGTTATGCGGATGTTAGTACGGGAGATGCGCGGTACACTAGCCAACGGTCCCTTGGTGTGAGGCGCATGAAAGGCGATCTTTTTTCAGAAGTGGAGGACTCACTGGAGTGAGTCTTTGAGTGGGGTCGCGTGAACCTCGTTCAGTTTAACCCCACAAAGATACAGGCCACACAGCGCGAAAAAAGATCCATTTGCCATAGCACCACAATTTTTGGGTGTCTCTGCACTATCCTCGAGCATTGGAGTCCTTGGTGTCTGAGATCTCGAGCAACGTTCAGTTTTGGATTAATTTGGATAACAAAGTCAAATTGTACTCTAAAAACTTGGAGTGCTGAACAAAATAGGACGGTACTTTATGTCAGGTCAAAAGCTACTAAACCACATGTCAGCCCTCATGTAGAGTATTGTTCTCATCTCTGGGCCGGTGCCCCTAATTATCAGCTGCTTCCACTTGACTCCCTACAAAAACGAGCAGTTTGAATCGGATCTCAGGGACAGGCTGAAAGTTTTAGCCTACTGAGTGATATTGGCTCTTTCTATGTTCTACCGCGTGTTCAACGGAGCTGTTTGACCTACCTCTCCATTCTATTATCGTACCCTCCGTCACCGGACTAGTAGTTCATCCGTACCACCTGGAAACGGTGCCATCAAATACGGTACATTTCCAGAGATCATTTATACCACGCACTATTAAGCTCTGGAGTGAACTCCCCTCCAAAGTTTTCCCGCCGCACTATGACATGTCTTCTTTCAAACGAGATATAAAGAGGGTCCTTTACGGTAGGCCACGCGTTGGTGATACCCGTGATGGTATTGGTTATGTCCATGGGCTTCAGTGACCACTTTCCATCAGGTGGCCCAACTGCTGGACTGCTTTCGTCGCCAATAAAAAATATTATCTCTTTCATAGTCCGATGAGAAGGATAAAAGACACGACCAAAGGGAGATCAGGCGTAAAGTTTATGTTTTATCATGGATCATACTACTTTACCGATAATCAGGTTATCAATCTGCATTGCCCTAACCAATTAGGAAACAACAACGAAAATTTGTTGGGCTCTCACAGAAATCGAATGCTCAACCCCCGCTTTTGAAGGCAGATAAATATTTAATATTCACACATAATATTATAATAATATTAGCCAATATAGTTAAACAAATACTTTATAATTTTCAGACGGACTTAAGCAAGTGGAGAATAGTTTTTCTCATTATTGCTGCAATGTGTGTTGTAACAAATGTAATCTATATGTTATTTGCTACTTCGAAACGTGAAGATTGGGACAGTCCTGACTACAAAGACAAGAAGACGGCAAATCCAGGTAAATGAAGTCATTATTTTACTTAATAGTTACTCTGTACCGTAGATACGTTCGAAAATAAAATAATAAACCTTCTTGATGTGTTGTTCTGTTTTTGTATTTCCTTATCACAATCCTAGTTGCTTAAATTAAGTTTTGTGGAATAATAAATGAGATCGCATTGTTTATTTCTTTCACAGAGGAAGTGAAACCGGCGCTAACAAGCTCACAGATGTCAAAGGAAGACGAGGCCAGAATACATTAGTAAAAGAAAGATCAAAAGACTGCGAACTAGTTCCTACGTTGTTTATTGACAAAGACTCGAAGAAGCTATGAATAGACTGAAAAGAAACGCCTTCAACATCTTGGAATACGCATGTTTTTTTTTCACCTCATAAACGAGATAGGAATAAAGTTATGTGGTTAAACTTTAAACGTTTTTTAACTATTAAACAAATAAAAAAAAGTTTGCATGTTTTGTTTATATTATTTAATAAGATTTTTTTTCCTTGCAATTATAATATCAATAATACCCGACTTACATAATTAAAATTAGCTAAACATCTAATTGTTATTAATATTTTCAACATTATCTGAATAAAATTAAAAATGTAATAACGGGTTCCACGAAACTAAATAGAATTTGTAAAGGCAACAACCACGTAATGACGTACGTACATACACTTTAAAATGATAGGCTGAAATGTGCTTCCATTTAATTTTGTGATAAGTGTTTTAATAGATATTTAAGGAATTAAGAAAATTATAGCGCAAAAATCACAACCTCTAACGATTGAACGCTGGTTTAACTTTAAGGGATTAGAACTAATAAAGAATTAAGACTTAAAATTTAAAAAATACACTACTAAAGTCGCAAGCTTGTCATTTTATGAATATCATATTAATGATTAAAATTGCTATATATATAAGTTAACCATAAAAATTCTCTCTTCTTAGAAATGAATGCTGTTTTACCTAGTACTGAAACGATTCGAGTTTAAAATTCGTCAAAATCACGAGGCATTCTACTGAAAGACAGTTTACTATCTTAGTTGGTAAATTGTCATAGTTATTTAGCTAATATTTTGTGTTAAAATTTAGTACTCATATAAACCCTGATTGAGGACATGCTAGGAGGCTATATAGTGGCGTATTGATAACACAGGTTCTTTTTTAACTCCTGACGTTTAGCTTTCGGCCACTCGAGTTGTCAACACAGAGTTGAGGAAGCACATCCAGAACGGGCGCATTAAGCCACAGTCAGGAGGTCGTCGGCGAGTGGTGTACGAACCGGGACGCCGATGATATGGTGACTGTGGTAATTATTGCTGGGGCTTGAGGACCGCCCTGAAACGCGGTGATCAGTGGTGGAGTGTGACTGGCTCGAAGGAGTGGTGAACATGATTGTGCTCCTACTTGTGTGGTGGGTAAGGTTGAACGACGGGATCCCATGGGTCCAGAGTCTCGGTGTCCCCTTCATTGTACGGATCGAGGAGAACGTTTCGCGGTCTACGTTTCTGACTAGATGCATTTGGATCGGCTTAGTTATTTGCTGCTTTCACCAGCAAAGGGTTATTATGGTTGTCTACTTTATCCATGGGTTTGCGGGTTAAATTTTGAAAGTGTTTGCGGATTGTCGGTAATTTACAGTCGCCGTACAGATCTTCGTTGCATTGGTACCACTGCACCCCGGTGGCACCGCGGATGAATTCATTTTGCACAACCTGAAGTTTGTTCAGGAGTGTGGAGCATGCATAAGCCGTGATTGGTCGTATGCATACTTAGTATAATAAAAGTTTATAATTAGGGACATTTTGCTTTGTGAATTCGTTAGGTGGTAGAGTCTGATCGAATCGAGTCGCTTTTCCTAACGTCCTGAACATGACTATTACACGACATGTTGCAGTCGAATGTCACGACTAGATATTTGGCCTACCTCTCCCAAAGTATCGGCTGGCCATAAAAGTATATTAACGATTGTCGTTAGATGTCTGGCAATCGTAGCAGGCTTTCCTAGTCCTGAATGACTGGAGTAAAACCGAGTGATGTGTAATCATGACTAATTGCTATGCCGGTATCGAGCGTGCAAGTTTAACATGTCCTATTCGCATTAGCATCGCGTTCCACTGAGGACTTATAAACGAGTATTGTGTATCTTAGCGATGAATAAAGTTAGGAATCGTACATTGATCGCGTGAGTTAAGCCAAATTGACATCGTCAGGACTTTGAGCATGTACGTGTGATAAATATAGTAGAGATAATCCTTAGACCTTACGTGCGGCTGTGACTAAGTACGATGCGAAGTCTTGACAGGTGTTGAGCCACGTTCATATAAGCATAGCGCAACTTTGTAAATGACTTCGACAGGTAAAGGGCCTGATAGTGATTGGACCGTCAGAATGATCGTCTGGCGAATTTGGCAGGACAGATTTGAAATCCAAGCCAGTCTGGTGCTACGAGGCTGGTCTTTACGAATTGGCGATGTTTAGCTAGACATCAAAGAGGGCCTTTACAGGAGACCGTCTGGTGAATACCAGGGTCTTTGATCTATGCGAGGCCAGTGTCGAATTCTGATTCCGTGAAGGCAGTACCAGCTATTCTGGTAACGGACAACGCCCATGTCTCACGAGAAAGCGCGTAACGCTCGCCTGGATACGTAATCGTCAGGCGTGGTGCCTTTCCATACGGAGAGCGAACTTGCGCTCGTAAGTTGAAAACTCAAAAAAAAAAAAAGCATTAACTGCCGGCGCAAGTGCAGGCACAAAGCTTGGCTTTGTGTTCGCAGAATTCACCGAACGCGTGGTAGATGGTAGCGTTTATCTTTTGGGTGCTCTAACAAAACCCCTAAAACTTGCCGGATGACCCTATGTTTTCGCAATTTGTGCACGCGGGCGGCTCGAAAGAGTCCTTTGGACGTAGGCACTCTAGAATGCTGTGCTGACCGGCGCAGTTTACACAACGCGCGCGAGCGTAGCAGTTACGCGCAGTGTGCCCGAAATGTCTTGCCTGTCTTGCCGGGAGTTTCGACCCACAGGCCGGTCAATTTGCAGATTGAAATAATGTTGAATATGGATTTTCCCTCGAAAGAAAGATCTTTGGGAACTCCCCTGAAAACTACTCTAAGGCGGCGGTTTTCCAGCAACGCGAAAGTAAGAAACGCGATTTTATTTCCGCAAAGGTATTTGGTAAGGCTACGAAAATCATCCGAGGTCTCAACGTTGACCCGGATGCCTATGCGTGTATTAGCCGTACTAAACATAGTGATTTTAGCTTTCAATATCCAAGTAAGGACACGGCTCCAGCCCCTTGTCGTGAATCTCGACGGGGGGTGGAGCCTTGGCCTTACGTTCGGCCATGAAAACTCCAAAGTGTCGAGGGTGGCTTGCGGCACTGGCTTTTCGCAGTTTGAAACGGGTCGGAGTAATGAGCGGTAGCGCGCTCACTATGACGCTTTCTACTGCAGGGCTTTTCTTGCCATTCTTTAGAGAACGGACGGTAGTGAAACAGTCCGAGTCTCTATCGGCCTCGTTATTAGCATCCATAGCGGCGTTCGCGGGAGCGGTCGCAGGTTCGACTTCTATTAGTGTGGGCCTTGATTCGTCTTCAGCGTATGACTAAGCTGAAAGGTAATTGAACGGGGCAGGCGTTACGACCGGCTACGGTCCCGAGTAGGTGTCACTGAGGGCGACGACGACGCGCATGCGGCTTTGCCATGAAAAAGCGGCGACGAAAACCAGCGTGAGTCCAGCGTCGATGCCAGATGTAGCGCGGGATCATAGTTTTCTATGTTAAGGCGGATGGCCTACATTGGGACGACCCCCACCAGCGTGGTGTTTATAATCAACCTAGCTGGTGGTGTCTAATAAAACAACGTACGGTGGAAGCGCTAGGTGTGTACCTAGCTGCCACCTAATGCAGCAAGAAAATAATTTAACAAACTAACTGCCTCCGTAGCCTAGTGGTATGGGCTGTGATTTAGAAACCGAGTCGTGGCCGATTGGCAACTTGCTAACTATGAATCTAGTTTTAGTGTTCTAAGTTGGTGGACGTTTAACTGGCAGTACACCCAACATAAGTAAGACAAAACATCTGTATAATCTTGATAATAAATGGATAAATAAGATATCATGAATGATATCATTTTAGTAAATGAAAATGATGGAATTTGATTCAGTTTACTAAGCAGAATGCTGCCGTCGTTAAGAATAGAGCCAAGCTTAGAATAATTATAATTAATACTTAGCATTTAACTGGTATGATCTTGAACAAAATAATCAAATGACACTAGGATAACAGAACTGTAAAACATCTGGCCCGATGATAACGCTTGAAATGCTACAAAGATACACTGTTCTGCTATAAAATACTATGCGGATATTAAGAAAAAGTGTTTATTTGTTTGGATACGATTTTCAATCAGAAGAAATTATGGAGTTATTTCTTTATAACAAATCAAATCGAATCTTTGGCGTTATAACTAACAATAAGGTATGATTGTTATAAATCATCTCGTCACAATTGGTAGTGGAAATGAATTAGCTTCTTGTTATGGTAGTTGATCGCTGTTGGTCTGTTATAGTCCATTACCACCATTACGTTTATAGTGAAAATTTTATTTAAATTGTAATAATTCAACATTTTATCACCGTCTCCGTATTTTAACGATATTGCCACTTGAAATCCAGAGGTCGTGCTTTCGAATCCCGTGGGGAAACAATGTTGCGTATCGTTGTTTTCTGATTAGTTAGGACAATTTTGGTGGATCACCCAATTGTCTGAAAAGTAAGATGATCCATGTCGGATGGGCATGTAAAAAGTCGGTCCACCCACTAACCTGCATTAGACCCGTCTGGTTTAATACGGTTCAAAAACCCCCTAGTGGAGTAGGCACGCATTAAGGAATCTATATGTTCTGCAGTGGACTAACACAGGCTAATGATGATGATGATTATGATCTTATATCTTTTGAATTGTCGAGGAAATTTAAATAGCTTTATTTAATTAATTGGGATTTATTTAATTAACGAATGCGCGTCTAAAAAGTGGTCACCCACCAACCTAAACTGGTGGGATATTTTAAATCTCCCAATGGGGAGGCTTTTGGTTGGGGCCTTGGCCCGGTAGAAGGAACGGCCTTTGATGATGAACTAAATTTAAAGTTCAATTTATTCAAATTGATAGAACCTACGCTAGAAGTTGCAGTTTTTTTCTAATAAATTAATTGTTAATACATATAACAGAGTAGGTTCTACTATCACATATTTTTAAATTTATTTCAAAGAAAAAAAATTTAATTGTCTTATGTTACTTTTGAAGAAACTTTTCAGTACATTACCTTATAAAGTTATTGAATAAAAGGACTTTTGATTTATGTTCTTTAAATTTTTTAAATTCCAAACTTTAAACCTTTCAACAGCCGTGGTCACGGGGAAGACTTTAAAATAAACGCAATAAAATCAGAAAAAAGTATACATCACATTTGAAACATGCTTATCTAACGTGCTTGTTTCCATCATTAATACGAAGCACCTTTTACAATTTTCTAGCAAAATAAACAGATTGTATTAGGTATTATTTATCGCTCTAAGATAAGCACCATAATTGGCTCTTCAATAAAAAATATTTAGGAGATTATGTTTACGATAATAATCAAAAGTTTACTTCTTACTTGCGATTTTTTTACATATAAAATACATAGCTCATAGCACGTATTTTATAAATGTCATTGATACGACGTAAGACGCTATTACCTTCTATAGTAGTGACGAAGGACATTATCCATGTCTAGCATAGCAATTGTCATAAGAACTTATGTAATGCTAGTGATAGTTCTAAGCGGTGGGTTTTGCGTAAAGTCCCACAAACATTACCATCATGTACATAAATCTTATAATCTTGAAAAAATTGAAAATAACAAGATGCAACAAAGTGAAAATCGTTTTCAATGAAAAAAGATAAGGAATTGGTTATGTTATCTAAAGCCTGTCGTTACTGAAACCTTAATAACATATTCAAAATTTTAACTGGTTGTTCAAATATAACAAATGTACACTAGGATAACAGAACTGTAAAATCTGGCCCATTAAGCAAAACACAAAGATACCCGTTCTGTATTAAAAACAACCATCGCGGCACAATAAAAAGAATGTTTTATTTGTTTGGAATCTTTTCGACGAGAAAATATGGACGTCAATTTTAAGATAAAATTTAAGAGGACTGGTGGGTTATAACCAAAACAAGTAAGAGTTTTATTTTGTAAATAAATCATACGATGCTTCCACTAATTATTTATCGGTAGAGTGTTAGTTGGTTTTTTTATGAAGTCATTAATTTTATAAAAGATGCCCAAAAAATTAGAACCCAAAATATTTCACTTTTTTTCAAGTTGTTGGAAGCAGAATAAAATCATTTTACGGTTTAAATAAAATATCTTTATTAAATTTTTTCTGAATCTTCTCTTGTTGATAAAAATATATTCAGCATCAGTGAGTTAAAAAGAGGATCATATACTTTTAATGGATATCACATGTCTCAGCTAACACTAAGCAAATATAAATAAAATACAAGGCAATTTTGGGATCTGTTACTAATTAAGATGTTTATTTTAACATAACAAAGACCTAGTAACGTAACCTTGCAGCATGAACTGAGTTGATGATGGGTTCCGAACAAATTTTTAAACCAAACAGTTTGTTGAAGTTAAACATCCATTTGTTTTTCAAATTTTAAATACAATTTTAACTTTTATTTTCCCTTATTATGAATTCGATAATTTTTGTTAAAAGGGTTCCTCGCGTACGACCTTCAAATGATTTACATGTTCCTGTGTTCTGTTTGGAGGGCATTATGGAGATTTGGGATCGAGGTTTATATAGTATACAGCTCTAAAACAAACACGTACATTCAAAATATAGTCCTTTTATGATGGTATTTTTTTATTTACAATTAATTTATTTGCTTTTATAAAATGTAATTTTATATTAAGTACATAAAACAGTTGAATTCCTTTTTATATTAATTTTTATCAAGAAAAGTCAACTGAAGGAACCCAACTTTTTACTGAAGGTAAGTAAATAGTGACCCCATTTTAATGAAAAGGATGGAAAAGCTAATTAATTTAAATTAAATAACCATTTATGATTAAAATTTTATCAGATCCAAAATATAATTAAAAAGTATATTATTAAATCTACAGTTTAAACTTAAGGAGATTTTAAGTGCCTACCTATTTATTAATGGTGTTCATAAGCATCTTTAAATTTATAAAATGATACGTCATCTTTACTTTAATACCAATGGGATCGAGGAGTTTGGGGATAAATTTTTCCATTCCTTTGGCTGGGTTTTTGCCCTTCCCAGGGAGTTTTTTTAAAAAACTAGGCGGAAAGTTTGTATTACCTTTTTTGATTAACGGAGGCTTGTCCTAATGCCTACTATTATAAATAAGGTAATAAAGATTTCTTGAAGATGTATCGTAATTTTCTATTTCCGGTATTCATTATTACCATTATCACCGCCTTCTCCATTAGGAGATTATTATACCATATCCCACCACGCTGGTCCAGTGCAGGTTAGGTGGACCGGCTATTTACATGCCCATCCATCGCATAGATCACCTTACTTTTCAGACAATAATAGCCGATCACCCATTAGACCTAAATTTCGCTTACCAACCAAAAAAAAACTTTAACACAAAGTTGTTTCCCCACGCCACGGGATTCAAACCCACGACCTCCGGTTTATAAAAAACCGCCTTAATCGTATTGTTACGGAGGCGGTTAAAAGCGGTTTCCGGTGGTTACCGGTATTAATTGTTAACAAAGTTTTAACGAACGATTTCTGGGCAACAACTGGCACATCTTTTCGTAATGTATCATAAAATAGCGAAATGGTAACGGTATTTTATACTAATATAGAATACATTTACTAAGTTTATAAATTCCTTTGCAACGGATCGTAAGCTTTGCGACCTCAACGTATTCCGGCCTTATACTTCAAATAAACCTGATTCCCAATCATTTACTAAAAAAGCCTTTATAAAAACGCCTGTTTCCTCTTTAAAGAAACCCTGTTTTATTTTACCCAAAAAATTAAAAAATTTAAATTGCAGGTTTCCAATTTTTTTAAAGTTAAAGAAAAATTGAAAATTAAGTATTAAAGAAACAGTCAAAACTAAATCAAAACATAAAGTTTACCTTTTTGTTATGTTAAAAAAACTAAATTTTCAAAAGGGCTGAACCATTCCTAACGCTCATCCCTTTTGTTGGGGTTGGGGCTTCCCCATTCAAGGGGCATGCCCCTTTTCGGGTTTTCAAAGGTTTAGACAGGAAATTTGGTTTAGACAAAAATAAATTTTTTGGGTTTTTGTTTATCTTTTCATGGTGCTTTTTTAATTTCAATCATCGCTCCTTACTCGGAATTTATTAATTTATACATAGTACAAATAAGAGATTGAATTAAAGTAAATATAGTTAAATTACATACTTAAGTGGAAACAAAACATCAAGTTTGTTTTGTTAAACAAAACTAAATCCATCTTTTTTGGCCGGTTATTACAATATCATATTATTTGAGATATAAAACGGTAAGAGAAAAATCATTTATCATTTTAAAAGTTTTTACTCTATTATACATTTTTTTTAGCGATCTTAGGTATCTTTTTTGTCGTTATAATTAAGAAAATCAAGTTTGTTATGTTTGGATTGACCGTATTAGCCAAAACAAAAAACTGTTTCTATTGAATTTTCTGGAAAAAATCGCATGTCAAAAGTTCGGAAGAAACATATCATTTTTATCAAACTTCTTTTGCTATTTTTATTCGGGAAATACTCTACACTAAGGTTACTCTATTGCCTATATCTAAAGATTATATTTCCTTTACTCAAAAATAGTGAATTTGCTGCTTCAAGCAAGCGTATTAATTAGAGCCCACATTTTCAGAGAGTTTAGTTACACTTTTTAAAAGCGTTGTATTGGTATATTTATTTCCCTTCCTGTATAGTTTACAGTGTTTCACTTCTAGTTCAATTTAATTTTAATTTATTTTAAATCTGTTTTTAGTTTCTATTCTTTTCATGAATTTTTACTTTTTTTTTGAAATCTTTTCCTAACACTTCATTACTTTTTTTCTTCATTTTTTGTTACCTCCTAAGCCTTTAAAAACTGACCGTATTCAAATAATAAAATTGATTTTTAAAGAAAAAATACCTAGAAAGTTTTAACTTTTGCTCAAAGTAAATTTGTTTTGACCGAGGTGCTTATCAATATATTTAAGAATTTCTTTCAATGTTCTATACACTTTGTGTTTTCATCTATGGTAATTTTATATAAAACATGCTCTTGCCTGTGACTTCGCCCGCGCTGAATATTTAAGACATTCTTTTAGTTATTTAAACAAAAGTAAGTAAGAAGTCTGATTTAATCCTAGTTATATTAGCTTTTGACTAATATCCCGCCAAAATCGAATCAACCATTCCATTCTTTTTACCTTAAAAATTAAAGTCATCTCTCATCTCATCTCATCAGCCTTTAATAGTCCACTGCTGGACATAGGCTTCCCCTAATACACCCCTATCCATCAGGGGGTTTTGGACCGTATCCCACCTCGCTAGTCCAATGCGGGTTGGTGGGTGTACCGACTTTTTACATGCCCACCCGACGCATGGATCATCTTACTTTTCAGACAATTAGGTGATCGGCCCAAATTGCCCAAACCAACTAGGAAACAACAATGAAAATTTATTGAGTCCCCGCAGGAATCGAACCCATGACCTCCGGTTACTAAAGCACACGTCTATACCACTAGGCTACAGAGGCAGTGAAAAAAAAATTAGAGTAATTTGTTAAAAAATTTATAAGCTTTGAGATTATTTTTAAAATTGAGAGAGTTATTTTAAAAACTTTGAGATGTGTGTTCAAGGATCTGTTAACCCAATTGTTAACAAACAATTCAATAAATATATAATAGTTATTTTAATTTACATAGTTCTCATCTGTAGTACTAAATGTAATTGATTAAGCCGTTATCACTATTGTTATCTGGTTTGAAACGCAACAAAGCTAATAAAATTACTATGTGCATTCATACATTAACCTTGAAGACGATAAGGGTGGTTTCAAATAATATTAACCTAAGTAAAGAGTCAAATAATAAGTCTGTATATTTGCAATTAATAAATTTAATAACTACATATCTGTACACGTAAAACCTCATTCAAAAAATTCTTTTACCATTAGAAAGCTTAATTCACCTTGCATGACATGACTTCCTTTTTACCGTCTAATGCAATAAAAAATGTGAAAATAACACGAGCATAGCCGCGGACTGACTGCTACTTTTTAATAAGGATAGCGTTGCTCTACTCTGTTTACGTTTAGGTAGCTTTGTTTTTGATTAATCAATTGCTTTATTAGATTATGCAATAATATTTCCAGGTATATACATAGGAATGGTAACAGCCCTGCCAGTTGCAGGAATGTTAAGCGAATCACGTCTTGGCTGGGAACTGATTTTCTACTCTCAAGCAATGATGACGCTATCTATGGCAGCTATATGGGGCCTCCTCACTGCGAGCTCTCCGGATCAACACCAGGCTGTTGGGGATTCAGAGAAAGAATATATCAAAGAGGCTTTAGTATGTTACCGAAAGGTAGGTTGTACTTAAGCAAAATATCGTCTCTTTATCGAGGTTAAATCATATTTTTATTTATGGACTTTTTATATTTTTGCTCCTTTTAAAATTATCTTAATCAGTACAGCTGTTCTCGAGTTTTAGCGAGACTAAAGAACAGCAAATCTTTTTCGTATATAAGGATTAAGAAAAATTGTTCAAATGTTTAAAACACGATTCGAATGATTTAAACAATATTTTGCTTCCCTTTTTTTCTCATCAATATTTTAAAAAAATTAAAAAAGTCTTCTATACAAACATTTATTTAGAGTCAGAATGCTTACAGAAACACTTGCGAAAGCCGTGGAGAAGAATAATCAGATCGAGACAGGTTTGGGCATCAGCTATTTGTCATTCAGCGGCTTGTTCTTTGTTTGTCTTTTATTTGGTGGATGTGCCTCTCTACTTGCAATCAATGGGATTATCATTAAGAGAAGTGAGTTCATCAAAATACTTATTGGTAATAAATGTGACGAAAAATAGAAAACAATTTGGTAAATTTCAGATATAAAAAATATTGGCTATGTAGCTTTGAATTACTGTACATAATAAGATCTTAAAATATTTTTATACCTGGTTACATGGGGGTCTCCTATTTAAAAAGTTGGTAAAAATATTCACTTAATTAAATTAAAATCTTTCTACTTCACTAAAATTTTAAAAAAATATAACTATTTTGCTCCAAGACTTCCGAGCCTAGTGGTTGGGCATTGAAGACTGGACTTACAGCGTACGTTCTTAGTGATAAATATTTCAGAAAATTAGTAAATGCACTAGGTTGGTAAGTGTAAACTTACACAAATTTTTCTTTATTAATACAAACAGTTATTATGTGTAATTTTTTTTGTATTTACCTGATTATTACACACATTTAATTTACTTTTAACGAATTTATTGAGTTATTTGCATGTATATTGTAATTTTAGTTATATTCTAAGTTTTGAACTCTATCCCACTTTTAAATTTTATAAATTAAATATTATATTACTAATAGAAAACTGAACTTAGTCATAAAGAAAGAAAATTCAATGCATATAATACACAATGTATTCCTTTGAAATATTTATTATATATACAATTATTTATTATATCAAAAGTAATGAAAGTCGATTTAATCATTTATTTCAAATATTTTGTGTTTTTTTACCATTTATTTTTACAACATCTTTATTTTAGGAGCCATTGCGATAGTAATTGGTTTATTGACCGTACCCAATCTTACGGTTCACTGGGCTTATTGCAAAGTTTTAATATTGATCGGTACTTTGGGAATATTAGGGTTCCAATACTCCGGATTCCTAGTAAGTATTTCTCACCAAATGTTTTAATATGTGACTTATGATGCAAACTAATAATAGTATTTCAAACTTAGTGTTTGCGGTGAACTATTGACTCAGTCTTATGCAAGTCCTATTGAAATACTGTAATAAATCTTGTTTATATTTGTAATTAACATAATTTCAACATTAATGTGAAATTAAAAATATGGTAATTATATTTACCATTAACATTACCATAAATTTAGCATTAAATATTAGTACATAAATTATTTTATATAACATGAACAAGAATCAAAGCATAGTCTCCATACATATAAGTTAAAGCTCCAGAGTAAAGTTAATATTAGCATAGACAAAGCGATCGCTCTCTTCATCAATCTTCTTTTGGATCCGAAATATACACATTATAACAGTTTTCATTATTCAGGAATGTACTAGAGTTATAAAATCAAACCTTTTCATAAATTTTACCACATCCTGATATTTTACAATTTTTTTATAAAAAAAAAGAAACGTCGGAAAAACTGGAAAAAATTAAGTTAAACGTGACTGAAACATAAGAATGGTTTTGTTTATGTATTATTTAATAAACGTATAATTTGTTTTGGGTCGTATTTTATATAATTTGTGCAACTTTTCTTTGATTAATTTCCAGGAAAACATTCGTGATTTAAGTCAAAACTATTCAGGAACATTGGTTGTAGTGACAAGCGCATTTGCAAGTTTGGTCGCAGCTGCAGTACCGCTTGTTACGGGGGTTGTTATTGGCAGTGAATTGGTAATCGCCAATTTGATTTTTAAATCAAAGGTCGTGCGTTCGAATCCCACTAAGGAAAAAAAACTTTTTGTAAAAATTGTTTTCTTGTTGATATTACGGGCTGATCACTCAGTCTTCTGAAAAGTAAGATGACCTATGTCAAAAATGGTTAGCTGTAGGAAGAAAAGTAAACAAAAAATTGTGCACCTATGAACTATATAAAGTCATGAAACTTAATAAGTTCTTCTTTAAAAAATAAGGAAAATATTATTAGTTCACAAAATTTTCTATAACTTCCCTTTTATTGTTCTTCCTTGTAATATTAAGTATTAAGCTAAAGTTATTTCTAACGGTGATGGTACCTATTAACTAAAACTTAAAAGATATTTTTTTGAAATATAAAAGATAGCCTCCGTAGTGAACTCACTTTGCGTTCAAATAAATATGTAGACAATCCTTTGAACAGAAAGTTACAAAATATGTTTTTAGTTTAAAATGCTATATAAAGCGCTTTTAGAATAATATAATTATGGCTTAGTTAATGTATTTTGTAATAATTTCTCAATCAGAAATTTACGAAAGTATAAATAAATATACTAAGTTCTAATACTAACAACCTCTTTATGCAGGAAAATATAAACAAGTGGAAAGTCGTCTTCATAATAATTGCCAGTTATTATGCATTTTGCAATATTGTTTTCACCGTATTTTGCGACAGTGAAAGACCAAGATGGGACGATATTGACCGACGCATATTCGCTTTTCACAATTCCACTACCGGTTATGAAGGTGATCGTCTTTTTTTTAATTTTTGTGTCTGTAATAAGAGTTCTTTTATTAAACATAGCAACACGTTATCAATTAAAATGAGTCTGTAGCTTACCTAATGAAATGAATTTATCTTTGAAATTTAAACTTCGCTATTAATTCAATAAATATACATTTTTGATATTTTAAATATTTTAGACCGACATATAATTAATAGTCATTGTAAAATATATATAAATAATTCTTTTTGACAGGTAATAATCAGTTAGAGTTGAGGGAGATAAAAGAGAAACAAGTATTAGCAGTTAAAGAGGAAACAGATACTGCTATTTGATAACAATGTCTTTACAAATCATGTAAATATATGAAAACAGAATCCGATAGTACAATAAATGATTTACACAACTGAAATTTTAACAAAAAAATATTACCGACTTTACATTGTATAAAAGCATTATTGGCTACAGAAACGGGTAACAACGAGCTTTGTGCAGAAAACTATCCCGTGATTACTGCCATTTGCGTATTTTAAATGTGAAATCTTTTAAGGTTTTTTTTTATCAAAATGTTATCTATGACATGTTTCACGATAATGTTAAGTGTCTTTAAATACATTAACTATTATGTGAGGTTACATTGTCACCTTAATTATTTATCTTAGATATTGTTTACATAAAATGGTCATTTAACGTTATTCTTAAAACAAAGATACGTGATCTCGTAAAATTTTACCTTAGACCTTTTCCAGAAGTATAATTACGTAAAATATATTTTAACTCTATCTTCAAGGTTTTACCAGCGTTTGCAACTTAAACGCACAAGGTTGAGATTTTTGACACAGTAATTTTCTTAATTCCTCAAATATCCATTAAATTACTTAAAAGAAAATGGAATAAAAATTTAGAACAAATGACAGCATTAGTCATTTGTTCTAATAAGCTTAAAAATTTACAATAAAATAAGAAAATCAAAACGCCAGGAGCGGATCAACGAGGTAACGTATATAAAAAAAACATATACGCTCCGAATTACGTACCTGCTTCGCTCTACTTCTCCTACTTTACGGGCAGTCGGTCAAAAACATTATTTAACTGGATGTAAAAAGAATTTTGCTACATGAATCAACCTTAAAAGCATACAAAAGCAGGACATCATTTTTCTAATGGGAGACCTGAATACTAAAATAGGAACAGAAAACGCAAACCATTGTAACTACACGGGTTGTGAAGTAGGCCGCCGGGAAAGTGCTCTCTTGGGCGATCAATGCTCGGCAAAATCTCTAAGTAACTCTGTTCGAACATAAGATATGCCACAAAACCACCTAGATTTCTTCTGATGGTCCAACCCGAAACCAGGTTGACGACGTTGTAATTAGCAAAGATTGGAAAACATTGCTGTTCAATTGTTTTCTTTGTGGGCACCTTGTTGACGCCGATATTCGTCTCAAAATAGCAGCACGTCCTCGTTACGTAGACAATTTCCCAAAAAGTTTAATTTGCAGATCATTAGAAGTGAGAAAGGAGGAACAGAATTCGATACATGACTTCGTAACAAATTTAAACTATCAGCTTCTAACTAGGGGAGCTGGAAAACGAGAACGTGGATAGCTCTTGGAATCGTGTGCGCAGTGTTTTTACCTAAACCGGTGAAGATGTCCTGGGTTAAAAGAACCACAAGTAAGGATTGTGGATGTTTCAAGAACTGTGGTCTGCTATAGACAGAAGAAAGAACGTAAAGCTAGAGATGCTGGCCGCTAACAACACTCTTGCCAAAGGCGCCCTCAGCAAGGAATTTTTTACGTCACCAAATTCGTAAACGACAGATGTGAAAGACGTCGTGCAGGAGGTATTTATACGATAAGCGCCTGTGCAAAAAGTCACTTCTCACATAAAAGCCTCTGAAGAGCGCTATGGGGCATTTGTTGTGTAATACAAAAAGCAACTGAAATGATGGACCGAACTCTTCGCTAACCTATTGACTAGATGCCAAATCCTACCAAAAACAGTTCTACGTCGTGCTTTTTGTAAGCGTACTCAACCTCATTTCCACTACACAGATGAGTCGAGCTAAAATCAGATGACATTTGACGAATCGTTTCATCGCGTTCCGCTTAGTAGGAGGGCATGAATGCAATAGTCCTGCATAATCTTGACTACCTGTGGCAGCTTTTCAGTTTGAACCATGGTTCTACAGCACCCCGATCGGTGTAATCGGGGTGCTATAGAACCATGGTTCAACTTGTTGTGCCAGCAGAACCATACTTTTAGGAGTTACTCCAAGGCCACTGGTAGCCTACGTGGCTTCAGACGGAGTGACCTTCTCCGGCCTTTTGGTCCACGGGAAATATATTATTTGGTTTCTACCCTGCTATCTTGTTGTCGACGAACATGCCCCGATCCACCACCTGGGGACGCGTCTCTTAGAGTAAGTCTCGTTTAGACTCTCCCGATGCAGCACGCGTAATAAAAACGATTTTTAGTAACATTAGTCTACAGCCTCTGTAACCAATTCAACGTAAATTTAATATTATTAATCTTGTCTAGTCTGGATAAGAAATAAACTTTTCAAGATGACCAATAACTGCTAAAGTTGTATTTAAAAATTACTGACTTATAAGGCAGTAGAATGGTATTTATAATTTCAAATTCTCTCGTTTTTTATCAATTAATATAATTTATTTTGCTACAGAATAGACCCAGTCTTTATTACTCTGTATATGTTACTTAAAATTTATAAAATATTCCTATAAAATTATCCTTTTTTGTGTTCAATATAGGCACCTCATGTAAAAATATATGTAAAAATAAAAAAAAACGCTTTGCGTGAAAAAAATTATGCACCCTGCCGGTGATATTGTTTTTTAATGGATTAATTCATGACAAATTTTGTCCGACAACAATTTACCTTGAAATTTACCACGTAACGTAAAAGTAAGCGACGTAAGGATGATCGATATTAGAAAAACGTCGATTATAATGTCGAGGTGAAAATACTAATGGTAAACGGTAAACATCGATTGAAGCACATCAATATTTCTAAAACATCGTTTGTGTAAATTAAATAAATTGGCTATTACTTCTATTTTTATATATTACTATTATTATTAACGTGCTTAGTATAAAAATAACATTTCCAGTATTTTCAAACATCTAAAAGATTCATGAAATTAGTAAGAACATTGTGAGTGAGTATTAAATTGAATTAAAAGTTAAGAAAAGGAAATAAACTAAGTCGACCAATTGAATCTGGCGCTCAATGGAAAAATTAACGCATTCGATCGATGAATAACGGTTATCCATAAATCTTTGAATAAATATGGAAAATCATATTTCGAATAGCGACATAGTAGTTATTTGCACGCTTCTGAATCACATCTTGTTTTATTATTATTATTATTATAAAATAATGAACAGGCAGCCAATGGCTGATCTGTCCATATCTACACTAGTGATTTGTCGCAATTAAGAGTGGTCCATTTGTCATATTTGTTTTTAAAAACATTCACTGAAGAGCTGTTGATGACATCTTGAGGCAAAGCATTCCATGTAGTTATTACTCTGTTGTTTATTCTATGGTATCCAATGATTGTGTTTGACTTAGCATGTTTGAGGTTCATATTGTTTTGGCTTTAGCCTGGGTGTAGGCCTGAGTTGAAACATTGATGACAGTGATTTGACAAGTTGTAATTTTTGTAATATTTTGTAATCCTCATTATAATTCCTTCTAGAATGTCGAAAACTTGAATCAACCATGTTGGCAGTTAATTTAAGAATAAATCAAGACCAGCTCATTGAGAAATTTTCAGCCAAACACACTGAAGTTTGTACTTTCTTTTGTACACTTTCGCAGTTGATCTAAAATGTCTTTACATATGTATAGGAAATTACACAGATCTGAATAGATATTCCAATAGTGGACAAATGAAGGTTTTGTGCACATTTGATCAGGGTTAGAGGTTTCAAGGTGCTGAAATGTTTCTATACGATACTAAAATAGACAACTAAGCTGTTGTACTATTGTTGACAGATAGTGATCTATATGTTGCCATTTAAGATCTGTTGAAATTATTGCACAAGAGTCCTATTTATTCACTGAATTACCACTTGAATAGTTTTAGATGTATGTAAGCTTAGCAGAGGACATTTTGCTTCCTATGTGAGACTGTACACTTATTTGGATTGAGTCTAAATAACTATCCTTAGTACCAATCATTGAGATTCGGTCTAAATCTCTTGAATGAAACATGGTCTGATAGGAATTACAACAATTGTAACATCAATTTGAACAACAAGCTTCAACTGGATAATTCGCTAGACAACATACACATAGAGTATGCAAGGTTTGGTGCAAGTATGATCCTGGACACACCACAGAGGACTCGTTAGGCTAGACAATTTCTCTATGCCGGACATCGAAAGTCTCTATTTGTCGATAATTCTTCACACCATTTGTAAAGTTTCCTCTTATGCCAAAATGATCAATTTAGTGATTAATCATTTTGGTAGCATGTCAAAAGCCTTGTCAAAGATCTGCAGATAATTAATCGTACGGTTGTGCATTGTTTCTCAAAATCACTAGCCTCATGAAAGCAGGTCAATGCAGATTAGTTACTGAATTTTCAACAAACTCGATGTGTTCTATTTGCAACAATGTCAGATTTCCAATCTATCAAAATTTTAGCCTTTATTATATAACTTTTTCAACATTTGCAGCATGATGAGTCAAACTTATGGGCGATAATTTGCACGATGAAGTTTATCCGTGTTTTCATTACTGCGTCCGTTAGTCGATTAGACTAATCTTTGTCCATTCATTTTGGCAACTGTCACCATTTTCAAAGAAGTGTTGAACATTTGTTAATGGTGTAGTTTTCAGGCACTGTTCTTGGAGAACATATGTCGGTATATCATCAGACCACATGCGATGTCAATCTTTAGATTGGACAATACCTTTGGTACGAATCATCATTCATGGTAAATGTTAATGTTGTTCCTAGAATTGTCTCGCCTGAGGATATTCCTAGATTTATCGATTTCAGCTTTCTGGTAATCAATTCGTAATATACCTCTGAAATTCCTCTGCAAATGCTAGTCTGGCCATCAGCAGTTGATTACAGACTAGATTGCCTACATTGTTTAGTCACATAGCAGGATGGAATGCTTCCTTAGATGATTCAGTGCGAATGTCTGAGATATCCAGTAGGACCTTTGTCCTTTATCTAATTATAATTTCCTATAGTCTGCCCTCAGCTTTCTTCACACTATACACTTATATGTGCATTACACGATATTTAATAATTAAAACTCAGTGAAATTATCTTGCCCGATATGTATCCTAGAGCGATTTTATTCTCAATAATTGCTTTACTCACTTTCATCCATGGCTTTTCATGTGTAATATTTCTTTAATGTCGATTTGAGAGATATGTAATTCAATGCAGTTGTAATAAATTGTTGAACTCATACCACTGTTTTGTACTTGATAGACATCAGATTTTTCATACATAACTTCTAACTTGTTAGTAGGTCTAATTAAATGTTTGTAAATTTATAATGCAATTTCGTTATTACAACTTTTTCTTTTGTTGAGTTAATAAGAGCTGGATAGTCAAATTCAATTACAAGTGGTCACTTTTTCCAATAGGAGCTGAATATCTTATTGTGTAATTAACTGTTTGTCATTTGAAAATTAAGTCTAACAAAGATGGTTTGTTATCGTTTCGAAAACGTGTTGTTCATCCACAGTTGATTTAAATTTAAATCAAAGTATATGTTTTCAAAAAGTTTACGGATCCATGCAAGTTTTGTTCACTACTTAGTGGCCATATAATGTCACTGTAATTGAAGTCACCAGCTATAATAATTGTGTTATTTTAATATACGTATAACGTTAGAAATGTAAAATATGAAACTATACGCCATTCTGAAGCTAAAAAATTACTATATTATGATTTTTTTATTTCTAACAAAGGCATGCGAACAGTCTGGCCACCTGATGGAAAGTTATCGCCAACGCCCATTGTCTTCGGCCATACCGGGAGTGCCACCAATGCATTGCCTACGTGAGATATAGGATGTTACATCTTGTTTATCCAGTAAATACGCTGGCTATGGTGCCTTTCAAATTGAAACACAATATTGTTTTTACACTACTGCTTTGCGGCAGCAATAAGCACCGTTGTGGTATCCTCTATAGATGCCTTCTGTAAAAAAATACCTGCGGCCTCCAAGTCCAAACATTTTAAAAATATAACTTTAATGTATTTTTGTGATATGAAATAAAAGAGTAAGTTTGTAAAATAAAATCTGATTCCTTTAGTCTGCTTTAATTCCCTGTAAATTTCCATGGTACACGTGACGGAAGGGTAAATAAAACTGTTAGATAAAATGACGCAGTAGCTGATTTAACATGCAAATATTATTTATTTGCATTCACCTTCGGTTTGGTAGGAGCTGAGTGAAATGCAAATCGAAATTATATCAGAAATTTAAAATTGTAACGATTCATTATAATATCTATTGTATTCAGCTATTAAATGTTTTTCGTAGATATTTCAAAGCATATGTTACTTTAATGACTGTCAAGGACACGTACTAACTGCCTTCGATGCCTTGTGGTATGGACGTGTGCTTTAGAAACTGGAGGTCGTGGGTTCGAATCCTGCGGGGACTCAACAAATTTTCAATATTGTTTCCTAGTTGGTTAGGGCAATTTGCGCCGATCAGCCAATTGCCTGAAAAGTAAGATGATCCATGCGTCGGATGGGCATGTGAAAAGTCGGTCCACCCACCAACCCGCATTGGACCAGCATCGTGGGATACGGTCCAAAACCCCCTGATGGATTGGGGTGTATTAGGGGAGGCCTATGTCCAACAGTGGACTATCACAGGCTGATGATGTATGATGTAAGGGCAAGCACCGGAAAAAAAATTATTAGTCTTCTACCAACTGTGCAACTGATTGAGAGTTTCATTTGTCTAGACTTTTAAATATATCAAATCAATCATTATATTAAAAAAAAATAGTGTTTATGTTTATTGGTATCCAGTTTGAACATATCGGCAAATTTTACAAACCCAAAATGTTTTTTATAGAGATTTTATACTATTCCCTTTCTTTTTAATATTGATCTAGGGGATAGACCATAAACATTTCGCGTGGATGTAGATTAATTTTCACTACGGAATTAACATTGCGTCATTAACATATTCTGTATATCATTTGCCAATAAAGTAACTTAACGATATAATCGTGATAAGATATACATTCACTAACTTCAATGTTGATCGTCGCAATATTCACATTACGTTTTTTATTAAGTGTAATTAGAAGTCATATAATATTTGAATAAGGTAGACATTTACGGCTAGAGCGATGAAACAAACAGGATTGATTGATGGTGAGTGATACGCTCTGCCTATAAGAATAGCGGGTCAAGAAGCCGCTAAAACCATTCGTCGCCTTGAGAGACGAGACCGCATTCCACCTTTTTTTACACGCCCATCTGACGCCATAGATCATGTCCCTTTTCATACTAGAAGAAGAGAAGAGAGCGAATAAGAGAAGCGAGCGAGAGAGCGAATAAGAACAGGAAGAAGAGAAGAATATAGAGACATATGTGCAGCAATGGACTAACACATGCTGATGATGAAGTAAAAATCGCGCGGACATGTAAGCCATGCTGACCTCTGGATAAAGGCACTAACGACGATGCTAAAAAAACAGATCCCGGAGATGAGATGCCAGTATTGAGGCTGTTGGTAAACTATTCGAATATTGGTCGAAATAAACAATTTTACTTCACTATCTGTATTTGATTTTAATAAACCTAAACTAAGCTAGGTGATTTTTTTTACTATTTTATTAATTACTTATCTCTTGACTTTACAAAACCGCCATCAAGTCTAGTGTCAGTCTCTCTCATAATTTTGTCGTAAAATAGAGTACCAAGAACTTGTATTTATCAAAAACATTAACTGAGTAAAATGGGTAAAAAAATATCAGGAAACTTGAGGTTTTTTTTTTAAATAGTCTTTTAGAATTAAACTAAGAAATTGTCGACCGTCTTAGATTTGAATTTAAATGTGTAAATTTTGGTGACAGTGGCTAAGGCACACTTGTACATTGTTTTTATAGGAGGGTTGTTTCAAGTAAACAAAATTTGAAAATTTTAAATACGTAGCTTTCCAAATTAGTTTAAAATCTAGATACTATGAGTGAAGAAAATAGTGAACATATACATTCAATGCATTTTGAAATAGACTTTTTTATTTTATTTAAATTAATTACGTGTACAATCATTTTAATACAATCTTATATACTAAACAAAAATACTTAAATTTTAAGGATAAACGTCGCAAAGATATTTTTTCAGAAAACGTTAAATTCAATCATTATGAATTTTAAAATGTTTGCATCAAAGTTTTTATGTTACAACTTTCGGTTGTTTTAAATACTATGCGATACGATTCCCTGGAAGCTCATAAGTGTTATATGAAAGAAGAAAAAAACTTTTTACGCTTATTTTGCACAAAACAAAACAACGAGAAGTTGACATCAGTGTCTTTTAACTTAGAAAATACAGTCATAATATTATCACTTTAATGAAAATAGAATATTACCTTGTTCTGTGTTATTTTCTTGTAATATTTGGTTTGTAAATAATGATTTCCCGTTAACTAGTCAAAAAATTGTCAAGGGAAAATATTAATGTCGAATATTTTTTGTAAAAAAATTTGCCAGCTTCTAGTCCACACTAAAATAAATTAATAAAAGTTTTTACACAGAGCTTAATGGTATGACCTCCATAACCTAAAGGGTACTGCATTCAATAGATGGATTAGTTGTCAATAAATTTGAAAGCACTGACATCCTCTAACTATTGTTTGGCAGTAAATGGTCTTATTATCTAGAACCGACGTTTTATATGCACTTTTGACGTATAGATTAGTTTACTTTTCCATATTGCTCAGGCTCTTCATCAATCAGAATATATAGGTGCCACTAAGCAGTTTCTCCACAGGATTCAAATCAATAGTACCACGGAGGCGGTGAATACATAAGATATCGGGCACATTGGCTAGACAGCAATATTGAGTAATATAAATACGACAAAACGAATTTTAAAACGTTATATACGTTTAAACGTTGTATGATTGAACATTAAAGCACAACTTACAAGCATTCCATAGATAAGCCCAATGTTTAAGTGTATTTCTATCGAACAAACAACGTCTTTATATTCGGTTCTTCTGTTCGTTATTGTTAAAAAAAGTTGCGAGTACGAACTTACCATTGCCCTGATTATTTTTTTAAACAGTATTATTAGACACCATTGTTTTGGTATCGAAGAACTTCTCCTGCAAAGTAAGATAATATGGGTATGCTTGTTGTGTAAAAAAATGGTATACAAAATTACTAATTACTGGTGTTAACTTCTGATTAAATGATTAGGTAAACTATATTATGGGCTTTTGATATGATCTATTCCTTCAGATGCTAATGGAACTTAGTAATACTTTCTCCGTTAAGATTTATTTCTATTCATAAATGATCTGAGGATTATTTAAAGCAAGGGAGAGAAACCAAAACTAAAATATTGATCTGACCTTGGTCATGACGTAATACTTTACAAGTAACTAAATTTAAATGATTTTAATTACAATTATTTTCAACAAATCTTTAAGTAAATATGTGTCAACCTTATCGTCTTGCTTATAATTCCGAGAATAGTTTCGATAATGCGAGGATTCTGTAACTGAAATCATGTCAACGGAGAAGGTTGGATACACAAGCGTCCCTGTTAAAGAAAAACATGAAGGTTTGTTTCATTTTATTATTTTTATGATCTTTATCTTGCCGTGACTGACAAGAATTATACCTGCGCCATGATGACTTTCACAATGCGTTTTACCCGCATTTTTACACAACGCTAGGATTAAAATTGTTATCAATTATATTTGTTAACGGTATAACATACGTCCTTACTTCACATTACACTTTTTGTAGATTTGCTACGAATAAGTTTTTTTTTTTGTTAAAATTTTATAATGTATTGCTTGAATAACTCGTAAGTGCATCTATCGTTGAAGTAAATGTCTATTTTATGCCGTTCTATCTACTGGTTTTCTTAATAAATTATATCTTGTAAAAAACTAACACCTTGCAACGTATCTTTTAACGCCCATAATATCAACTTCATTATAGTCTTACCGGAAACAATCCCGCCAAGAGGATTTGGAGTCCGTCATTTGCAAGTTCTGCTGCTTTTTATATCTTTGTCCGTGGGGATGGCAATGAGAGCCCATTTAAGTGTTTCCTTAGTAGCAATGACGGGGCATAGCTCAGAAAGCAATACGACTTGTGCCAATCTGGTACATAATAATGTTAAGGATTTTAATGTTAGCGAGAGGAACAATACTTTGAGAAAGGACAGGGCATTGGACAGAGTAACCATAATTTGCATCAATGAAACTACATCATCTATTTGGAACATATATAGGGTAAGAATGGCAGATATTTTAATTTTTAACTTAATCTTGTTAGTAAGCAGTATTTGCATGTAGCTTGACCATGTTTCAGGACAATGAGTCACAAATTCATATAGCCCAGTACAGTTGTAATGACTTTCAAAGTAACATACCATATTTTATATGAAATAGTGCAAAAAATATATACCTTTGTTACAATTCTGTACATAAAACCTGGTTATCTGCAGGGCAATGCGGGCTTTTACCAACAAACTAGAAAACAATAATGACTACATATTCGGTTTCTAAAGCGCCATACCACTAGGCTATGAAGACAGTTATTTTTTGCTTTGTGTTATCTAATTAAACATGTTTTCAGACTTACGACTGGTCAAAATCTGAACACGAAATGATACTGTTCGCATTTTTCGTCGGCTACACGAGCATGATGTTGCCCATGGGCTTGATAGCGCAAAAGTTTGGAGGAAAATTACCGATATGCGTCGCTTTGGCGGTTAATGGGGTTTTGTCTTTGTTAACTCCCTGGATGCCATCAATTGTAAGTAAATGGTTAATATGAAAAGAATGATAATTTTACAACATTTGGGCATCTGTAAGTCAATATCACTGAACTTTTGAAACATTATTTATTTTCAATGTTGTTTTGATCTTTAATGAACAGATATTGTATCAATATGATGCTTTGCTATTTAAAAGCAGTAGGCTTTTATTAATGTGTTCCAATTTTTATTAAAATTAAGCAATTGTTATAAATCCTTGGTCTATTACGTTCATTGGATATTATTAAAATTTAGTCTAGTCTGAAATCAAGGCTATCATTTTTATCGTAAAAAAATATGCTTAGTTTAGCAGGTTTCAAATATTAAAACATCGTAAGCTTATTAATGGAGTATTGCTTTAACGATTATTTTAATTTACGAACTGGCTATTGAATCCAAGCCCAGACGAGGGGTAGTTAAAAGGAACTTGGTCAGCATCAGGAGTGAGACTGGTCATGGAAGTTGCTCCCAAGTGGACCTATAAAAACCCACTGAGTAACAACCAACATTATAGAGGTATAGGTTTACTGTGGTAGAAATGCAATCAAAACTGTCTTTTATGCATAAAACGCGTTGAGCTGAAATGGGACAGTGTATTTTAGGCCGCACATCCTCATAAATCAGCGTCAAAGATGCAAAGTCATTGAGCCGTTGCATTCGGTATGGTCTCATTGACCAGTCTTGTTATATGTGAAACCAGCAGCATTGCCTGTCACTGCAGCTGCCACTGGAGGCCAGGAGTATTGTTTACACAGGTTGAAGTCAAATTCAAGCCTTTACTTAATGTAGAAGCATTACACGCTATAGTTTATCGTGTATTAATCTACCACCAGTGGGAAAGTAGAAGCCTGTGACCTGAGAAGTCCGGACGTAAAACACTCAGCACAATGAGTCTTCCTGACTACCATTGTTCCTGGTCAAGAACTCGTAGTAATTTTTAGCTTGGGTATTAGGACCGAGGTTAAGCCATGTACGCGAGAATTAAGAGGTAATATCATAAGTTGCTCTCGCAGGGTGGCTGGATCATGGTTTGCGCTGGACGGCTCATGCAAGGTATGACACAAGCAGCTTTCTTTCCAAGCATTCACACGCTACTTGGCAAATGGGCCCCTTTATCGGAGAGAGGAAGACTCAGTACCTACGTTTACACTGGTAATAATACGATACGTACTGTATTCACTTAACTTACCAACTAAGCTCTTTGCATTAGTTTCTGTATTTTAGTAATTTAGATTTTTAATACACCTACATTTAGTAGGTGTTCTTAGAATTTTGACTAGAAATGGTACTATTAATTTAGCAAAAGTGTGTCATCGTTATATTCACCATATCAAAACTAATCATTCATTTGACTTCATGGCCTTGTAGTCGATTGTGGGTGAGAAATTTAAGTTTGTGGGTTTTGACCTCGTGAAATCTAGTAAAGTCTCTGTTGTTGTTTAATAAATACTATGCGTTATGCGCTAGATTACTTCTTAATTTATGTCAATTTTTGCTCCCTGTCGGACCTGTAAAAAAAATTGCATCTTTTGTATGCGAATAAATTTAAGCACTATGATATTTCCTAAACAGAAGGCAAATTTTAAATACATTTAGGGTGACGTCATTATCGACTAGGTCGACGTTAATTTATGTCTTGGTATTGATTACGAGTAAATATCAACGGTTATGTCAACGGTTTATATATTAATCATTATTTTATTAAGTCTACAAAAAAATAGCTAGTGAACTTTACAGTACAAAAACTTACTGCTGACGTTATTCTAAGCATAAACGGTCACAAATACAACATTCCACACTTTATCATCATCGTCAGCCTGGGACAGTCCACTGCTGGACATAGGCCTCTCCTAATACCTCTATCCATTAGGGCGTTTTTGGACCGAATCCCACCACGCTGGTCCAATGCTGGTTGGTGGGTGGACCGACTTTTTACATGCCCATCCGACGCATAAATCACCTTACTTTTCAGACAATTGGCTGATCGGCCCAAATTGTCCTAACCAACTAGCAAACAACAATGAAAATTTGTTGAGTCCCCGCAGGATTCGATCCCACGACCTCGGGTTTCTATAGCACACGCCCATAACACTAGGCTACGGAGGCTGTTAATAACTGCTAATGCGTAACAGAAACAAAACTAAGACGTAAAACAACAGTTTCGTGTCTTCAGAGAGCAAATAAAGGATTAGAATTTCTAGTAACTAAATACTTCACACTTGGATTCTACTTGGAAATCCCGCAAACTATGTTACAACTTAGTTTCACTCGGATTCGAAACGTGACATTTGTATAAGGGGATGGTTGAACGTGAAGTGTTTGATGTTTGCATTTGTAGCTTGGCGTTGTTAAAATTACCATATATTCGGATTATTCGCTATAAACGCTCGTCGGATTTGAGTCGTAAATTAAACTAAAAAGCTTGAGTATGTAGAGCGTTGTGCTATTCTTATATTCAAAATAAGGCACGTGCTTATAGGAAGTAATTGAAATCCAAGTGTGATTCTATCAGGTTTAAGATCTATCTTAATGAGAAACTATATTAAGGATATTTTGCTGAATAGTGTTGAAAGGCAGTAGAGAGGAAACAATACTTTTCAGGGTTGAATTATGATTAATATAATAAATAATCTGGTAAATAGAAAACACCATATTTTATCGTTTTACGATGTATGCTAAAACATATTTAAAACAGACAAAAATATAGATAAACATATAGGAGAAAAAAAATCGTAAACAACTGATATGACGGTCTGGTTTATCTTTCATAGTTTATGGGACAAGTCCAAGGCGTATTTTTATATAAACGCACGGCAGAACAATTTAGACTTATCGCGCAATAAAATATTTGTGTTTTTTAATATTTAATTAGGTCCGTAAAAATCAATGATAAATTAGTCTCGTTTTAAAGAATAGTAACTGTTTTACTCAAAATAAAATTTAATTTGTATATGAAAAATGTTTTCGTTCTATTAATAACTATTAAACGTCAAAACATATATTCGTAAACGTTCATAATTTACTCTTTATTATGTTAGTATCCCAAGTTTATTGTTTCATTTGATTCCTTAACTACTCTAAAGCTATTAAGGAACCTTCGCCCCTTACCACATACGTAATTTGGGGACCTTTTGATAGCTGTTTGAGATTACAAACTAAGCATCAAATAATCTCGCAAATTAGTTTAAGACTGCGGTGTACCATTTCAAGTTCCTTACTTTCGAACTTTAGGCACGTAATTTAAATTAAATTTATAGCCGTCTACGGTCATAATTGTTATTACTGTTTGGAGTTTTAGGCGTTCAATGATTAATGTAATTGTATATGAATTATGGAAGAACTTGATCCAGCTCACTAAACAAAATATGTAGAAGTCAAACCAATTGTTAAAGTTCATTTAATGTTATAGAAAAAACTAGGAATTTAGTAGCGTTAGCTGTAAAGATAGCTCCGTACGCGACTAACGGTTTATTTCTTATGTAGTTTTTTTTCTGGCCTAAAGCTTTTACCCACGCATGTTAGAAATCCAAGTAATAGTGAAGGCTTCGATTGGAGTCTTAGCAATTTCCGTTTGATTGACGTAAAAGAAACAGATACTTATTACATACCAGACTTAATCTGCGGTGCTCTTCCGTCTTAGGAGGCGGGCGATATACAGACCTACCGTCTTCCCCACTGGCGAAAAGTTTTGGCGATAACAACTTTTGCTTCACCCACATAGCCAATCTTACTTCTGTGACCTCAATAAGTGCATTTACTAAGCCTCTACTACTTAAAAGTTAAACATATGTACAATAATACTAATTATAAATAGCCTCATGAAAATAATTGACTAATTTTTATTGAGCTTTAATTTTTACCTTACTGCCTTTCAAAATTGATCTATCTTTTTATGTAAATAAGATAGAATATCAACTAACTATAAATGAATAAACAATACGAATATGAAGATATGTTTAAATTAAAATTTATATTTTAATTAATTTAGTTAAAATGTATCATATTAGGTATCCTGTTAGTCAACGCAAAAAACTGTTTTATATAATTTTTGTTGGAATTGTTAAGCATAAAATGATAGCATTTGGACTTAAAGAGCTTATAAATTTTGCTCAGTACGGATTACACTGAACTAATTTGCTCTTGTATTTACGTATAATATTTAACGAGTGCCGCAGTTACAAAAGCCACCGAGTTTCACCGCTAAGCACCACTTCCGGTTGCGAATTTCCGTTCGCACTTCCTGTCTTTAATTAGAATTTGAATTGGATTCCTGAAAATATAGACATTTTATGAGACAAATTTCATAAAATAATTTGAAGTAAGTATTTGTTACATAAAACAGACGTTAATGAATATTAAACCGTAATTTTTAATGTTGTTTTAATGTCAATAAATGTGTCAACTCAGGGTTTAGTTTAGTCGGGCTATTGGTATTAGGAGTAGTAATTTTATATAACATAATAAGGAATAAAAAATTAAAAAAAAAAGCTTACTTCTTTTTTTTTGGTTCTATAGAGATTTTTTCGTAGAAATAAAGAACGTTCCAACTAATTTACAGTTTTTGTTCTAATAGCGTTTTAATCCATGACTTTTTTTTCAAGCCAATTACTATGTATAAAAAGTCAACTATTAAACCTCATCATTGTATATTGTGTTCTAATAATATGCTGTTGATGACTCGAATAAAGAATAAAAAAATTGTAATTAATACAACAACACGAACTAAATAATTTTAAAGGAGTAATCTAAAGTTAGTGTCCCTTGATATTCTTTGGTATACTTGTTAATCACGCAAAACTAATAAGTTTTATCCATTTCAGGTTCACAATTCGGCACGATTATAGCATTTCAAATAGCTGGTTTGTTTGCGGGAAGTCCGCTCTTTGGTTGGCCAGTGACCTTTTGGTTTTTTGGCATTCTCAGTCTTTTGTGCTTCGGCCTTCTGTGTATTTTTGGTTCGGCTTCACCTTATGATCACCCAAAGATAAGCGTCGAAGAACTGGCCTTTATAACAGAAGATGGAACCGCTGATACTTTGCCCAAGGTATTTTATGTCGTCAAAATTGATTGATCATTTATGTTTTAATGCAGGAGAGCCTTTTCCCTGTAAATTTTTCAGAACCGTCAGATCCCGTGGAAACAGATTTTGACGTCGAAACCAGTTTTTGGCCTAATCACTACACATGCAGGGAGCGCAGCCGGCTATCTTCTCGTGTTCACACAGATACCAATGTACATGAACAAAGTGCTTGGAGTAGACATAAAAAGGGTACTCAACATTTATCACATATTTTATAGCCTAATAGCATAACAATTTTAAGTTTAAATTTATTAAAAAATAGCGACATTTGAAGATAAATTTCTACTTTACCTGAATATTTATAAATTCTTTTTGGATGCTATATCACTTCATTTGTCGTGGCTTTGTGTTGTAATGATTTCTGTTAATAGTTTTACTTTTTAAAATAACAGTTAATTTATAACTTTTACAGAACGGAGTTTATTCATCACTGCCATACATCGCAATGTACTTTATGACGTTGCTTTTCGGTTATTTTTCCGATCTTATGGCAAACAAAAAGTTAATGTCAGTGACAAACATACGAAGAACAGCCAATTCGATAGGTAAGATAAATTTTGCGGTATTTCATTTGTTTAGATTTAAGGTACGTCAATTATAATAAATATAAATAAATTCATTTGTAGAGTTAGATATTCCTTTAAAGTAACTAAGTAACTATGAAACCGTCACGTAAGCTAATGAATACATTAAAACTATCTACTAGTAATAAAAATGTACACCATAATACTTCTGTCAAAACTTCCTTAGTCTTCTAATTAATTAAATAAAGTTTAAAGAAAATATCATAATATATAAAAATCAAAATATAAAATAAATTGCTGTTCGATAGTCTCGCTTTAACTCGTAAACCGCTGAATAGATTTGGCTGATTTTGGTCTCAAATTATTTGTGGAAGTCTAGGGCAGATTTATACGGCTAATAAATAAAAAACATATATTTCTCCTTATATTTCTGTATACATTTATTTAAGCAAAGCAGACATCCTACTACTTCTACCGAAAAATAAAATCATTTTTTTTTTGCAAAATCTTTTTCAAAATAAATCTGATAAATAAGTGACTGTAGTAAATCTACTTACAGTAGTGAGCTGAAATTAAAATTGTTTTTAATATCTTGAGAACAAACGACGTTTTATCCTTAATAATGTATCATTATCATGCCTACCAGTATTTGGAGTTTTCTTGGAAAGCTTAGAATCAGCAAGTAGCATATAAGATAAACATAATGACGGTAAGTATCTTTTTCTTAAAGCTCTTTTCAAGTTTTATTGATATTTTTGCAGGAATGGCAGTGTCAGGAATGTTCTTGGTTGGATTTGGTTTTGTTCATGACACATTGGCCGCCGTGATACTTTTAGTAATGTGTCTGGGGTTGCATTCCGGAGTGCATGTTGGTTTTCATGTAAGATCATCTTTGCTGATATATTATCTATCAAAAAATACAAAATATAAAAATAACTTGCAATAGATTGAGATTTAGGTATACTTTTTTATAAATTTAAGGCTATTTATAGTTACGTTAGAAAGTAAAAATTAGTTCGTCCTCTGATTCATTAAATGTCAAAATTGTGTATTAAGTACTTATTTAAAATACGAAATAGGCAAGGCTAATGTATGCTGCCTTTAACTCTCGCACTTATCATTGCTTATTAAAGTCTTTTTGGGTTCAGTTTATATATGTTTTACACTAGGTATTATACTCTAGAAATAAAATAATGAACATAATTTATTTTAGATCAACCAAATAGACTTAGCACCAAATTTTGCTGGATCTATAATGGCAATGGGAAACATGCTTGCCAACCTGGTTGGACTAGGAGTTCCGGTGTTAGTCTCAATTATTATCGGTGAAGACGTGGTTCGTATTGTTATCGTTCATGGCGTTATGATATAATCTATTTGCACAAAATTTTTCTTCTTTGAAAGCAGAATCGCTAAAACGTTAATTAAAAGATGCGGCAGCAGTTACTCTGCTTTTTCGATAAATTATTGCGTTTGCTAAATTAAAATACAGTGTATCATCATCATCATCATCAGCCTGTGTTAGTCTACTGCTAGACATAGGCCTCCTCAAATGCACGGCTTCACCATAAGGGTGTTGTTGGACTGTATTCCACCACGCTGATCATTGGATCAGGGTTGGTGGGACCAACTTTTTACATGCCCATCCGATGCATGGATCATTTTACTTTTCAGACAAGGAATTGGAACTGCTCTATAAATTTCTATTAATTTTCGTTTAACATACGACATTCAATACTTTATTTATAAAATCCTTATTAAGCTAAACTTGTAGTCAATGTTTTTGTTGCAGACGAATCAATCAAAGTGGCGGATATTATTTATAACTTTTGCATCACTTCAATTTGTGACAAATCTTGTATTCGTGATTTTCGCAAAAGGGACAGTTCAAAAATGGAATTTTTACAGTGGAAATGTAACAGGTAAGTTGATAATAGCCATACAAAAAATTGTATAGAGTTAAGACAGGCAAGATGCTGGACGTAAAGTGGTGGTATTAAATAACTATTGTTACGGTTTTTTCTCTTTTACCATTTGGTTTTTTCTTTCTTATAACGAAAGAATAAAATTTCTTGATAGTATAAGTCTATGTTTACTGAAACATAATTTAAATAAAGAATGAAATTGTTTAAATAAAGAAATAGAAGATCCATAAATAATACTATAAATTATTTCCTTTACAATTTAATTTACCCAAAAAAAAATAAGATAAACTGATTTTAGTGTTGAAAATAAAATCGTCACCAAACCTTCAATGTTTTATTTTAAATTAATTCTTTAGACGTTAATTAATTAATGTTTTAGACGTTAGTCTGAGAAGTAAATAAAATTAGTATAGGCTGGGACTGCGGCGTCAAAAAAAACTAAACATACATTGTTATTTCAGATGAGAAAGAAGATAAACAACACGCCAATGAAGACATTAAGGGTATATTGAGAAACAAAACTTACACCGGCGATAAACATTTATCGAAATAAAATTCCCGAAGAAAAATTATAAATAACATTTATCAAAGATCAGGCAGTTTAAGAAGAAGCTTACAAGATTTTAAATTACTGCCATTATCGTAGTCTTAAACGTTTTGAGAATTTTTTAATGAATATTTTGATATGGATTCGTTACATTATCATACATATTTTATAAGCCTGTATTAGTCCACTGCTAGACATAGGCCTCCCCTGATGCACGCCTTCTCTATTAGGAGGTGTTTGGACCTTATCGGGCCCGATGCGGGTTGGTAGCGGGACCGACTTTTAACATGCCCATCCGACGCATGGATCATCTTATTTTTCAAACAATTGTATGATCGGCCCAGATTACCCCAACCAACTAGGAAGCAACATTGAAAGTTTTGTTGAGTCCAAATTCTCCGGTTTCTATAGCACACGCCCTTACCACTAGGCTAAAGCAAACTAAATTGAATATCGATGTAAAATTGACTATGAACATAATTTGTGTTGTGTTAACAGTGTTTAAATTAAATATTACTTTAATTTTTTTTTTTATTTACCTTCACAATTTATGACGTCTAGATGTAATAATTTTAATTTCATGCATGTGTACAATATATGTAACTGACAGTTAATAAGTTCGAAATATATTATTGTATCTGCATGCTTCTAGCACTATGATTCTGATAATAATTTTTTAAAGAAGCGATAAGAAATAATAAAAAGGCTGAGCCATTAAAGCTAAAATGAAACAATTACTTAAGAAATTCTACAAAAGTATTAAATCACTTCTTATCCTTGTACATTTACTCACAGTGCATTAAATAAGCTTGATTTTGAGATGTACACTGTTCAGTTATATTTAATTTAATTGTTTTGTAATTTTGTAAATTATTTTAAATGAACATTATCCCGTACCCTAGTCCTATAAATTAATTTAAATTTACTAAATAGGTAATTTGTAACTTTGACATTTAATTATATAATATATATATTTTTTTCATCTTCCTATAATATTTGTACGCTCCGTGGAGCAAAAACATGTGGGTCTGAATATGTTTGTAATTACACCTCAATTGTTTTATGCTATACCATGTTCTTACAAATAAATGTATTATTATTATTATTATCCTACATGGGCTCATGGCACAGGTACCTCCCAAAAAGACAAGTTGCATCACCCAACGCAACGACTGGGGCTTAGTGAAATGATCACTGTGTGGAATCTTACCCACTTCCCCGGGCTGGCAGGGAGGTGTGTACTTGCTGGTACGATTAAAATGTTCGATTACGCCTAATTCAGCTGTAAAATAGCCACCTTCGGCCAAAAACAAGAATTTAAGAAACAACACGGCTGTGCGTAAATCGACCGTTTGAGGCGGATCAAGAACGTGAACACTATGACGTCAGCGGTTCGACGAACATGTTTTATTACTGCAGCTGCACCGAGAGTACAGATGGCGAAGAGTGACGACGATCATCGAGACGACGAAATATATTATTGATTATAAGTAATATATTCTTATATACTCAATAATATTATATACTCCATAGTATATTTATAAACACATTAGAAACTTTTTATTGACTTATTAGAGCGTCATTTCACTTTTTGACCTAATTTACTCTGCATTTCTGAGCGAGAGAACTCCTGAGGCACGGCGTTTGGTCGTACTGCTCTTTTAAAAAGGTTACAAAACCCTATTGAAGAACTATTGACCTAATTCACTCCTAAGTCACATCTAAAGCTTGTTTAAGAGGTTTGCCTTGAATTATCTAGCACAAAAACTCAACGAAGCTCAGCTTCAAATGCAGGTTTCAGTAGCGATATTTACACCAACACAGTAAGGCAGGTTATAGAGAAGACACATGGGTATAGCCAGCCCTATGCATGGCATTTTAAGATGATAAAAATATTCTTGACTCCAGCGAGACCTGGTCTTTCCTAGACTCCTAAAAGCGACGCTAAATTGATGGGCAATATAACAAGATGCTGAGTATCTGTATGACGCTAGATAGACTACGATATACGCACTTTGTCTATTGTAGTCTAAAGTGGGCAGACTGAGCCTATCCATCTGCGTCGGAGCGTGAGACAAGGAGATGTTATATCGACATTGTTGTCCGCCGCGCTGGAGCTTATATTCAGGACGCTCGACTGGGAAGGACACGAATGTAAAGAAGGACATAAATGTACATGGCGAGTACATCTTAAACCTGCTATTTGCGAATGATGTCGTCATCATAGATGAGACCGCAAAGGACCTGCAGAAAAAGCTGCGAACTTTTCTACACCAGAATCTGAATCGACGGCACCTCGCTCCACGTGGTTTTGGAGCCATTTACCAGTGGCAAACCCTCGAACTAGGTACAAACAACTTTTTGGGAGAGACCAACAGAAGGATTTGACTAGACTGGCCAGCTTTTCCTAAACTTCGACGAGGTTTCTCGTCTTCTATCCCTCAGTGCCTCAAATCAATAGTCTCGATCAGTGTGTTCTACCCGTCGTAACGTACGGCGCCGAGATTTTGGCACCTACGGTTCGAATGGTTTACAAATATAAAATCGATAAGGGAGGGCTATGATCGAAGTATCTCTAAAAAACCGCATCTGACATGATGTGATCCGTCAGACAATCAAAGTCACTCGTCATAGACTACAGGATTATTAAAATAAAGTGGCAGTGGGCCGGTGACAAAAGTCATAGCTGGAGTCGGAAAGTTCTAGAGTGGAAACCAAGATCAAGGTAGTGTGTTGTTTTTTTTTTTCTATTTCCGCTTTGATCAGGACCTTTTATGCTTGATTTTGGTACTTGTTCTTTTGTACTTCTATTCAGGTAAAGCGTAAGGTATGTAGCACTGTGCCTAATGCAGGATGACATTCATTAATGTCTTTATAACAGTGAAAACAGGTGCATTGTGGGAGGCCAATGTCCAGCAGGGAGCTGACACAGCTCGATGGTTATGATGATGACTTTTATAATTTTAGCTTTAATAAATAACTTTTAGAGGTGGTCATCTAGGTGGTACCAACGCCGGGCCTAGTTCTGCTAATGAGCAAAAGTTGTTCTAAGGCAATATAGCCAGAGTATTTACTGGGTAACGAGATATAACATCTTAAGTCTAACGTAGAAAGCGCATTAGTAATAAATAATAGCTCTATGGACTAAGTGCATCGCTGACCGCCTTCCTTCAAATGGCTCCGTCTGTCTCCGTCACTGATCGTCAGTCTTCGATGACAATAGAATAAAAATAAAACTCAGTATTTAAGTTCACACTCGGGAACGCATAGAAAATAATGTAAACTGTAGTGCACATTTTTGCCGTAAAGCAATGGGAACACTCATTTTTCCGGCCTAAATGGGTATCGTGCTTAGTACATTCTACAAACGTGACATCGTATGTATCAGAATTTGTAATATCTTATGTTGCAGAATGTACAGCGAATTTATAGAGCTGAATCTTTTTTGGACGTAGCGTCTAACTTAGTGTTTGTCGAGTGGCGAACTTTCATCTCGTCAATGTTTTTTTATTTAGACTGTTTCAGACGAAAATAAAAGACAGACTGTGATTAAATCATCATCATTAGCTGGTTGAAGTTGCAGTAGGCGGTCATATCGTCAGAAGAACTGATGGCCGATGGGCCAATGAGGTTCTAGAGCAGAGGCTGCGATTGGAAAGCCGGAATGCTGGGTGAACTCCGACCAGGTACGATGGCGATCACCGTGGAGTAGCCAGTTCAAGTTGGAAGCAAGCAGGGAATCAGCCGTCTTGGTGCTCATTGAAAAAGGCTCTCCTGCAGAGTAATAATAGAAACTGATAACAATGATGAAATATAGGTATTTCGCGTTATTATATGAAGTTTGACTACTAACAATGTTTTAAGTTTAAATTATAAAATTTAATTGTAAGAGACTATTTAATAAAGAAGATTTTAAACAACAAAATATGACCAACTTCTAAAAGCGTATAGCTGTTATACTGTATTACACAACATAACCAGGTGCACGTGCTCTTCGTACAAAATAGCGACGCGTTTTCTGCCACCGCATTTTAAATCTCTGATAACTTTTAAGGTATCCATTTCATTAAAATAACTTGTTTTATGTACATAAAACGAAGAATTTTTTAATGCTATAACATTTATATGACCTTGAACTGTAACGTGCGGTCCGAATTGAGTATCTCCTTCTTTTGAGAAGTCGGCCATAAATAATATTATATTTTGAAAGTCCAAAAAAATGCGTTATAATAGGCCGAAATAACTGCCTTCCTAGCCTAGTGTTAGGTTGTGAAGGCAGTTATTTCGGCGGTGAGTGCAACCGGATGTCGTGCGTTTAAATCCTGCGGGAGCTCAACAAATTTAATTGTCTCCTACTTAATTAGGGCAATTTGATCCGTTCACCTAATGGTCCAGAAAGCAAGACGATGCATGCGTCGGATGGGCATATAAAATGTCGGTACACCAACCAACCTGCATTGGACCAGCGTGGTGAGATCCTGGCCAAAGTCCCCCTAATGGAGGAGGCGTGCATTAGGGGAGGTCATTGTCCAGCAGTGAACTAACACAGGCGGATTCTGTATGTATGTACATATGTAGGCCAAAATAAATAAGTTGTTATAATTTTTTACCATGTTCTTATTTAAGTAATGTTTTTGCTACAGGTAAAAATTATTAAATAATTCTATTAAATTTTATACGAATTGTTTTTGTTTTTTGAAGAATATTGTAAATGTGGCCTTGAGACTAAACAAATGTTTGCAAAATTTTCTATAAACTGGTAGGAATGTTTATTGTTTGTGAATGTGATTATGAATGTGATAATGTGTATATATGATTACGACGCTTAATGAGATATGAAATACTTTACGTTACGTGCGTTGTACAATGCCTGACAAAAAATGATAAAACTCCTACGGCTACGTGGATTCGTACCACGTAAAGTAACCCAAAAAGGACACAGTGGCTCTATTCTTCTTTGGCCTCCCGTCTTCCAATTTATTTAAGGTCAGACATGACAATAACTACCAGCTTATAAACTAAATTTAACTTCAAGCTAGCTTTTAACAAAACAACTTAAACGACATACATTTTTTGCAATTAAACAATTTACTAATTAATAACAACTCCTTTTGATAAAAAACAAAACACTACTAAATCTTAGTAGCTTATTAGAAGTAAACGAATATTACAAATTAGTTGTAGTTTTTAAAGTTTATAGTCTGTAGAGTCGGGGCCAATTTAGAACAAACGATCAATTAAGTGTTTCCTCTTTATTTAGTTAAGATTTGTAATGTAATGTCTCAGTTAAATGTTTGTAAGTATAAATGAAAAATGGACGGTTAACTCCTTTTTTCGTTTAAGTTTCCACAAAATTATACACCCCTCAACTTATGTTTTATTTTTCTACCACTTTCTACAAGATATTTTTTTTATGACATATAAAAATTGCGGATTTCCTTCGGTCGTGGACTGCTATAAGTACACAATTTATTACGTTAATACTAAAATGTTACACTTGCAATTATTAATTGTTGATTTCAAATTCGTTTGACGAGGCTCGGCAAACGTAGTGTGGGACTCCCTACGGTAAGATGGAGTGGCGATATTCACAAAGTGGCCGGTGTGGGCTGGATGAGAACAGGCGAAGATCGGAAGCGGTGGCGTGCATTAGGGGCGGCTTATGTTCATCAGTAGACTTACATCAGCTGATGATAATGATTATGATGAATGTTATATAAGCTAAAAAAATATGAATTTAAATTATACATCAGCGTCTCGGTTTTTACGATCATCTTTGGCAGTTATTACAAGAAGTTTATTGCTTTAAAATTTATTGCCAACTAATTTAATAAAAGACTTCACGCATTTTAACACCTTCCAAAAATTAGAAATGTCGGAAAAATTACAAACAAAATTATGCTTTGCGTGAAGAGGTCAGATACCAATCGATACGCGTAACAACTGTTAACGGCTCTACGATAACTTATAAAAGTCGAGGAGAAAGAAATGTTCACCTCCTATTATTGGTTACTTTTATTAAGGATATTTTACGTTTTTATTAATTGCTCAAATACTCAAGCTACTGTCAGAAATAAGACAAATATTTGAAGTAGCTATTACATTAAAAAAATTAAAACTTTGCAACTATTTGCACGACGATACGCTTTATGTGTTTAGTGATTATATTTAAGGCTTAACTAAAGAGCGCTGCTTCGAAGTTCACTTTTGAAATGTGGCCGTTATGTGTATTCTATTGTAGTTAACAGAAATGTTTAAAGAATTACAAATTATTTATTAATTTTATTTATTTCTATGTTACTAGTCACTTTGGACTTATTAAAAAAAATAGATTATTAAGTGTGTAATTTTATACTAAAGTTGATCTCTGAAGGCATTATAGAACGCTAAAATGCCAGATAGCGAATATAAAAAAGTTCCGCTGGATGAAAAAATCGGTAAGCTAATAATTAAGGTGTTTAGAAATAAAACTAATTAATAATTCTATTAAAAAATAGTTTTATGTTAATGCATTTAAATATGTATTATGTACAATTAGATTGAAAAAAGAATTTTGAAAAGCATTTTAGCAGAATTCTTTCACTATTTTACGTTGGAGTTCTTAATATGTTATACTCGTTATATAATTTTTGAGATGAAATAAAATACTGAAGTACTTTATTGATTTATTAGCATATAATTGTTAACAAAAAGCTTTTAATTAACCCTGACATAATACTTTGGCCTATGCGATTATCTTTTTTAGATATTAAAATTTATGATATAATAGCGTTTGGTAAATTTACTAACCCACATTTTTTAATTTTATATAATACAACAATGTTTAAGATATCAAAACAATTAAAATAGTTTTTAAAAAATAAATTACGGACAAAAATTACTTAACAAGTATTCTTTTAAAACGTCTCTCAAATCAAAAACATGTAAGGAATCTTCTTTGCTATTTAGCTTTTAACTTTATTTTGTGCAGATAGAAGAAAATAAAAGTTTCCAATAAGAGAATTCATCTATATATATCAAAGAGATTATATATATTTTATTGATCGTCAATTGATCTACTACTGGTTCGGAAATTGTAGCGTGAAAAATTCTAGGGTGAGAAACTCAGGAAGACTATTTTTTCCCCATTTTTCAATAAATTCTTAACAAATTGTAGAAACAGTAAAATATGCCTTTTTCAGAATGCTATAATCTGAATTAAACAATTCATTACCAGGATATGTTATCATTTAAGTAGTCCTTACTATTATATTATTGTTCGCATACACGTCCCTAAAAACTTTCTAAAATTTAATAATTTTATTTTAAATTTATTTATTAACAGACAAAGCTGAATGATTTCTGGGTTTTGTTCTAAAAGCGTATGAAATGTCTGATAAAATATTTTATTGCTTATCGAAGTCTTATTGTTGGAAAAAAAGTTTATGCTCATTTGCAATATACATACATATATTATGCGTAGCATAATGATTTACAAATTTTATTTTATGTTTATAGTAGTCGATGTACATTTTATTTTAAAAAATGTATTAAAGAGAAACAATACTCAATTTATTTTCAATAAACAGCTTGCTCAAAGATTATTTCGAGCCTGCGATAGAGACTGCTCAAATCGCTATTTTAAATAAAAAAATTCGTATTATTTTAGCTGCTTTTTTTACAGTACAACGCCATGAGACATTATGCTGTAAAAAAATAAAAATAGGCCAGCGGACTGTCTCAAAATCATTTAGCTATGTAAATTTTCTTAACTGCATGAGATGCCGGGCTAAACATACTCGCTAACCTATCGAAATTAAAGTTGCAACCGTGGGACATAGGGGCATGTTAAGTCTCGTTTACCCAGTAAATACGCTGGCTACGGTGCCCTTTAAACGGGAACACAGCAGTGTTTTCACACTACTGCTTCGCGACAGAAATAGGCGGCGTGGTGGTACCATACTAGACGGCGCCTGTGAAAACACCGGTGGTAGGTCCCCTTTTTACAGGAGACCGTCTGGGTACCCACCTAGACGGTCTCCTGGTTTCCCGATACAATTCACATACAATTATAAAAAGGTACTAATTATCAACACAAAATTAAGATTATGTATACAAATTTTGCTTGCCGAAGAAGCAGCTTCCAGTTAAGTTTTATTGTATTTTATCACTTCTGGGCCTACTATTGTTTATATATTGCAATTCGATTTTGTAAAATTTTGTGTTATATTATATAAGTTTTCTTCTTCACATCTGAGACTATATGCTTGCTTCTCTACTTTAAATTTTATTTCACAAAAAACAGAAAAACAGGACGCAAAGCTTCATTATGGATTGGGAGTTCGACATGTTCAGGCTGTTCTGATGTTTATCAGTCTAACTATTGGCTTTATGGCACGAGCTCATTTGGGTGTTACCATAGTTGCGATGACGAACATAAACGAAGATATAACACAAAGCAGGCAAATTGCAACTCAAGGAAATGTCAATGCAACAGTTGATAAAACTACTAACATCACTGGCATCTTCAAGTTATCAAGTAAAAATAGTACTGATTTTAACATTACTAATTACGAAGATATCGTTGACAACCAATGGGACGTTTACAGGGTAATTAGATAATATATAAGATAATAGATATATGTATACGTCGCTTTTATGTTACAACACCATTTATATATTTTTTACATTTGATTACTTAGGATGAATTTATAAGTATTTTTAAAACTTTGCTATGGACGTATACAGGTAAAATGTAAATGAAGACAAATACTGACTATTTCGCAGTACCTATAGTTGATACTTTTGCTAAATGTTTATGAACGTAAGAGTATTCTTATAGCCGTTGCGTATTAATGATGCAATTATGTATGGTCATTTTTCATTCTTAAAAACCGACAATTTAAACTGCTTTTTTTAAATTATATTTTCATTTCAGTGTTATTCAAAATTCATTTATATGTCTAGTATCTAGTAGTAGCCGCCTCCGTGGCATGGTGGATTATCGAGTTTGATTTTAGTATTCCATTCTCAATCATAAATTTGTATTATTGTTCATAAGGTATGCATTAGGGACCTAGGCTCAGCAGTAGACTGACACAGTATTGAGGAAGATGATAATGATGATGATGATTTATAACAGTTTTGGGGAATTGGGCTGATCTGTAAATTGTCTTGATTGTAAGTTATTTTGTACACTTGATGGGCGTTAAAAAATAAGTTAAGAGAAGCTTTAGTAGATATTATAGATAATCTTGCCTTGAATTTATCATGTGAATACAGTTTACGCTTTGTACTATTTATCTTATCTTTATTCGTATTGAAAAAAGGTTTAAATTTTTAGACGTACCGATGGCCTAAGTCGGTACAAGAGATGGTGTTGGGGGCGTTTTTTGTCGGTTACGCTATTATGATGTTTCCTATGGGCATGATTTGTCAGAAGTGGGGAGGAAAAGTGCCCTTACAGATAGCTCTAGGGGTCAATGGAATAATATCTGTGCTAACTCCTTGGTTAACGGCATGGGTAAGTTGTTATTTAAAACAATATTGACTTTGACCGTTTTGTCATAAACATAACTATTCATAAAAAATACTCTAAGTGGCTAATGCCTTACTGTAAACCAGATAAAAATGTTTATAATGCCTTGTTAATTTATTTCAAAACGCTTTGGCTAAAATTTAAATACAATTTATTGTGGCGATGAACTTTTACGAGAAGAGGCCCAAAAAGTTCGACAAAGGAATTGCGTTCAGAATATTTTGTGATTAAATTAGTTTCATAGCAGATTCTTTGCAAGGAAAAAACTTTGCTTAATCATGTGGAATCACAAAGAGGGTTTACAAATAAAACGTTACTTAGCCGAGTTTCACGAAAATATATTATTAGAAGTTTGTTAAAATTTCATTAATTATATTTAAGAATTCCTTTCTAGTGGATTAAATGTAAATTTCACAAATGTATATTATATCTGAACTTTCCTGTGTTCTTGTAGGGTAACTGGAAGTTCCTTTGTGCCTGCCGTATTCTCCAGGGATTCTCGCAGTCTGGCTTTTACCCAGGCTTACATACCCTTCTTGCTCAATGGGTACCTTTGAGTGAACGAGGCAGCTTAAGTAGCTACGTGTACACAGGTATTATTTATTTTAGCACAATATTGTCATTTCACTTACATCACGTTAAATGTTATAGATAGTCGCATAAAAATATAGAATGTATAGTGAATTATATTGTTTGTTTTAGATTTCCAATAACAATGTATGTTATTTTATATTAAAAACCTTGCTAATAAAATTGTAGTTATTGAACCATCTGAACTGTTAAAATATTAAAGATGCCCAAAAAGTGAAATAGTTGTTACACTCAGAGTAAAAGGGACAAATCTGTTTTATTAATAATATTAGTTTCATGTATAACGCTGATAAAAAGCGCTATTTAAATATTTTCGCAAATACAATTTTAAAAGGACAAATTTTTGTTGTTTTCAATTTTGCTATATAAATATATATTATTCCATAATGAAAAAAAAAATACAAAGCTGAAAACCTTATAACAATAATTTAAACTTACAGTTATATAACCTTGTCTCCCTTTGCTTGCCCCCATAAATTTAATGTCTTATAACTTCTAGCATATTAATTATAATTATATGCCGTAAATTAATGTTTTATCTAAATAAAACAAACAATTATAGTCACAACAGTATTATACTGCACTTATTTGCCTAGTTATGTAGCGACTCGTAATATTTTTTGATACATATATATTTTTATATAAGAATAATGATAAAAATTATACTTACTGTTTTTTTAAAGTAAACGGTTATTTGCAAAAAAAGCTTCTTTTACGAAAACGTTCAACGATTTTTTGTTTGACCACGAAGTTGTGTGTGTTTTTTTTAAATTATTGCTTTGCTTCTGCGAACATAAATTTCTGATGGAGTACCTCGTTTTTCCGGAAATCTGCCGGAAATGTTCATGACAGGATATTAGCATCATTATAAAGGAAATTGATTCACATGAAGATGCATGTGCATACATTGACGTCTATAGTTTTAACGAAAATTTTACTACCGTTCTTTATAATGCCTAATCTAGTGTAGTGTTAGATCTATGCGTGATTTTTATATGCCTTATGTTGTATACACAAAGATCTTTTTTAAACTTAATATTATATGTATTGTTATTGTGATATAAATTTTGGTTCTCTATACATATTTAAAAGTTTAATATATGTGCAAAAAAAATGGGCATGATTTTGACAGACGATAGACATTGTGATGCACATGACATAAATACAAGGAACAAACATAATTTAATTCTTCCAGCAACTAGACTGCGAGGAATAAGTAAATCGTAAGTTTATGAGACAATGTATACGTTTTTACAACAAAATCCCAGTTAACGTTTAGATTTTAACTATTAATAAATTTAAAAGGTAGTTAAGGAACATTTACGTGTTAATTCAATTTACGGGTTAATGCAATACTAATGGATTATTAAATGATAACACCATTCCATTACCAGGCCGGTATTGGAATACTCGCTCCAGGTTTTGTTTCAATATTTCATAATATGTTATGCATTCAAATTGTTTGTTATTTTCAAAAGATTACATAAGAAATAGCCCGCTGAGTTTCTTTCGCCGTTTCTAATCAGGTCCGACAATCAATAAGCAAGCGTAAACTTATATAATGAATTAAGATATTAGGATTTGAATTTAAGTTAAAAATAAGATTTAATTCACAGTTTTTCACGAAATTTAAAACGCAAACGATGGCGTTGTGACACCCTGTTCATTACTGTAAACATCTGTATTTGTTGCTGTTGTATTTTAGCTCACTAATAAAAAGACATTCGGATCTTTACGAAATAGTTGACCATTATTGAATAAAAGGACTTTTTACAGATTTTATCGTGTTATTTCACACTTTAAATTTCCTACGTTTCTTCAACTTTCCAGCGGCCGTGGTCACGGGGTAGACTGAGATGTCATGCGTCTTTAGTTTGACTTTGTTTGTATATACAAAGGTCCTTTGTTCCCTTGTAAATATATATCACTAGGAATGGTGTTCATTATGGAACAAAGTTACTGGTGCAAAATTTCATTGTAAATTCTGTCAATTGCTCTTAAATAAAATCAGGAAAATAGCATGTGACTAAGAGCCAGCTACAAAAAATTACTTTGAGAAATCTTTTACTGAGACCATCGAAAGTAGCTGATGTTTTGCGTCACTAAGGCTTAAAAATTACTCATATTAATACGGAAATTTTGACTTCCTTGAAGAAAACTGAGTCTTTTGATTAGAAGTATATCATGTTGTACATATTGCCCATTTCAGGAACATCGCTTGGGACAGTAACAGCATTTCAATTAGGTGGAATCCTGGGTGCCAGTTCTTGGGGTTGGCCGTCAACTTTTTGGGTGACTGGTTCATTGTGCCTGGTTGCGTTTTGCTTGCTATCGGTGTTTGGTGCATCATCCCCATTGGACCACAAGACAATATCTGCTGATGAGAAGAATTTCATTCTTGGCCGCATAGACGACGGCATGCATAAGGTATTTACTTTTAAATTACAATCATTCAATTTCTTTTTAGGAAACAAGGCTTACATTTATACAATCTTCGTACTTCAAAAAGAGCTTTTCTATAACCTGAGCTGTAATGAGTCACTTAGAGAGTTGTTTACTCAATTAAAATAATAAATGTAAGTTCTCAAAATATTTTTAAAATATTAACTTACGTGTAAAAGAACAAAAATGATTTTATAAGGCATTGTAATGCACATCGAATTACTAAAAACAAGCATAGACTATTTTTTTCAGAAGAAAATTTAAATCTTTCATGGAACTATTCGCTCGTTTGACAAAACTCCGCTAAATGTTCGCAATGTTGTCAGTAATTAATTTAAAAAGTTGACTAAGGACGTTTTGTGTTTAAAATTATTACAATGTAAATGAGTTTTCAAATGACAACACATTCCGGTAATAAAATGCTAGCTCCAGATTTTTTCTATATGATCACAATTTTATGCTTGTAATAGTTTCTTTTTTGATTTAGTTTAATTGTAAAAGATGACAAGAAAAAAATCCCGCTCTGTTTCTTTTGCTGGTTCATTTCAGATCAGAGGCATTATTTACCGAACATTTAGTAGCGTTCTGATCAATAAATGTATCACTCCTATATTGAAGAAGCTATATTGGAACATGAAATTAAATGTAACCAACTAGCTGCACTTTCGATTATAAGAATTAAATTTAATGTAAACAAAATAACCCATACAGCGAAATAGCGTCATAATATCTAGCGTATTTTTTGATGAGTTGTCACCGAGATGTCAATCACTGACTGACAGTTGTAAAGTTAAACTAATTTAAATACTATATGTATGACGACACTTCGTTGCTTACATGAGTTCCATTGTTAAGTTTATAGCCGCAAAAATTATTAGCTTTATTATAACGTTTTTGATTTTATTTAAAAGGCATTTGAGGTAAATACTGATAAAATTGTCTCTTTAACTCAATATTAAAAAATTACTCTACGTTTCAGAAACCGACGATGCCCTGGAAGGCAGTCTTGACTTCGAAGCACGTGTGGGCAACATTTGCAGCTCACTTGGGCAGTGGAGTAACATTCGTTTTCTTTTTCACCCAAGTGCCGACCTACATGCATGCAATTTTGAAAGTTGATGTTAAAAACGTAAGCCAACAGTTTTTTTGTGGTACAAACCTAAAATAGTTTGTTCGATTATCGGTATTATATTTGAATTAACTGCTTTTTAAACTCGTATAACTTTTGTCCATTTACTCCAGCCCTCACTTCTCCTTTCAACACCGCTGATTTACTACCCCCACACACTCACTACATGTTAGCTATAGCAATGGCAGCACTGGCCAAAACTGTGCATCATTTCTATAATCTGACTCTAGATCTAGACTCTAGCTCACTTCTGTATGACGAACTTAAGCATAATAGAGCGAGCACAGCAGTTAACACCTACCTTGAGTGGCCAGCACATTCTGACATGTAGCTTAACACCAAATTAGATAGTGACGTTGCTAGAGTTTCTTGCACCACTTCTTCTCCCAGCACCAACTCTTTAAGAATTTAGCGCTTTAAGAAAGCCTCTAAATCGAGCCAAGGCATCGGCCGACCTGGGCAGCCATCCGTTCAGCACGCTAACGTAAATCAGAAATTGACAGCCCAAGCCAAGGCTACCCATCTGGGGGCCTTTGGTGCAGTCAATTCACTCCGTGGGAGACGTGCCTTTGGCAATCCGCTCCCCCCCCCCACCACATCCGGTATGTTCCATTAGGTTTACTAACACACGAGACCAGTCAAAAAAAGAATATATATAAAAAACTGTCATAGTCGCATGGTGTGCGATACAAACAGAGTGCTATATACGTCGAATTATTTCGCTAACACAATTTTACAAGAAATATCGTTTGTAAATTTTTTTTAATTTATTATTGTTTTTTTATTGTCTCAGATAACATTATTTTGACCTACTACCCAAAAAAAGAAGGTACGCGGGTTTGGTCTTGATTTTATATCTTCTTACCTACGCAATAGAAAACAATATGTAAACATAAATGATACTCTGTCATCTGACTCCCTTGTGCGGATGGGTGTTCCTAAGGATCAATTTTGGCGAACCTTTCTGTTCCTGGATCTATATAAATGACTTGCCTCTGGTAGTGAGAGGCTGTCCGAAGTTGTCCTTTTGCAGATGACACTTCTCTCTGCTAAGAAATGACCATAACGTTGAGATACCAAATAGGCAATTGATATTGTGTCAAACTGGTTTGCGTCCAATAAGTTAGTACTTAACCGAACAAAACTAAATGCTTACGTTTTACTCTTTGTAAGTTGCCAGATTTTCAAAATATTAAAATTGACAATGAGGTCATTCCTTACGTAAGCTCTAATACATTTCTTGATTTCTATTGATTCCAAGATGCAGTGGGGAGCACTATTGACAAACTCTCTAAGAAGCTAAGTACAGCAATCTTTGCCATACGCAAGATTAGGCAGCTGACTGACAAGGCAACTGCAAAACTAGTTTATGACGCTTACGTTCACAGCCTTATTTCCTATGGATTATTATTATGGGAATCTGCAGCCGGTTTGAACACAATATTTATACTACAAAAACAGGCTGTTAGGGCAATCTACAATCTGGGTTCACGGAATCTTTACGTAATGTTTTAATAAAACTGAAATTTTAACTTTACCCTCTCTATACATATTTGAAAATATTATGTACGCGCCAAAATATTCATATATTTCTAAAAGATATTAGGCCAGCAGGGGTCGAATTGAGCCCCTAGAGCTACCCAGATTTAGACTGACCCGAACCAAAAATCTTCATGTATAATAGTATAAGAATGTATAATAAATTAAATGCCTGCCAAACGCAACTGAATGATTCGAGCTTTGTAAAGTTGTCAAAACAACGCTTATAGAAAAGCCTACTATTCTTATAATATATTGAGGACCGAGATGTGGAAATAGTTTATATTCTGCGCTTCCAAATCCTGGTAACTTAAAAAATGTATTGGTCAAATTTTGTAATTACTAATATTTAAAAAAAAAGGCCGCAGAGTTTCTTGCCGGTTCTTCTCTGGACGGGTCTGAGTTTGTGAACCTGTGGTAAATAGATAATTTTTGACGTGCATAAGTGCTCAAGAGAGCCTAAATTTAATATATGATTTTGACTTTGACTTTGACTTTGTACTCAAATCTATGATATATGCAGTAAACGCAACGCAATAGCACGTTGTTACCTGCTAATATTGCATAAAATAGTAATACGCTGTTAAAAGACGATCATATTGTTGTGTTAAAATTTTACTTGTTATTTTATTTTCATATATTATGTTTTGAAGTTTAACTCTTGTTGACGCGTATAAGCTTCGGACTAATCAAAAATCACGTTGTATTTATAATTAAGTTGACCTATTTTATTTACCAACTATATTACAATGTTAAAAGTTATTATTTTACCGTTCAAGTAAATTAAATAGACATCTAGGCTTTAATAGTAATAGTAAAAATAGAGAAAAGTTAAAAGAATGGATTTGAATTACTTTTTAACTTTTAAATAGAAAAAACATGTATCATAATGTTCTTAACATAATTGGATTGCATCGTTACATACATATTTTTTTTTATTACTTCTAGAGTGGCGTCCTATCTTCTCTACCATATCTAGCGTCATTTTTCTCAACTATTATTAACGGATATGTAGTGGATTTGCTAACAAACAGAAAAATAATTTCCATAAAGGCGTCGAGGATTGTGTCGAATTCAATTGGTAAGAAGTGAATAATTAATAACATGTATAAATTATAGTATTTTTTTTATCATGTAATAATTTTTGATGCCGCAGTTAAAAACGGCTCTTAAAAGTAAGCACGCTACTAAACACGTAAATACGATCCAATTAATATTAAGGTTTATGGACCAAAAATGTGAAATAAATTACTTCAGACAAATTTGTACAAAACCAACTAATTTTTCAGTTTTTAGTAATTCTTGTGTCTGATTAAAATATATATACCATGTTTTAGTATTTGCTTACAATTTTGCAAGTAATTTGGCTAACCTTATCATGTTATTACGAAACGATTGCAAAACTATCATGTTACTTGGTTATGTATAGTTCTGAAGTGTTATATTGGTTGGAAAATAAAATTGTTAAAATTTTCTTTGCAGGATGCATGGTACCCGCGGTATGCGTGGCAGTGGTTTCGTTTACGACCAATGTAACTTTGGCTGTTATGCTTCTTGTAGTGTCAATGATGTGTCTTACTTTGTCGCATACAGGATGGATGGTAAATTCAGTAGAAACTATCATAATACTTTATTTAAATACTAGCTATTACCCGCAACTTTGTCCAAGTGCAATAGAAGGAATGTCTCCGAGGTGTATTGAAATATATTTTATGGTATGAGATTAGCATGCATAATACAGATGAGGTGTTTTTATTGTATTGCCTATCATTAGGGACAAAGTTTTATGGCTTTCACTTCGACTTTAAAGAATTTTCATATTGACTTCCATTCCATTTCAACTCCAAGTACATCCTCGCATATTTAAAAAAGGCACTATTGGTTAAAACAACTCAAAACTGGCTTGTTTCGAGTATCTAAACAGTACATTTCATTCGTTTTATGTTCAACAGGGACAATTTTTCCATTGAGTTATCATCCCCTTTTTTTAACCATGGGAAATCCTCGTGGATACTTTCGCCTCTACGGGGAAGGCATTCAGGTTATGTGAGACTCTTACTCACTACAACCCCTGGGAACTCCGTCCCGGTTCGTTATTTGACGCAGTGTGGGATCACATTATTCCACATCACGAGTGTTTGCAATTGCGAACTCATCACAAGTCTTTTAGACCCATAAATAGCTTAAAGGTGTGGTGAGGGCACGCTATCCGTCACTCGTCCGTTCAGGTAGTGAAGGTCCCCGTATCCATTACCCCGTGCCCTCATAAAGGGCCAGGCGGCGGTCAAGCAACAGGCGCCTTCACCCCAGTCTCCTGCGGCGCATCCGTTGCGAGGTGGGTGTCCTCCCTCTCACGCTTCATCGCCTCTTTCTGAGGCATTACTCCCACAGAAAGACTCCAATGTCTTTCATGCTCTTTTCTCCCGACAATGGCTTTCACCACAGTCGGAAGTTTCACCTTTTTTTCAATGTTCAACAATGACGATTCCCATATAAACTTAATTTACTCGCGGGGCAAAAGGGTTTGTCGGACTTGCACCGACTAAACCACCATTTGTTCCTTCTTGGCGCCTTAGAGATGAGGTCACAGGAAGGTCACAGGTCTGGGACCCCACCAGAGCTGGCCGCCGAATCAGCTCAATCTCGGCCCTACGGCCTGCCTCCTCTGGCGCGTCGGGAGCTAGGGTTCCCAGCCCACGCAGGTCAAGTCTCCAGCCCTCACTGGCAGCTCCAATGTTAAGCTCCACTAGTTCCATTTCGGCCGCAGAAGGAGAAGATCTCGAGGACACCATGCCAAACGTCCCCTCCTCCTACGGCTCCTCCACACCACATCAGCGGTGTGGCCCCGCCGAGTTGCTTGACACTCCTCTTCCCACGCGACGCCTCCTTGGTTGCGAAGAACAGGGAGGGCAGCATACCTACCTCCTGCGACCCGTCCCTTGTACTCTCCAAAAGCGCATCCAAAGCGGGCTTGTTCAACCCGCTTGGAGCAGCCTTCTCCTCGGCCGGCATTGTAAGACAGGCCAGCCAGGTTCCTCTTAGCTGCCCCGCGGCTGGGCTGGCCGCAGGTACTGAGTACGACTACCGCTACGACAAAGCGAGAGCCTGTTCGGGGGGATATTACCTTCCCCTATTTCAACCCTTTCAACCACTTTTATCGCAAAAATCTAATTGCCTAATTATAAAATGTATTAAAGAGGCAAATATCTAAAGGAGTTTTTTGCTTTTTGGTATTGTCGCAGCAAATTGATTTGTATTATAAACCAACCATCATTTTTTAGGTGAATTATATGGATCTAGCTCCGAATTTCAGCGGCGGATTAATGGCTACTGGAAATACCATTGCTAATGCTTTCATAGTCTTAATGCCAGTTTTAGTGTCTAAAATCGTAATTGATATTGTAAGTATTCTTTATTCGGAAATCGTATCGTAATATTAATATATTTTTATTAAAATAGTTATAATTAAAGTCACGCTTGCCGTACAGGCTATTTGAATATTAAAAAAAAGGTTTATTTTGCGAAATAATTCGTAATTTATAACGAAAACCATTAATTCAAAAAAAGATATTAACGTGAAGCGTTGGCTATGCACTTACTTGCAGCTGATCTTACTGAAATGCAAATTTAACGTAACATTACTTCATTCATAGGTTCAGACGATTTGACAGTACATGTAATATATCACTATTTCACAGACTAACGCGTATCAATGGCGTATAATGATGTTCGTAATGGTCGGACTATTTGTGGTGTCAAACACGATATTTGTCACATTCATGTCAGCTGAAACTCAGGACTGGAATGAGGCGACAGATGAAAAACAAGGTAAGCGTGGAATAAATAACCCAACCACTAACTAAGATAATATATTTATGTATCACAACTATAAACCTTTATGGTGCCAAAAAAAACGTAGAGTGTTCGGAAGTTTTGAATATTGTAAACATAGTGGTGGAAATATGCATGTTGAAATGTATATAGCTTACTAATGCAACAACTGACTCGTAGCCTAGTGGTATGGGCGTGTGCTTAGAAACCGGAGGTCGTGATTTCTAATCTTGCGGGGACTTAATAAATTTTAATTTTTATTTCCTAGTTGGTAAGGGCAATTTGGGCCGATCACCAATTATCTGAAAAGTAAGATGATCGATGAGTCGGATGGGAATGTAAAAAGTAGGTCCACCTGCCAACCCGCATTGGACCAAAGTGGTGGGATACGGTCCAAAACCCCGTATGGACTCCTCCGTATATAAGGGGAGGCCTATGTCCAGCTGTGGACTCATATGTCGTCATAGTCTGATGATGATAATGATGAATGCGACATTTTGATATAATTTTTTTTATGAAAAGATTATCAACACATTTTACTGTTAAATTTTGTACCTTATTATTGAATATAAAGCTAATTGTTCAAAGAAAACAGTGATATGTGATGAAACTGAATATATATAAGAGAATATGTAAATGTAAAAATGTGGAATATTGTTCATAGGTGCCAAATGTAATGTGGTTACTGGTTTGTAAATAGTACATATATTTAAATTAGGATGTTGATTTTGACTTATGGGTACTTTTTTATTTTACAGATGACCAGAAGACATGATTAAAGGACGTTTTTGTCATAGAATAAAAATTATCGTAAGAATATATTTGTTTAATTGTTTTGAGTCTTTAAATAAAACAACGTGATAAATATTTTAAAAACACGGTGATAGTCCTGAACCGCTTATAACCCATAACTCGTAACTTGCAGTTTTATCACTAGATAATCATTATCATATTAACGACTCAATCTCTCTGCGGGCCATGTCCCAAAATTCAATGATAAAAATGCATCGTAGGGTAGACCTGCTCAATATAAAAATATATCTCTATTTGTTTTGAATTAAAAATTATTATTTGATACTTTTTGATAATCAATTTTCAATTAGTTTGTAACAGAAACCTAGGAAGCACTAGCCTATCGCGATCCCAAAGAGTAAAATAAAAAATGTAAAAACACTAATGAAAATTAACGTTTTCCGTAAAATTTTGCATGATTTCCAATTTCAGTCACTTTCACTCATCATGATGTAAAAAAAAGTACTGACATTGCTATGGCAAGTATTTTAAAGAATTTTTACAACTATCCAAGATTTCAAAATAGTAAAACTTCTTTAAAATAGTACTTTAGAAAAACTGTTTTTTTATTATTATTGTAATAAAAAGAGTTTTTTTTACGGTTGATAAAATCACTTTTACTATGTGCCGAAAAGGGATATGGTTGCGAAATGTGCGTATTCAGTAAATGAAATTCCTAAACGTCACTAACTTTATTCATGCCACTACAGGCGAGTGCAACCACTATGCCAAGGGAGTGTCCACTACGATTTTTATGGTCGAAAGAAATGACCTGCAAAAAAGATAGCTATTTAAACCTTTACAACAAACATAGTTGGGTAAATGAAATCCGCACAAATAAAAATTAAATAAGAAAAGTAATTGCAAAACACGTGGTTTTAAAATGATGGCTGTCCAACTCACTACGTCCGTCATGGCCGTGAATATTTAAACTAAGAGTATCCAGGGCGTGGGATCGGGTGACTTTATCCTGTCTTATGATCACTCAGTTCTTCCGACCTAAAATACCTAAATTTAATATAGACGAACTTTGACAAAAATCAGACAGGCTGCGGGCCATATCATAATAGTAGAATTATAGCGACTCATTAAAAGATTATTTAATAGATAGATGATGTCGTGTCTGCGTTGACTTTTATTGTTTAAAACCTTAAAATAAAAAAAAACATCGATGTTAACAATCAGTCATCAGATATAAATAACAAATATCTAATATATATATAAAACGTGTTTATTATAATATATAACTTGTCCTATATTTTTAAGAGAAACGTTACGTATAGAAACAGCACGCGAAAATTAAATTTAAGATATATTGAGAAAGGCAAAGAGATTTTTTACACCGCCGAGCTTGATAGTGTTTTTAATGACTAACTCGACAAAAGTACATTATGCAAGCAGGGCGGCGAGTTGAAACTATCGAAGTCAAAACATGTATTCCAGTCAACAGCCATGATTTGTATATTTTAGTATAAGGGATCGGGTATTCGCTCGGCGATTAATCAAACGATCCAACTCGTATAAAAGTGAGTATTTTTCTTAATATTGGAAAGACTAAGGCGCGGCACAAAATAGCAGGTATAATTAAGAATAGCAGACGGTTTAAGAAAAGAAAAGAAAGTCAAGCAATATTTAAAAGCAACATACACTACCCGTAAGCATCGGGTTCAGATTGGCACGACTTCGTCGAGATAAAGATCGGACTGCCTGACGTAGCGATCAGTATGCGTCGCTCAGCGCGCAGGATCGAAGTGAAACCGGTTTCTGCCGATCCAGCGCCGGTATTAAATATATATTCAAAAATTTACGTACCTTCTTCCACTTTCTCCAAATATCAGTTACTGTTATTAATTATCTATCTAGTAAAAATAATGAATAGGAGTAAACTTTAGAAACAAAATAATAGTTAGACAAACTGTAATAAACATTTATAGACCTACATAATTACTAGGTGTTTTCCTATTGCCAACGTCAGTTTCGGGTACATTACGGTGTGTGTGAATGTGTATCTGAAATCAGTATTTGTGTGTTTATGTTAAGGTGAGGATCGCTTACAATATAGGCTGGTTTCAAGCGATCTATAGATACAGTGATTTCGCTACCTTTCACCAGTAGCGTGAATACTTACTCTCCATATAAACTTCAAACAGACCAGTGTAAGCTGTTTTAATAATCCGTCTATTGTGTCGTCTCACATGAGCACGTCAGAAATGTGATGATAAGGCCTTGAATACAAAACAAGGACGTTTGCCACCATGATATGACGTTGGTGAAGATTGTAAGCTCTATTACACCTGTTGCAGTCGGGTCTTATAATCGGTTATATCCAACGTTCCTCCTGACTCGAGTCAAAAAAAAATCACCTGATAACCGTATAGTTTTACCGTATACCAGCTCCGCTGAAGAAGCTTTCAAGTCTCCTTTAAAAGCAGCACGAACCCCTAATAAAACAAAAGGGAGTGATTCGACCCAATTATCACTAGCGTGGCAGATAATAGCGGCTTTTGGCTAGCGATGAAATCTCTAATGAGTCCGTTACAAGCAAGATGGTAAGCGGTGGTCTTCCTGTACTGAAATCCTGCTATCAGCGATAGTCGCTCAAATAAAGCTGATTCAAACTTTTTGCCGCGGTCGGTGACTATGTCATACGGGCGTCCAAATCGGGCATTCAATCCGCTTATTAAAGCATTATAGTATTGCTTCTGGCACACGCGTGAGTCGGTAGATGACGGTGAGGCAATATCGATATCCTTGAGACATGGGTAACGGCTATAAGATCGATGTGAATAAAGGTAAACCGCCCGTGGCAATACAAATGTTCCTACCGGTGCAGATAGGTGACGGGTAGCTTTTGACCGTTGACAGGGCAGACAGCAACGTACCCATTCTCTGCACTGCTTCTTTAAGCCTGGTCATACAAATCTGTACCTGCTACCGGCAAGTTGATCACATCAACTTGCTGGTGGCTCCAGCACGTGGTTGACTTAGATTGTGTAGGTTATTGAACACTTGTCGATGAAACTTGATGGTTATAAATGGTCTCATTGTTCCGAGGCTGTGATCACAATAGACATTATAGCGTGGAACCTGGTAGTTCTACTTATCTAAGTTAAAGTGAAATGTTAGCGTTTGAAAGCAACATTAAGTCACAGTCTTCTTTTTGGCTATCACTAGCTTTGCTAGATCCACCGACTGGGTAATTTCCTTCACAAGCGAAAGCATGTCTGCGACGAAATTGCCTTTTCCGGAAATGTGTCTTATATCGGTGTTAAATTGAGCTATTAGGTCAGAAACTTTCTGGGTGAGCAATGATCTTTGCGTTAAAGAATGCATAAGTAAGTGGTTACGTAGTCTAGTGGTATGGGCCTCTACCATATGCCTAAGTTATTTCACGCCTTCAAGGATAGTTAGTAATTCTCTATAGTAAAGAGAGTACTTGACCTGTGCTGGACTCAACTTTCGCGAGAAAAATGCAAGTGGTTACCACGGCATGGCTATGGCTTTACCCGAATTCAGTAACCAGCCCTACTTTTGCGTCGCACTCTGGATAAGCAAGTGCTTTACTTGCCTTGCTAAGTCCCTCTTTGCATGCATTAAAAGCATCCATCTCTACTGGTGTAAATTTGATCGGATGCGACCCCTTTACTGAGCCTGAGAATAAAACATATAGGAGTTTGAATAAGAGCTTTTGATTAAATGACCGTAAAAAATAACCATTCCTAGAAAACGACACAGCTGTCTTATATTTTTGGCACTGGAAAGTTCCTTATTGCTTCCACTTTGGACGGCAATGGCTTCGTGCCACCGGCGGTTATTGTTTAACCTAAGAAAGTCACCTGAGTACCGTAGTCACCTCCGCAGACTTCTGTATAATCTGTCGCATCGTAAATATGTGGTCTATGGTACTAAAGCCTTTTTAGATTCCAGCCTGTCCTGACATGACATAAGAAGATTATAGCCGCGTTGTTTCCATAAAGTTAGAGAGTTTTTGGGTTTTAGACTTGCAGTGCAGATTCTGTAAGGCACAGAACCTAGTACCTACAGTATAGACAGTATCCACAAGCTTAGCGTTAATATCGTCCACAGTGCTGCAAGTGTCTAGGCATGGGAAGTGATTATTAAGCTCGAGCTTGGGCTTGAAACGGACGTAGCATGGACTTAATCAGACGGAACCTTTCCAGCCTAATGCCTATATTTTATGTGCCTCTTACAATTCGGTGATCACTGCCAGTTTTTACCCTTGAGATCACAGAAACATCATTAAATATTTAAGTCAATCACGTTTTTGACGGAACCGTCGGGGTTAATCCGCTCCTAAATCCACTTCCTGTGGGGCTGCTTTTAATGACAGAATTTATCATAAATAGTTTTTCTTTCTTCATAAAATCAGACACATGTTGTGGGTTCACATACCCTTGGGTTCTGTTGCCCTACTCTGAAAATGCCTGCTCTCTTTAGCTTATCGCCTTTCTTTTTACCTAGTTTTGCGTTCTCCGGGATTTCTCCGACTTTTATGGAGGTGACCTGTGGGGCATTTTTGCGCTACCACCTCAGCCACCTCCGTCTTTTCAACAGAATCATCCAGGCCCGAGATGCGAAGATCTGCGCGCTTCGGCCTGGATATTGTAACACCTCTGGGCCACCAATTGGCGAAGCTTTTCTGCCAATTGACTGGCCTCTCTGCGCTGGTGGCCCTCGTAAACTGGAGGATTCGGCCTCAAATGCCGCATGGGAACCGGAGGCCATCTATGTCAATGTCCTCCAGATTAAACCTTATCTTGGCATCCTTCTGGATGCCAGAATAAGTGACCTTTTCAGCTGCGCCCAGCTGCAGCTTTATAACACAGCCGACGAGCTAGGGCCTTTAATTTCGGCACCCTCCTCGTTGTCGTTGCCACCTTGGGCCAGCGCTAGGCTTGCAGTTTTACGGACCCGTGCACCGTCCGTGGACTGCTCTGGTGCCGCCGTTTTGCTGCCACTTGCGTGGCGCCGTTGCACACTGGCCAGAGTTAGCCTGGGGCCCTTTTTTCCTTCTTGGCCTGCCCTTTTGAGAAGACTTGCAGGGCCCATCCTTCGGCGTCGTGGTCCTTTTGTCACTGAGGGCACCGGTGCTGCACAGGTGGGGCCGCGGGTATGGTAGTGGGTCTCACCACAGCCGCAAATGTGGACGCCGCCTGTTTGTCGGTGGCGAGTGGGGCGGAGCCGCTTCTCCGGCGGGAGGCGGTCTGCTATGTCATCGCGGTGGGCCTGAAACATAGGGCTCACCATGTCCATGATGAGGCGCTGTAGGATTTCCTCTAAATCTCCAGGCAGTCCCTCACTGTGGACATCCTTAGTCACCGCAGCCCTCAGCTGCTGGTTCTTACTTCGAGGGTCTCAGACGCCACACCTCCTCTTCGAGGGCTTCCACTCGCTACTAAGGCCTTTTTGTCGGCCGAGTACTTCCGTATTTCTGCCGACTGGTGGAGCGGCTTATTACCTCCACTGACTGTTTTACGGCGGAGGAGCACTCTTTTAGGGCACGTACGTAAGTGCCTTCAGGTTGCCGGATCTTGTGGCAACCTGGGAGGTGATGCTCAGATTTTTTAGCGCCATCTCCTTTGCATCCTCCGCCGTAAAAGCATCCTCCTCTACGGCTTCTTGCTCCCTCCGGCTGTGTCCTCCCTAGTGCGCTTCCTGAAGAATTTCAGGGGAAATTCCCGCGCCTTCACCAACGAAGAGCCGGCCCTTACCTGCTCCGCACCTCTCCTTGCACCCGTCTCATCGGAGTCCATTTTCTCGTCGAGTTCGTTTTTCGTTTTCCTTTCGTTTTTGTTTGATTTTAAAAATGTGGAACGCTTCATGATTTTTCGTGTCATCCTTGCGCAGAGGCCATGCTAATATTCTCTGTATCGTATCAATTTTAGTATATGTAATGCCGAAGCGAGTACTCTTCGGATAATCCTATTGCATCCCATTGCAACTTGTTTACCTCAACTTCCAGCTCTGTTATCCGCTCGTCAGTTCTCATGCCGTGCGCCCTGACCCAAAGGTACTAGTCGTTATTTTAAGCTCATCTAGCTCTAGTCCCTCCCAGACTAGTCGAAGCAACCCATGTGAAGCAATGGAGCAAGCAAAAAAATACGAATGTGAAGTGCCGCAAACTGCAAGTTACATAAGCATCTTCCATTACAATTAATCTGAAGCAAGCAGCAGATCACTGCTGCAGTTTTTTTTTAAGTAATTGTCCTGAAATCATATTTCAATGAAGTCACCATGGGCAAAGAGAGATAAGTGCTATAGTTTATACGTTCCCGTTCGCTTTCAAACTTATAACACCATGATTGAAGGTCGATTTCCAATATTCTTTTTTACAAGGATTTGCCTGCGAACAGATTTTATTCTTGTAATCATAATAAATTGTTCAATTTTCAACTTATTGTCACAATATAATTTTATTGCATAATATTTGTCTATTATATGACAGTATCAATAAACTGTTATCTAAAGGCGCCAGTGAAAAGTAGCGATATCTATAAGTAGTTTCATAAATTTAGTAGTTAGTTTATAAAGTAGGTGTAAGAAATTTTGCACAGACGGTGCGTTGTTACTTCTATACGCTGTTTAAAATCGGCCAAATTAACTTTGTTTGTTCTCAGAATTTTAATTGACTTGGTTATCTTTTATTTACGTCATTGTACAGTCCCTCAATAACTATTTTATTAACTTATTAACAATTATTGTAACGTTCTTGGCCTCCTTTGTCTGTAAAATACGAGAATTCAGATTGTAAACGTGATTATTGTGCAATATTGTGTTTGGACATCTAGTTGTCACTGCGCCGGTAACGTCTTTCTATTTAAATTTAGCGTATTGTTCCTTTATCCTCTTCACGTGCTCATTTGATATATATTCTTACCAAATTCAAATTTTAATCTACTTAAAAAAAAAAAATATGACCTGCAACACCAAGGCCGTCAGGTTGAGGAACAGCTCCATTTGGCGCTTAAAGAGTTAAAGGAGCCAAAATGCAATGTGAGCAATTGCTGAGGGAAAGGGATGGTAACGAAAGGAACCTTTGCAAATTATTAATAGACATCTTACATCAAAACAAGGCTAGCTCAATTACATCTCAAATTATTTAGCTTTACAAGAGCAAAATAATAATTTGCAAAGTGTAGTCGATGGGTTTGACCAATGTAGGGGTTAGTATGAGTTAGCTCTCGGCCTCACCTCTAAGCTCAAGTCTCAATTGAATGGGGCTCATAAAACTACCTGCATTTTAGAAACTAAAACCAGAATTTAAAGACTAATCAAACCCAAGGCCTGTATTGTGAATTAGTAGGAGAAGTACCGAATATGATATCCTCAGTTTTAAATGTTATAAATAATGTTGGCGCTATAGATCTGACTGGTGATAACTCAGAAGACTGCCACCCAGGTATCAGCAGGAAAAAGCAGAAGAAATTTAATAAAATAAACAAATACATTAGAAAGACTGAAAAATTGTTAAAATATAGGCGTAGTATCTGCAAAAATTATGGTAAAATATGTAAAGACAGGAATTTACTTAAAGATAAAATAAACTTGTGTTATAATGAGGCTAAGACAGCTCAGCTGTCTCATGAGGCTGCTGTCAGTACGCTGCAGGCTGAGATTGCATCTTTAATGCAATCTTTAAATGTTCTCTCAAAAAAATATGAGGCATCCCAGAGGGAAATTTCAGAACACATTCTGGCTATGAATGATCTTGTAGATTTGTGTAAACATAATTCTGACAGATTTGATTCCTTGACAAGAAATTGTGTATGTGACTGTCAAAGCATACAAAGTCATTCAGAGCTGAAAGTTGCTAAGCCTTTGTCTCAGACTGTAGCGTCTCACAGTGGTTAAGACACATCAGAACAAATTTCCTCTAAAAAAATAAATTAAAGTATACACTGATGAACTGAGGAAAATATGGGCTCATTCCTACTAGACAAGTGTTCGGGGAATCAATATCTAAGATCTGTATGCCTGGAGCTACTTACCTACATAATAATGAGAAAATTTTGACTGATACAATTTCCCCAACACTATTTTAATTACTTTGATTGGGGAAGGGAAATGTTAATAGACAAAACCTACTGTACTATCAAGAAAAACAAAATAAACTAAATGTAAAGAATGTAATACTGTTCACATTTCCTTACCTTAAAGAGTTGCACAGGAAAATAATAATAGATATAAGCTTAACAATTATTTTAAGACTTCAAATTATTTGTTATTTTAAAAATGACATAAAAAATAGCCCGCTGAGTTTCTATCGCCGGTTCTTCTCAGGTCTAAGGCGTCCTTTTCAGGATCGGTGGTAGTGTGTTTGACAATCAATAAGCTAATGTAAACTTGTATATTGAATAAAGATACTTTGAATTTTGACTGCCTCCGTAGCCTAGATGGTATAGTGCGTGTGCCTTAGAAACTGAGGGTGGAATGTTAGAATCCTCGGGACTCAGACAAATTTTCATTGTTGTTTCCTAGTTGGTTAGAAGCAAGTTGGCCGATCACCCAATTGTTCGAAAAGTAAGATGATCCATGCGTCGGATGGGTATGTAAAAAGATCGTCACCCACCTACCCGCGATTTGGACCAGCGTGGTGATCAGGTCCAAACTCCTAATGGATGGTGTTAGGAGCCTATGTGCAGCATGGACATCACAGGCTGATGATGATGATGATGATGATGATTTGAATTTTGAAATTTTGAATTTAATTTTAAGTCACTCAATGCTAGGAGGGAGTAAGCTGTGACTTTACAAACAGACATTCTTTCATATTTGTTGATCTATTTCTTTTCGATGGTAGGTTCTTATTACAATATAATTTTTGGTTGCTAGTGCAGGGCAACTCCGGAGATTCGGATGTGTTCTTTCGTTAGACTTGTTACAGGAAGTTGGCTTTTTGTTATTTAATACGACTAATTTATCGTATTTAATAAATGCGGTCTTGCCATCCCTTTTTATTTTGTAGTACTTCTGCAGTTACTTACGTTTTTTTAAAAACATTCAATTGGTAATCTTCTTTAATGTAATACGCTTTTTGAGGCTTATTTATTTTTTGTTTTTTAATTCTATAGCCCAAAGTGGCAAAAATGATTATTACTGGCCTTATTTTGTCAATTTTCTATCCTAATCTTCCAACAGCTTCAGTACTGTTTTTATCGCACGAGACATTGCAATAAGTTTTAATTATATTAATTATTATCTTCTTAACTCATCGTAGGATCTCTCGCATTCTTCCACTCCAAACATGACAAAATTTTTGCGCCTTATATATCTTTTCATATTATTAATTTTTTCGTTTTGTTCCTACATTTCTTTTTCTAAAAGTAATACTTCTTCCGTGATGTACTATTGGGACTCCAAGTGACACCTTTTAATAGATGCCGTTGTTATGTTAAATAGTTGTTGCTAATTTTTTTGTGTTTAGTTTTTATTTGTATTTTTTAAGAGTAAATTTTTCTTGTTAGCTTTTAATTTAACATAATTATCAAAAAATTAATATAGACAGAGTTCAGAACGTCGGCTTTATTGATAGAATTAGCACGAATCGTTAACCAACTGAGCCACCGAGTAACGCAGTAACGGTGTTGAAAATGCACTCGTATTCTTGTTTGTCCAAAGTTCAATGGTGACAAATTTGGTGACAACCAAAGCAAGTAACTCAGCACACTTTGTTACGACTTTTAATTTAAATGTTTTTACACTTTCACTTAGAACTACTGCTAATTAAATACTGATTCTAAACACCATTTTTAACAAGAGTTGTAATTGCATTTCCAACTACAAAGAGAAAAAGAAAAACAGTAAACCAAATAAATTGTAAAATTATGATATTAACCAGAATAAATAAATATAGCTTTTCATCATAAGAAAAGAGTTTAGTCAACAGGGTAAAGAACCACGTGACATTTGTCCTTTGTTATTTTGATAAACTTCGACCAACTCAATCCGTATTTTTTTGGATTTGTTACCTTAAAAATATTTTATTATAACAAGTGAAATTTTGCAAAAACTTCACTTCTAATTTTTTACACAATTTTTAATCAAATTTATTTTGTATTTTGTTTTAATTATTGAATTGTCATCGGCTTTTAAATAGTATGGTAAATTTAGAGTTAATCCGGCATTCTAAATGGTTCAAAATCATGTTTTTAAAGTCCGTTACTAACATACATATGTAGCTAATGAAAGCATTTAAAAAGTTAAAAACCGTAATGGATTGAAATCAAAACTAATTAACTGCATTGAGTCATTTTGCAAGGAAAAGAGGCATATAAAAAGGTTTTTATCTGTTCTGCAGTTTCTTATACTAATCTATCTAGCAATATTTGTTTGAACCTTCACTGTCTCGTGATGGTTTGAGTATGTTGACGCAGCATATTTTCCTCGTGTTCGGTTATAAATCTAATAGAAAAACGAACATTGCTTGATGTTTGCCCTTTTCCTTATCTTATAGTACAAACATGATACGCTGCTGAATACCGCTATCATTTGGCGTATACCAAACAAAGGAACGCCTGTTCAATTGTAGTCGATATCCCATATATGTTTTGATGAGGATTAGCGTTAGTTCTTAGCCAATTGTAAATAAAAGAAATAGGAAGGTCTAGTGGGATTTGCATTCATAATTTGTACCTTTTTTATTATTTAAAATCCACTTTTTACGGGATTTACGCGTTTATTGCATATGTTTGTGACCGACCTCCCAAAAAAAGGAGGTACTCAATTCTTAGTGTATGTGTTTTTTAAAAATATGTTACCTTGTTGCTTCGCTGCAACTATTTCTAATTTATAATAGCTGACAATCTTTTCATAAGTAATAAATATGTAGAAATTTTAATATTTATAGTGGCGTTCAACTTTGCTTCAACTGTTTTTTTTTTTAGAAATTCGAAGCTGTATTGTAAAAAAATGGTTTTAAAATTATGATTTAAAGCATTAGTCCATCGCTGGCCACTAATCTTTGGGCAGCGTTTAAATCCCGCATTAAAAAAAATAACTAGTTATCTTTAAAGCCGCCCACAAAGCGATTCGATTTTTTATTTGTTATATACACGGTATATAAAAAGTAAAAAAGATATAACACCGTAAGCGTTGGTTACCAAAGTTAGGTGCCATTGATCAAAACAAGTGACAGTCGGAGCAAGCAAGGTCTAGAGAATTTAGCGGGCGGGGTAGGACTCCTCTTTCAAGGTTGCCAAGTATGATTTCATAACTTTTGCAACAGAAAATCAAGCAAAATGCTGTAAAATCACTTTATTATATCTCTGGTTATATTGCGTCCATTTGTCCTTCAATGCTTGGCTCAAATCGCATTAACTGCGTGAATTAGAAACTAATAATACACTTGGCCTGACTAACCCTTCAAAATACTTGACGTCAAAATCACCGTTCGAAACCAATCTCGGTCGCTCCTTTCCCTAAAAACGGTCTTACCGTAGGTGATTTCGGTCTTATGATTTGTTTTCTAAATTTTCGTTTTGAATTATACGAAGTATAAAATATGTTATTTATATTTATTGTATGTATGAAAATACAGTAAGTATTTTAGCCAAAAGTATATTTTTAACTTTTTATAATAAAATCTAACGTATAGTTTTACAGTCTATGTTTTTGAAGTGAAACTTCTTAATCAGGATTGGAAAAAAATTTAGTATAAAATTTTTTCGTTACGCGTCACATTTTTCCGTTACGCGCCATCTTATATTTATCACGTCATTATAGAGCGATAGTCATATTCGATATTAATAAGCCATTATAACACAAATATATAATAACGACATCAATGACAGTAATAATTCTATTACAATTAATGAAATTCAATAATAATCTTTGTAGTAATAAGCTAAGATGAAAAATATGTAGAATTTGTATTTATGTCTATGATAATAAAAGCCTTTTATTAAACTTTATCTAATTTAACTTTATTTAACCAATTTCTGTAAAGTTGCATATAGTAAATAATTTTTTGAAAAATAACGTCATAAAGAAGTTTCACTTCACTTCTTACGAGTGTACGCTAGTACACGCACACATTTTTTAGTTTAACTGTAAAGTAGAGTAAGCCTTTTGAAATAATTCGCGTAAAAATGCTACACATACTGTTAGTAGTAGTATACTATTACATATTTATTACATTGTATAAACAACAATTCCATTTATAGAACGTTCCAAAAGCATTGACTGGATAAACGAGGCAACTTCGCACGGTCTAGGCTAGTAAATAGATAGCGTTTAGCTCTGCATTTCTTATCGGCAGAGCGTATCTACATTTACATCGAGTAAAACTCTGTTTGCTACTTCGCTGACAAATAGTAATAATCATTATACGTGCACGTATAATGATTATTACTTATTCGCTGCGTTTTGCAACGTGCTATGTCATTACGTTCCCCATCACAAATTTTATATACATGGACAACTGTGATTTTTAGAGTAAAATATGAATTAAATTTTTTTGAAATCCACAATCAACGAAACACTTAAGGAATTATCAATGCGGATCTTTACTTCTAAGTGAGAGAGATGATACAAAAATCAAGCTTTGGTTTTATTAAAGACGATGGAGTTGATACATTTAGACATTTAAAATTGAAAAAAGCCTATAATTTTTAAACTTTTTCTAGCTTCGACAATTTATCACAAGGCGATAAGAAGTAATTTGTTGACTTAACAATTCTAATTATAACTAGAAGCGATATTTGTTGTTTATTAATGAGATTACAAAGCTAAACATTATATGTACCATTTTTTGGTGTACAGTGCTGGAAAAAATCGTTTCATTTAATTAAATTATTTTTTTATAAATTTTTGTCTATCCGTTTTGTCTAGCTAATCTCTGGAATGGCTGGTTCGATTATCTTCTGAATTTCCCGCGGCATCATTGCCCTGGTAGTATATGAGCATGTATCGTATTAGTGCTGTCGTAATGAAACGATTTAACAATTTGGAATTGTATATAGAGCTTTTGAACTTGAATAAAATTATATTCGCGCTTGTATACTAAACGTGACAAAGTATTAATTTCGTAGTATAAAAACAGCATACTCTTTATAGGTACTAAAGTCATAGCTAAAATAGATTAAATTTGCTTGTGTGACGATACATTTTGTTTAGTTAACGATTATATTTAAGCAGCTACTGACGATTGTTTCATACACTATTGCTTTAACAATGGAACCGTTAAAAGTGTCTTCTGCCAATTAATAGTATCTGGCAATATAATTAGTAATTAAAAAAAACATTTCATTAAAATACAATCTTCGCAACAAACATCTGTTAACGGTTATTTAAAGCTACGTTCGTTCTAAAATTTCGCATGGTAATCATGTCTGATACCGATTATAAAAAAGTTCCATTGGACGAAAAGTTTGGTGAGCTAAAGATTCTTAAGCTTTTTATGTTCAACTTTTCAATAATATCTCAATGTTACCATACCAGTTAAACAGCATTTAACGTTAATCATTTTATTTATTTTAATACTTATGTTCTTCGTCTATAGTATTTGGTACTTGATAAAACAATCGATGCTTTAAATTACGCGAATACTACACATTATTTATTTATATTTTAACTTCTGACCTATGGAATACTTCCCAGTGGTCGTAGTCACTTTTAAAGTATTAATATTGATAAGCATAATTAGACAATACTGCTTTAGTAACGTCAAAAAAACGCCTGACACATCAGATTGACCGCGTGACCACGGTCACTGGAAGTGTTCGAAACTTAAGGACCATATTAATATTAATAAATATGCTAAAAACTAATAATATAAACAAAATAACCGTGCGCTTACAAGTAATATACATTTATGGTAACGTTGTAAAATAATAACGTTCAAAAAAAGGTTCATTTTGAAATTATTATTAATTTCTTATTGCAGTTTCGGAAAATTCAGAAGCTGGACACCATTACGGTCTTGGAGTTCGTCATGTTCAAGCTTTTCTAATGTTTATAAGCTTAACTATGGGTTATATGGCTCGAGCGCATCTTGGAGTAACTATAGTTGCTATGACAGACACAAGTAAAGCATTGATCAGAACAACACACCAAAGAATAGAAGAGAATACCGATATTTCATACAACGGGACAAATAATATTGTTGGACTTTTTAATAAAAGTATTATTAACGAAGTAAATGACAGTATTTTCGAGGATATTACTGATGACAATTTGGGTGTATATAAGGTAAGTAAATTTATAGACCATTTTAATATATTTTCGATGAATTCTTAAACCGTACCCCCAGTTCAGGAGTGATTTGACAGCCATCATCATCTTAATCAGCCTATAATAGTCGACTGCTGGACATAGGCACTCCTTATACACCCCAATCCATTAAGGGGTTTTGGACCGTATCCAACCACGCTGGGTCAATACGGGATAATGGGTGGGCCGCCTTTTTATATGCCCATCCGACGCATGGATCATCTCACTTTTTAGACAACTGGATGTTCAGCCCAAATTGCCCTAAGCATCTAGGAGAACAAAATGAAATTGAACATGATTTCAAGTTTAAAGCCACATAGATTTCGCTAAATAAAATTATTAAAGGTGTGTTCAAAGTATGAGTATATTACCTTTTATATGAATAAATAAATATTATTTATATAAATGAAGCGTAAATATTTAGCCATTGTTCAATATTAAGTAGGGTATACTTACAGTTATTACGATAAGTGTAACGTTGGAACTTACTGCCGTTGCACTCGTGATAAGATAACTTATTAAAATATCCATTTATTTCTTTAAAAATGTATACTTAAGAAAAAAATTATAACATTAAAACCTTTCTCTTAATTGCTGTAGTAAATAGGAAAAATTTATGATAAGTGAAGAATAGGAAATAAAATAGACTTACATTTTAATCATTAAAAAATTTAATGTACGCTGTTTCTTTTTCTTACCCATTTTTCGGAGGTGGCAAAACCGTGAAATAAAAAAAAGAATAATGTCTATTCATTGAATACTTTTGATAGATGTTCGATGTAAATTTAAAAACTGCAACTACTACTTAAGATTTGCTCACATAATTATCTTGATCACATTATTCAGGCAATAGTCAAAAAGTCAATGTCAAAGGGTTTAAACTCACAGCCTCTGGTTTTATAACAAACAGAGAATAATAGTTTGATTATTAACAAATAACGGTTAGCTTTAACACGCTATTTCCGCATGCGTAGAAATAGAAAATGTTAATGTTTATGGTAAGTAGAAAAAAAGACTTTTAGGGTTTTATCATGCACAAGGTTGTTTAAGTATTTACACTTATACCATTATTACTCGTGACGCCTTTACTTTATTATTTGCATAGAAAGAGAGACAAGTCCACCTGATGGAAAGTAGTCACTAACGCCCTTTGACAATGGCAATATCAAGCGTATCACCCTACGCGCTGCTAGCCATGAGACGTAAAATGTTACGTCTCGTTTACCCAATAAATACACTGGTCACGGTACCGTTCTGATCGGAACACGAAATTGTTTTTAAACGACCGCTTTGCGGCATGAATACGCACCGCGTTGGTCCTGCCTGGACCTATCATCTCTTAATTTTAACGTAAAATCATGTCAACTCGGTAAATATAATTGCCGACTATTATGCTAGGCGCTGATTACTTTAATCTTAGCATAACAATCTAAGTCTATACTATACGTCCCAATATTTATACCTATAAACAACTAGAATTACTGCTAGCGAGTGGTAACATCACCGACATTCTACGATTGATTTCATTTCATGTAGGAACATAAATATGTACGAACTTTGGACCATCCACGCAACAGTTGTAGACACATCCGATAAGTTTTAATGTACTTTGCCTCTACGGTAGCTCTAGATAATATTGACTAAATGATTACATCACTTACAGAGACGTCAAAACGTAATATTTTACAAACAATTGGATGAAAAACTGTCCCAATATCTGTTCTTTTAATTAGATGGTAAACTTTTAACAGTAAATAAAATATTAAATCTATTTTATGACGGCGGTTTCAAACACAATGATATACCGACTTCTCCCATCCCATACTGCATGTTAACATGGACGTTAGAATGAGGCCTAAATGTCGGGAATAAACGCGAAATATCCATTTATAATAATGACGTTATTAAAAATGATGATGTTAATTAATCTGAATGATTAATTAGTAATCATCATTCAAGGAAACAAAAAATAATGAGTTTAAAGAAACTGAAAAAAGTTGAAACCATGGCACTTTCACAATAATCATAGCAGATTGAACAATTTTTTCAGTCCTCACATTATGGCCAAAATCGGTGCAGGAGATGGTGTTAGGTGCATTCTTTGTTGGCTACAGCCTGATGATGTTTCCAATGGGTCTCGTTTGTCAGAAGTGGGAGGGAAGGTGCCTTTACAGATTGCACTCTGCGGTCAATGGCTTGGTAACCGTACTGACAGCCGTGGCTTACGGCTCTGGGTGAGTCATTTAATCTCTAAAATCTTATCCACGTTCAATTACTATCTGCAAGACCTTTGCTGCCAAAAACAGTTAAATTTTTATATTTGTAATATTGATGTATTCTTCCTTTCCTGCGGAATGTACATACAAATGCAATATTTTTTAACATTTAGTGTTTTAATAATAAACAGCTTTACTTTATGTTACACTCTTTCACCCGGAAATTTTTATTAAAAGCAAGTTCTCAGAAGTTGTTTAAAATGCTTCGCTTAAATATTAATTCATTATGCCGTGGATGTCGAAGTTTCATGAAGGAAGCAGAAAACTTCAACAAAGGGAAGTTGTTTAGAATATTCCGTAATGAAATTACTTTTACGTAACAAAAGCTCTGTCTTTTGTGCTATTCACCATAAAGATAAAATGCAACTAAAATTATAAAACAGTAGGCCAAGGTAAAATTTACTAAAATTTCTTCCACAGTTTAGTGTATAAATTAATATTAAAAACATTATAAATTATTTACAATTTAATATTGCAAAAATTTGCACTAAGTTTATTAGAATATTATAATGCGTACTTTTTCTACTGTGAGGAACTGAAAGTTTTATGTGCCTGCCGTATTCTACAAGTTTTTCTCAGTCTGGCTTTTATCCTGGCATCCACACTATGCTGGCTCAGTGGGTGCCTTCAGTGAACGGGTAGCGTGAGCAGCTACGTATATACAGGTTATTCATTTGATGCTCGCTTATGTTTTTAGTTTGTTGCTATGTTTACAAACAAAAGATTGTTTAAAAAAGTTCTCTAAAGCTCTTAATTTGCGTCGAAAGTTACAGATACGATGAAAAGATTTGGCAACTATTTATTCGATATAAAAGGATGTTTGTTATTTGTAGGTGCACATCATTAGGGACGTAACTGCATTTCAAGTGCGAGCGTATACTCGCGCCTAGTGCGTGGGGAGTGGCCTTCCACTTTTGGGTAACAGGCTCTATGTGCCTTGTTTGCTTTCGTCTTACTATCGGTGTTCGGCGCTGCATCACCATCAAATCACAAGACAATCACTGCTTGATGAGAAAAACTACATTCTCGGATCGTAAAGACGATGGTGTTCACAAGGTATGATTAAAAGAATAAAAATATGTAATTTTTTGCGTTGGTAGGTCCAGAGATCATACAGGAACGTCTGGCGATACATCCAGCGAGTGCTTTTTATGCCGCTAACAATAGTGCGAAAACTACTTACTATCTAGGTACAGTCAGGGCACCCTAGCTAACGTATTTACAGAGTAAACTAAGCAAGGGTACATGTCAATGATACCCTAGCATCATCTACGTCTATTAGGCGTCGGAGACCACTTCCATCTGGTAACCTGACTGTTCATCTGCCTTCGCTCGCAATAAAAAATTGTAAACTATGTTTAATTTTGATTTCAAATTCATATTTTTTTTTAAGGGAAGCTGCGTTTTAGAGTGACTTCATCAGGCTTTATACAGGTACTATATTATTTTATAGTTTCGCAATAACTACTGTTCGTGCGCATTTGTATGTCGCCTAAGATAGCCTGCAAATTGGTTACGCAATAATCTTTCTTCCTTTCTACTATACCTTCCTTTCGCTGCTCTCCTTTTTCCTTTTAATTTTTCCTCATCTCTGCGAAAAGAAGAGGTATAAGTGAATACTTCTAGACGCGGACTGGCGCAGACGGCAAGCAAGTCGGACTATTGCCTTCGGGAATTTCTACGCAAAGCATCATATTTTAAAGCAACGCGACGCGAATGGCTAACGCTCCGTTCTAATAGTTTTAAGTTTACCTGAACCAACGGCATCAACGAAGACGCTTTCAGCTGTGCCGCGATCATAGGAGGGATTTATTTTTCCTATTTTCGCATTTCCAATCCGGCTTCATAACCACGTTGTCCGAGCGGATTACGCAAATGGTCCTTCGAACCGCATCCTCGCTTCTGGTCCTTTAGTAGGATGTACCATATCGCGTCACTCGAGTAGTTGGTCCAATCAATGTGGCTAACGAAACTTGAGTGACCACGCGCCACCATAGCACCTATCGTATTTTATATTATTTATCCTAGCTGCATCATAAATCATATATTTTTTTCGCAATCATTTTAGTCGGAATTTATAGCGTATACATCAGTTCTATTAAATAAGTAACTTATCTGGGTTAAATTAGGCTTATTAAACTAAACAGTTGTTATAAACTTTATTAAATGTATAAAATTTTCAGAAACCAAGAATGCCCTGAAGTCTGTTTCCCTCAAGACATGTTTGGTCATTCTAGCAGCTCATATGGGTACAGGAGTATCTTTCGTTTTTCTTTCACCATGCCAACTAATAATTCTATCTTAAAAGTTGACATCAAAAGTGCTAAGACTTTAAACTTAAATAACAGCTAATACAACGATATTAACTCTGGTACTCATATGGAACCAAGTGGATAAGGCTTGAGATGACCTGGATGAGCCTTCTTTTCCATAATACATTCATTAATAGGTTTCAAAGCAACAACGTTTTATTTTTGTACTTAGTTGGTAAGGGCATATGCTCTGATCACACAATGTCGTCATGTGCATGTAAAGTCGGTCCTGCGCCTGATCCCGTTCGGTTATCCGAATCATCGGGATAAATTTAAAGATGGAGGTAGGAGAACACCTGTATATGCGCCTGCACTATAACCCTGTTCAGTTGGCTGATCTCTATATCATCGGCCGCTAACTTGCTTCAGACTTTAAGAACACTAATTGACGTGTTTTAGTAAATATACAAGTGTCTGTAAATATATTAGTCAGCTAGTTCTTTTCGGTAACAAATAGACTCCCATGTAAAATAGGAATTACCTTAAGTTCTGTTTATTAAAGTAATATAGATATTTGAAGTTTTTTCTTTAAAACGGTTTTCTAGTATGTTTTAAATTACACCATTATTATAGGCTATGTGATTTCAGCCATCTCAAAGTGGTATGTCGATCTTTATTGTGTATGTTTTATAGAGAATTGTCGTTATGTAAAATGTTAGTTCACACTTGAGTTAACTGTTTGAAATGGTCTCATCTTTTATTTTTCATTTTAGAACTTTAAAATACGCTTAGATTAAATAATTCTAAAATATAAAATGATCAGTTCAATAATGTTCTTGGGAGATACTAGCGTATTTACAATTGGTGTATCAGTGTTATACAATCTGGTCTCTGCTAAAATAATTCATATACTTATCAAAGTTATATAATATCGGTACGCGTCTATTGGAAAATTTTCCTATTCTTTACTTTTTTGCGTCGGTCGTTAATTCACTAACTCTTTTAATTATTGTTAATCTAGTATGTGTTCAGCGGTGCCTGATTTAAAATTTGACTTTAATAAACAAAGGTTATTTATACTCGACGTTATCAAGCCACGAGGCATAAAGTAAACAGATCATATTAATTCAGCTAGCTATAACTTTGTACGTGAAACAAATAACATGAAGATAAATTATCAAGCTTATGTTGTATAAAAAATCTTGAGAGTCTCCTCGATTTTTTGTATTAAAATTCTACTAATCAAATATTACTAACATTACTGTATATAATCGTGAGTTAGTATAACTAGTGTCTTTATCTTTCACTAAGTTATCTTTCCAAGTCATCATGCAGTCGGCTTTCATATCAATCTAAATTACCTGAATAACAGTTTGACACAGAGTGACTACCAACCCATAGAGGTAAACTGCGTTCTATTGTAGAATTTTGTTGGTATTGACAACCGGACAGCCCTTTACTATACTTATCCGATTGTAGGTAGAGTAGTGTTCTTGGTAGAAATAATATCTTGTCATGTTTTAATGACATTTTCATAAATTGCTTCAAACAATCTCTACGCTTGATCTATGGTTCTCTATTATTACGCCCTTTGAAGTTTCTAATACATGAGGTAAACACTGAGTAAATTATTATAGCACTGCTAAGGTACTCAACGTAGAACATCAATTATAATATGCGAACGAAACATTGTGGTTCAAACAGGGGACTGTCTGAGTACCAACGCGGTAACGCGTAACCTGTAACGCGGTATTTCTGCCGCAAAGCAGTAGTGGAAACACCTAATGTGTTCCGTTTAAAGAGGCACTGTAGCCATAAAATTTACTTGTAAACGAGACAACACCCTAAGTCTCACGGTAGGGTAGCTCTGTTGATACCATAAGTATCGCCGCGTATATAGGCATCAGGTGACCACTTGACAATAGGGTGATCGGCCCAAATTGCCTCAACCCACTAGGGAAACAAAGAAATTTGTCGAGTCCCCGAAGGTATCGAACCTATGACCTCCGGTTTCAAGGCACGCCTACCACTAGGTTGGGAGGTGAAAAAAAATATATATGTATAATTATTATATCGTTCACATCCCTCAATTTTAATACATATATGCCACACATTTTAAAAGGAGGTAAAGTCTTCTACTAAAGGTAACTAGTTTTATCACACATAATCAAAATTTAAAGTCGAAGAATGTAAGAAAAAAAAAGCCGTTAAGGAGGAGTTAACTGTCAGACATGCACTACAATTGATATCATCATCATCAGCACTGTAGTTAGTCCACTGCGACATAGGCCTATCACTAACACGCCACCGCTTCCGATCTTCGGCTATTCTCATCCAGCCCACACCGGCCACTTTGCGAATGTCGTTACTCCATCTTGCCGCAGGACGTCCTACACTACGTTTGCCGAGCCTCGGTCTCCACTCCAGAACTTTCTGACTCAAGCGGTCGTCAGTTCTGCGGCTTATTTGACCGGCCCACTGCCACTTCAGCTTACTAATCCGGTGGGCTATATCGGTGATTGTGGTTCCCTGACGGATCACATCATTTCTGATGCGATTCTTCAGAGATACTCCGAGCATAGCCCTCTCCATAGCTCACTGAGTGACTTTAAATTTGTGGACCATTCGAACCGTAAGTGTCCAAGTCTCGGCGCCGTAGGTCATAACGGGTAGGACGCACTGATCGAAAACTTTCGATATGTATACATAAATATATATTATGACTAAGATATCTTCCTAATTGATTTTGACTTCGGCGGCCGACTTATATTAGAGATCAGCCTACTGCGCTGGAGGATTTATAAGAGGGCGCAAACACACCGGACGGTTAACCTGTACTACCGGAAAGAGAACAGGTGCAGAACCGACTTTTTACACGCCCATTCGAACCCACGACATCCGGTTTCTAAAGCACAAGCCCGTTCCTTATTTATCAGCCTCCGTAGCTAATTAGGCTACGGAGGCTGATGCTATTTGAATTTTTAACTTTGTAAACCTCTCATGCATATCAATCTGCATCTGCGCCTTTACTTGCGAAGTTAATTTCCTCAAGATTCTATGGAAATTCAAATACTGCAGAGGCCAAAGATCTTTATTCAATATTTAAGAAATACATATTTTGATTTCGGTAGGAAAATGGTATTCTCCGAGGTCCTAGCCATTTCTAAGCCACAGGCTATACATCTATATATAGCATTGGTTAGTAAAAAGGTTTGATGATTTTGTATGTCATTAATAACCCCTCGTGAATAAGGTCATGCAAAATCATCAAATCTTCTTGATTCGGAAACGTTACTTTAATTGTCCGATAAAAATTACAAGGCCATACATCATCAACATAATTATTCTCGTTGCAAATGCTAATGTAATTAATGTAATGTTTTGACTTATATGATGCACAGAAAATAATTGAAATTTCAGAGTGGTGTTCTCTCGTCGCTGCCATACATTGCATCATTTTTCTTGACAATAATTGCTGGATATGTATCAGACTATTTGACAAACAGAAAAATTATTACAATAAAAGCTTCGAGAGTGATATCAAATTCGGTTGGTAAGTTAATCTTAAAAATATAACGAAACTAGTTAAATAGATTTTTTTGTAGAAAAAAAAACTTAGTTATCAAAGTGTATGCACAATTATATTTAAAAAATTAAATATTGATTCCTGTGTTAATTGTAATTGCCAGAACTTTGGCCACTTACATGGTTGTAAGTCGTTTTTTTTTAAGGGGAACTGGCTGGGAAAACTTTTTTAGTGCCTATTACTGCCGCAACAATAGCAACGTAGTCAGCTATTTTATAGTTTTAGCACTTGAATATAATTGGGTAAATGATAGGTAATATCACAATTCTCAGCAAGTCGAATGAATGTGTCGTTTTACGCTGCAGTTTTTATGGATATATCAATTTCTATCAGGTGAACAACTTGCCCATCGCATCGCATCGCTTTTCTTTTCTTCAACTTTTTTCTCCAAGTTATCAAAGGGTTTTAGAATCTGACTCTATTAGACACGGCTTCGTACGTATGGTGTTTTAATCATTGGACTATTGCTCACGTGATAGCCATCTCTGTGACAATTCCCAAAAAGAACACTAGACGTAGATATACACCTAGTGTTCCTATTTATGAATTTGTCATTTTGCTATGGCATACTTGTTTACGTTTATTTTGAGACTTATTGGCTTAACTATAGTTTATAAATGCATAATATTTTGTTACAGCCTGTGTGGTCCCTGCGGTTTGTGTAGCAGTGGTATCTTTTACAACTAACGTTACTTTGGGAGTCATGCTTTTCGTCGTGTCTGTGATGACTCTCGGAATGATTCACACTGGATGGATGGTATGTTTCTTTGATGCGTTTCATAGTAAATGATACATTATTGTTTATCTATATAGGCATATATCTATAAAGATATGTGTATACTAACAACTATAAAAAAATATATGTGTATAGGATGGCTTAGAAATCTATTTGCACAACAATATTTATTAATAATAACCATTATGTTTCAGAGTTTAAGCAAAAATTTCACTTGCTCTTTTTTCTTAAATACATTAATTGTACAATAGTGTTTACCTATAAAACTGTTTTTTGAAACAAAAGCCCATTCAATCATACCGATTTCAGTAGTCGTTTATTGTTGTCCTTCTTATAAAAATTAGTCCGAATTTTAAAACGTCAAAATTTGTTATATGTAAAGTAAAGCGAACGGGGGAGAGCTACTAATCCTAACTTTTACAGCTTAGAGACTGTCTGTTATGCCACTACGGAGTCACGTGTTGTTATGCATGAACAGCTAGGACCGCTAAATGACCAATTTCATCAATAAAGTCGAAGTGAAAGTCAAATATCTTTATTCAATATAGAAGCATTACACTCTCTTATCGATTGTCAAATAACCTACCACCGGTTCGGAAATGAAAGATTCTGACCTGAGAAAAGGCGTGATAAACTCAGCGGGACTGTTTGCTTTTTTCCTTTTTTTATTAAATTTTTTACAATATAAAAAATAACACATATTTTTCTCACATAGAAATAACCTGAATTGAGCAGTTCATTACAGTTAAAATATGCTTTCATACACAAACCTTTCTTAACAACTTTCTTAAATTTATTGACAGACAAAAGCTGAACGTTTTCTGGGATTTTCTTGATAAAGCGTATACATTGCCACATAAAATATTCCATTTTTTCTCGTTCGCTCCGAGCAGCCACCCGGAGCGGACGTATCTTTTTGCGCTCTCGCATGGAAATAGTACCCCAGCAAATAAGTGCTGTGTCGTCGTGCTACTCTAATAGTGTTAGTTTAGTGAGTGCTCCTAGGCAGGCTCCAGTCACGTGCGGCCGCATTCACAAACAAATTACCTGATGCGCAGGCAGGTAGCGGGCAAATTGTTGCACCTGCAAAAACAATGAAGTTACCGATAACGCCGCCTATTGTCTCACAGGCGGTTTCCAGTAATGACACTCAATCAGAGGATAATATTAAACTGGTCCTATTAGTATTGCAACAAATAGATATCGTGGAATTAGGCGTATTTTGCGATAAGCTTTGCGCCTCTTACAGGCCATGGGCAATCTAAAAATTAAATAAACGCAACAGACACAAGGCCGTAGGTTACCGTAAATAAAGATGGCAATTTCTCGTGTAGGTAGGGCCAAAACTAATTCATTAGTCGTTTCTTGCTATAACGCAAACGGTTTTAGAGATCAGAAAGCAGAAATCACTAAATTCATACAAGATTATAATATAGACATATTTTTGGTACAAGAGATTCATCCTAAACTAGCTTATTATTAGAAACGATAGACTGTTAGCTTACATGTGCAGTACTCTAATCTATTATAAAATATCCCTGCATATAATATCAATAGAAGTGCCCTTACTTACAAATTTAGAAGCTTCGGCGTGCATGATCGCACTTAGTCTCAGTGTATCTCGCGCCGCTAAAAGAAATGTTACAATCAGACCTTGAGTTGCTTCTCGGCCTAGGTCCATTAATATTACTCGCTGGTGATTTTTATTGCAAACACTGCGACTGGAACGACAGCAGAAACAACTCAAATGGCACAATATTGAAGGAAAGGAATCTCGAAGAGGTACTCAACATTAATACAATAGCTCCCGAGACCCTAACTAGATATCCTTCAGATAGTAGAGGATCGCCTAGCACGCTAGATCTATTTATTGTAAAGGGTGTCTCACTCGATGTCGTATCGATAGAGACACTGCACGAATTAGATTTTGACCACAGGCCGGTTTTATGTAAATTGGGCCAAGACGCCAGTTTGGTCCCTATGACTAAAACCGTAGAGGATTGGCATCGCCTTGAGGTTAAACTCAAGGCAATCAACCCCCAGAATTTTGAAAACATCCCAGATGTACTTTGTAACCTAGATCAGGCAAATAATGTCATTAACAACATAACGTCGCACATCTCATCGGCCATTGAAAAGATCGAGAGAAAGGCAAAAGTTACGGCCGACCGGAACTTTGGCCTGCCTTTCGACATTCGATATCTGATAAGAGACAAAATGCGCACAAACCGCGCACTATTTAGGTATTTACAACTTCAGGTTAGAGACCGCATAAAGACTCACCGCAAAACTTTGTGGCAAAATTTAACCGAAGAATTAGAGCCATCTCATGTTGCCTACTGACGATTGGCCTGAAATCTAAAGTTAGGTTCACGCGATTCGATTCCGCCGGTATCCCGTCCTAACGGTGGCTTATTAGCCTTCGATGATTTTGAAAAAGCTGAATGCTTAGCGGACACACTAGAGTTACAATGCACGCCATCTTGCGTACACACCGACACGTTTCATCTTGCGGAGGTGGACCGTGACATCGGCCGTAGGGCAGTCTTACGACCAGAGGGTGAACGCTTAAAACTAGTGACCCCGGAGGAGGTCAAAGATATTATTAAGGGTCTTACACCCCGATCGGCACCTGGCCTAGACCATATTAATAATAAGGCATTAAAACTTTTACCGGGCCCGATTATTTGTTTACTAGCGCGCATTTTCAATGTATTTCTAGCCACCTGTTCCTTCCCTGACAAATGGAAGGAGGCCATTGTTACCGGCATACCAAAGCCGCGTAAGCCACTAAACCGACCAACGAGTTATCGTCCAATTAGTCTCCTCAACTGAATGGGGAAATTGTATGAACGCATAATCTTGTCGAGGTTAAAGCATTACGTTTTCTCTTGTGGCCTCCCACCAGACGAACAATTCGGGTTCCAACCTGAACACTCCTGTTTCGACCAGGTTCATCGCCTCACAGAATATATTCTGACGGGTCTAAACAAAACAAAGTCAGGCCTTAGATCCCATTACACGGGGGCTGTTCTATTCGATATCGCAAAGGCATTCGATGAAGTCTGGCACAACGGCTTACTTTACAAGTTGTACTCTTTCAATGTGCCTGACAGGCTTGTGCACATCATACAAGCCTACCTTTTGAATCACTCTTTTTGATATTGAGAGGGTGCTCAACGAGACGCTCCCTGCTAAGGGGCGTGCCACAAGGCTCCGTTCTTTCTCCTCTGTTATTCACGCTATACACTAGCGATATTCCCAAAAGCTCTAATGTTAACCTTGCGCTTTTCGCACACGACACCGCCCTCTATTACTCCTCTTCCTCACCATCCCTTATCACCAGTAAACTCCAATGTGCAATCAATAGCCTAGGCGATTGGTTTCGCAAATGGAGGATGGATGTGAATCCCGAAAAAATTGTAGCAATATACTTTAATCGGTCTTCTGTCGGAGCTGACCTCACTCGTCCTACCACACGTCCGTTCCAAAAAACCGCACACAATGCTCGATGTAGGTAAACACTCGGGCAATTGAACCTTTACGGCAAACCGATCCCCTGGGAGAAAAAGCCAAATTTTTAGGTGTTACTTTCGACAGTAACATGAGTTTCAAAAGCCACGTCAAAGAGGCTACAAGAAAAACCGCTTATATCTCGCATCGTCTCTTCTATCTTACCAACACAAATAGCAAAATGCCTCTTAATTACAAACTTTTATTATTTAAAGCTTGCATACGGCCGATAATGGCATATGCTTGCCAATCTTTTGCCCACATATCCTCCCACCATTAAAATCAACTACATGCGGTGCAAAATAAATTCTTACGACGTACCTGTACCGTACTGGAGCAGAGTCTTATAAAAGAAAAGTCGACTTGCACAGCGATTGAAAGATGCCGACATTACGCGCTCATTTAAAAAACATTATCAAAAATTTCTATGAAATATTAGAAACGCGAAATAACCCTCTGATGGTAAGTGCTAAATTATGACGGGGACCAGATGCTCTAGTAGAAAACGTCGTCCCGTAATATACTCTTAGACCCAGAAGGGGCTCAGGAATTCTGGACCCTCCAAGGGTCCCGCACACGATACAAATACAAGTAGGGATAACACAACTACACTTTTAGGTCTACCTCGCTTAAGACCACGGCGAGACCAACACACCGCGTACACGAGATACATCCGCGCTCCAGGGCGGTTCTCACCGCCCCCAGCAATCGATTAGACATTCGACCGAACATCGGCGCCGCGGTCCGTATACCGAACGTCGATGATCCTTAAGCGACTTCTTCAAAATCGACCCACGCATCCTAAATACGTGTGGCCATTTCTTTAAAGTTTTGGTCACCAAGTTCGAGGATCTGCAATCCTCCGAACTTAGTAATAGATGAAGCTTCACACAGACACATGTCTAGAAGCATAACTTCGAATACATAAGACATAAGACATCCATTCTTTTTAGTGTTTCTCTGTGCTACCAATAAATAATTTTATTTCATTATTTAAAATCTGGTGAATTGCAATTTCACTAGTCCATCAAGAAGTGATTATCATCTTTCTAAGGATAATCTTCTTAGGTTTAGGATATTGTAGTAGTGCTACGTCTGTAACCTACCAAGTTGTTTAGTAGTTTAGTTTAACAAACTAAATATTTCAAATTCTGGTTATAATCTACATCTTTGCTGTACCTGTTGGGCAATGTAAGGGAGATGCAGGTGACAGATCTCTGTAGGGGGATCTATATGGGCACCCATCTTTTAAGCATTTTAACCTTGCCAATCGATTGCATATATATCAATAATTAGATGCACATATCAAAAAATGCTATGAGCACGACTACAAAGTGGTTTTATAAATAATTTTAGGAGGATTTATTATGCTGATACTACGAAAGCTGATCTATATTAGAGGTAGCCACAACAGTGCACAAAAGACGCATGATATCTCAGCCTATACCTTGACCACGGCGCTGGAAAGTGTTCAAAACGTCGGGAATTTAATAAATGCAAAATAAACGCGATAAAATCCGTAAAGTAATTTTATTTATAATATTCATAGTTCTGTCTAGTTGAGCTGGGACGGACCGACACGAACGGAGAGAGAAGGCGCAGGAACACCCGACGCAAGGATCGTCTTACAATAAATTCTAGGGCGGCAATTTCATAGGAGATCTGACTGATCATAATGATTTTGTTAACCAAAGGGAATTCGATCAACCGATAAGGTGGCAAGATAATCCAAGTGTCGGATTGGCATGTTAAAAGTTGGTCTTACGCCACTCTCTACGATCGTGTCGGTTATCCGTCTCATCGGACAATGAGAGTGAAAGAATAATGCACCTGTGTTTGCTCGTATACTTGTGCACTATAATATCTCAAATATAGATCGGCCACCATAGTCGGATTCGAATAGGAGGACAGTATAATTACAAAACATAATTTTACGTACTAAAATTAACATCATACTTTATATTCTAGGTGAACTACATGGACCTTGCTCCGAATTTTAGTGGTGGTTTAATGGCTATCGGAAACACAGTTGCTAACGCTTTTGTAGTTTTTCTTCCTGTATTGGTGTCAAGAATTGTCATCGACGTGGTAAGTATTTTAAAGATCTATAACACTTTGCCCTAGGATTCCTATGAAACTAAAAGCTACTTAATCTTCAACCTTAATATTCAAGTAAAGTTTACCTAATTTTTTTTGATTAGGATAATACATCATAGTAAGTCTTTTGTAGAAGAATGTAATTAAAATTAATACCAAGTTTTTAAATAATAAATAAAATTTCATGTTACAGACCAACGTATATCAATGGCGAGTGATGATGTTTGTAATAGTGGGACTACTTCTTTTTGCGAATACGATTTTCGTTTTATTCATGTCTGCAGATACACAACCATGGAATGAAGAGATAGATGAAAAGGAAGATGATTTATCTTTTAAATCTTGATTTATATAAAAAGCGTGTTTGATTTCTTAACAATAAATTGGAAGATGGAGCAATTAATTGATTTTTATTTAATATTTTTTTTAAGCGCAGTATTTTTTTTTAAATCATGCCCTTAAAATAAGGTCAAATTCAAATTCAATATAGAAGTTTACGCTTGCTTCTTGATTGTCAAACACACTACCACCGGTTCGGAAAAGACGTCCCAGACCTGAAGAACCGGCAAAAGAAACTCGGCGAGCTATTTTTCATGTCATCTTATAAAAAAAAACAAATAATTTGAAGCCATAACATATTTTGCAACTTTGAAACAAGACCTGGAGCGAGCATTCCATTACCAGGATGTGTTATCATTTAAAAATTCATGAGTATCGTAATAACCTTCAATACATAAACGTTCCTTGACTACCTTTTTAAATTTATCAACAGTTAAATTCTGAACGTTTACTGGGATTTTGTTGCAAAAACGTATACATTGTCCCCTTAAAAGACTTATTTATTCTTCGCAGTCTAGTTGCTGGAAGAATTAAATTGTTGTTTCTGTTAATTGGATGTTTGTTTCTTGTATCTATGTCATGTGCATCACAATGTTTTAGAAAATCATGCATATTTTTTCCAGATTCATAAAATTTTCAAATATGTATTAAGAACTAACGGTCATTATTTTTATTTCTGTGAATAACTTTCTTAATGATTCTTTGGGGCCCAGGTTATAGACTGCACGAATTGCACGTTTTATGAGCACAAAGATCGTAATAGTATCTGCCGCATTTTCCACAGTAGAATGCCATAAGATATAATACTATGAAAATAACTGAAATGTACTAAACGAGCTGTCTCCACATTAGTTAATAATTTAATTCTTGTTACTTAGCAAGCTGCAGAACTTAGTTTACTTGTTAGCATTTTAATATGGGCGCCCCATTGTAGTTTTGTATCTACAGTTATTCCTATAAATTCATTTGATTCAACTACATCTAACGCCTCCCCATCCATAACAACTTCAAATTTACCATGCTTGACATTAGGAGTCATGAATCTAATACACATTATTTTCCTTTAGTTTAATAGCAAGTTATTAACATAAAACCAATTCGCCACTCTAGAGAGAGTATTATTTACATCATCATTTATTGACGTATGTCGTTTAATTTTGAAATCAATGAGGTATTATGGTGTACACAATCAAAAGCCTTTTAGAGAGCACAGAAAATGCCTAAAGCATCCTGTGATGCTTCTCAAGCCACAAAAATGCTTTTAACTAGCCTGATGCCTGCGTCAGTTGTTAAGCGAATCCATACTGCTTGTTATTTAAAAGACAATTACGATTGAAATGTTTAACCAATTGGTTTAGTAAGAGCTTTTCAAATAACTTACTAAGGGTAGCCAGTATAGATATTGGTCTCAAGTTATAAGGGCCCGTATTACATCCTGATTTAAATATCGGAATAATTTTGCTATGCTTCATTAGGTCAGGAAATTCGCCCCTTCTGATAGTTACATTGAATATTGCCGGTAGGTGAGGTGATATTATACCGATATTAGAACTTATCTCCCATAGTTCTATAGTTTTTTAATATCTAAAGTTTTAAATGTACTTACAACATCTCCGGTACTTACGTCCGTAAAATTAAAATTCTTTGTACATTCAATGGTATTGTCTTTTAATAGGGACTTAGCAACTGTTGGAGAAGATAAAAGTGACTTGGTACTAGAAACTGAATGTCCGAGAAGAATTTTTCGAAATAAGAAATCATCTTTTGTCAAGCTTATATATACAGGTCATCAATATTTAGAGTTATTTTAGAGTTGCTCGTAGAACCTTTTCCAGTTTCACTGTTGATAATACTCCCAGTCATTTTTAATTTTTCTTTGATAGAAAGAGATTTCGCGAGAGTACAAACTTTTTTAAATATTTTTGAATAGGCACTAACCTGGGCAAAAAAGGACTAACTATGATTATATGTTTTTTCACTGTAAAGCTCTTATAATCTTTGCCTGCTTTTGTGAATTCCAACTGATGATTCACTAAAAGCTACAGAACCCTTTTATTTAACCATTTTAGAAGTAAAACTTGTTTTAAATTGTTTCCTTAAAAAAAAAAACAATTTATTGTACAGTACATGTAGGTTATCGTCATACTGTAAAAAGTAAATTTTTGTGAAATATTACTTCTAAACTTCTCAATACGTTTTTTATACATGGGAACAAACATATTTTTTTATTGTATTTTTGTCTCATGTTTTTTTTAATTACGGTAATCGATCCGGTAATTTTTTACATTAATTTTATACCAACAGTTTTGTAATTAACAAGACACATAGTCTTGTTAATTACAAAACTGTTGGTATCGTATCATCATAACATCATATCGATATGAAGCTAATATTGAGTGCCTTAAACAAGTCATATATAAATTGAATAAATATCTATCAGATATGAGCGTCACTTCTTGGTATTTATAAATATTTATTCAGCGCTAGAGCGCTTTGAAATCGACTCGAGCGGTTCTAAACACTAAGCAAAAGCAGCCATATATTATCATTTTCCAAAACTGTTATATCATCTCTTAATTTATAACGTAAAATCATGTCAACTAGGTAAATATAGCTAGAGCCTGGTTATTTTAATCTTATTATAACAACCTAAGTCTATATTATACGTCCTAATATTTATACCCATAAACAACTAGAATTACTGCTAGGAGTGGTAACATCGCGAAATTGTAGGAACAAAATATGTACGAACTTTGGACCATCCACGCAACAGTTGTAGACAGATCCGATAAGTTTTAATGTACTTTGCCCGTATCTCAACGGTATTTCTAGATAATATTGACTAAATGATTACATCACTTACAGAGACGTCAAAACGTAATATTTTACAAACAATTGGATGAAAAACTGTCCCAATATCCGTTCTTCTAATTTGATGGTAAACTTTTAACAGTAAATAAAAAATTAAATCTATTTTATGACGGCGGTTCCAAACACAATGATATACTGATTTCTCCCATCCCAGACTGAGATGGGAGAGTCGGTATATCATATATGGACGTTATACAACATAGACTTTAGAATGAGGCCTAAATGTCGGGAATAAACGCGAAATATTCATTTATAATAATGACGTTATTAAAAATGATGATGTTAATTAATCTGAATGATTAATTAATAATCATCATTCAAGGGAACAAAAAATAATGAGTTTATAGAAACTGAAAAAAGTTGAAACAGGCCGACTTTCACCCGGTGTGGAGTTGTCAGATCTCCCATCCGGCGCGTCCCCAGGTTGCGGATAGGGGCCCCCAGACATGGGGGTACCGGCTTGGCCGGCGCGGACAGAAACGACAGGGTGCTGCGTCTCTGCCCGTTAAAGGGTGGAGATGTGGCGGAGCAGTTGCTCCCCGAGGTGAGCCTGTTGTGGCGGGCCTCAGACCCTCGCTCCTGACCTCTCTTTGTTAAGAGGAACACGGGATGCGAGCCGGTCTACCCTGCGAGTGCGTCAGAGCCTCGCCGAGCGTGATCAATGAAAGAGCAAAAGGTACGAATGTGTGTGTGGGATTGGGGCAAAGGGCAAAGAGCGAGATGTAGGAATGGAAGTCCCGAGAGGGACGGTGTATTCTTCGGTGTATTGCACTCGGCTTTGCCGAACACCGGGCGATCTCGGCCTGTCGTGGGTGTCGTGGATCACGTCTCGCGGCCTGCGGCAGTGCTGAGGGTCCTGCCTTCATTGGCCGGACCGCGAGGAGACAACCTCTCTAAAAAACCGTTGATCTCGGCGTTGTGGTACGTGGCGTCGGGTGCTCGCAAGAGCGGCTGGAACGATACACCAGCCATTAGCGGCCCACCCTGGGAACTTCCCGCCCCCCAGGCGTATTTAGGGTTACCGGTGCTACATGGTCCCTGGCCCGGTGGACTTCATTTACCTAATACTCGTGGGATTGATATGGAACAATCAAAATAAATAAAAACTGGAGGAAGAATCGACAGAAACGATGACAACGGCATGATAACGGACACCTGCAATCGGAAGGACGTAGTAAAGGAAGGCCGGACCGGGGGTGAGGACCTCTCCGATGGGAAGGCGCGAGGATATGCCCTAAACTTTTTAAGCGCACAAGAGGACCGGGCTGGCACACAGGCGGTTTCTGTGGGAGGATCAGCCGGCCAAAGGTGGTGGCGGCGGGAAGAGGGGCGACCCACACCAGATGCGGGACAACGTGGGCGTTTTAAAACGCTGCACCGCTCGGATCGCGGTCGAATGGGCGGCGCCAGCGGACCCTCCCCGATCTGTCCTGCTGGCAAAAAGAAAACAGGCCCAAACGGGCGTGGGAAAGGATCGCCCTCGAAATGTGGAGGCCGCTGGAGGAGAGAGGCCGTGGGGAGGATCTTTAAAGGGAGGACAAAGAGATGGCGCTTTTGAGCATCATTCCCAGGTTGCCCAAGATCAGGCAACCTGAGGGCCCGACGTCCCGAAAAGGGCTCCCCGCCTAAAAACGTTGGTGGATGGAGGCCCTCCCCAGTCGGGGTGGGTACTGGCCGACAAAAACGTTAAGCAAAGGCTCCCGAAGAGGGGTCGTCGTCTGGGCCTTTGAAGAGAGAACCGGCAGTTAAGGGGCCGCGGTGAAGGGAAGTCACGCGAGGGCTGCCACCGATTTGAGCAAATACTGCGGCGCCTCATCGTGGACTGGTGGGTTTATTCCCAGGCTCCCCGACGACTTGCGGCCGCCACTGCCGGGAAAGCCCCGCCCTCCCCGGGCCCGAAAACGGCGGCCCCACTTGCGTCAGTGGTGGGCCTGCTGCCCCCTCTCCCCCCTACCCGCCCCCAGGTGCACGAAGGGGGAAGGCGCTCCCCCGGGAAAGGTGCCCTTCAAACCTTCCCCATAAAGAAAGGCCAAAAAGGGAAGGAAGGGCCCCGGACCACAGGCCAGGATGCACCGCCTGGGGCAAGCAAAAGTCGGCGGCACCAGGCATTCCAGGAGGGTGGACCTGGGTCACGGAAAAACGAACCTGGCGCTGGTCCTAAGCGCCCAGCAACAAAGGAGGGTTGCGGGTAAAGGCCCCACCTCGTCGGCTGTGTAATCAAACTGCGCCGGCAACGGGAAAAGGGGTCAGTATGGGCATCCCCCAGATGCAAAAAAAGCAAACCCGGAGGATTCCATCGTGGCCTCCTTTCCCCCATGCGGAACAGGGGCCCGGATCCTCCAGGTTCCCCGCCGGGAAGAAGGCCAACCAATTGGCTGGCCGATGGTTGGCCAATGTTTATTATCGGCCCGAAAAGTGGCGGATCTTCGCATCTCGGGCCCGGATGATCGGTGGAAAAAGACGGAGGTGGGAGGCGGTGCCAAAAGGCTGCCCGGTCACCTCCAAAATCGGGAATCCCGGATCCGGTCTCTGGGTTTAACGCCCTATTGCAGCCACCAAAAAAAATAATCGGTGGTGGGCGCCTCCTAATCGGGGTGCTCGGTGCAGGTCAAACTGCTTGCGGCGCGTCCGATGCGCTGCTTCGGTGCCTCGAAAAGGGCACGTGCGGGCGGGTCCCGGGCGTCGACCGCGAGTGCCTGCACCGCGGGCCAGCTGGGCCCCAGGGAGGTGCGAGGCCGCCGCCCATCCGGCGCCGCGGCTCAAACCGGCTGGCCCCAGTCGGGGAGTGCGGCCTGCACCACCACCCGACAGGAGGCGGAGGAAGGTGAGGCCTGGGCTTGAACCAGGTGCCCCAAGCCCGGTTGGGTGAGGGATAAATGGCCGTAATAAAGATGGCCCCCGGCATCCTGCAGAAATCGAACCACTGCGCCAGAGCCGGACTCGTTTTGGCATGGCGCAGTGGCGTCAAAAGGGGTAAATGGCCGTTTCCCCCAATAACTGGGCCGGGCCTCCGCCTGGGCAGTGGCGGGGACTGCTGGGGGGTCCCTAACCGAGGGACTGAAGAAGGTCCGGCCGTCGGCCCTGTTGGGTATTGGTTGTTTCGGCCTATTCTCCCGGCCTCCCGACTTCAAGGGCTCCTGAGCTGGGTCATGATCCGTTTTCGGTTCCCTGTGCTTCGGGGGGATCTCCAAATCACCGGCGGGGTTCACCGCGGGACGCAGGGAAGGACATGGAGGGGCTCCGGGGTCGGGTTTCCCTAAACAGGGGTTCGGAAAACGTGTTGGCGGGGCGGTCGATCTTTGTTCGTTCGCGCCCCCCCCTTTCGCCGGGTCGGGCTGGAAGGTGGTGACGGGCTGGGACCCCCGGATCATCTTACATCCGTGGGCCCGCCCTCCCCCACCGGCCGGCGGACCCGGGGCGGGCCCGGTGGCCCTCAAACCGGGACCGAGGCGCTGAAGGAGGCGGCAATGTGCAGCCGGGGTTTCGCCCTAATTTGCGAGGGAGGAAATGGCCCGGGACGCAATGTCGCAGGTGTCGACGCGTCATTCGGCCGGGTCTCCCCTCTAAACGCCGGGTTTTTGGTCCGTGCCCGATGCGCAGAGGTGCATCGTGGCAGGAAATCACCCGTTTTTTGGGACCAGGGGGACCCGGGGCCGTTTGCCTCTTTCCCAACAAAGGGAAACTCTCAAAGTAGAATGCCGGGCGATCGCCGCGGCTAGAGAGGGTTGGCGGCGCTGAACGGTGATCCGGGGGGGCCCCAAAAGGGATAAATCTTCGTCCTTGGGCCCCTCACCGAGTCCTGGCGCCGCAGTTGGTTTGCTATCCCGGAGGGCTTTATTCCCACAGAGGGCACACGGCCCTTCATGGTCCCAAAAACGTAGGTCAAATTGGAAGCCCGGGAAAACAGCCCGGGAGGTTGGTGAGCCCTTCTCCTGAGGAACCGCACCGCCCCAGGTCGATGCATTCGGGACGCGCGCCCGGGCCTAGGGACGCCCTGGGTCAAGTGGGGACGTGTTCTCTGCCTGCCTGGCTCAAGCCTTAATACCACAGGGTGGAAGCAGGCAGACTCGGAGGCGTCCTGGGTTGCCCTCCGCCACAGGCCGATCGTGCTGTTGGACGTGGGGAAAACTCTTTAGGGGTCGTGGCGGCCCGTCGTCCAGCACCTGGGCACGTGGCCTCTGGCGGTGGCGGTATGGCTCCCAAGGGCCGGTCGACCTCCCGGTGCTGCGGGTCAGGTCCTGACCGGATGCGGTTCCCGGGGTGAGGTGTTTTGGCGGTGTTCGACATCCCAACATTCAAACCCTGCCCTGGGGCCCATAAAGAAGGCGCTCCGATACCGGGGTGCCTTCCTCCTGCAAAAGGGGTCGGGGCCTCCTGTCGCCGCGGTTGAGTTCCCGTGCCAGATGGGCTCCGGACCATCAGGGTGTCTTGGGAGTTCCACAGGGTCGGTGTTGGGACCGCCGGGAACTTGGTTTCGTGGGTGCTCGTGGTGGCAATATCCCGGGGTTCGACGTCCTTGTTCGCGGACGACGCCCTCGTCACCGCCCGGGATCTTTCTGGGCTGCGATTCCCCCTCCGGGGTGCTCAAATAATTGGGCGTCGGGCCCTGGACAAGTGGCGCTCGAAAAATCCGGGGCCCCTTTGCTTTGGGGCCTCGGGCGCCCTGCGGACCCCATATCATCGTTGCGGCGTCGCGTCGACTCAACCGACCATGTTCCCGGTCTGACCGCCGATGGGTTTTGCGCCCATTTTGGCGCCTCGCGCCTAAGTGGCGAGACGGCCTCTCGGGACACTCCCCAACACCGGAGGACCCCAGCTCCTGTCGCCGCCTGTCGCCGGTCGTAGGTCCATGGTCCTGCGGGGCCCCGTTTGGGGGACACCCTCCAAAGTACTGCTTACTAAGGAACAAGGTGTTGGCGTCCGGGCCGTCGGGCTCCGGACCATCTCCGGCGGGCGGCGTGCCTTGGCTGGCTCCTTGCCCTGGGACCTGGATGCAGAAATCCTCGCGTCACTCTTTTCTGGCGCGAGGAGCAAGGTCTCGGGCTTCAGGCCAGCCCCAGAAGAAATAAGGGAGCGCAGAGACGATTGCGCTCCTTGCAATACAGGAGTGGGAGCTGCGGCTGGAGCACCCCAGCGCCGGCCGTCAAACAATAAAGCCATACGCCCCGTTCTTAAGTGGTGGCTAGAAAGAGGACATGAGCTCCCTAACGTTCCGCGCGACGCAGGTTCTCTCAGGACATGGCTGTTTCGGGAGGTACCTGTGCCGCGTGGCCGGTGAGGGAGCCTACAAAGGAGTGCCACCACTGTGGCGTATGTGCCGAAGAGACGGCCCAACACGCGCTGGAAGAGTGCCCAGCTTGGGTCGAGCAACGCCGAGAGCTGCGTAGTCAGGGCACGACCTTCGCTTCCTGCTGTAGTGCGCAGGATGCCAGAGAGCGAAAGGTCGGGGGCGCCGTCCTTGCTTTTGCGAGGACGTGATGGCCCGGAAGGAGGCCGCGAAAGGGTCAGGGAGGCCGAGAGCGCCCTGGCTTATCCGCAGAAGAAGGCCAGGGCGCTGAAAAGTGGCGTACGCGCGCAACCTTCCCCTGACTCTGAGCCCCTGGCGGCCGGGCAAGAGGGTGCCCGCCGCCCAGAGAAGGGCTCAAGAGGGAGCGCGTGCTGTTTGTTCCGGCACGGCGCCTGTGCACGTTCCGGGTGTCTCAACACACCTGAGAGAAGAGGCCGAGAGGGCCACGTCGCGCCGGGGTCGCTGAAGACTGTGATCAGTGGCCGCGGCCCCGGCTATAGCGACATGAGAAAGGAACAACGTTGGTTTTTAGTGGGTATACCGGCCGCTCCATCTTGGTCCGGGAGTCCCACATATCCGCTGCCCTCACTTTGGCGGCAGGGAATCCGTAAGCTGGATTTTTCCAACGGCAAAAAAAAAAAAAAAAAAAAGGTTGAACAATTTTTTCAGTCGTACAATTGGCCAAAATCGGTACAGGAGATGGTGTTAGGTGCAATCTTTGTTGGCTACAGCCTGATGATGTTTCCAATGGGTCTCGTTTGTCAGAAGTGGGGAGGGAAGGTGCCTTTACAGATTGCACTCGCGGTCAATGGCTTGGTGACCGTACTGACGCCGTGGCTTACGGCCTGGGTGAGTCATTTAATCTCTAAAGTCTTATCCACGTTCAATTACTATCTGCAAAACCTTTGCTGCCAAAAACTGTTAAATTTTTATATTTGTAACATTGATGTATTCTTCCCTTCCTGCGAATGTACGTACAAATCAAAATTTTATAACATTTGTGGTTTTAATTATAAACAGCTTTACTTTTTGTTACACACTTTCACCCGGAAATTTTTATTAAGAAGCAAGTTCTCAGAAGTTGTTTAAAATTGCTTCGCTTAAATATTAATTCATTATGCCGTGGTGTCGAAGTTTCATGAAGGAAGCAGAAAAACTTGAACAAAGGGAAGTTGTTTAGAATATTCCGTAATTAAATTACTTTTACGTAACAAAAGCTCTGTCTTTTGTGCTATTCACCTATAAAGATAAAATCAATTATAATTATAAAACAATGGAAGGTGAAATTTAATAAAATTTCTTCCACAGTTTAATTAAAATAAAATTAAGGCAAAAAACATTAAAAAATAATTACAATTAATATTTGCACAAAAAAATTTGCACTAAGTTTTTAAATATTTATGCGATTTTTCCTTGGGAACTGGAAAGTTTTATGTGCCTGCCGTTATTCTTGGGGTTTTCCAGTCTTTTCTGTTAGTAAGTCTGTAGTCTGGCTTTTATCCTGGCATCCACACTATGCTGGCTCAGTGGGTGCCTTTCTGGGAACGGGGTGGTGAGCAGCCATTGTTAAGGTTATTTTTGTGCCTTTATGTTTTTGGTTTTCATGTTTACAAAATAAACGATATTGTTTAAACAAAAGTTCTCTAAAGCTCTTAATCTGCGTTTCCGGAAGTTACAGATACGATAAAAGATTTGGAACTATTTATTGATTTAAAAAGTCAATTTGTTATTTGTAAGGTTTACATCATTAGGGACTGTAAACCGATTTCAAGTAGGTGGGTATACTTCGGCGCCAGTGCGGGGGGGGTTTTCCACTTTTTGGGTAACCAGGCCTATGTGGTTTGCTTTTTTCTATCGGGGCCCGGCGCTGCGTCACCATTAAATCACAAGGAACCAAATCACTTTGGATGAGAAAAACCACATTCCTCGGTCGTAAAGAAGATGGTGTTCCTGGTTATGATTAAAAGAATAAAATATGTAATTTTTTGGTTGGTGGTTGAGATCATACAGGAACGTCTGGGGCGATACCTCCGTGGGGCTTTTATGCCGCTCAATGGTGAAAAACTACTTTTATAGTTTAAAGGGCACCCTAGCTAACGTTTTACCAGAGTAAACTAAGCAGGGAATTTTCGCCAATGATACCCTAGCATTATCTACGTCCCTTTGGCGTGGAGCCAATTTCCATCTGGAACCTGACGTTCATCTGCCTTCGCTCGCAAAAAAAATGTAAACTATGTTTAATTTTTCTGATTACAAATTCATATTTTTTCAAAGGGAAGCCTGCGTGGGCAGTAAACTTTGCAGGCTTAAACTTACTATATATTATTTTATAGTTTCGCAAAACTACTGTTCGTGCGCATTTGTATGTCCCAAAGATAACCGGCCTTGGTTACGCAATAATCTTCCTTCCTTTCTAATACCGGTTCCTTTCGCCTGCCTTCCTTTTCCTTTTAATTTTTTCCTCATCTCGCGAAAAGAAGAGGGTTTAAAAGGTGAATACTTGTGACGCGGGCGGCGGCCGCGCCGGTGCAGTCGGACAATTGCCTTCGGGAATTTCTACGCAAAGCAATCATATTTTAAAGCCACGCGCGAAGGGCCTAACGCCCCGTTCTAATAATTTTGGTTTACCGCGAACCCCAAGGCATCAACGAAGACGCCCGGCCTGCCCCCGCGATCCAAGGAGGGGATTTATTTTTCCTATTTTCCGCATTTCCAATCCGGTTTCAAACCATTGTCCGGAGCCGGATTACGCAAAATGGTCCTTTCGAACCGCATCCTCGCTTCTGGTCCTTTTAAGGGGATGTACCATATCGCCGTCACTGAGATAGTTGGTCCAATCAAATTCTCGAAACTTGGTGACCACGCGCCCCGCAAGCACCCATCGTAATTTTTATTTATTTATCCTATTGATACATAAAATTTTTTTTTTTTTTTCCGCAATCCATTTTAGTCGGAATTTATAGCATACATCAGTTCTATTAAATAAGTAACTTATCTGGGGTTAAATTGGCTTAAAACTAAAACAGTTGTTTTTAAAACTTTATTAAATGAATAAAATTTTCAGAAACCAAGAATGCCCTGGAAGTCTGGTTCTCACCCAAGACATGTTTGGGGTCATTCCGCAGCTCATATGGGAGGGAGTATTCTTTTTTTTTCTTTTTACCCAATGCCAACTTACATCATGCTATTCTTAAAAGTTGACATCAAAAGTGTAAGTACTTTAAACTTAAATAACAAGCTAAATACAACGATATTAACCTGGGTACCCGCCTATGGGAACCTAGTGGAAGGCATGAGATGGAATTGGATGAGCTTATTATATACCATTAAACATTCTTTTTATGCAAAGCAACAACGTTTTTTATTTTTTATCTTAGTTGGTAAGGGTTACCAGGCCGACCGCCATATGTCGGCATGGCAATGTAAAAATCGGTCCTCGCCTGATCCCGTTTCGTTATCCGAATCATCGGGCTATAAATTTAAAAGGAGGGGGTAGGGAGAACCCTGGTATGGCGCGTGCACTATTCCTGTTCAGTTTGATCTCTTAAATTATCATCGGGCCGTAGGCTTGTCGGTTTAAGAACACTAATTGTCGTGTTTTTATTAAATATAAAGTGTCTGTAAAATATATAATGGCTAGTTTTTTCGGTTAAAATAACTCCCCAATGTAAAATAGGAATTACCTTAAGTTCCATTAAAGTAATATGATTTAAAGTTTTTTCTTTAAAACTTTTTCAAGGATTTTTTTTAAATTCCCCATTATTATAGGCTATGGGATTTCCAAGCATCTCAAGGGGATGGCCCGATCTTTATTGTGTTATATTTTATAAGAAATTTGTCGTTATGTAAAATGTTAGTTCACCCCGGGTTCCAACGTTTTGAAATGGTTCCTCATATTTTATTTTTCATTTTAGAACTTTAAAATACGCTTTGATCAAATAATTCCAAAATATAAAAAGACCGTTCAGTAATTTCTTGGAAGATACGAAGCATTTACAATTGGATATCGGCGTGTTTATACAAAATCTGGTCTCTGCTAATATAAATTCCTTATACTTATCAAAAGTTATTAATAATTTCGGTACGCCGTCTATTGGAAAATTTTCCCATCTTTTTACTTTTTTTGCGTCGGTGTTAATTACTAACTTTTTAATTAAGAATCTAGTATGTGTTAAAGGGTTGCCTGATTTAAATTTTAACTTTAATAAACAAAGGGGTTAGTGCCAATTTTCCCACCGGGCATAAAGTAAACAGTCATATTAATTCAGCCAGCCAATAACTTTGGCCTTAGAACAAATAAAACATGAAAATAAATTATTGCTTATGGTTAAAAAAATCTTTGAGTCTCCTCATTTTTTTTATTAAAATCTTACTTTAACAATAGTTACTAACATTACTGTATATAATCTTGAGATTTTAAAAAATGGTTTTAAATATTTAGATGTTTTAATTGATAGTCAGTTAGAAAAGAAAGTTTTAAATAACAAAAATGGTAATTTTATCACAAAGGTTACTTGCATATTTAAGTATTAAAAATAATTACTATTATAAACTTGGAAAAGTTTGATGGAATATTTTTAATTATTTCAAAATTATAAGGATTCAATTGGTAAAGGTTGGATTAGGCAATTCTATCAACTAGTGTTTAAGCAATTGGTTGTTTCTTTTCCTTAAAGGGTTATCTTTTCCAAGTCATCATGCACGGTCGGTTCAATTATAGAATTACCTGAATAACAGGTTTTGGACGCAGGTGACGGCCTTCCCACAACCCATAGGGTCTGCGTTCTATTGTAAATTGTTGTTGGTATTGATAACCGGGACAGCCCCACAATTTCTTTCCGATGTGGCGTAGAGTAGTGTTCCGGCAAGAAATTTGGTGTTTTAAGACATTTTCCCTCCTGTTTCGACTAAGGGTCGTCTTCTGCGGGTTTATATGGACCGGCCCACTGCCACTTAGCCACTAACCGGTGGGCTATAATTCGGTGATTTTTCCCCTGACGGATCACATATTTCTGATCGGTCCTTCGAGATACCTGAACATAGCCCTCTCCATAGCTCGTTGAGTGACTTTTAAATTTTGGGACCATTCGAAACCGTAAGTTCCAAGTCTCGGTGCCGAGGGTCACCGGGGTGGACGCATTGATCGAAACCGATATTAACATAAATATATATTATGTCTAAGATTCCCTCCTAATTGATTTTGACTACGGCGGGCCAGACCCATATTAGAGATCAGCCTACTGCGCTGGGATTTATTAGGGGCCAAAACACCCGGACGGTTAACCTGCACTACCGGAAAGAAACGGGTGCAGAACCGACTTTTTACCGCCCAATTTCCCAGACACATCCGGTTTCTAAAGCACAAGCCCGTTCCTTTTTATCAGCCCTCCAGCTAATAAGGCCACGGAGGGATTTATTTTAATTTTAACTTTGTAAACCTCCTCATGCATATCAATCTGCATCTGCGCCTTTCAATTAACCAAGTTCATGGAAATTCAAAATTGCAGGAATCCTTTTATTCAAATTTAAAAAACCATATTTTGATTTCGGTAGGAAAATGGTATTCTCCGAGGTCCTAGCCATTTTAAACGGGCTATTAATTATGGTTATATAAATTGTTTATAAAAGGTTTGATGATTTTGTTAACATTATTTCCCCTCTTGAATAAGGGTCGCGAAATCATCAAATCTTTGTTCGGGAAACGTTATTTAATTGTCCGATAAAAAATTAAAGGCCATACATCATCAACTAATTCTCCTTTAAAATGCTAATGTAATTAATGTAATGTTTTGTCTTATATGATGCACCAAAAATAATTTGAAATTTCAGGTGGTTTCTCTCGTCGCTGCCAACATTGTATTTTTTCTTGACAATTGCTGGATAAATGTATCAGACCATTTGACAAACAGAAAAAAAACAATAAAAGCTTTGGTATTCAAATTGGATTGGTAAGTTAATCAAAAAATAACGGAAACTAGTTAAAAATTTTTGTAGTTAAAAAAGTTTATCTCTTAAAAATACTTAGTTATCAAAGTTAAAGGCACTTATATTTTAAAAAAAAGCATTCGTGTTTATTGTAATTGTTAGAACTTTGGCCACTTAACATGGTTGTAAGTCGTTTTTTAAGGGAACTGGCTGGGGAACACTTTTTGGTCCTATTACCCTTGCAAAAATAGCAACGTAGTCGCTTATTTTATAGTTTTGCCTTGAAATAATTGGATAAATGATAAGTAATATCCAATTTCCAAAGCAAGCGAATAATTTGTCGTTTTACGTGCTTTTTATGGATATATCAATTTCTATCGGGGTAAACAACTTGCCCATTGCACGCATCCTTTTTTTTTCTTTCCAACTTTTTTTCTCCAAGTTATCAAAGGGTTTTGGGGTCCGGACTTATTAGAACCTTATTTGGTCCGTATGGCGTTTTAATGATTGGACTATTGTTTCACTTATCATTCTTGTGACCAATTTCCAAAAAGAACACTAGACGGTAGAATACACCTAGTGTTCCTTTTATAATTTGCTTTTCCTATGGCATCTTGTTTTTTTTTTTGGAGACTTATTGGCAACTTTATAGTTTATAAATGCCGTAATATTTTTGTTACAGCTTTTTTTAATTTGGGTTTGTGTAGCAGGTATTTCTTTACAACTAACGTTACCTTTGGGAGTCATTGTTTTGTCGTGTCTTAATGACTCTCGGAAATTTCACACCGGATGGATGGTATGTTTTTTGATGCGTTTTCATAATAAATGATACATTGTTGTTTATCCTTTATGCAATATTATTGAGATATGTTTTAAACTTTTAAATAATATATTGTATAGGATTGGCTTAGAAATCTATTTGCCCTATTTATTAATAATAAACCATTATGTTTCAGAGTTTTGCCAAAATTTCACTTGCTCTTTTTCTTAAATACTTAATTGTCCAAAGTTTTACCTATAAAACTGTTTTTTGAAAAAAAGCCCACCAATTCATACCGATTTCAGTAGTCGTTTATTGTTGTCCTTCTTTATAAAATTAGTCCGAATTTTAAAACGTCAAAATTTTTTATATGTAAAAGTAAAGGAAAAGGGAGCTATTAATCCCTAACTTTTTAAACTTAGGAATTCTGTTGGCACTACAGCCGTGTTTGTTGTTGCCTTAACAACTAGGACCCTTAATAATTTCATCAATAAAAGTCGAAGTGAAAGTCGAATATCTTTTATTCAATATAGAAGCATTTAACCTCTTATCGATTGTCAAATAACCACCACCGGTTCCAAATGAAAATTCTGACCTGAGAAAAGGCGGATAAAACTTAGCGGGAACTGTTTTTTCCTTTTTATTAAATTTTTTTAAATAAAAAATAACACATATTTTTCCACATAGAAAATAAACCTTGAAATTGAGCAGGTTCATTTCGGTTAAAAATATGCTTTCAACACAAACCTTTTAAAACTTTCAAAATTTATTGAAAAAAAAGTTGAACGTTTTCGGATTTTCTTGATAAAACGTTCATTGCCAAAAAATATTCCATTTTTCGTTCGCCCGACAGCCACCCGGAGCGGACGTATCTTTTGCCTCGCAGGAAATAAATCCCAGCAAATAAGTGCTTGTGTCCGTGCTACTCTAATTGGGTGTTAATTTAGGTGGTGCTCCCAAGGCAGGCTCCAGTCACGCGGCCCTTCACCCTTACCTGATGCGCGGGGTAGCGGGGCAAATTGTTGCCCTGCAAAAACCAAATTTGAAGTTAGAAACGCCGCCTATTGTTCTCTGGCGGTTTATAATGACACTCAATAAGAGGATAATATTAAACTGGCCTATTATTATTGCAAAAATAGATATATTGGAATTAGGCGTATTTTGCGATAAGCCGCCTCTTATACCCATGGGCAATCTAAAAAATTAAATAAACCAAAAGACACGGCCTGGTTTCCGTAAATAAAGATGCCTTTTTCGGTAAAAAACTAATTTATTAGTCTTTTTTGTTAACGCAAAACGGGTTTTAGAGGATCAGAAGGGCGAAATCACTAAAATTAATACAAAAGATTAAAATATAGACATATTTTGGTCAAAGTTTCAATTTAAACTAGCTTTTATTAGAAACGAAGACTGTTAGCTTAATGTGAGTACTCAATCTATTATAAAAATCCCTGCATATAAATCAATAAATTTTCTTTACAAATTTAAAGCTTCCGGCGGCATATGCACTTAGTCTCAGTGCTCCGCGCCGCTAAAAAAATGTTCCAATTCGGACCCTTGAGCCGCTTCTCCGGCCTGGGTCCTTTATTACTCGGCTGGTGGTTTTTTGCAAACACTGCGACTGGAACGCCAGCAGAAAAACTCAAAATGGCACAATATTGAAGGAAAGAAATCTCGAAGAAGGTACCTAAATTAATACAATGGCTCCGGAGACCCTAACTAATATCGTTCAGATAGTAAAGGATCCCAGCACGCTAGATCTTTTTTATTGTAAAATTGTCCTTCCTGTGTCGTATCTATAGAGACAAACACGAAAAATTCCGGCCAAGGGGGTTTTTTGTAAATGGGCCAAGACGCCGTTTGGTCCCTATGACTAAAACCGTAGAGGATTGGCATCGCCTTGAGGTTAAACTCAAGGAATCAACCCCAAATTTTGAAAACATCCCAGATGTCCTTTATAAATAGATCAGGAAAAATATCTTTAAAACATAAAGTCACACATCTCATCGGCCAGAAAGAGTCGAGAGAAAAGGCAAAAGCCGGCCGACCCGGAACTTTTGGCCTTTCGACATTCCGATATCCGATAAGAGACAAAATGCCGCCCAAGGAGGCGTCAAAGATATCGGTCCGAAACATACCGCGCATTATTTAGGTATTTAAACTTCAGGTTAGGGGCCGGCATAAAAGACTACCGCGAAACTTTTTGGCAAAATTTAACGAAAAGAACTAGGAGCCATATCATGCGCCTACTGGACGAGGGCCTGAAATCTAAAAGGGTTCGCGTCCGTTATCCGTCCTAACGGTGGCTTATTTAGCCTTCCGATGATTTTTGAAAAAGCTGAATGATTAGCGGATTACCTGGGTTCAATGCACGCCACCTTGCGTACACACCGAACACTTTCATCTTGCGGGGGTGGACCTGGCTCGGCCGTGGGGCATCTTACGACCATAGGGTTGAACGCTTAAAAAACTAGTGACCCCGGGGGAGGTCAAAAGATATTATTGGTTTTACCCCGATCGGCCCCGGCCAGACCAATATTAATAATAAGGCATTAAAACACCGGGCCCGATTATTTGTCTAATAGGCGCATTTTCAATGTATTTTAAACCTGTTCCTGCCCTGACAAATGGAAGGAGGCCATTGTTCCGGATACCAAAGCCCGCGTGGAAACTAAACCGACCGACAAGTTATCGTCCAATTAGTCCCCCAACTGGAAAATTGGTTGAACGCATAATCTTGTCTTGTTTAAAGGATTACGTTTTCTCCTTGGCCTCCCCAAACGAACAATTCGGGTTTCCCACCGAACACTCCTTGTTCCAACCAGGGTTTATCGCCTCACAGGAATACCTTCGAAGGGTCTAAAAAAACAAAGTTTGGGCCTTGTCCCATTACACGGGGGTTTATTCGATATCCCCAAAGGATTCGTGAAGTCTGGCCAAGGTTTACTTTCAAGTTGTACTCTTTTTCAATGTGCCTGAAGGCTTGTGGTTACAAAGGCCCTTACCCTTTTCGAATCGCTCTTTTTTATATGAGAGAAGGCACCCCAAACCAAAGCCCTCAAGGGGGCCCAAGGCTCCGTTCTTTCTCCCTCCTGTTTTGACGCCAACATAGCGTATTTAAAAGCTCTAATGTTAACCCCTTTTGCGCTTGTCGCACACGACACCCCCCTCTATTACCCCTCTTCCTCACCATCCCTTATCCCAGTAAACCCAATGTGCAATCAATAGCCCAGGGCGATTGGTTTCGCAAAATGGAGGATGCCGAAAAAAAATTGGAGCAATATACCTTTAATCGGTCTTTCTGTCGGAGCCCGGCCTCACCGTCCTACCCACGTCCATTCCAAAACCGCACATAATGCCGAGGAGGGAAACACTGGGCAAGGGCCTCCTAAAGGCAAACGGATCCCCTGGGAGAAAAAAGCCAAATTTTTGGTGTTACTTTGACAGTAACATAAAGTTCAAAAACGTCAAAGAGGCTAGAAAAAACCGCTTATATCTCGTCGTCTCTTTATATCTTAACCAACACAAATAGCAAAATGCCTCTTAATTACAAACTTTTATTATTTAAAGCTTGCATACGACCGATAGTGGCATATGCTTGCACATCTTTTGCCCTTATATCCTCCCACCATTAAAATCAACTACGTGCGGTGCAAAATAAATTTTTACTACGTACCACTGGAGCAGAGTCTTATAAAAGAAATGTCGACTTGCACAGCGATTGCAAGATGACGACAATACGCGCTCATTTTAAAAACATTATCAAGAATGTTTATGAAAAAATAGAAACGCAAAAAAACCCTCTGATGGTAAGCGCTGCAAATTTAAGGTCTACCTCGCTTAAGACCACGGCGAGACCAACACACCGCGTACACGAGATACATCCGCGCTCCAGGGCGGTTCTCACCGCCCCCAGCAATCGATTAGACATTCGACCGAACATCGGCGCCTCGGTCCGTATACCGAACGTCGATGATCCTTAAGCGACTTCTTCAAAATCGACCCACGCATCCTAAATACGTGTGGCCATTTCTTTAAAGTTTTGGTCACCAAGTTCGAGGGATCTCGCAATCCTCCGAACTCAGTAATAGATGAAGCTTCACACAGACACATGTCTAGAAGCATAACTTCGAATACATAAGACATAAGACATCCATTCTTTTTAGTGTTTCTCTGTGCTACCAATAACAATAATGTTTATTTCATTATTTAAAATCTGCGATGAATTGCAATTGCACTAGTCCATCAAGTAGTGATTATCATCTTTCTAAGGATATTCTTCTTAGGTTTAGGATATTGTAGTAATGCTACGTCTGTAACTTACCAAGTTGTTTAGTACTTTAGTTTAACAAAGCGAATATATTTCAAATTCTGGTTATAATCTACATCTTTGCTGTACCTGTTGGGCAATGTAAGGGAAATGCAGGTGACAGATCTCTGTAGAGGGATCTATATGGTCAATCATCTTTTAAGCATTTTACCCTGCCAATCGATTGCATATATATCAATAATTTGATGCACATATCAAAAAGTGCTATAAGTACGACTACAAAGTGGTTTTATAAATAATTTTTTGAGGATTTATTATTGCTGATACTACGATAGCTGATCTATATTAGAGAGTAGCCACAACAGCGCACAAAAGACGCATGATATCTCAGCCTACCCCGTGACCACGGCCGCTGGAAAGTGTTCAAAACGTCGGGAATTTAATAAATGTAAAATAAACTGATAAAATCCGTAAAAGTAATTTTATTTATAATATTCATAGTTCCTGCCTAGTTGGGCTGGGACGGATCGACACGAACGGAGAGAGAAGGCGCAGGAACACCCGACGCAAGGATCGTCTTACAATAAATTCTAGGGCGGCAATTTCATAGGGAGATCTGACTGATCATAATGATTTTTGTTAACCAAAGGAATTCGATCAACCGATTGTAAAGTAAGGCAAGATAATCCATGTGTTGGATTGGCATGTTAAATGTTGGTCTTACGCCTCCCTCTACGATCGTGTCGGTTATCCGTTTCATCGGACAATGAGGTGAAAGAATAATGCACCTGTGTTTGCTCGTATACTTGTGCACTATAATATCTCAAATATAGATCGGCCACCATAGTCGGATTCGAATAGGAGGACAGTATAATTACAAAACATAATTTTACGTACTAAAATTAACATCATACTTTATATTCTAGGTGAACTACATGGACCTTGCTCCGAATTTTAGTGGTGGTTTAATGGCTATCGGAAACACAGTTGCTAACGCTTTTGTAGTTTTTCTTCCTGTATTGGTGTCAAGAATTGTCATCGACGTGGTAAGTAGCTTTTTTTCTTTTGTAAAAGCTATAACACTTTGCCTAGGATTCCTATGAAACTAAAGCTACTTAATCTTCAACCTTAATATTCAAGTATAGTTTACCTAATTTTTTTGATTAGGATAATACATGATAGTAAGTCTTTTGTAGAAGAATGTAATTAAAATTAATACCAAGTTTTTAAATAATAAATAAAATTTCATGTTACAGACCAACGTATATCAATGGCGAGTGATGATGTTTGTAATAGTGGGACTACTTCTTTTTGCGAATACGATTTTCGTTTTATTCATGTCTGCAGATACACAACCATGGAATGAAGAGATAGATGAAAAGGAAGATGATTTATCTATTAAATCTTGATTCATATAAAAAGCGTGTTTGACTTCTTAACAATAAATTGGAAGATGGAGCAATTAATTGAGTTTTATTTAATATTTTTTTGAGCGCAGTATTTTTTTTTAAATTATGCCCTTAAAATAAGGTCAAATTCAAATTCAATATAGAAGTTTACACTTGCTCATTGATTGTCTAACACACTATCACCGGTTCGGAAAAGACGTTCCAGACCTTAAAAACCGGCAAAAGAAACTCGGCGGGCTATATTTCATGTCATCTTATAAAAAAAAACAAATAATTTGAAGATATAACATATTATGCAACTTTCAAACAAGACCTGGAGCGAGCGTTTCATTACAAGGATGTGTTATCATTTAAAAAATCATTAGTATCGTAATAACCTTCAACACATAAACGTTCCTTGACTACCTTTTTAAATTTATCAATAGTTAAATTCTGAACGTTTACTGGGATTTTGTTGTAAAAACGTATACACTGTCTCATAAAAGACTTATTTATTCTGCGCAGTCTAGTTGCTTGAAGAATTAAATTACGTTTGTTTCTTGTATCTATGCCATGTGCTTCACAATGTCTTAGGAAATCATGCATATTTTTTTCAGATACATAAAATTTTCAAATATGTAATAAGAACTAACGGTGATTATTTTTATTTCTGTGAACAACTTTCTTAATGATTCTTTGGGGCCCAGGTTATAGACTGCACGAATGGCACGTTTTTTGAGCACAAAGATCGTAATAGTATCTGCCGCATATGCCATAAGATATAATACTATGAAAATAACTGAAATGTACTAAACGAGCTGTCTCCACATCAGTTAATAATCTAATTCTTTTTACTGCGTCAGCTGCAGAACTTAGTTTACTTGTTAGCATTTTAATATGGGCGCCCCATTGTAGTTTTGCATCTACAGTTAATCCGAGAAATTCAGTCGATTCAACTACATATAACGCCTCCCCATCCATAACAACTTCAAATTTACCATTCTTGACATTAGGAGTCATGAATCTAATACATTTTATTTTGCTTTAGTATATAGCAAGTTATTAACACAAAATCAATTCGCTACTCCAGAGAGAGTATTATTTACAACGTCATTTATTGACGTAAGTCATTTAATTGTGAAATCAATGAGGTGTCATGTATACACAATCAAAAGCCTTTTTGAGAGAACAGGAAATGCCTAAAGCATCCTGTGATGCTTCTCAAGCCTCAAAAAGCTTTTACTAGCCTGATGCCTGCGTCAGTTGTTAAGCGAATCCATACTGCTTGTTATTTAAAGACAATTACGATTGAAATGTTTGACCAATTGGTTTAGGTAAAGAGTTTTTCAAATAATTTACTAAGGGTACGTATGATATTGGTGTAATGTTATTAGGGTCCGTATTACGTCCTGATTTCAATATCGGAATAATTTTGCTATGCTTCATTAGGTCAGGATATTCGCCCCTTCTGATACTTTCATTGAATATTAATGCTAGGTGAGGTGATATTTAATCGATAATAGAACTTATAACCTTCACAGAGATCCCCCATAGGTTTTTTTAATATCTAAAGTTTTAAATGTACTTACAACATCTCCGGTACTTACGTCCGTAAAATTAAAATTCTCTGTACATTCAATGGTATTATCCTTTCATAGTGACTCAGCAACTGTTGGAGAAGATAAAAGTGACTTGGTACTAGAAACTGGAATGTCCGAGAAGAATTTTTCGAAATAAGTAGCAACATCTTCGTCAGCTTCTAAATAACGGTCAACAATATTTAGATTTATATTAGAGTTGCTCTTAGTACCCATTCCAGTTTCACAGTTTATAATATTTCAAGTCATTATTTTGTTTTGTCTGTTGATATTTTAATAATTTTTTTTGATATATAGAGATTTCGCGAGAGTACAAACTTGTTTTAATATTTTTGAATAAGCTCTGACATGTGCAACAGAGGACTAACTATGATTATATGTTTTTTCACTGTAAAGCTCTTATAATCTTTGCCTGCTTTTGTGAATTTCAACTGATGCCCATTCACTAAAAGCTACAGAACCCTTTGATTTAACCATTTTAGAAGTAAAAATTGTTTTAAATTGTTTCCTTATAAAAGAGAATAATGTATTGTACAGTAAATGTGGGTTATCGTCATACGTAAAAGTAAATTTTGTGATAAATTACTTTAACTTCTCAATACGTTTTTATACATGGAACAAACATATTTTTTATTGTATTTTTGTCTCATGTTTTTTTTTAATTTCGGTAATTTCGGTAATCGGTCCGTAATTTTTACATTAATTTTATACCAACAGTTTGATGATGTAATTAACAAGACACATAGTCTTGTTAATTATATCATTCGATATGAAGCTAATATTGAGTGCCTTAAACAAGTCACATATAAATTGAATAAATATCTATCAGATATGAGCGTCACTTATTTACTAGGCGATGCTTGGTATTTATAAATATTTATTCAGCGCTAGAGCGCTTTGAAATCGACTCGAGCGGTTCTAAACACTAAGCAAAAGCAGCCATATATTATCATTTTCCAAAACTGTTATATCATCTCTTAATTTATAACGTAAAATCATGTCAACTAGGTAAATATAGCTAGGCGCTGATTATTTTAATCTTATTATAACAACCTAAGTCTATATTATACGTCCTAATATTTATACCCATAAACAACTAGAATTACTGCTAGCGAGTGGTAACATCGCCGAAATTGTAGGAACATAAATATGTACGAACTTTGGACCATCCACGCAACAGTTGTAGACAGATCCGATAAGTTTTAATGTACTTTGCCCGTATCTCAACGGTATTTCTAGATAATATTGACTAAATGATTACATCACTTACAGAGACGTCAAAACGTAATATTTTACAAACAATTGGATGAAAAACTGTCCCAATATCCGTTCTTCTAATTTGATGGTAAACTTTTAACAGTAAATAAAAAATTAAATCTATTTTATGACGGCGGTTTCAAACACAATGATATACCGACTTCTCCCATCCCATACTGCATGTTAACATGGACGTTAGAATGAGGCCTAAATGTCGGGAATAAACGCGAAATATTCATTTATAATAATGACGTTATTAAAAATGATGATGTTAATTAATCTGAATGATTAATTAATAATCATCATTCAAGGGAACAAAAAATAATGAGTTTATAGAAACTGAAAAAAGTTGAAACAGGCCGACTTTCACAATTATCATAGCAGACTGAACAATTTTTTTCAGTCGTACAATTGGCCAAAATCGGTGCAGGAGATGGTGTTAGGTGCATTCTTTGTTGGCTACAGCCTGATGATGTTTCCAATGGGTCTCGTTTGTCAGAAGTGGGGAGGGAAGGTGCCTTTACAGATTGCACTCGCGGTCAATGGCTTGGTACCGTACTGACGCCGTGGCTTACGGCCTGGGTGAGTCATTTAATCTCTAAAATCTTACACACGTTCAATTATTATCTGCAAGACCTTTGCTGCTAAAAACAGTTAAATTTTTATATTTGTAATATTGATGTATTCTTCCTTTCCTGCGAATGTACATACAAATCAACAATTTTTTAACATTTGTGGTTTTAATAATAAACAGCTTTATTTTATGTTACACACATTCACCCGGAAATTTTTATTAAGAAGCAAGTTCTAGAAGTTTTTTAAAATTGCTTCGCTTAAATATTAATTCATTATGCCGTGGTGTTGAAGTTTCATGAAGGAAGCAGAAAAACTTCAACAAAGGGAAGTTGTTTAGAATATTCCGTAATTAAATTACTTTTACGTAACAAAAGCTCTGTCTTTTGTGCTATTCACCTATAAAGATAAAATGCAATTAAAATTATAAAACAGTAGGCCCAAGGTGAAATTTAATAAAATTTCTTCCACAGTTTAGTGTAAATCAAATTAGCAAAAACATTATAAATTATTTACAATTTAATATTGCACAAAAATTTGCACTAAGTTTATTAGAATATGTTATGCGTATTTTTTCTACTGTAGGGGAACTGGAAAGTTTTATGTGCCTGCCGTATTCTACAAGGATTTTCTCAGTCTGGCTTTTATCCTGGCATCCACACTATGCTGGCTCAGTGGGTGCCTTCTAGCGAACGGGGTAGCGTGAGCAGCTACGTGTATACAGGTTATTCATTTGTGCCTTATGTTTTTAGTTTGTTGCTATGTTTACAAACAAAAGATTGTTTGAAGAAAGTTCTCTAAAGCTCTTAATTTGCGTCGGAAGTTACAGATACGATAAAAGATTTGGCAACTATTTATTCGATATAAAAGTGATGTTTGTTATTTGTAGGTACATCATTAGGGACTGTAACTGCATTTCAAGTAGGCGGTATACTCGGCGCCAGTGCGTGGGGGTGGCCTTCCACTTTTTGGGTGACAGGCTCTATGTGCCTTGTTGCTTTCGTCTTGCTATCGGTGTTCGGCGCTGCATCACCATCAAATCACAAGACAATCACTGCTGATGAGAAAAACTACATTCTCGGTCGTAAAGACGATGGTGTTCACAAGGTATGATTAAAAGAATAAAAATATGTAATTTTTTGAGTTGGTAGGTCCAGAGATCATACAGGAACGTCTGGGGCGATACCTCCGCGGTGCCTTTTTATGCCGCTAAGCAATAGTGTGAAAACTACTATATCAGTTTAGTAAGGGCACCCTAGCTAACGTATTTACAGAGTAAACTAAGCTTAGCGGTACATGTCATTGATACCCCTAGTATTATCTACGTCTATTGGCGTCGGAGACCAATTTCCATCTGGTGGCCTGACTGTTCATCTGCCTTCGCTCGCAATAAAAAATTGTAAACTATGTTTAATTTTCGAATTCAAATTCATATTTTTTCTAAATGGGAAGCCTGCGTTTAGCAGTGACTTCGTAAGGCTTATACGATACTATATTATTTTATAGTTTCGCAATACCTATTGTTTGCGCGCATTTGTATGTCGCCTAAAACAGCCGCAAATTGGTTACGCAATGATCTTTTTTCCCTATCTACTATACCGCTCCTTTCGCCTGCTCTCCTTTTTCCTTTTAGTTTTTCGTCATCTCGCGAAAAGAAGAGGTATAAGGTGAATACTTCGAGACGCGGACGGCGGCCAGCGCCGGCGCAGTCGGACAATTGCCTTCGGGAATTTCTACGCAAAGCATCATATTTTAAAGCCACGCGACGCGAATGGCTAACGCTCCGTTCTAATAGTTTTAAGTTTACCGCGAACCCCAACGGCATCAACGAAGACGCTTTCAGCTGTGCCGCGATCATAGGAGGGATTTATTTTTCCTATTTTCGCATTTCCAATCCGGCTTCATAACCACGTTGTCCGAGCCGGATTACGCAAATGGTCCTTCGAACCGCATCCTCGCTTCTGGTCCTTTAGTAGGATCTACCATATCGCCGTCACTCGAGATAGTTGGTCCAATCAAATTGGCTAACGAAACTTGAGTGACCACGCGCCCGCGCAAGCACCTATCGTATTTTATATTATTTATCCTATTGCATACATAAAATTTTTTTTTTTTCACAATCATTTTAGTCTGAATTTATGGCGTATACATTAGTTTTATTAAATATGTAACTTATCTGGGTTAAATTAGCTTATTAAACTAAACAGTTGTTTTAAAACTTTATTAAATGAATAAAATTTTCAGAAACCAAGAATGCCCTGGAAGTCTGTCCTCACCTCAAGACATGTTTGGGCGTCATTCGCAGCTCATATGGGTACAGGAGTATCTTTCGTTTTTTTCTTTACCCAAGTGCCAACTTACATGCATGCTATCTTAAAAGTTGACATCAAAAGTGTAAGTACTTTAAACTTAAATAACAAGCTAAATACAACGATATTAACTCTGGTACCCGCCTATGGAACCTAGTGGTATAGGCATGAGATGAGCTGGATGAGCTTATTATATACCATAATACATTCATTTATAGGTTTCTAAAGCAACAACGTTTCATTTTTGTATCTTAGTTGGTAAGGGCATTGCAGGCTGATCACACATATGTCGGCATGTGCATGTAAAAGTCGGTCCTGCGCCTGATCCCGTTTCGGTTATCCGAATCATCGGGCTATAAATTTAAAGGAGTGGAGGTAGGGAGAACACCTGTATATGCGCGTGCACTATAACTCCTGTTCAGTTGGCTGATCTCTAATATACATCGGCCGCCGTAGGCTTGTCGGACTTTAAGAACACTAATTGTCGTGTTTTATTAAATATACAAGTGTCTGTAAATATATATAGTCGGCTAGTTCTTTTCGGTACAAAAAGACGCCTATGTAAAATAGGGAATTACCTTAAGTTCGTTTATTAAAGTAATAGAGATATTTGAGTTTTTTTCTTTAAAACGGTTTTCTAGCATTTTTTTAAATTTACCATTATTATAGGCTATGTGATTTCCATGCATCTCAAGGGGTATGTACGATCTTTATTGTGTTATATTTTATAGAGAATTGTCGTTATGTAAAATGTTAGTTCACACTTGGGTAAACGTTTTAAAATGGTCTCATCATTTTATTTTTCATATTAGAACTTTAAAATACGCTTTGATTAAATAATTCTAAAATATAAAAAGATCCGTTCAATAATGTTCTTGGAAGATAAGTAGCGTATTTACAATTGGTGTATCAGCGTGTTTATACAATGTAAAATATTTATAAATGAAAACTGCAAAAAAATCTGGTCTCTGCTAAAATAATTCATATACTTATCAAAGTTATATAATATTCGGTACGCGTCTATTGGAAAATTTTCCTATCTTTACTTTTTTGCGTCGGTCGTTAATTACTAACTCTTTTAATTATTGTTAATCTAGTATGTGTTCAGCGGTGCCTGATTTAAATATTTGACTTTAATAAACAAAGGTTATTTATACTCGACGTTATCAAGCCACCGAGGCATAAAGTAAACAGTCATATTAATTCAGCCAGCCACTAACTTTGTACGTAGAACAAATAACATGTAAAGATAAATTATCAAGCTATGTTGTATAAAAAAATCTTGAGAGTCTCCTCGATTTTTTGTATTAAAATCTTACTAATCAATAGATTACTAACATTACTGTATATAATCGTGAGCATTTAAAATGGTTTAAATATTTAGATGTTTAATTGATAGTACAGTAGAAAAGAAAGTTATTAAATAACAATGTAAATAGTATGTTATCACATAAAAAGTTATTACTGCATATTTCAGTATTAAAAATAATTACTATTATACACTTGGATAAAGTTTGATGTGAATATTTTTAATATTTCGTAAAATTGTAAGGATTCAATTGAGTAAAGATTTAGTTAGGTTAGTATAACTAGTGTTCTTTATCTTTCACTAAGTTATCTTTCCAAGTCATCATGCAGACGGCTTCAAATCAATCTAGAATTACCTGAATAACAGTTTTGACGCAGAGTGACTAGCATCTTACCTCCACAACCCATAGGGTAAACTGCGTTCTATTGTAAATTGTTGTTGGTATTGACAACCGGGACAGCCCCTTTACATACTTATCCGATGTGTGCGTAGAGTAGTGTTCTTTATAAGAAATTAAATCTTGTCATGTTTTAATGACATTTTCATAAAGTTGCTTCAAACAATCTCTATGCTTGATCTATGGTTCTCTATTATTACGCCCTTTTGATAGTTTCTAATACATAGAGGTAAACAGTGAGTAAATTATTATAGCACTCTACGGTACCTAACGTAGAACATCAATTATAATATGCAAACGAAACATTGTGGTTCAATACAGGGGACTGTCTGGGGTACCAACGCGGTAACTATTTCTGCCGCAAAGCAGTAGTGTGAAACACTAATGTGTTCCGGTTTTAAGGGCACTGTAGCCATAGTATTTACTGTGTAAACGAGACAACACCTTAAGTCTCACGGTAGGTAGCGCGTTGATACCACTAGTATCGCCAGCGTATATAGGCATCGGTGACCACTTGACAATAGGGTGATCGGCCCAAATTGCCCTAACCCACTAGGAAACAAAAATGAAAATTTGTCGAGTCCCCGAAGGATTCGAACCCATGACCTCCGGTTTCTAAGGCACACGCCTACCACTAGGTTGCGGAGGTGCTAAAAATATATATATGTTAATAATTATTATATCGTTCACATCCCTCAATTTTTAAACTAAGTATACGCCACACACTTTTTAAAAGGAGGGGTAAAGTCTTCTTACTCAAGAGTAACTAGTTTTATCACACATAATCAAAAATTTAAAGTGCGAAGAATGTAAGAAAAAAAAAGCCGTTAAGGAGGAGTTAACTGTCAGCACATGTACATACGAATTGTATATCATCATCATCAGCCTGTGTCAGTCCACTGCTGGACATAGGCCTCCCCTAATGCACGCCACCGCTTCCGATCTTCGGCTATTCTCATCCAGCCCACACCGGCCACTTTGCGAATGTCGTCACTCAATCTTGCCGCAGGGCGTCCTACACTACGTTTGCCGAGCCTTGGTCTCCACTCCAGAACTTTTCTGACTCCAGCGGTCGTCAGTTCTGCGGCTTATATGACCGGCCCACTGCCACTTCAGCTTACTAATCCGGTGGGCTATATCGGTGATTCTGGTTCCCTGACGGATCACATCATTTCTGATGCGGTCCTTCAGAGATACTCCGAGCATAGCCCTCTCCATAGCTCGCTGAGCGACTTTAAATTTGTGGACCATTCGAACCGTAAGTGTCCAAGTCTCGGCGCCGTAGGTCATAACGGGTAGGACGCACTGATCGAAGACTTTCGATATGTATACATAAATATATATTATGACTAAGATATCATCCTAATTGATTTTGACTTCGGCGGCCGACTTATATTAGAGATCAGCCTACTGCGCTGGAAGATTTATAAGAGGGCGCAAACACACCGGACAGGTTAACCTGCAGTACCGGAAAGAGAACAGGTGCAGAACCGACTTTTACAGGCCCATTCAGAACCAGACATTCGGTTTCTAAAGCACAAGCCCGTTCCTTATTTATCATCCTCCGTAGCTAATGTAAGCCTGTTCCTTTTATCAGCCTCCGTAGCTAAATAGGCTCAATAGCTACGGAGGCTGATGCTACATGAATTTTGATCTTTGTAAACCTCTCTCATGCATATCAATCTGCATCTGCGCCTTTATTTGCAAGTTAATTTTCTCAAAATTCAATGGAATTTCAAGTACTGCAGAGGCCAAAGATCTTTATTCAATATTTAAGAAATACATATTTTGATTTCGGTAGGAAAATGGTATTCTCCGAGGTCCTAGCCATTTCTAAGCCACAGGCTATACATATGTATATAGCATTGGTTAGTAACAAGGTTTGATGATTTTGTATGGCATTATTAACCCCTCGTGAATAAGGTCATGCAAAATCATCAAATCTTCTTGATTCGGAAACGTTGCTTTAATTGTCCGATAAAAATTAGAAGGCCATACATCATCAACATAATTATTCTCGTTGCAAATGCTAATGTAATTAATGTAATGTTTTGACTTATATGATGCACAGAAAATAATTGAAATTTCAGAGTGGTGTTTCTATCGTCGCTGCCATACATTTGCATTTTCTTGACAATAATTGCTGGATATGTATCAGACTATTTGACAAACAGAAAAATTATTACAATAAAAGTTCGAGAGTGATATCAATTGATTGGTAGTTAATCTTAAAAATATAACTGAAACTTGAATATAATTGGATAAATGATATGTAATATCACAATTCTCACAAGTCGAATCGAATGTATCGTTTTACGCTGCGTTTTATGGATATATCAATTTTATCAGGTGAACAACTTGCCCATCGCATCGCAGTTGCTTTTCTTTTCTTCAACTTTTCTCCAGGTTATCAAAGGTTTAGAATCTGACTCTATTAGACACGGCTTCGTTACGTATGGTGTTTTAATGATTGGAATATTGCTCAGTGATAGTATCTCTATGACACTTCCAAAAGAACACTAGAACGTAGATATAGACCTAGTGCTCCTATTTATGAATTTGTCATTTTTGCTATGGCATACTTGTTTACATTTATTTTGAGACTATGGGCTGAACTATAGTTTATAAATGCATAATATTTTGTACAGCCTGTGTGGTCCCTACGGTTTGTGTGCAGTGGTATCTTTTACAAACTAACGTTACTTTGGGAGTCCATGCTTTTGTCGTGTCTGTGATGTCTCTCGAATGATTCTACACTGGATGGATGGTATGTTTCTTTGATGCGTTTCATAGTAAATGATACATTATTAGTTTTATATAGGCATATATGTATAATGATGAACAAACAACTATAAAAAAATATATGTGTATAGGATGGCTTAGAAATCTATTTGCACAACAATATTTAATAATAATAACCATTATGTTTCAGAGTTTAACCAAAAATTTCACTTGCTCTTTTTTCTTAAATACAATAATTGTATAATAGTGTTTACCTATAAAACTGTTTTTTTGGAACAAAAGCCCATTCAATTCAATTTTAAAACGTCAGAATTTATTATATGTAAAGTAAAGCGAACGGGAGACCTACCAATCCTAACTTTTACAGCTTAGAGACTGTCTGTTATGCACTACGGAGTCACGTGTTGTTATGCCAGAACAGCTAGGACCGCTAAATGACCAATTTCATCAATAAAGTCGAAGTGAAAGTCAAATATCTTTATTCAATATAGAAGCATTACACTCTCTTATCGATTGTCAAATAAGCTACCACCGGTTCGGAAATGAAAGCTTCTGACCTGAGAAAAGGCGTGATAAACTCAGCGGGACTGTTTGTTTTTTTCCTTTTTTTACAAAATAAAAAATGACACATATTTTTCTCACATAGAAATAACCTAAATTGAACTGTTCATTGTCAGGGTGTGTTTTCAATAATGTAGGCATTACAGTAATAATATGCTGTCACACACAAACCTTTCCTAATAACTTTCTTAAATTTATTGATAGACAAAAGCTGAACGTTTTCTGGGATTTTCTTGTTAAAGCGTATACATTGCCACATAAAATATTCCATTTTTTCTCGTTCACTCCGAGCAGCCGCCCGGAACGGACGTATCTTTGTGGCTCCACATGGAAATAGTACCCCAGCAAATTAGTGCTGTGTCGTCGTGCGACTCTAATAGTGTTAGTTTAGTGAGTGCTCCTAGGCAGGCTCCAGTCACGTGCGGCCGCATTCACAAACAAATTACCTGAAGCGCAGGCAGGTAGCGGGCAAATAGTTGCACCTGCAAAAACAATGGCGCTACCGATAACGCCGCCTATTGTCTCACAGGCGGTTTCCAGTAATGACACTCAATCAGAGGATAATATTAAACTGGTCCTATTAAATAAATAGATATCGTAGATTACCCGTACGCACGCCATTTTGCGTACACACCGACACGTTTCATCTTGGAGGTGGACCGTGACATCGGCCGTAGGGCAGTCTTACGACCAGAGGGTGAACGCTTAAACTCAGTGAATCCGGAGGAGGTCAAAGATATTATAGGGTCTTCAACCCCGATCGGCACCTGGCCTAGACCATATATTAATAAAAGGCATTAAAACTTTACCGGGCCCTAATTGTTTGTTTACTAGGCGCATTTTCAAGTATTTCTAGCACCTGTTCCTTCCCTGACAAATGGAAGGAGGCCATTGTTACGGCATACCAAAGCCGCGTAAGCCACTAAACCGGACCAACGGTTATCGTCCAATTAGTCTCCTCACTGAATGGGGAAATTGTACTGAACGCATAATCTTGTCGAGGTAAAGCATTACGTTTTCTCCTGTAGCCTCCCACCAGACGAGAAATTCGGGTTCCTACCTGAACACTCCTGTTCCGACCAGGGTTTATCGCCCACAGAATACATTCTGACGGGTCTAAACAAAACAAAGTCGGCCTTAGATCCTTACAGGGGTTGTTCTATTCGATATCGCAAAGGCATTCGATGAAGTCTGGCGACAACGGCTACTTCTGAGTTTGTACTTTTCAATGTGCCTGACGGCTTTGCAGTATCAAAAGCCTACCTTTTGAACGCTCTTTTGATATCGAGTGAAGGCACCCTCTCAACGAGACGCTCCTGCTAAGGGGCCTGAATCCGTTCTTCTCCTATGTTACACTAGCGATATTCCCAAAGCTCTAATGTTAACCTTGCGCTTTTCGCACACGACACCGCCCTCACTCCTCTTCCTCACCATCCCTTATCACCAGTAAACTCCAATGTGCAATCATAGCCTAGGCGATTGGTTTCGCAAATGGAGGATGGATGTAATCCCGAAAAAGTGTAGATATACTTTAATCGGTCTTCTGTCGGAGCTGACCTCACTCGTCCTACCAACGTCCGGTCCAAAACCGCACACAATGCTCGATGTGGTATACACTGGCAATTGAACCTTTACGGCAAACCGATCCCTGGGAGAAGAAAGCCAAATTTTTAGGTGTTACTTTTGACAGTAACATGAGTTTTAAAAGCCACGTCAAAGAGGCTCAAGAAAAACCGCTTATATCTCGCATCGTCTCTCTTATCTTACCAATACAAATAGCAAAATGCCTCTTAATTACAAACTAGTTTGTAATTGAATTTGTAAATAAAGCTGCATACGGCCGATAATGGCATATAGCTGCCCAATCTTTGCCCACTATCCTCCACTATTAAATCAACTACATGCGGTTGCAAAAAAATCCTTACGACGTACCTGTACCTACTGGAGCAGAAGTCTTATAAAAGAAAGTCGACTTGCACAGCGATTGAAAGATAACGACATTAGCGCCATTTTTAAAAACATTATCAAAATTTCATGAAATAATAGAAACCATAAAATAACCCTCTAATGGTAAGCGCTGCAAATTTTAGGTCTACTCCGCTTAAGACCACGGCGGACCAACACACCGCGTACACGAGATACATCCGCGCTCAGGGCGTTCTCACCGCCCCAGCAATCGATTAGACATTGACCGAACATCGGCGCTTCGCGGTCCGTATACCGAACGTCGATGATCCTAAGCGACTTCTTCAAAATGACCACGCATCCCTAAATTGTCCTAAATCTCTAACGTGTGGCCATTTCTTTAAAGTTTTGGTCACCAAGTTCGAGGGATCTCGCAATCCTCCGAACTCAGTAATAGATGAAGCTTCACACAGACACATGTCTAGAAGCATAACTTCGAATACATAAGACATAAGACTAATATTTATAACAATAATGTTTATTTCATTATTTAAAATCTGCGATGAATTGCAATTGCACTAGTCCATCAAGTAGTGATTATCATCTTTCTAAGGATATTCTTCTTAGGTTTAGGATATTGTAGTAATGCTACGTCTGTAACTTACCAAGTTGTTTAGTACTTTAGTTTAACAAAGCGAATATATTTCAAATTCTGGTTATAATCTACATCTTTGCTGTACCTGTTGGGCAATGTAAGGGAGATGCAGGTGACAGATCTCTGTAGGGGGATCTATATGGGCACCCATCTTTTAAGCATTTTAACCTTGCCAATCGATTGCATATATATCAATAATTAGATGCACATATCAAAAAATGCTATAAGCACGACTACAAAGTGGTTTTATAAATAATTTTAGGAGGATTTATTATTGCTGATACTACGATAGCTGATCTTTATTAGAGAGTAGCCACAACAGCGCAGGAGATATTAATTTTTTCGTATTTCGTTCATTTTGCATAGGTCGGAGTACATACTAAAAATAATTTATTACAATTAAGATCTGGAAACCCCGCTTCAGCACTGGTAAAAAGACGCATGATATCTCAGCCTACCCCGTGACCACGGCCGCTGGAAAGTGTTCAAAACGTCGAGAATTTAATAAATGTAAAATAAACGCGATAAAATCCGTAAAGTAATTTTATTTATAATATTCATAGTTCTGTCTAGTTGGGCTGGGACGGACCGACACGAACGGAGAGAGAAGTCGCAGGAACACCTTGTTACGTGTAACGCCCGACGCAGGGATCGTCTTACAATACATACAATTACTAGGGCGGCAATTTCATAGGAAATCTGAGTGATCATAATGAAGTTCTGTTAACCAAAGGAAATTCGATCAATCGATTGCCTGTAAGGTAAGATAATCCAAGTGTCGGATTGGCATGTTAAAAGTTGGTCTTACGCCACTCTCTACGATCGTGTCGGTTATCCGTCTCATCGGACAATGAGAGTGAAAGAATAATGCACCTGTGTTTGCTCGTTTACTTGTGCACTATAATATCTCAAATATAAATCGGCCACCATCGTCGGATTCGAATAGGAGGACAGTATAATTACAAAATACAATTTTACGTACTAAAATTAACATCATACTTTATATTCTAGGTGAACTCATATGGACCTTGCTCGAATTTTAGTGGTGGTTTAATGGCTATCGGAAACACAATTATTAACGCATTTGAGTTTTTCTTCCTGTATTGGTGTCAAGAATTGTCATCGACGTCGTAAGTAGCTTTTTTCTTTTGTAAAGGCTATAACACTTTGCCTAGATTCCTATGAAACAAGCTACTTAATCTTCAACCTAATATTCAAGTATAGTTTACCCTAAATTTTTTGATTAGGATAATACATAATAGTAAGTCTTTGTAGAAGAATGTAATTAAAATTTGTACCAAAATTTAATGTTACAGACCAACGTATATCTACGGCGAGTGATGATGTTTGTAATAGTGGGACTACTTCTTTTTGCGAATACGATTTTCGTTTTATTCATGTCTGCAGATACACAACCATGGAATGAAGAGATAGATGAAAAGGAAGATGATTTTATCTTTTAAATCTGATTTATATAAAAAGCGTATTTGATTTCTTAACAATAAATTGGAAGATGGAGCAATTAATTGATTTTTATTTAATATTTTTTTGAGCGTAGTATTTTTTTTTAAATCATGCCCTTAAAATAAGGTCAAATTCAAATTCAATATAGAAGTTTACACTTGCTTATTGATTGTCAAACACACTACCACCGGTTCGGAAAAGACGTCCCAGACCTGAAGAACCGGCAAAAGAAACTCGGCGGGCTATTTTTCATGTCATCTTATAAAAAAACAAATAATTTGAAGCCATAACATATTAGGCAACTTTGAAACAAGACCTGGATCGAGCATTCCATTACCAGGATGTGTTATCATTTAAAAATTCACAAGTATCATTATAATCATTTATAATCTTTAACACATAAACGTCCCTTGACTACCTTTTTAAATTTATCAATAGTTAAATTCTGAACGTTTACTGGGATTTTGTTGCAAAAACGTATACATTGTCCCCTTAAAAGACTTATTTATTCTTCGCAGTCTAGTTGCTGGAAGAATTAAATTATGTTTGTTTCTTGTATCTATGTCATGTGCATCACAATGTTTTAGAAAATCATGCATATTTTTTCCAGATTCATAAAATTTTCAAATATGTATTAAGAACTAACGGTCATTATTTTTATTTCTGTGAACAACTTCCTTTATGATTCTTTTGGGCCCAGGTTATAGACTGCACGAATTGCACGTTTTTTGAGCACAAAGATCGTAATAGTATCTGCCGCATTTTCCACAGTAGAATGCCATAAGATATAATACTATGAAAATAACTGAAATGTACTAAACGAGCTGTCTCCACATTAGTTAATAATTTAATTCTTGTTACTTAGCAAGCTGCAGAACTAAGTTTACTTGTTAGCATTTTAATATGGGCGCCCCATTGTAGTTTTGTATCTACAGTTATTCCTATAAATTCATTTGATTCAACTACATCTAACGCCTCCCCATCCATAACAACTTCAAATTTACCATGCTTGACATTAGGAGTTATGAATCTAATACACATTATTTCTCAAGCCTCAAAAATGCTTTTAACTAGCCTGATGCCTGCGTCAGTTGTTAAGTAATCCATACTGCATGTTATTTAAAAGACAATTACGATTGAAATGTTTAACCAATTGGTTTAGTAAGAGCTTTTCAAATAACTTACTAAGGGTAGCCAGTATAGATATTGGTCTCAAGTTATAAGGGCCCGTATTACATCCTGATTTAAATATCGGAATAATTTTGCTATGCTTCATTAGGTCAGGAAATTCGCCCCTTCTGATAGTTACATTGAATATTGCCGGTAGGTGAGGTGATATTATACCGATATTAGAACTTATCACCTTAACAGAGATCTCCCATAGTTCTATAGTTTTTTAATATCTAAAGTTTTAAATGTACTTACAACATCTCCGGTACTTACGTCCGTAAAATTAAAATTCTCTGTACATTCAATGGTATTGTCTTTTAATAGTGACTTAGCAACTGTTGGAGAAGATAAAAGTGACTTGGTACTAGAAACTGGAAAGTCCGAGAAGAATTTTTCGAAATAAGTAGCAACATCTTCGTCAGCTTATATATAACGGTCATCAATATTTAGAGTTATTTTAGAGTTGCTCTTAGAACCTTTTCCAGTTTCACTGTTGATAATGCTCCAAGTCATTTTTAATTTTTTCTTTGATATAAAGAGATTTCGCGAGAGTACAAACTTTTTAAATATTTTTGAATAGGCACTAACCTGGGCAAAAAAGGACTAACTATGATTATATGTTTTTTCACTGTAAAGCTCTTACAATCTTTGCCTGCTTTTGTGAATTCCAACTGATGATTCACTAAAAGCTACAGAACCCTTTTATTTAACCATTTTAGAAGTAAAACTTGTTTTAAATTGTTTCCTTAAAAAAAAAAAAAATTTATTGTACAGTACATGTGGGTTATCGTCATACTGTAAATAGTAAATTTTTTGTGATATATTACTTCTATACTTCTCAATACGTTTTTTATAAATGGGAGCAAGCATATTTTTTATTGTATTTTTGTCTCATGTTTTTTTAATTTCGGTAATCGGTCTGGTAATTTTTTACATTTATTTTATACCAACAATTTTGTAATTAACAAGACTATGTGTCTTCTTAATTACATCATATCGATATGAAGCTAATATTGATTGCCTTAAACAAGTCATATATAAATTGAACAAATATCTATCAGATATGAGCGTCACTTATTTACTAGGCAGTTATATCGCCTCAACCGCATTCCCGTTCGTTTTTCGTTGCGACATCTACGTAAGCAGTTCACACGCAAGTGGAATTCCGCATGAATGAGTAGCCATAGATATGTTGAGCTATTGTTTTCTATCGAGACTTTATTACTAACATTAAATAAGCCATCATTCTGTTTTAACCACGCTCGAGACAAGATTAAAATTAAGTTAAAACATTTTAATAGTTTTTTTAAAAAGTCTTTTGAGGTCCGCCGAAATTTATGTAGGCGATGCTTGGTATTTATTATAAGTGATATTAATTTGTATGTAGATAGGACTAGCTCCGTAGCCTAATGGTAAGGGCGTGTGCTTTAAAAATAGGTTCGAATCCTGCGGGGACTCAACAAATTTTCTTTGTTGTTTCCTAGCTGGTTAGGGCAAATTTGTGCCGATCACCCAATTGTCCGAAAAGTAAGATGATCCATGCGTCGGATGGGCGTTTCTAAAGTCGATCCTGCACCTTAACCTCCCGGTGGAGTCCGTCCCATTGGGCTTTGAGAGTATAAAGCGAGAGGGAGTGCGCCTATTTTTGCGCGTACACTTGTGCACTACAATAACTCCTGCGTAGTTGGTTGATCTCTAATATAGATCAGCTGCCGTAGTCGTAATCGGCTGGAGAACATTTTTATTATTGAATTTCACTTGTCACTATATAATATTTTAAGTAGGGATAAATATATTAAGGTATGTATCAATAATGCCTGTATATTATGATGATGACGAAAAAGAATACATATATATTATGATGAATGATAATACGTATGTATATTGCAGTTTTTTGTGATTGACTGACTGTATAAAAAGAAGAAACTGAATTCGAAGCAAATGTTCATTTATAAATGTTATTTTTTTCCCCTTCCTCGTTCCTTTTGAGTTTCCACCTTAGTTTATTTTGATTCACAATATATATAACATATTACCCTTTGGCAATGAAGCGGCTTCTTACATACGGTGTAGTTATAAGTCGACTATTTCTTAGTGGATCAATATATTTTTAGCGTCTGTTTGTAATATTAAGATAACCGCTTTTAAATAATAACTTTGTGATATATAACCGATACCATATAACAAATCAATTTTTTATCCAGCGCTAGAGCGCTTTGAAATCGACTCGAGCGGTCCTAAACACCAAGCAAAAGCTGCCATATATTATAATTTTACAAAAAATGTTATAAGTCACCAATAAAACATCACATGAAAAGGTGTTATTAAAAGTTTTATTTTAACATACACAAATTTCTTTTTATTAATTATATTAGTCATAATTAATTGAACAACATAGATTACTACACATTTCGTAATATTTACGTTCCGTCTACAAATAGTATTTGATAAGTTTCCTATTGCAACATAATTATGGGATACGTTTTTAGGAAATCATGTGATAAAGCCTTTCGGCTATTTACCATTACTTTGCGCGTTACGATTGCGGTATTAAATAAAAAATTGTGCTGATTTAGTCACATGCTTAGCTGATACCATACAATTGTTAGTAAGTGCGAACATTTCTTACAACATTACTTAAAATGTAGAAAATGAACCCTTCACTGTAATATCAACACATAGGTGCAATTCGAAGGACATAATAAGGTAACAAGAAGGAAATATCATGGAGATTGTGATTTTTTGATTAATATACGCCGAGCTAGAAGTCTACAAACTAGCCAAACAAAAAATAATACTAAAGATAATTCTATGATGAAATTAATAAAAATAGATAGATATAAATAGAGTAACAGACTCGGGGGAGTCTGTTACTCAGGGGTTAGTTCCGGCGCGTCCAGAGGGAGGCAGATGGCCGTAAGGCCGAGACGGAGCAGCTCCGGCGGCTAGCGCTGGTTGGGTTGCAGAAAACTGCCAAGGGTTCCTGTGACCCCAACTCTAAAGCGCTATAAATACAACGTGTGGTTTTAGTTAGTGCAGGTCCGACATAACCGTCTTTGTCCCGCGAGGATGTGTCGTAGGCATTTCCCCGGTGAAAAAAGGGCTATGGAAGCCAGGAGCCTAGCCCACCAGAACAGATTCTGTAGCGCCCGCAAAGGAGGAGATCGACGACACCACGCAGTCACCTTCTCCACGGCTCCACTACACCAAATCAGCGGTGCAAACCCACTGAGTAGCCCCACCGCTACACCAAAGCCTGTACGAGGGGAAAAGGGCATATTCAAACCTCATTTAAGGTGATATAGTGTAAGGTAACATCAAAGTTCATGCATTTAGAAAGTTCTTCATTCTATGTGCATAAAACATGTCATACGTGTACATATTTTGATTAAATCAGTACCTTACTAAATATTAGAAAATTTAGCTTGTTGCAGAGGGTACGTTGTAACCGACTTAAATTGCTCTAAATGGTTAAATACAGTTTGACGTCGGTCATATTTTTTGTCTTAAATTTAAATGTACTATTTTAATTTTCACATCCGCTAAGGTGTTTAATTACTCATATTATTATGTACTTATGTAATAATTTATATTGCTGACGGAATGAATAACTCACTTTTATGGATTTAAATGCACTAAATTACCCTACAACTATTTTTAAATTAGTATCAACGTTTCTTGTCTAATATAGCAGGGTCAATAAGACAATATTTGACGTAAAAGAATTTACGTAATGATATGATCACTAATGTAAAGTCGTCATTAGGTGTATTTAAAAATTAAACGCAATTAAAAAGTAACTGTTCTAAAACGGTGACAATTATTGACAATCTCATTAAAAAAGGTAGCGAGCAAATATTTAAATGTGATAAGAGTTTCATTGTTTAAATAGATGCAGTAGTTTTATCTTATGTCATTTCGCGGTTAAAGATAATCAGTGTTACATCAAACAAACTAGACATTTGTTAAGATGAAAACAGACGAAAAAACTACTGCAGAAGCTAAAGCAGAAGATAACCACGCCAATAAAGTTTTAGAAGGTGATGTAGAACGGTTAATTTTTTGATATAACAACGATTATTGCATATGAGATAATGTTTGAGTGAATAAATGTAGCATTAATTTAAATATGTATAATGAAGGTGATAATACTAATTTACGTATTATCACACCTTCTTTACGTATTTTTGACAATCTGTTCATTGCCTCGTAGTTATACTATACTTTACTCTATAGCAACGAATTGAATACCTAGCTAACAGGTTGGAATTGTACGACGAAATAAACGATGTACTCTGTCGTTATTAAAAAAGTTGAAATATTGACAGTTTTTGAACTTTTTTGTGCATAAAGTTTTATATAAAATAATATTCTTATTACTAGTCGAAATATTTTTAATTAGGGTGTTTTTCAAAGAAGAATAACAACATTTCAAAAGTTATCTTGCAGGTTGGGGTTACAGGCATCAACAATGCCTAATCCTATTTTTTTGTCTAACGGTAGCGTACAGTATGAGAGCCTGTATGGGCGTATCTTTAGTTGCCATGACAATAAGTGATTACAATGTTCCATCTTCAAATAAACATAATGTAATAAATTTAACTGACAACAATTCCGGCGATGTAAATGCAATATACGAAGTTGATGGATTTTTTAAAGCACTTTTGCTCTCAAATCCGGTGAGTATTATTCTGTATTATTCTGAAAAATTACTTGTCATCAAAATATTATATAGAACTTCCTTTAACGCTTTCTCAGTCTTTTCTTCTCTTTTTAAATATTTCATATAATCACTTTAGTCTTGTCAGTATATTCAATACGTTGTGTTTATTACTATATCAGATTTTAACTTTTCATTTCCTATTTTTTCGATCTTATTAATCTATTTTTTTTAAATAAGGCTAATAAAATAAAAAAATTAATTAGTCGAACTAAAATAAACTTTTTGTATCAACTTTTTTAAATTGGATTAAATTTTATTATAATTTTATTAAATTATTCCCAATAACCCTTTATTATCCACAAAAAGTTGATCATAATTTTTTTGAAAAAATTATTTATAAAGCCTGTTATATAAAATACCTTCCAGTTTCGGCGGTTTAAAGGTTTAGAAGGTTTTGGTCACTTGAGCCTTGGGCGTTGTCCCATTGATGTATAGTTAAAAAAGTTGATATTTAACGGTTTTCAGGAAAATTCTTGGGGTTTTTTAAAGGCCCCCTTTTCCGGGTGGTATTTATCGAAAAGTCCAAAAATTGTTACCCCGGGTTTTATATGGACTTTAAAAAATTTTTTCTAATTCCACCTTTGTCCCAATTATTAAAGGGTTTTGGGCATCAAAATTTTTCTTTAAATATAAAAATTTTTTTAATAATTTAAAAAGAATTCTTTATGGTCTAAATGATATAATTCATAACTTTTTTTATTACATACCCCAATTTAAATAACAAAAAATCCTTCCATTAGTTCATTTTTTGGGTTCCTGTTTTTAAAACCCCAGCATTAACCATTTTGGTTCCGGTTAATTAGGGCCGAAATTTGTTACCTCTGCCTTTGGGGTTATTATTAAGTAACTATCAAAGGTTTCGTAAAAATTTTGGCTTTTTTAAGGCAAATTTGCCTTATATGCCAAATTTTTTTAAATGTCTTTGCTGTTTTGCCCAAAAAATTTTAAAGTTTGTTGGGGGGGATGGATATGCTTGTTATATTTGGATGGGAAAAGGCTTAGGGCATTTATTCGTTTTACTTTAAATACAAAAAAAACCGATTAAATTTGCTAAAATGATGAAATTTTAATTTTGTTTATGGAAGGCATAAATCTTTTTAAACCCGTTCAATTTTGCTTTAAATCGAACCGGAAAAAAGTTTCAATATTTTTTAGGCGGGTTAATAAGAAAAAAATTATACCAAAAATTTGCCTAAAAATTTAAGCATTTTATTATTTTTGCTTTTTTTTTTCTTTCTTTTAAATTAAAAAAAAAAAGATTTTTCCCAAATTTTAGTTTTTTTTTAGATAAAAAAAAAAAAATCTTTTCTTATCCCGTTGGATCATAAAACGAAATTAATTTATTTTTTTATTATATACTTTAAATTAATAAAATGAATAAAAAAAGTTTTAAATTTAATTAAATGGAAAAGGATACAAAAAGATTTAAAAAAATATAATTTTATTATACGGAAATTTAAAACAAAACAAAACCAATGTTCTTTAAATTTTAAAAATTTAAAAATAATTTTTTAAAAATACATTTTTTTTTTATCATAAATTTTTTTAAAAATCTAAAAAAATTTAATTAAATTTTTTTTTACAAACTTATTATAAATAAAAAATTTTTTATAAGTAATGGATAACGGGTTTATTTTATATATTTTTTTAAGCATTAAGAGTGGTGGTTTGCCAAAAATTTCTTTGATTAGATTAGGTGGGGTTCTTTGTTTTCCGTTTTCCTCTTGTTTTTTCTTAAAATCAAAAGTTTTCATTGAAATAATAAATAAAAACGTAATAAACTTGGAATTTTTCAAGTAAATTTAAAAAGTTCCTGTTTTTAGTTTTTAAAATCAAAACATTTTTTTTAATTTTTTTAACACCTTCTTATGTTCAAACTTTGTAAAACTTTAAATTTGCCGCTGAAATTTGGTAAATTTTATAAAAATCCCAATATCTAAAAACTATTTAAAATTTTTAAATGAAAAAAATAGTCCCATAGAATAAAACGACAGGGTCTTTTAATTTTTTAAACTTTGTTTTTTCATTTTTAAAATTTGTGGGAAATATTTTTTTCCGGAATAAAACTTTTAAAGGAAAAAGGGGTTAAAATGGGGGAAAAATTTTAAAATTCCATTTTGGGATGAAAATATTTTTTAATATTTTAAAAACTGGAAAAATTTTGGGGAATTCAAAGGACCCCTTTATCCGATTCAGCCTTCATGGAAAAGGAAGTGGGGAAATATCCCGGAAAACAATGTTAAGGATTTTTTACTTTTATTTATTTTTTTTAAAACAATTTTTTAATTTCCCTAGGTTGGAAAAATTTTTACAAATTTTATTTTTCAGGATTTTTTTGGGCATTTTGGCCCCAAATATTCCCTAAAAACAGGTATGGAATCCAATAAATTAGAGTTTTGCATTTTTTAAAATTTGACGGTTTAATTTTTCAAAAGAAATTTTGGAAAAAATTTTAAATTTTTCAAAAATTTCTTTGCCCCGGGCCCTGGGTTAAATTTAGGACCCAAATCAAAAATTATAAATTTGGTTTTTAAAAGCCAAAGAACTAAAATTGGTTTTGTTTCATTTTAAATTTTTAATTTTTTTTTAAAAACCCTTCTACGTTCTTTTTAAATTTTGAGGCTAATTTGGTGTTTTAACCCTTCAAGGGTAACTTTAAATTTTTATTAATTTTGAAATTTATTTAAAAAAATTTCTGGAGTTCTTTCGGACTTTTTCGTTTTAAAATTTTTAGTTAAAATCTTAAATGAAATAATTAAAAGTGGGCCTGGAAAAAAAAACCCCCGGCGTTTTGCCGGGGACAATTTTGAGAACCTCAATTTTTGGTTGAAATTTTAAATATGGGGGTTAAAAATAAATCTCCACCCGCAGTTAGTCTAGAATATAAATTTATTTGGTCTATTTTCCCAACCCTTAAAAATCTAATAAAAAACATTATTTGGACTTTTTTTTCATATTGTTTACAACATAATAAATTTTGCAGAACGGTCTACCCTTCTTCCTTTTTGAGTGGGAATCCTTTAATTTCTTTTTGGGCTGCAGACAGCTTACTAAAAAATTAAATTACTCAAAAAGAAAACTTCTAATACCGTTGGTGGTTAAAAGATAAAAAAAACCCTTCCTAATTTAACAAACATTATCTTTTTTTAGGCTGAATAGCTCAGGCCTTTATTTTTATATGCCAAAGCCATTATTAGTCTATATTGGTATTAATTTTTACAAAATGGAACATTTAGGAGTTAACTAAGTGTTTTTTTGTACTAATTGATTTTTTAATGTTAAAACTTTTATTTTTGTTTTCAATTTACGCCAAGTTTTTATCTAAAAACATTATAATCTTTGGGGTTGTGACATGTTTCGGACTTGTTTGTAGGGTGTCTCAATCCTCCTCTTTGTCCCTTTAGTAGAAGGGTTTGGGACATTGGGGCGCCTTTTTCCCCTAACCAACTTTAAAACAACAATTTTGGAATCCTCAGGTTCAACACGCCTCCAGTTCCTGGAACACCCCTACAATTTTTTCATCCTTTTGTTTCCATCTCTTCATTATTATCATTCATTTCCGCTATTATTTCCTTTTTAGGAAACTTGGTGGTTGTCCCCAATATCGTTCCGCCAACGATAAACAACGTTTAATATAAAACCCAATACTGGGTTTTGAACTAAAAATTTTGTTAATAATTTTTATATATTTGGGTGATCATTCGATTCCCAAAATTTTGAGAATTTTTATTTGCCCTTTAAAAACTTTAAATTTAAAACTGGTTTTAAAATTTTTGGGTTTTTTAAAATACTTTTAAAAATCTGTATTTTTAAAAATTTTTTTTTAAAAATATTAAAATTTGGGAATTTTTAAAATTTTAAAAAATTTTAAAAAATCAATTAATAAACCAAATTTAAATACTTTCCCTTTTAAAATTTAAATTTTTTAATTTTCCCTCAATTTCCCAAAACCAAAATGTATTTTTAAATTTCCAAATTTACAGTTAATTTTTCGTTTTTCCCCAAACACAAGGCCTTGTAAAAAGATTTCGAATAATTTTTACAGAACAGGGCAGGTCCCAAGACAAACAAATTGAAAGAGAAATACCAGGGGAAAAACTTTATACCCTCGACAGAAGTGGGAAACCGTCCCATTTTAAACTCCCAGCAAAAAACGTGGGAAAAAATTCATTTAAATTTCAAAAAAGGCCAGGAAAAGTATAAAAAACCGCCGTCGTATTTTTTTTTAAAACCATTTGGGTAAAAAGGAATGGGAAAAAAAACAAAAAACATTGGTCCTAAAGTAAAGTAAAAAAACAATGTGTTTGTTTTTTTTAAATAACTAATTTAAAAAAGGGGTTTTCTTAGAAATTAGAGTTTTTAAATTTTTTTTGGGATTTTTTTAAAAAAATTTTCCAAATTTTTTAAAAAAAACGATGTTGTTTCCTTTTAAAAAATTTGAATTTTAAAAATTTATCTTTGCCTACCCTTTTAAATTAAAAACTAAATAAAATTACGAAAGAATAATTTGAAAATTTTTTAAAAATTTAAAGCTTAAAGACCAAAACATAAATTTTTCGTACTGAATTTAGTTTTGAAAATTAAAGAAGTTAAAAAGAAAAGTTAACCCTTTGGAATAGTTAACAAAAAAAAAATTTAATAAATTTTTAATACCCTTAAGGATTTTTATTTTTAAAACATAATAGGAGGTGTAGTTAATCGAAAAAAAAAAAGTCTTTAGTAATAAGTTAAAACCCTAAAATCAAATTTAAAAAATTAAAAACTGTTTAAAACCCCTGGTAAATAATTTCATCCACAATTTGGTAAATCAAAACCAAATAAACCCAAATAAAATCTTCTATTTGTAAAGGAATATTTTATTATTAAATTTTGAAATTTAAAAAAATTTTTTTATTCGGCATTTTTTTTTTATTAATTTTAAAATTAATTAAAAAAATTTATCCCACATAATTTATTCTTAACTGTAAAAATAAGGCAAATTTTTATTATATATTTTTTAAAAAATTTTTAAATTTACTTTTTTTAAATTCGCTATTTTTTTTTAACAAAGGGTTTAATAAAATTTATCATTAAAAATTTTTTCCGATTAAACTTTTTTCAACTTTTGAAAAATTAACTGACCCATATTTTAATTTTAAAATATTTAATTAATTTTAAAACAAATCCAGGGCAACTTTTTTAACAATAAAAAACGGGGTTTTTTTTTTTTGGGTTTATTTTTGTTTCCTTTAAAAATTATTTTTAAAAAAATTTATTTATTTAAAATTTTAGATCTTTGAGCTCCAATTTAAACTATGGAATCCTAAACGGTTTTATATTAAACGAAAACATAATTTTTTAATTGAATCCCAAATCCTTTAAACAATCAAAAAAGGAACCAAAGGGAACATTTTTTTTTATGGAACCTTTTTTTTCAATCCTTTAAAAGGTAATAAACTCAAAAAACCCTTTTATAAATTTTAAAGAACTGTTAAAATTACCCTTTTAATAAATTTAGTCCAATCCTCCATGTTTTGATTTATTTTTAATTTGCCATAAATATAAATTTGTCTTAATCTAAAAAAGTTTTCAAAAAATTGAAGTGAAAAGTGATGTAATTTTCAAGTTACCTGAAAACAAAAATTTATTACATACAAATAACCTAAGGTAAATAAATATAAATATTTTTTGAAAATTAAATAATAATTAAACCCCAAGTTCAAAAAATTAAAAGAAATTTTTTTTAAAAATTAGTTCTTTTTCCTTTGGCGGGTTAATTTTTTAATTACACTTTGTTAATAAAATTTGGTTTAAAATTTTAAAAATAATGACCCATTACAAAATAATTTTGTTTTAACCGAAAATTAAAATTTTTTAAACCTTTTTGCCCAAATGGAAAATTAATATTTTTGGAAATCGTTTACAATATTAAATCAAGAAAAAAAATTTTTTCTTTGCAAAAAGGGAAAGGGTTAGACCAAATTTTAAAAATAAATCAACAAAAATATTTTGGAAAGGGTTGTGGGTTTTTTTTGGGGTTTAATTTTTACCTTTAATTTAAAAAACTTTCTTTGCCTAAAAATTTAAGGGTTAAAATTTTTGAAACCACGGGAAATTCAAATTTAATAATTGGGTTGGGCCATAAAAATTATAAAATTTAAAAATTTGTTAAAATTGGTTAAAGGAAAAAAGGGGTGGTTTTTTTTAATTTATTTTAAAAATTAATTTAAATTAAAATAAAAAAAAAAAATTATGTATAGGGATTTAAAAACACGTTTAACTTATTTATCATAAAATTTTATAGTAAAAACCGTTTCGGGAAAGGAGGAAAAGTGGGCTAATTTTTTAAAAGAAAAAAATAACAATTTCCACGACTTCTGTTAAAAAATTTCCTTTCCCAAAACCCACAAAGGTTTTAACCCGGTTTTTGAAATTCTGGAATTTCAAAAAGGGAAAAAAAAATTTGAAATATTTAAAAATTTTCAAATTATTTTAAAATTTTAAAATTCGGATCCCCTTTTTGGGAAGGGCGTTGAAAAAAAATTGAAAATTTATGTACTAATTTTTTTTAAATGTTTAAAATTTAAAAAATTACTTATAAAATTCTTTTATTTCAAAAATTTTAAAACTTTTAAAACAATTAAAGTTAAAAATGTTTATTTTTTGCAAAAAAAAGGACCTAAGTTTTTAAAATTTAAAAAATCCTTTAAATAAAAAAAAACTCCCCTTATTTTTTTCAAAATTAATCAAAATACACCGAAAACCGGGGTTTTTCAAGGCCTTTTTGTTCTTTTAAGTTTCATTTTTGGGTCTTTCTAAAAAAAAAGGAAAAATTTTTTAAAAAAAATGAGAGTAACATTAATTTATATATTTTTCCATAGAATTTACCATCACCGGTATTACACCTGTAAAGGAACCGGGGCGAGTCGCAAGTTATAAATAAAACTGAAATGCGAATACCTCTATTGATGACATTTCAATAAAAGTAATATGTTATAAATGTATTAAACAGATTTCAAAGAACATCTACATTGATAACATTGCTATTGTGGCCTACCATGAGTATAACACAATTTTGGGATATGGCTTCAAAGTCTAGGGCAATAACTCATGTGTCAGGGCTATATGTGGAGCTAATTGTTTTGTGTAAACTATTATTTAGGGCTTCAAATATTATGACTCTACATCATTATATATTTACTAAATTCAAATTCAAATATCTTTATTCAATATAGAAGTGTAACACTCGCTTATTGATTGTCAAGGACGCTACCACCGGTTCGGAATAGGACGCCTCCGACCTGAGAAGAACCGGCGAAAGAAGCTCAGCGGGCCTATTTTGTCATCTTTTAAAATAATCAAATATTTACACGAATATCTGGATTATATTTCAAAATATAGATCCCCCAGTTTTTAAGTTTGCATATGTATGGGTACGTTTCGTAAAAGAAAATAAATTTAAAACATTCTATGTACGTAAAAAGTGTTACCCTGACTGAAGTCGGTCGTGCTTTTTTAATTAATTAGGCAAATAAATTACTTGTTTCATAATAAATATTCCTTGTCAGTAATTTTTTTTTATTTCCAGTAAAATACTTTTTACTGTAAAAAGCATGCCGTAAGGAACAAAGCTCCTTTATAATTATAAGTTATTCAGGAATAATTATTTAAAAGCAAACAACATTCGTAATTTTTATTAAACAAATGACTTTAGGTGTACAGTCGTTATTTTAAAAGAAAGTCCGTAATAAAATAAAAACAAAACTCAACTATTTACTAAAAACTATTTTCAAATTAGTTATATTAAAAAAATCAAGTACGACTAGCTTGTTTCCTTTTTCATCATGGGTTTACTTTCAGGATCGTGTAATGTATTTTTCGTTTCATAACAGTCGTTCCATTCGGCTCTTTCTGAGGTCCCAAGTGTAACGTATATTGCATTAGAAAAGAAATACAGACCGGCGGTAATCAAGAATACTTTCCTCCACAAATATTCACTCGTCTGAAATTATAAATGAATTATAAGTATTCTCGTTCCTAGCCGTTTTTTTATGCGTCGGATGGGCATGTAAATAGTCGGTTACGGTTGTCAAGGCCATCTTTGGCTGTCGTTTAGGATATCAAAGCCTTTCAACTGACAAGTACTTCATCTTTTACTACAGTTTGCTCATTGCGTTGTGGAGGTCAGATGCCAATCGTTCTGTGTAAAAACTATTGAAATGAGAATCTTAAAAATATTTCAGTTTGCGATGCTTGTTGCAAAAATTGACGGGATAATTAAAAATATAATATGCAATTACTATTTATTATGTCTTGTTCTTGTCTTTATGTTCTTTGTTATGTTTTTATTGTTATATCTAATGCGTGCAAGAACACGAGTATTATTTTTTTTTAGTACAGGGAGAGATATTTTAACTTGTAATTGACTAACCCGTCGTCTGATTTTTAATTATTCTTCAAAATTTATAAAAATTATTCTTTAAATTAATCGATATTTGTGGAAAGTAAAAATTTTTAAGAAAATACAATAGATTTTTTACTCACAACGTCAGTTAGTATAAAACCTGCAACAATTGGAGCAAGGGAGGCGAATAGGTTTGAACAGAAGTTACTTAGGCTCATCATAGTTCCTGCAAAGTTAGGTGATATATCGATATGATTCACCTGAAATATATATAAAATACATATTAATACACATATTTTAGTTCAAATCGAACTCAGTATTGGGTGCTAATATTGCAAACGTTGTTTTATCGTTGTTTTCTGGCTGATACGCGATATGTTGGTGATTAATCCAACCACTAAATTTCCTAAAAAGTAAGATAATAATTGCGTCGGACAGGCAACAAATTTTCATTGTTGTTTCCTAGTTGGTTAGGGCAATTTGGGCCGATCACCCAATTGTCTGAATAGTCAGATGATCCATGCGTCCGATGGGCAGTAAATCGCTTTGCCAAGAACATCTTTGAAAGTCGTTATAGGATGTGCCTCTAAATTTACTGACCCATATATATCAATTATACAATGAGTAACCCTTTGGGTTGTGAAGGTCAGATGCTAGTTCCTCTGCGTAAAAACTGTTATTCGGGTAAATCTCAATGGATTAGAAGCCGACCTAACGATAGCTTGGGATATATGACTACGTGAAAACAGTATTCTTTGCATAGTACGCCATTTCAATAGGCATAGGCTAATTCTTACTATCTTAGGTGGTTCCTATTAAATAAGTTATAAATAAAACTGGCCTAAAATAACTGAATGACCTATTGATGAAAACCACGCAAAATCCTATCGTTACTTAAACCGGGCACAAAGGAGGTTTAAAGTGGATTGTAGACATGTTCTCAGACTATGTTGCCAAAGCATTTTTCACGATTAATATAATGTTTATATTAGATTAATAATAACTATGACGTAAATTACTGAAACACAATAAAACGTTTAGTACATTAAATAAATAACAATTAGTACAACAAAAAACACTTACGTAACTCCCACATTAGTTGCAACTTTAAAGGAACAAATTAATACCAATATAGACTCAACTACAATCAGGTTCTTTGGCACATATGCCAAAATAATTAGGCCAATAGCAGCTATTATGCAGCCTGAAACAATACGATATAATGTTTAAGCTAAGAATTAGGAAGGGTTTAAATAATATTTATCTTTTTAAACCTACCAACGGTATTAGCAAGTTTTCTTGTTTGAGTGACATTTAGTATATTTTTAGCAATAAGCATGTCTGCAGCCCAGCTAAAGAAGAAATTAGCGATCCACATCATCAAAAATGGAAGAGCAGTAAGTAGACCGTTCTGCAAAATTAATATTATGTTAGTATACACAATATAGCATTAAATAAAATGTCACAAATAATGTTTTTCCTATTACGATCTTTAAGCGTTATTGGAATATAGCAGCCAACATAAATATATTCTAGATCAGCTAACTTCGCTGGAGATATGGATTACGCGCAGCTGCTATCGTTTTATACGCCCATCCGATTTATAGATTATCTAACTTTACAAACAATACTTTTGCAGTAATACAATCAAAATTGAGTCCCCGCAGTATTCAAACCCACGACCAGGGGTTTTTTTTCAAAGTCAAAGTCAAAATTATTTATTCAATTAAGTTTCTACTAAGCACTATGAACGATTAAATAATTCACTAAGCTCTCCACAAACTCTCAGAAAAGAATCATCCAGATGCAGTCTTTTAAATAATACGAATTTGTCAAAATTACAATACATATTTTTAGTTACCATGGCATTTGCAAGTGCAGAATATAACTACTTCATAGATCTTGGTCCTAATATAATTTACCAGAACAGTCAGCAAGGAACGAAAACATTTAGTTCTTTCCAAAGCGTCGTTTTGATAACTTTACGAAAGCTCAAGTCATTCAATTGCATTTGGTCGTCATTTAATTTATTGTACATTCATATACTGATTTTTTGATTGTGGTCATCTAATTTGGTAACTCCAGGCAATCGGCCCCTGGCAGTCTATCTTTTAGTAAAATATAAAATTTTTATGCAATAATATTTTCTTAAATACTTTTGAAAGTATATACGTCAAGCTTCCGAATTAATAAAAAACATTGTAGCAAAATCTGTGAATAGATTGTAACTCCTATCAACTTGTTTTTCTGGTATGAATATTGCGGTCAAACCAGCTGCAGATCCCCATAATAATAATCCATAGGACAAAATGCTATGAAAGTACGCGTAATAAACTAGTGTTGCAGTTGCCTTGTCAGTCAGCAGCCTAATGTAGCGTACGGCAAAGATTTTTTCTTCACCGCTTCTCAATCCTAGAGGCAGTCAATTATATGAATACTTTACTACAATAAAATAACGCTAACAGTAAAGCAATAGAAATAATTTACACAATGTGTATTTACCGCTTTTATATTTACACCCATCACTTTGTCCATGAAGGCTGGAACCTCGGAATAAAGTCACTTGACCCCAAGCTTGGCCAATATGAGCAGCAATGATTGCGTACATGCCTCGATGCGTCAATATCTTTCCCCAAGGAACCTTCTTTGGCTTCTAAAAGTTATTATCACGAAAGTAGAATATTTCACATTAAACGAAAACAGTTTCTGACAACAATAAAACCCTGTATCTATGACCGTTTTTTTTCATTGAATAAACGATAACATAGCTTTAGATCATCCTGTATTTATAATATAAATATTCACCATTTTAGCGAGTCAATAGCTTCCAAAAGTTTTGTATTCAAAAGGTTTAACAGCACCCGCAAGAGCAGGTAAGTTAAAAAATTATTAACAAATTTTTGATGGCTCTACAAAATGACTCAATAAAGTTTGCGTAAACTTTTTAAGGGAAAATTTTACCTCTGAACCGCCACTGTACCCTAAATCGTCTTCTATGTACTGTCTTTCTATTTGAGTTATTTCAGGATGTAGCGCGGGCGTATCGACCAACTTCCACCAGATTAAAGTAGCGACAAGACCGGCCAAAATGCCGTAGAAACGAAAGACACCTGGCCAGCCTAATCGTGAATCCGCTATGAAACCAGTCAGTGGCAAACCTAACACTAGGCCTAATGCTTGACCTAAAAAAAAATCCATACCAAGTATCAAGAACTTTCCGTTACTTAGGTAAATAAATTTTCTTCAGGTAGCTATAAACAAGTTTGTTGAGTAAAAAAATTATAATGTTCACATGTAAATACTTTTTTTTTAGATTTTTTGGGTAAAAAAAATGATATGTGATATGGTTAAACTATCATATATATGTATTTCATGATTAAAACGGGGCAACTAGCAGTAGAAAAACTAATTTTAAAAATATAAATTTATTTTGAGTGTAATATAATAAATGTCAAAGATAAGATTTTAGGACCCGGATATTTTTTAAAGCTTTAAGTTTAATATATAAGGGCAAATCACGTCAAGTAGAGCCCCCTCATACCACTTGATGTTGAAAATTTTTTTTTAAATATCTTTTTCGAAAGTAAGAATCCTTCAACAGTTTTGAAAATTTAAACTTTATATTATTTTAACTTTATAAAAATTCAGTGATTACAGTTTATTATCTATAATCATAAATGTATTTATTCTACAATTTTTTAAACATTTAAATAAACATTAGGTCTTTGTTTAAGTTTTAATGACTTCTCAGTATAATTATTGAATTATATGCGTTATACATTAAATACCACACATTACACATTTAATTAATAAATAATCTTTGCTATTCTATTTTATAATAATATTATATACATAATAACTAAGATAAATTTATTTCAGTATGATTATGATCCAACAGGTGATTAAAAAAATAAACATGTATTTTAACATTATTTTTATTATATTCTATAAAATAATCTTTTAAAATGTTGGTGCACCACTCGGTTTTGTATGTCTATTTAATTTATAAAAAATTTAATAAAAAAACATCCGCAAGTAAGCAATCAAAGTAGCTAATGAGCTGATGTCAATAATGGCGTTGCTCAGGGCAGTATTCTTAGCCCAGTATAATTTTTTTCTGTTCATTAACTTGCGCTCAAAAATATTGTAAAACGTTGTTTTTCTTGTCATGTCGATTTACATATAATACTTGCTTAACGTGTTGTAAAGACTATGCTGCATTCAATAAACAAATTATTATTACTTACCTCCATAAGCCCATGCACTTAATCGGCCTCTTTCTTTTAATGGTGTCCATTTACCAAGTAAAGTGTGCATTCCTGGAATAACACATGCCTGGCTCAAGCCTTGCCCCATCCTAAATATAACAACGCATATCCATCCACCCTGTCAACAAATTTAAAATATTTCATTGGGCCCAAGACAAAGACACAAAGATTACTAAGACAAATGGCAGCATAACTGGCTAATAATAGCCTTAAAATTTATTACGCGAAAATTTATTAATGGAAACAGGCTTTGATCAGTTACTTACATAATAAGCAGCCCAAGGCAGCGAAAAAGAAATAACACAATTAATGAACAGCGCCGCAGATAATATATGCCGCGAACCAAATCGATGTGCTAACTGACCGGCGGGGATTTGAAGAAACAGGTAACCCCAAAAGAATGAAGCTAACATGGTGTCCTGATTTTCTTGTTCCATTTGAACTTAGGGTACTGTAATGAAAAATGTTACTAGAAGTTAGCATCATTTAGACCATAAAGAATTACTTACCTGTAACTATTAAATAACGAATTTTTAGTATTTATCAGAAAAGTATTTTGATGCAAACAGTCCTTCCTACATCCCAAGGGGTTATGATGCCAGAGGCAAGATTGAGGTAGCCTTCTTTTATTATCCTCGTTCTTATCTGTCCATATCAAAAACGTAACAAGTCTTTTGGACTTGTTCGATAGCAAATAGCGCAAAGTAGTACCCTCTGCCGTATAATTGACACATTTGCCATATTAGTTGCGCACTTTGGCGCTTTTGGAAACAGCGGCCCAAGAATTTTCCACATGAAAACTCAAGTATAAGATATGGCATCTTATTTCTAACTACCACCATCATATGGACTTATGACGCCGAAGGCTGCAAGTGACCACAATTACTCTCTGCAACCCTTACCTTCTAAACCGTCTTGAGCAACGTGGCTAACGTGGTATTATTTATATAGTCTAGGCTTTACTAAATACTTATGCAAGTCAAAAAATTATGATCTAACTACTTTTGTGGATAATAAGTATGGTTATATGAATAATTTAATAAAATAATACTAATAAAGATTGTAATCTAATTAAAAACAGTTGAGTGCAATACCACTATTAAGTCTTATTTGTATTGTATCTGTATCTGTAATGTTAATTTTCGGCTTTTATTTTCATTAGCCCTTATTTAAAAAAAAATAGATTAATAGGCATCGAAAAAAATAGGAAATGAAAAAGTTAAAATCTGATATAATAATAAACACTAACGTATTGAATATACTGACAAGACTAAAGTGATTATATTATCAAAATATTTAAAAAGAGAAGAAAAAGACTGAGAAAGCGTTGTTACAAGGAAGTCTATATTACATTTTTGATGACAAGTAATTTTTCAGAATAATACAGAATAATACTCACCGGATTTGAGAGCAAAAGTGCTTTAAAAAATCCATCAACTTCGTATATTGCATTTACATCGCCGGAATTGTTGTCAGTTAAATTTATTACATTATGTTTATTTGAAGATGGAACATTGATTTCACTTATTGTCATGGCAACTAAAGATACGCCCATACAGGCTCTCATACTGTACGCTACCGTTAAACAAAAAAATAGGATTAGGCATTGTTGATGCCTGTAACCCCAACCTGCAAGAAATGTTGTTATTATTCTTCGAAAAACATCCTAATTAAAAATATTTCGACTAGTAATACGAATATTTACATAAAACTTTATGATATATATTATATAAAACTTTATGCACAAAAAAGTTCAAAAACTGTCAATATTTCAACTTTTTTAATAACGACAGAGTACATCGTTTATTTCATCGTACTATTCCAACCTGTTAGCTACGTATTCAATTCGTTGCTATAGAGTAAAGTATAGTATAACTACGAGGCAATGAACAGATTGTCAAAAATACGTAAAGAAGGTGTGATAATACGTATAATAGTATTATCACACCTTTACGTATTTTTTAATACCTGTTAATGATAGATATTAGTTGCATTTATTAATAAAGGTGAACGTTAGTACTTTCGCTAAAGTATTTATATAATCCACAATCACAAACAAAATTAGTCCTTGCCTACAAAAAAAAACCTTTTATAAAGTAAATAAATAAGCATCTTATTATCTTTTATGTTTAGCAATATCGAAAAAAAATACTTTTTACGGATTTTATAGCGTTTTTATCACATTCTAAAGTCCCATTAAAATTTTAAAGGGAATTTAAAATTTAAAATAAACGCGATGAAATCTGTAAAAAGTCATTTTGTCCGTTGCATTATCCATATTTAAATTAATGCTACATTTATTCACTCAAACATTATCTCATTTGCAATAATCGTTGTTATATCAAAAAATTAACCGTTCTACATCACCTTCTAAAACTTTATTGGCGTGGTTATCTTCTGCTTTAGCTTCTGCAGTAGTTTTTTCGTCTTTTTTCATCTTAACAAATGTCTAGTTAGTTTGATGTTACACTAATTATCTTTAACGTCGAAATGATATAAGATAAAACTACAGCATCTATTTAAACAATGGAACTCTTATCACATTTAAATATTTGCTCGCTACCTTTTTTAATGAGATTGTCAATAATTGTCACCGTTTTAGAACAGTTACTTTTTAATTGCGTTTAATTTTTAAATACACCTAATGACGACTTACATTATGATCATATTATTACCGTAAATTCTTTTACGTCAAATATTGTCTCTTATTGACCCTGCTATAAGAGACAAGAAACGTTGATACTAATTTAAAAATAGTTGTAGGGTAATTTAGTGCATTTAAATCCATAAAAGTGAGTTATTCATTCCGTCAGCAATATAAACTGTTATATAAGTACATAATAATATAAGTAATTAAACACCTTAGCGGATCTGAAAATTAAAATAGTACATTACAATTTAAGACAAAAAATATGACCGACGTCAAACTGTATTTAACCATTTAGAGCAATTTAAGCCGGTTACAACGTACCCTCTGCAACAAGCTACTCTGCGGATTCCGCCTATGCATATTAAATTTCTAATATTTAGGAAGGTATTGATTTAATCAAAATATGTACATGTATGACACGTTTTATGCACATAGAATGAAGAACTTTCTAAATGCATTAACTTTGATGTAAACTTGCACTATATCACCTTAAATGAGGTTTGAATATGCCCTTTTCCCCTCGTACAGGCTTTGGTGTAGCGGTGGGGCAACTCAGTGGGTTTGCACCGCTGTATTGGTGTAGTGGAGCCGTGAGAGAAGGGGACATACGTCATGGTGTCGTCGATCTCTCCTCCTTCTGCGGCGCTGGGGGCTAAGAATCTTGTCTCTGCGTGGGCTAGGCTCCTGGCTTCCATAGCCCTTTTTTCACCGTGGGGAAATGCCTACGCATACCCATCCTCGCGGGGAAAAAGACGGGTTATGTCGGACTCGCACCGACTAAAACCACCACGTTGTTCCTTCTTAGCGCCTTAGAGTTGGGTCACAGGAACCCTAGGCAGTCTTCTTTGAAATGTAATTATTATAGATCCATACATACAGATTAAAATTTGTGCTTAAGACTAGATATAGTGCGCGTAACGTCGTATTTAATTTCACAACCTGAATGTTTGCTGATGTAAACTGAATTTTGCAGAAAACAGTAGAGACGAAAAAAACAAAGGTGGCTTACAAAATTCAAATTGTAGAGTAGTTCAGCAGCGTCCTTTCTTTTCTGTTGCGAGTTTTTTCTTTGCTACAAGTTTTAGAGATACCAAGATGAAGTGTAAAAAGTTACCTCAAGTATTTCCACGTAACATTACTCCATCGCCCAGGGCAGTTTTTCATAGCGTTCTCAATAAACAAAGTTTAATGAGATACGCTATCTTTTCATCCCGCCGCCAAGATGACTTGTTTCTTAGTTCCGTAGTTTCACTGCGTTCGTTAGAAAATAATTATACCTAGCCAAGTAACTAAAGCGGCAACATTATTTATTCATTCATGGTTTTATCTTTAAGAATAAGTTCAAACAGTTCCTTTAACTCTCACTATCCTCGGGATAACTTTTAATAATCAAGAGTGTTAGAGAAATAATGAAACGAGTAATTCTTGGATATTCTCCAGTAAATAAATTTTCATAGCTTGTACGCTGCAGATTTAGATGTTTTTTAACGTTAATTTGCTACAAGGATTTTCAAGAACAGAAGAACTATATAATAAGACGATGTTAGAGATGTTTTTCATTTCATCTAGTCCTAAACTGTATTTTATTATTTTATGTCCTAAACTGTGTCCTGTCTTGTAATTCAGGCCACCTTTAATAATGTAAAAATAATTGATGTTCACTCTATCAGAAACTGGTCTAATAGTGTTTTGTCTTTACTGTACCCTCGCCCTTTGGAAAAAAAGGCAAAATGTTTTGTTATTCATTTATAGATCAAATCACATCACACATCACATCATCAGCCTTTGTTAGTCCACTGCTGGACATAGGCCTCCCTAATACACCCTATCCATTAGGGGTTTGGACCGTATCCCACCACGCTGGTCCAATGCGGGTTGGTGGTGGACGACTTTTTACATGCCCATCCGACGCATGGATCATCTTACTTTTCAGACAATTGGGTGATCGGCCCAAATTGCTCCTAACCAACTAGGAAACAACAATGAAAATTTGTTGCGTCCCGCAGGATTCGAACCCACGACCTCCGGTTTCTAAAGCACACGCCCATACCACTAGGCTCGGAGGCAGTCAGTATAGATCAAATATGATGTTATAATACACTTGTGAGCGATTTTCCACGAATAACCTACATTTTGATATTTACTTCCGCGTATCGCTCATTTTAAGATAAATCATAATATTTTTTATAATATTTGATATTAATGCACTACAAAATGCTTCCAAGTAAAATAACATATATTTTACATATTAATCGTCTGTTAACTTCTAATTTCTATTTGCAGGTATGCTTACATTAAGTAATGGATATTATTTCTGTGCTATAGTACTCAGACAAGCAATGTATAGTCTACAGTAATATAAATATTGCAATAAAAGTTATGTCAGTAAAAATTAAAACCGTTGATAATATTTTACTATAATTCAAATTCAAAACCTGGAATTCTTTAGTTAATTTACACCCTGCCGTGCTTTTATGAACGTCAATCTACCATCGATTCTAAAGTTTAGAACCTTCCAAAGAAGGTAAAAAACTATTAAATGTTTCATCAATACAACATCATCATCTAAATTACACAATTGAAGCAGTTGCAAGGGGATGTACCAGTGCTGGCATCATCATTTATGAACCATTACCACACATCTTGGTCCTAAATGTAGTCTGTAGCAGAATAATAGGCTTTTTTTAATTAGTGTTGCCTTTACAACATTGCAAAACTCCATCATTTAGCAATACCTGTGAGTCATCTAATTTATTGTGCAGGCACTGTATTAGCTGTACGTCAAAATGCAACCCGTTGAGCTTATAAGGAAGTAAAAATCTTTCCAAAAACCAATTAACTACCTTAATATAAACTCCGACAGTTAAAATTAATATTAGTAAATGCGTAAAATTTCGTATACAAGAAATATCATTCGATAACAGGCATAGATTTATGATACGCTTAAATAATAATGTATTCGTAAATTGAATACGTTACGGGCTATTTCCAGTAAGGTTCTTTGGGACAAAACTTTCAAAACTCTTAAACTTTTCTACCATTAGGTGGTATTATGCCAGGAAGTCACTGCCATAAATAAAATAAATGTGTAAACTTTTACAATTTAAGTCGTCCGTTTCCATTTACGTAAGTTCATTTTAATTCTTGAGAAAGAACTTTTTAGAGTTTTCCTAATTTTCCCTTGAACAAGCGAAAGCGATGCTTCCTTTTGGTAAACGTACAAAAATAAAGGAATTTAGCAAGCCTCATTTGTTTCACAAAAGATATTTAGCTTTATAATCAACTAGTGGTCTGTCTCGGCTTTGCACGGGTTTACTATTGCAATATTCTGGTTTAATTAAAAAAAACATAAATGAGATTAAACTCAAGACATGGCTTACTTTATTTTGTATCAAACATATATTTGAAGATTAAAATTTGTAGGGTAAAAAATTCCTCTATGTTACTTAGTGACATTGTAGCTGTATGCGAAAGAATTTTAATTTCAGCCTAACAACTTTCAACACAGAAATACAAAATATTCCTTTTTAAAATATTAAGAGACTTAACGAGTTTTTAATTGCTTTTAAAGGATCTGCTACAAAATTTATTAATGATTTTATTAATGCATTACGCTATTTGGTTCCAGTAGTTTCCCAATATAGCCGGGTAAAATTTTCGGTTAACCTAATTTACTAATTTTATCTTTAAAACATATTTTAGTATAGTTTTTAACTTCAGAAAAACGAATAAATCTCAATAATGGTAATAAATAATATTCAAGCTCCAACTGAATACTCATTTGCATTTTGACTCAATTATTGTAGGTACGTGGTCTAGAGGTATTGGCCCTTGCTTTATAAACCGGAGGTCGTTGGTTCGAATCCCGTGGGACAAAACTTTATTTAATCATGGTTTTGGTTGGTTTTTATTAATTTATTTTCTTTTTATCGAGAATGAGGCTAACGAGCAACTGGCTCACCTGATAGTGAGTGATCATATCGCTCCGGAAATACCGCCGGTGACAAGTGGTTTAATAGTGCACACGTGCGAGGCAGGAGGTGGCTTCTAAAACGCAACGTGTTAGATTGCCAGCCGTCAAGATGGTACTTGGCATGCAATCGCGGTGGTTATGACGATTGGGGCCGATCACCGAAATGCCTAAGAAGTAAGATGATCCATGCGTCGGATGGGCATGTAAAAAGTCGGTCCACCCACCAATGGCGCAATGGGACCGCGTGGTGGGATATGGTCCAAAAACCCCCCTGATGGAGACGGCATGAATTAGGGGAGGCATGTGTCCAACAGTGGGCTAACACAGTAATAAAATCTCAAAAACTATTGTTTCATGTTATTATGTAAAAATACGTCATTTATATTTTTTATTAGTGTGTAGCGATAACGGCTTAAGAATATCCATGAGCAAATTTTATGGCCTCATTGCAAGCAATTAAATTATACACCTTACGCTTTCAACGTATCAACAGAGAACATTTCGTCATCAATATAATGTATAAAAAACAGTTATTTTTGCAGTCTCTTCATTCCCATGTATGCATAAATCATTCAAACTTTGCAACATATTTTAAACCGGTTTTATTTTAAATAGATACAGTAATTTAATAGGAAGGTTTATATAGGTAACACGGTAACGCGTATTATTGCAGAGAAACTCTTATAAATTTAGAGGTTTCCAATGAGTTGTCGTAAATAAACAAAATTTTTGTGCTTATGGTGTATATGCAGGCTGATTCCTTGAAATAATTCAAAATAACACACTAAAGTATTGTACGTCTTAAAAAGGTCAATCAAATTGCACAAGCGAAATTTTAACGAAAAGTATGACCGACTTTTGATAGCGTATAACTGTTTTACGCAATATAAGCAGGAAACAACGTGCTCTCCGTACGAAATTGCGTCGCTTTTTCTTCCCCCTCATTTTAAATGTCTGAAACCTTTTAAGATAATAATTTTATCAAATTGTCGTCTATTGCACGTTTATTTACGTAGAAATTTTTAGTGCAATAGTTTTATGTGAACTTAAACTATGATCTTTAATATAAGATCTTAAAATAGCTTTGATAGTACTTGGTTGCGAATTTATTCTTAATACATAGATATATGCTATTGCGGACTTTAAGGCAGTATTAGTTTTTATGCAGTTATACCTTTCGATATTTTATCTAGGGCAAGCCTATTTAAATTTGGTGAGCTCCGAAGAATGATTTTGGACGTGTACAATGTTTATCGATGATTAATGATGAGTTTATATTAAGGTAGTTAATTGGTTTTCGGAAAGATTTTTACTTTCTTATAAGCTCAACGGGTTGCATTTTGACGATACAGGTAATATAGTGCCTGCACAATAAATTAGATGACTCACAGGTATTGCTAAATGATGGAGTTTTGCAATATTGTAAAGGTAAAACTAATTAAAAAAAGCCTATTATTTTGCTACAGACTACATTTAGGACCAAGATGTGTGGTAATGGTTCATAAATGATGATGCCAGCACTGGTTCATCCCCTTGCAACTGCTTCAATTGTGTAATTTAGATGATTATGTTGTATTGTTGAAACATTTAATAGTTTTTTACCTTCTCTGGAAGGTTCTAAACTTTAGAATCGATGGTAGAGTGACGTTTATAAAAGCACGGCAGGGTGTAAATTAAATAAAGAATTCCAGGTTTTGAATTTGAATTATAGTAAAATATTATCAACAGTTTTAATTTTTACTGACATAACTTTTATTGCAATATTTATATTACTGTAGACTATACATTGCTTATCTGAGTACTATAGTATAGAAATAATATCCATTACTTAATGTAAGCATAACTGCAAATAGAAATTAGAAGTTAACAGACGATTAATATGTAAAATATATGTTATTTTACTTGGAAGCATCTTGTAGTGCATTAATATCACAAAATATTATGATTTATCTTAAAATGAGCGATACGCGGAAGCAAATATCAAAATGTAGGTTATTCGTGGAAAATCGCTCACAAGTGTATTATAACATCATATTTGATCAATAAATGAATAACAAAACATTTTGCCTTTTTTTCCAAAGAGCGAGGGTACAGTAAAGACAAAACACTATTAGACCAGTTTCTGATAGAGTGAACATCAATTATTTTTACATTATTAAAGGTGGCCTGAATTACAAAACAGGATACAGTTTAGGACATAAAATAATAAAATACAGTTTAGGACAAGATACAATGAAAAACATCTCTAACATCGTCTTATTATTTAGTATTTCTGTTCTTGAAAATCCTTGTAGCAAATTAACGTTAAAAAAACACCATAATCTGCAGCGTACAAGCTATGAAAATTTATTTACTGGAAAATATCCAAGAATTACTCGTTTCATTATTTCTCTAACACTCTTGATTATTAAAAGTTATCCCCAGTATAGTGAGAGTTAAAGGAGCTGTTTGAAGTTATTCTTAAAGATAAAACCATGAATGAATAAATAATGTTGCCGCTTTAGTAACTTGGCTAGGTATAATTATTTTCTAACGAACGCAGTGAAACGACGGAACTAAGAAACAAGCCATCTTGGCGGCGGGATGAAAAGATAGTGTATCTCATTAAACTTTGTTTATGAGAACGCTGAAAACTGCCCTGGGCGATGGAGTAATGTTACGTGGAAATACTTGAGGGAACTTTTTACACTTCATCTTGGCATCTCTAAAACTTGTAGCAAAGAAAAAACTCGCAACAGAAAAGAAAGGACGCTGCTGAACTACTCTACAATTTGAATTTTGTAAGCCACCTTTGTTTTTTTCGTCTCTTCTGTTTTCTGCAAAATTCAGTTTACATCAGCAAACATTCAGGTTGTGAAATTAAATACGACGGTACGCGCACTACATCTAGTCTTAAGCACAAATTTTAATCTGTATGTATGGATCTATATAATTACATTTCAATATTTACATTACTTTTTAGAAGTAGAAGAGGCGGTTCGAACGCAATGTAAAGCCGTAAAGCTATAATGTAAAATAACAACAGTGTTCCGGTTTGAAGGGCGCCATAGCCAGCGTACTTACTGGTTAAACGAGATTGCCGATGTCTATGGGCGTCGGTGACCACTTATCATTAGATGGGCCGACTGTACGTCAGCCTTCGTATATAATAAAAAAAGTGTTAAACAATATAATTTAGAATAAATAATCACCCGGTTCAGAAATATTTAGTAATCTCTTAATGCTATGTTAATTTTTTTAATATTTATGACGCAATGAATATTTTTACTTCATTTTACAAGTTGGAAATATTCATCAAATATTAAAATGGAGTTTGTTAAAGTTATAACTTGATTTGTTAATAGCACAACCAAACACATTTTTTCTGTTTTACAAAACTCCAATTAACAGGGCTACATTTTATTCAAAAAGAGAGTTTGCCGCTTTGGATTCTATATTTTATTTCCAATTTGAGAGAGCAATACAATTTTATTTTAACTACGTTGCGGATTCGGCGTTAATTTATTTTTGTAGTCATAATTTTTTTTATGAAAAGATTGTGACAGAGTTTCCTTTGTCATAATTTGTGCCTGTGTCGGTTTTATTTTAAGATAAAATAAATTCTGAACAAAAATATTTTGAAAATTGAAAAGAAACCTTTAAAACATGTTTATTAATTTTACGATAACTAAAGCAGCACCTGTAAGCAGAAACTAGGGTGTCCTCCAAATAAAAAATAAGTATCTTTATTCAACATAGAAGCATGACATTTACTCATTGATTGTCAAGAATGTTACCACCGGTTTGGAAACCGACGCCTCTAAACCTGAGAAAGAAAATGAGCTGTACTATGTTTTTGTCATCTTTTACAATGAGATTGATACAATAAAGAAACAATTTCAAGTATACAAATGTAATTTCATTGAATAAATCTAAAACAAGCATTCTATTACTAGATAGTGCCATTTAAATTGTTATCATTTAAGTAATTTATATTAAGTAATTTGCAATGTATCAACCTTTACCACACAAGCGGGCCTTTTTTTTAATTTTATTAATACCAATACACCTATAGCATTATAATTAATACCATAAGTTGTCAACACAAAATTGAATAATCTAAAAAGAGATCTGGATGGCTAGATGTATTAATTGTATCCTTTAAATCATTTGATTATCAAGCCTCACAGTTAGGCTAGAATGTCTTTATTATTCTATTATAGCAATCAGCCTATAATTAATGGAACAATAGTTGTGAAACAATGAGTGTTCAATAAAATGATGGCTGTACTCATGTTCTACTGTTGAGGCTGAGTTAGGTCAGGAATCGCTTCTTACTACGCTCATTGACAAATTGCTTAGCTGTCAATGAGCAGATGGACGGAAAACTATTAGACTAATAATGATATTACCTGTTAAGTTGAGGCAGTTTGAGAGATAATCTAACTCATCTTGAATAATGCTACTAGTCCACGTGCAGTTAGTGTAATATATGATTACATTTATATTTTGATCCGAATCCTAAATGAATCTCTTACAACTTAACTTAGATATCACCTTACGTGACATTAGCTTGCTTTATTTTAATACTGCTAAAATGAATAAAACATCATCTAAAAAGTTGTCTCTTAGAAAATACCTACGGACGTTAAGCCCTGACTTAGCATTTATATAAAAAATTGTAATGAAAGAATAAATAATTAAGTTAACGTTACAATCATCTAGAGCACTTTTAAAAATTTTCAGCAATTTTAGTACATGACTATATTTAACCAAGTAACCAGGTTCCTCTTAGAAATCTTTTAGTTCATTGAGCACCAAGTTTTTAGTTGATAATGGTCATTACTTTAGTTAAAAGACATTATCCAGGCTTTTTACGATTTTTAAACAATTTCAAAAGAATTCTTTAAGTTTCTGATATTGAAATATAACTATTTTAAAAATTTTAGTTCTCTAAACTCATTATATACTGATAATCAGACATGGTAGTTACAAATTTATCCGATGCTTTAATTTGTTGACAATCAATAATGTAACTATAATAAGGTTTATAGTAAAAATACTTAACAGATTCATTTAAACATCATTTAATATGATTTATTATTTACAATTTTAGTCATTTTAAATTAACCAATTCAATAAATATTAAGAAAAGGTTAAAATCACCAGTGCAGTCTGAAAATTTAATTGAACAATCGGTCATTCAGTTTTGATCCATTTCAATCACTTTTAACCGTAAGTCATTAATATAATGCACGATTTCATCAAGCTTGTCTACCACTGACTTAGTGCGGCACTTCAACAAAAAATAAGCAGAAATATTGATTCAGGCTGCACTCTTAACAGACGTTGGTCGACGTCGGTCGCACGCGCATTACCACAGCGATTTTACATTTATACACACAAATCTTAAACCAAAATGATTAGGAAACAATAAATATTACAATATAGAATAATATCGTTTAAATTTACGCGAACGTGTAGGAATACGTCGTTTAGTATGCGCATATAATTATCGTTAGCACAATAAACCGAAATTATTTCGTTTCGATATCGTGGCTTCCGAAGTGAATTGAGAATATTCTGAATTGTGACATAACAAAGTCGGCGAGATGTCGGAGGGAACAGAAACGGAAACTGTTAAAAGGCCAAGTAAGTGTCGTCTTTCCTAAGAAGTAATATAAGATAAAGTTCTATATATTCAATTATATACAACGATAATGATAGATAGTAGTATATATATAATAATATAATGAGTTTTTCTCATAGATATAACAGTTAATTCTTCTTCACTTCTTTTACGCCAATTTTATTAACATTTATAAAGTAAAATATATCATAGTTCTTAGTAAAGGTAAGTAATTCAGGCAAAGCTTCGCAATAAATTACTGTTATTTAAAAATAAAATTGAACTAAAATTAAATGATTTGACCCGCTTTGCTTAGTGGTTGGTCACTATGACCTGTTACACCAGAGAGGTTGGATTCCCAATTCGAGAAAAATATTGTGTGATGTACATACTATTTTTCTCGTATTCGTATTTATCACGAATTAAATGTAAGTCTATATATTTATCGGTCATAAGGTTTTTATAGTACAAGCTTTGCTTTGTTTGGGACCAGATGGTGTTGTGTTAATCGTCCAGAAATATTGTTATTATGTTAACATTAAATGTCTCAGACTGCCTGTCACAATGACACACTTACTGTCTTTGATAATGTCTCTTTTATGAATGTTTATGTATTTCTTTTTACTACATAAATTTGTCAGGATTTCTGATATTATTCAATAGTCATTAACGTTTGCCTTTGAAATCAAATCTTTAGTGGCATTCTGTTGGGACAATTTGCAAATTACTTATCCACGTTTATGTTTCAGTATTCGTTCGATATCTGAAACTTAACGGAGCAGTTTATAATTTGAGAATAGTTATGCGTAAACAAATCTAGAGCAATAAATATACCCTATTTATATTTAAGGATTTTAATATTGACCGAATATAAATATGTATTTTATCCATAAAAAGTAACAAAATTGGAGCGTCTGTTTGTATCATCAAAGTAAAGGGTACTTTTAAATTTTTACATTGTGATACTTAACTGGTACATATAACGAAACAACATTTTTTAAAAAATCTGTCTGTACGTATGTCTGTTTTCTTCTGGCTAACGTGCGGAGTGGCTAGTCCGAATCTATTTTTCCTAAAGATAACTGATCGCTTTGGGTAAATAAGGTAACTTTAAGATTTTTTTTTATTAACACGCGGACGGATGAGGTCGCGGGAACTAGCTAGTCTTATTATAAAAGAACAATAGGCATTAAACTCGTTAAAAGATTCTTTTCCTTAATGGTGACTGCGCAAGCCTTGGCGTAACCTTCACTGCACTATTGTCATAACTAAAATACATTCGTATCATTTAAGACTTTTAAAGTTTTAAATAATCATAGTTCATAAAAATCAAATGTGCAAATTAAAACATTGAATTAAAGGCACGTTTTTTGATTGTCTATATTACCTTGATCTAAAAAAGTTAGATTGTTGGACGCAATAGCTAAATTGTTTTTGGACTTGGGTTGACCGCTATTGAAAAGAAATGTTAGCAAAGCATTGAAGTTAATAGAAACATACTTACGTCTACGTGAACGAAATATTGTGTATATATTTTACTAGTATTGGTAATGGCCAAAAAAAAAAGTTACCGTAAAATTTACTTAAATTTTTTATAATCATGTACTACTTTTGTACGAATTACTCAATAATTACTTTTTGATTGGACAATATATTATATTTATCTTCCTCTATTTATATTTTACAAGACCTTACAACAAACGAACAAAAACGGTAATATCAATTAGCGATGCGTTGAATAACCTGTTTTGGAATGAGTATGTACTGAAAATAAAGAAAATTTGTTATACCTACAGTTACTAAATTGGTAACTTTTGTTCAATATTAGTTTAAAACTCATGCAGATCATTACTTTTTATCTATTGTGATGAGATTATTTTATCTATTTCTTTGGTTAACTTAATGTATTCAAAATCGCTTATTATTGCTTTAATGATGCTTTGAAGGTCCCCTTTTCGGAGACCGTCTAAGGACGTATCACCTCGGTCCCTTCTACCGTTTATCGGTAGTGTATAAGCACAATTGCCTTCCGGTTTGAAGAGTGTCGTTTCGAGAGTAATTACCTGGTAAACAAGACAATAATCTCAATGTCCCACGTTTCTTGCGAGCAGGACGTATCACTTACCATCAGGTGAACGTCTTCCTCGTCTCGTCACTTAACTCAATTATAAAAATTGGGACAGTTATATGTAGGCATTTCCCATGCTGAAAAAGACGTTGTTATAGTTTAATAATCAAGGTCAAATTCATATAAAGGCTAGAAAGAATACACGTTGGTTTGTGAATACAATACTGAAATAACGAATAGGAACACTATAAACCGAAGATTCAGAAAGAACGAAATCTATCTAAACATTAGATGGGCTGACTGTTTGTCTGCCTACGAATGCGATAAATAAATTCCTTTATGAAAACAGAATTATGATAAAAAACTAATACAATTTAATGACACTCATAAATATCGTTAAATTGTATTAGTTATTTTACCTTTAGGACGTGAAGATACAGAAGGTAATCAGAGATTATACACCATTAGGGGAAGCAATTACAGTAAATAAAAAGAACATTTGCAATCAGTACTATAATGCTTCCAACGATTACTTAAATACATTAGTGCAGTGTAAACAACAGGTTCAAGTAATGTAGTTACTTTTATAGGCTTTTGTGCCTTATTTTCCTCATGCGGTATATAGCATTGGTTTTGCCGTTGTAAATAAAGCGGAATTGAAATAAAGCATAGAATAACATTTGTTCCTCTTACTAGTAGAAAATAGCGTATGCGTAACAAAAGATAAAGGAATAATATGAACGATTTCTTAATTGAGTACTCGTAGTGTAGGTAATCATTGTGATGGTGAATGCCTCGACTCAGTTTGTATATTCTTAAAAAAATTATCAGTAGCGTTTAATAGTCTACTGCTGGTCATATAACTTTTTCACTAAATGCCAAGACGGCCGACCATTTGCTACTCGTTTCCTATTTGAACAAGCTACTGCACGGTGATCGGGGCAAACCTTTCTGCATACAGATTAATCTCCATATATCTTAAGCAAATGTCAGCTTTAAGTTAAGCCACGCGATATAACTTTATTCAGTAAGTCTGTTGATATTTTTTTGGCAACGGAACAGCGGTATAGGTTGTCTGTTACTTCGGCCTTTAAATAAGGCAATGTGTACAAATGAATAAAATTGGAGTAAAACTTATTGTTACATAAAATAACCGTCTTTAAAATTTTAAATATATATATATCGGGTTTATGATTGGATGGCCGCTTGTGACAGCATTTTCACAGATAGATAGCTCATGTAACTAACTCTACTTATTTTTTAGAAAAAAAGTACCATCAGGGTAGTTATTTTGTTGCTAGCTCTTTTAACGATCTCTACAGAAATGGATGTAATTATGAGTATAATATAAATAACTTACCTATTGGTTTTTTAAAGCTAAGGACTTAATTAACATTGTAAAAGCCGGGCGTAGATTTAGTTTGCTACAATATGAGTTTCTATGCACTTCATGGCATATACATAATTAAAAAAAAGTTTTTTTTTTGGCTCGTATGTTATGCTTCCAGACTCTTGTCTTTTATAAGCTTCATCTAACACAGAGTTCACGGGAAGCTCCCGTCCCCACGAACTAAGTGGCCCACATTTTTGCTAAAATGGAGGCCACAGTCAGAAGGTACGTCGTTAGGTATTAGTTTATGTCTCCTAAGGATCGTCGACGATCGGTTTACGACCGGACGCCGACGGTCTGGCGACCGTATTAATCGTTGCTGGGGGCGGTGAGAACCGCCCTGGAACGCGGGTGTATCTAGTATACGCGTGTGTGTGTTGTCGCTTGCTCGTAAGCGAGGGCGAACTACAGGTCAATTGTGCTATCCCACTCTGTGTGGTGTAAAGGGTTTGATGTCAGGACCCCGTTGGGTCCGGAGTTTCGGCGACCCTTCCTCGTCCGGGTCGAGGAGACGTTTCGCGGTCTACGCTTTTGACTAGTACGCGTTTGGATCGGCCGTATACGTTGCTGCTTTTACCAGCAGAGGGTTGCTGTGGTTGACTACTTTATCTATGTGTTTGAGTTAACTTTTTAAAGTGCTCGCGGAGAGTTGCAAGTGTCGCTGGTAAATTGTTTCGTTAGTACCACTGGCCCCGGTGGCGCGGCGGATGAATTGTTTTGAACTACTTGTGTTGCTTTAGGAGTGTGGAGGATGCGTGAGCGAAACTTGGCATGCATAGCCATGAATGGTGTATGCATACCTGTACAATGAAGTTTATATTTGCGACATTTTACTGTGAGAATTCGTTGGGTGATAGAGTCTGGTCGAAACGAACGAAGCCTTTCTCCTAGCGTCCTGAATATGATTTTTGAACGACATGTTGCAGTCGAAGGTCACGCCTAGGTATTTGGCCTTCCTTTCCCATGGGATCAGTTAGCCGTAGAGTTTTAGTTGCCCTAGTGTCTGGTGTCGGCCAGCGCGTGGCCTTATCCTGACGCCTGGGTTGAGGACCGGGGGTATCGTGTAATCACGACGTAATCTAGACCGATGAAAGTGTAGCGCTACACTTTTATCGGGATTGACATCGATTCCCCATTTACGAAACCATTCGCCTAAACGATTGATCGCGTTCTGGAGCTTTTTAAAGATATAGTTCGGTCTTAGCGACGAACAATAAAGGGCGGTGTCATCGGCGAAAAGTGCCAGATTGACATCGTCGGGCTTTGGAATGTCGCTCGTGTGGAGCGTAAATATAATAGAGGTGATAGGACGGATCCTTGAGGGACTCGACTCGATATCGAAAAGAGCGATTCGACAAGTAGGCTTGGATGATGTGAACCAGCCTGTTCGGCACTTTGAGAGTGTACAGCTTGTAAATCAAGCCGTTGTGCCAAACTTTGTCAAATGCCTTTGCGACATCGAAGAAGACGTCCCTGTGATACGTGTTTTGGGTTGATGAAAGCCGTTCAGAATGAATTCCGTCAGGCGATAAATTTGGTCGGGACATGAGTGCTTCGGACGAAAACCGAATTGCTCGTCTGGGATGAGATTATTGGAGAAGGCGTGGTCTTCCAACCGGAAGAGAATTATACGTTCATATAGTTTACCCAAGCAATTGAGCAAGCTAATTGGACGATAACTCGTGGGTAGGTTAGAGGGTTTGTTTAGCTTGGGAATACCGATGAAAAAAAAAGCAGTGATGTTTACTACTACCGACCGGCTTTGCGCAATGGTTAGTTGCTTACGCTATTGAATGTGGGTTCGACACCCGTTATAGTTAAAATATAGTATATAACTGGACATTTGTGTAAAGATTTTTGTTTTTATCTTCATAATATGTTTCAATTTAAAAGAAAAAATCAAAGAAGAAAGAAGAAAGATAAAACGCTTCCATAGTATTTTCTTATTATTCCATAATATTTGCTTAGTTTAGGATTATATGGTAATGTGTTATCGTTCCGAAGTATTTATTATTTTATTTTATGTTAAGTCTCAAAAAAAGTGAATCGCTAATTTATTAATTTAACAACTTTTTTAAACATCAGTAAACGCTGTTTTGTGATGATAATTGATCAATATTAAATAGTAATGAAAGACTAAATAATCTATTGCATAATAACTCGTTGAGTCTAATTCAAAACAAAAAAAAAACTTTTGATCCATTTGTTGGCGTAAAAAAAAAGATAAACTACTATTTGTCAATAAATATTTGTCAAAATAACACAATATATATGTTTTTAACAGAGACGACATTCACTTTTCTACGATAATTTTCTTCGATGTTTTCACTTATTTCAAAGAATTACTATTGTTTTGTTACATTATTCTGACGCTGAAGTTTAAGAAGTATACGTTAAATGAGAAATTGATTATTCATTTTACCTGACCTGAGACTCAAACCAGGTCTTTGACAAATAACCCACTATATAGAACTATAACTATTGTCTGCTCTATAGCAATATATTTTCAGATCGTTCTAACTATCTAGTAAGATTTTTCAATATCTTCAATTGAAAAATAAGTTTTATCCATTACTAAAACATAGTACTTTTATATATATCACAACTTGTTTTAACATACCTTGTCAGTTTAGTATTTCAAATCAAGAACTGGAAATAGTTTAATAAGCGAAAAGCGAAAAAATATAAACAAGCAGGGTAAGAAAATATGTTTAAGCTTGAGGAGAGCAGAATGAAAGTGGATCAGAAAATTGACAGTCAATTTCAACAGTATAATCAGTTCACTAAGTTAAAGTCATTTCTTATTTGTCAACTGCAATGAAAGTCTGATATTTCCATTTTTTAAAGCTGATACAGAAATCTGTAGTGCAAAATTGCAAATCAACTGTCAAAAACCGCAAACTATAACAACATAACATTAGTCTAAATATATTTCCATACAGTGAATATCGAGGTACATATTTTAATTCTTTCCTTAATTGATACAAGTTTACTACAAACATAGTTTGATATTAATACAGTTGACTAAACTTATATTCGAAGTAATTTTGACCTTGAATGTTACAGATTAATATACGTACATTAATATTATTGAATACTTGAAAGGAAGCCGTCAAGTACTTGAATCTACGATTTAAATATCTAATGTTCGCTTCTGCAGAAAATCAACTGATAGTTTTTACAATATGAAATATTTTACTGAAAGATTACTAACATGAGTAAATTTTCAATAAACATTGTGTAGGTATCATTACAGTGGAATTTGCTTTGAGGTCATCATAACAAGTATCTTGGTCTTAATAATACTAAGTTTACACAAACTAGGTTTGATATTTGAAAAGGGTCAAACTTAATTCGAATAAGACCTGTAATGGTACACAATATAACGGCTTTTACACTTGAATAAATAGATCCGATCAAGTATTGAATTTGTAATGAGTCTAATATCTAGGTTCAAGAGCAAATAATGTTCGACTAACCTTTATCCTAAAGCTATCTCTATCTATAATTTTAAAGTAAACTAGATGCTGCTCCTTAGCTAGGCTGCTAACTTGAAACTCAAACGGTCGTCGGTTTTAAACCTGGGGGTTGTCGATCAGCTATACCCATTGGTCGTTTAGCACTTATTACTTACTTGCGTATATCAACAAGACAAAGAAATTTAATCGTCTACTCAAAGGAGATTATATCTGACTTAATCCACCAACTGCGTGACATGGTTATATTGAACTCAAGATGCGATCTTGCTTTGACTTGACTCATACGATGCATCAACCGTGGTCGTCAATCATATTGCTTGACTGAGGACTGGTCCACAAGTCTTCCGTTGCTCAGCGCATTATGCTCACAGTGTCTTTGTCAGACAAAATTGAAAATTAATTTATGTAGCAAAGATTACAGTCACCGACATTTCGCAAAGGATTAGCTCGTTGAAGTGGCAGGCTGTGACATGTGGTCACTGATAGAAGACGAGCCAATTAGGTTCAGGATTGGAGGCCACGTTCGGAAAGACGAATATATCGTATAACTGATAATATCTAATAGCATATTTAAACTTGCCAGAGTATTCGCTACAAGGTTCATAATGAACACAGACATCTTGTTTATGACATGTCTATAGCTTTTCTGCCTATATAGATTATCTCGTTAACGACGTAATAGAAGATCAATGTGGCAATTACAAAATTAATGAGATACTTCTCTGAAGGTACCAATTTGAACATACCAAAACAACCTTTTGCTGCTAATGATGTCTGATAATAAGACTTAAAAACATATGAATAAAATATTTTCTTAGTAAACGTACGTTGCTTTAGAATCGCTGCTGGGGATACGCCATGTCCAGAGTGTTATGCTGTTCCTTGCTTTGGTGTTGGCCTTCGCGATGAGGGTGAACATAAGTATGGCGATCGTCGCTATGACTGACAAGGACAAAGAAGATGTAAGTACATATAGGCTATATCACTTAAATACATACATAAATTATGCTAACCCGCTTTACAATGTAATGAATAAATACTTTTTTTGAGCTTAAGGGTTGAATTTCATGGCTCGTCGCCGGAAAAAAATTGTATATTTGCAAGAATACCTTGTTGTTATTCTCAATTTTGTAACTATGTTTCTATGTAATATGTTGTATTGACAGTGTCGTTATCATAATATCGTAACCAAATAACATCTATTCACTAAATTATAAAAAAACACAAGAGAATCATTTGAAAGTCTCGCAAATTCCTTTATTTTTCGGTTTTTTAAAGAATTAGAACCCTTGAGTCCGAGATTTCCGATTTTGATAGTTTCAAGATTCTGTCATTGTTAAAAGTTTATCGTTTCAACAATCCTGAGATAGTGTTGAACGTCAACCGTAGTCACGTGCGCGATCAAATAAACAATTCGATAAAAACAATAGTTACATATGTTGTCTTAGCGCTTGAATGATAAAATTGACAACAATACTATAGTACTGATCTGATACTAAATTACTGGTAGAATATATATGTAATACATATATATGTTTCCTCCACCCACTGTTATCAAATGGTGATACAGACGTCTCTTTATTCAGCGCAAAAAATTAAAAAGTAAATAAATTATTTTTAAAACTAAAAATAAAAAAAACACTGACTAAGAATTTTACTCCATTGTTATAATAAGATCAACTTGATTATTGTAAATAAATTATTACCAATTAGAAACGTGTATTAAGGAGAAGGTCTCATGTAGTAATTAATCTCAGTTAAGTCACATGTAATGACTTCGAAGTATAACATCTTAATCAGATTTCAGAATAGATATGTGCCTTGACGACATAATTGCAAAATTTATGAAGGGTTATGTCTTTAGTCGATTCTAATGGCTGAAAAGTAATATTTCATCGTATTTAATAAACAATGACATGAGTTTTACAATTTGCTTACGTACATTAGACATTTTCATTTATTATATCAGTGTCATTTAGTCATAAAATTGTATGCATTTGTATCACGATATACAGCAAAAGAATTTGTACACATGAAAATGCAAATAAAAAACACTTTTAATGCGTTAAAAATCAATAAAGTAATATTATTGTATTGTTTATAACTGAATTGTACAAAATTATTACGAATATACGTTTAAATGAATATATATAAAATTTTAATAAAATTCCTGATGTGAATGATAGAAAATAAACTCTGCTTGCCGTCCAAAGCGTTAAGTGAAGCTGATCTTGATATAAAACAATAGACTTATCTTCTTAGCCAAGGAATAACGGCAAGTTATCACATCTTTCAAAACAAAAGATAAATATATAATCCAGATACCGCTTTCGTCATGGCCCCATGGAGATTAAAACCAGATTGGACCATGACATGAATCTGGAGATAATGTTAAAATCCAGCTTCATCAGGTGTTTTTTCAACGATCGGTTTTACTTTACTCTTTAACATGACATGTAACAATGCCAATAGATGTACGACAAAACGAATTTCTACGTTATCACATCGCGTTATGAAATGAAGTGGGTTTGACGTACATCTCAAACACTTGTCAGTTCTGTTTACAACTATCTTTTCTAGTGCAATTTGTTGTTTATCATTTTATTGTTATCGCTTTATGTAATAACCGATATAAAGCAATCGTTTAACATCGATAGCAACTTCAAAGTTTTAATGTTGTTTGTTTTCATAATTTATTTTTGGTAACACTCACCATTTTTACCACAATGATGAGCATCTTGAATGTGATCGTTCATCTATTTATGTTATTTTATTGATTACAGTTTCTATTTTCTTACTCTGGCATTTACATATTTGAAATGCTCATATTTTGATTTGGTTGAATATTATATATTTATTTCTTTTATATACAGGATTATTTTACATATCAAATCCACGTTTTTGGATTTTTCGCGTTAATCATATATATTTATTCTCGACGTTTCGGACTCTTTCCAGTATCCATGATCACAGGCAGACTAAGATGATATATGTCTGTATCTCAATGTATTTGGAATAACCGCCAGGGTCCTTTATTTTTATTGTCACCAACGCTAGCACCAATCGGTTTGGAATAGGACGCCTCTGACCTGAGAAATACATGTGAAAAAATCTCAGCGGTACGCTATAAGCTTACAGTCAAGTGCTTGAAAAATCATGATTTTTTCTAGTACTTATATGATTTACAGATTGAGTACAATGCCTTTAAAATTGTTTTTATTCTTCTTCACACGCATGAAATTAATATTTAAAACTAACGGTCACTATTTCAATTTGTGAAAACAACTGTCTTTAGTGATTTTTAGGGGCCCAGGCAATAATAGCTATTTTTAGAGGGCGACAATTGTATTATTAGCAACCTCGTTTCCCTAAGTATAATGTCTAATGGCATTCTACTACGGAAATAAATTAAATGAACGAAATTTGCTTTTTCTTGCGCATTTTTTAAAATATAATCATATTTCATAAAAATTGTAAACAGTATGCAAGGTATTGTACTTTGCAACTGACAATTATATCAATTTTCTATGAAGATTAATATAAATAATAAGTACCCTGATATTTTTTACGTCAAGCTAGGGTTGAATTGTAATATTAAACCAAAGTTTAAAATTAAATGCAGGTTTTACACAATGCCTATTACTACACCTATCTTTTTTAAAACTCCACTCAACCATAGAAAACTTTTGAATGCAGTTTCATAAGAAAATAAATTTATGTCGTCTAAAACTTTCAGAGCTTGGAAACTTTGTCCAAGCCTTGGCTCGGGGAAGATAAGAGACCATTGAATGGTGGGAGATAAGCCCGGTTCTGAAAGACGTCGAACTGTTATAAGATTCACACTTTTAATTCAATGAAAGACTGGCTTTGCTAAGATTCTTAAGCCATTGATTGCTTTAATGAATTGAAATAAAGTGTACCATTAAAATTTCAAAGCATACCGAATGGTTCACAGTATTCATGAGTTAACAAACACATGGACACATAGATTACAATAGTCAATCAAAGCGTAATTTGTATATATAATATACAAGAATAATACGTAAATAAAATAACATTTAAATAAACGGGATGAAATAATTTTAGTTTTATTTTAAATGTTTTTCATGTTTAATAAAGACATATCATTGTTAAACTTTAAAGCGAACGTATATACGAATTTAATTTTTGAGTTAATAAAAAAAAGTTTAGTAATCTATCCAAATTTACTTGAACTCGCATGTAATGACTTGCAAACTACTTTGAGCATATTCGATAGATACGTCAGTTAATTTAAAGGTGCCATACCGACTGACGACCTATATCGACTGCCTTTGACTGACTTTATAGATGCACATGCAACGCAGGGATCATCTTGCATTTAGAAGTTTCGTTGATCGGCATATTCGCCGATCCGTAACCGTCTTAACTAATTAAAAAACTACGATTAAACAAAATTGATTGTCTTCTTGGCTTCACATTCACAACAATAAACCGCGGGTTCTTAAAGCTAGGGCAATAACACTATATAGTACCTTCGTGGCCTTTTCATAATTTATTACCACGTACTGGTTACTAAGTATTAGTTAGCCATAACAAACAAACAGACAGACAAGTATATTTCGATTTTTTTTTATATATATATATTCTTCTTTATATATATATCGGTTACATATGATAATGTAATCATTTAAAACTATTTTTTTTTTCATATTGAATACGCCCTCCAATTTTATTTATTGATAAAAATATATAAATTGTATTATTAGTGAAATACGATCTCTGTAAAATCCTTAAAGCTCATCTTTAAAGCTTCCTACTGTTTTTAGTCGTTCGACTGGAGTGTTCAGACACAGTCAGTCATCCTGTCGTCATTCTTCTGGGGCTACGTGATCCTGCAGATTCCCGGGGGGGAGTTGGCAGCGAGGTTTGGAGGGATGATTCTGGTCACGATCTGTATCGCCATCAATTCCGCTGTCTCCCTGCTCATACCCATCGGCTCTTACTACGTGAGTTAAATGCATAATATTTACAGTAACCCATTACAGCACTATATTCAATTTTAATGTCCACGCTTGCAAAGTTCATAATCCCTAAAGACATCAGAAGAATAATAAAAAGCGAAATATTTCAAACTATTTAGTCATTAAATGACCTTACTAAAAATCTTAAGTTACAAAAAGTATAATTTAAAATATAGTAAATATGCATTTAAATATTTACGTTGCTAATAATAAATTACAATTCGTTACGACCAAATAAATTTTAAAATGTTATAACAGTGATATTTTTGCAATCATATATTTTTCATATATTGTAGTGATGATTTTGAATACAAAATTGGAAGTAAACTACTTTTAAAATTGCTTTCATGTATCATTCCATTCCCAATCTTAATTACGACATGCATAAATCAATGTACGATGATATCGACTGCATACAGTTGCAGTAGAATAACTCTGGTTTTAAACTTTGCAGTATTTTTATAAAAGAATAAAAATCAAATTCTATCTGAATTAAAGTTTGCACGAAAAATGTAAAATATTCTTAAAAAAAGTTCCATAGTATAATGTTGAAGAAATTAACTATGCGCTGAAATATTAACGATGAAATTGACAATAATACTATATTTTTAAATATTTTTACGCTTCAAGTCAGCTACTTTTTTCGACTACCTATAAAATATTAACAATTTCTCTTAGGGTGGCTGGCAGTTGGTTTGTGCATGTCGTGTAATACAAGGCTTGGCACAAGGCTTCCTTTACCCCTCAATGCACAACTTGATCGGAAAGTGGGTTCCATTAGAAGAAAAAAGTCGGCTTGGAACCTTAGTCTATGCAGGTAATTAATAGCCTATAATGATTAGCTGCGTCAGGGATCTGAATTAATTTAGAAATATATATATATATTTTAGGAGCTCAATTTGGTACCGCTCTACAGCTGATGGCGTCAGGATACTTAGCGGAGTATTGGGGTTGGCCAGCTATTTTCTATGCTAATGGTACACTTGGAGCTATTTGGACGGTCGCCTATGTATTCCTAGGTGCCGCGTCCCCACAAACCTCTAGGATGATAAGTGCCGAGGAACGTTTGTATATACAAAACTCTCTTGGACATGTCGGCGTGCAAAAAGTTAGTAAGAGTACTTTGTTCTTGAAACGATCATAATTTTGTTAATTTTGTATATAAGAAGTAGTTAAGTTATATAAAAATAAAGATTGTTTTTTGTATTTTTTTATTGATAACAAAGACAGACGAGTAGACAGCCCACCTGATGGAAAGTGGTCACCGACGCCCATAGACTTTGGAAATACCAGGGGTGTCACCAACGCGATGCCTACCATGAGGCAGGATATTACGTATCGTTTACCTAGTAAATATGCTGGCTACGGTGTCCTTTAAACGGAACACGATAGTGTTTTCATACTACCAATTTGCGTCAGAGGCACTGCGGTGACACCGCCCTAACTGGCCCCCTCTAAAAAGAGGGCCTACCAGCTCTAAAATGTTGCCTTATTAAACGTGTATTACACTGTTGCAGAAATTAAAAACCCCTTGGAAGAGCATATGGACCTCGTTGCCTTTTATTTCGCTTATTGTGGTTCACTGCGGTCAAAACTGGGGCTTCTGGACATTAATGACGGAGATACCCTCCTACATGAAACAAGTGTTAGGTGTCGACATTAAAACGGTAATACATTGATTAATTTCTTATAGCGTTATAATTTTCTAATATCTTATACTTAAAAGGTATTGACTACTATGTGCAAATGTCACTTCAATCAGAGACTTGTATGGTTTTGACTTATAAGACTGGGACTTATAAAGAGGGGTAATATATAAGATGAATGTGTGATACAGGTGTGGAAATCAAAATTGATTACGACATTTATATAGTGATTTTTTTTTAATTATTTAACTTTAATGAAAAGCATAGTTAACTCTCAAGCTCTTTCTTTTCTTCTGGCCCCTCTTGTTAATCTAAAAAGTACCAGCATTATGTCTTTTAATCATCTTTTTAATATTTTCACTATTTTGTTAAAGAAATTTACGAGCTATATTAACAGATTTACACAAAAAAAATTAAGTTTTAATTTACGAGTACAAGAAGCAAGTATCACTTTTATGTAAGCATTTTGAGTATCTGACCGTATTTAATTGCACTATTATGAAACTTATTACAATATCGGCATCAAAATGTTTTTAAACGTATCATCAGCCTGTGTTAGTCCACCGCTAAACATAGGCCTACCCTAATGCCCATCCGATAAATGGATTGGGTGATCGGTCCAAATTGTCCTAACCAACCAGAAGGGAACGATAACACAATGTTGGGTCCCCGTGGATTCAAACCCACAACCTCCTTTATAAAACAAGTGCCAATACAGCTAGACCACGGAGGCGGTTTAAACATATATGCAATCTAAGTTTTATAAAGTTAAACAAAGTGTCGGGATATATGAGGAGGAAAAAGTTAAATTACTTTTAAAATTTTACTTTCAGAACGGTGTCGTATCAGCGCTTCCGTACCTGGCAATGTACCTTCTCAGTTTTCCTTTGGGTTTTACATCGGATTACATTTTAAAGAAGAATTGGCTTAGTCTCACGGCTAGCAGAAAACTTTCCAACTCCATTGGTAGTTTTTTTACATTAAAACTTTTTCGCTTAATAATAAAACCATGACTATATGTTAGAAATTGGGTTGACAGCTTTTCATATTTAAGTGATTTTAATATATCTTTTTTTTCGAATTGACCAACTTATCTGAAATAACAGATTAATAAGGATTTTTAATATTTTTTTTTTGCATTGCAGGTCATTTCGGTCCCGCTGTGTCACTAATTGGGCTGTCATACGTACCTGCTGGCAATCTCACTTTCGCGGTGGCAATGCTTACTGCCGTCGTTGGCTTAAATGCTGGTCACTACACAGGGTACCAGGTATATCAAAAAATTTTAACACGTAAAAGTTATAAAACTACTCCTTTTATTACGCGATTTTGTATATTAAAAATTAAAACTGCACTTTTTACTGACTATCCCCGTTAATTTTTTATATTTATTCCCGATGTTTTATTTAAGTTTGTCGAAGAGATTGTTTGAGTAAAATTAATTAAAATCTGTCATTCGATTTATTTTAGTCAAGACTCCTCGCCCATTTTTAAAACGAAGAGTACATGAGCCTTATTTTGTATGCCAAAAACGTCTCGAGAAACTCATTTAGTTAAAATTGATTTTCTCTAGACTTTTAATAGTCGAGCACGCCTTTCAGCTAAGCGATAAGCCGTGCCGAAGATTCCTTGTAAGAAATCCATTAAAATTATAATGAGAACGCTCGAAGGAAAAAATACAAAATGCGTTTGTAATTAAAGGAGGTCAGATATGAGAAACAAAGTTCTCATCAATTACAAACGATTTACATGGCAATAACTTACCGCCATATGATATATAAACATACTATATTTAAATGAACTATAAAATTTTGCTTTTAGTTTTGATCCTATATCGAATTAATACCTAAAAGAAATATATTTGTGTGTATTTAAAAGGCCTCCCCAACTACACGCCACCGTATACGTTTTTCGACTATTCTCATTTAGCTCACACCGGCCTTTTTGCGGATGTAATCACTATATTTTGCCGCAGGGCATCCGACAATACATTTGCCAGAACTGAACTGGGAACTTCCTTCTTCTTCTTCTTTCTTGTTCCCAGTGCAGTTCTGCCGTTTATGTGACTAGCCCAATGCCACTTCGGCTTACTAATCCTGTGGGCTATATCCACGACTCTAGTTTTTATGGCATACGCAGGCACACGAGCAGTCGGACCACCTGATGGGAAGTGGTTACCGACGCCCATAGACATTGGCAATACCAGTGGTATCGCCAACGCGCTGCCTACCGTGAGACATAGGGTGTTAAGTTTACCCAGTAAATACGCTGGCTACGGTGACCTTTAAACCGGAACACAGCAGTGTTTTCACAATACTGCTTCGCGGCAGAAATAGGCACCGCAGTGGTACCCAACCACACGTTCTTCTGTAAAAAGGGGATCTACCGGTGGTAGGTCCCCTTTTTACAGGAGAACTCCACTTAACTTTTTATTTTTATTTGTTTTGTTTTTATTTCTAGCTCGTCCATATCGATATGGCACCAAACTTTGCTGGCACCATGATGGGAATAACCAATTGCTTTGCCAACGGTATTTCTATTATAGCACCTATTGCAGCAGGCGCTATCTTAAATGATGAAGTGAGTATTCCCTTTGTTATATATTCTAAACAAACAAAACCATTAAATTAAACTTCAGGACGGTAGAAATGTTCGAGCCTTTATGGGGCACTAAATAATACATTCTGGATTTGGACTCTATCCAAAATCCAAGATATGCAATTTGTTGTTTTATGATAAAGTGTTATGATAAAACTATTGTATATATTTGATAAAATTTTGTAAACGTTTTCATTTTACGTGATTTTTACTTTAACCGTATGCCTTAAAAAATCCTGGCAATTTTCTTTATTTGTCATTGGATCGTTTAATAATTCATTCCGTTTTACGGACGACAAGTTTGTAGTCAATATAAGCAGCAGCTGACACCATGCTACGGGTAAAATTATGTCATACAACAACTGCCAACGATGGTCTTGACTGTCAGGACTTTTCTTAGTATCACAGGGGGTATTACTTATTTTTGAGATTATTAGGTGACCACATAGCACGAATCAACCATAAAATGAAATCAATACTTTATTTCCGATTTAAAAAGATAAACATATTAATGCCATCGTTGATGTCAACGATATTTTAAATATTAGTTGATGCATCCTTTTCGAATTTCTTCATTATTTTTAATTAATCTCACTTTTCTTACAGACGGATCCAGAGGAATGGCGAAAAGTGTTTTATCTCGCGTCTGGTATTTACATTGCTTGTAATATTTTCTTTATAATCTTTGGCACCAGTGAAAGGCAAAAGTGGAATGATCCTACACCCGATAACAAAGATACTACTAATGGTAACTATATTTTATACAAGTGACAAATATATTCACCAAATTATTTTTTTGATTAAATACACGAATGTAAATTGTATTTAAACATATATTGGTTTAGCAGTTTTGTTAATGTTTAAAATGCTTTCGTTACAGATACAAACTCCGAAAAGAAATTAGAGAAAGTTATTTAATAAAACCAAGCGCATTTTCATCAGTGTACCTGACTGTATGTATATATGAATCAAATAACTTATATAAATAATGAACATAATAACTTGTTATTTTAATTTAAAATAGATAAGTTGGAATAATGTTTTTGTCATTTTATTAAGCACCTTATACGGTCGCTCGACACTTTCGCGGTCTATAAAATTCCCTTTTCCGAAATTCATTTAGAAAAATACTTGAGGTAACGACGTTACAAGGGCCGGCCTACCGTGTTTTATTAATGCGCACCAAAAATTTACAGGCTCGGATTATATATCGGAGCTATGTTGTGTCCACGAATACTGTTATGGGTACAGTTTTATGCGAGTAAAATCTTGTCATAATGTTATGCTTCGGAAACTGCCACCGTAGCCTAGTGGTAATGGGGTGTGCTTAAGAAACCGGAGGTGTGGGTTCGAATTCTGCGGGGACTCAACAAATTTTCGCTAGTCGTGTCTAATAGTTGGAAGAACACTACGTTTATTGTATAATAAATACTACATATTAAAAATAAACTCATTCCTTATAGAGTAGATTGTAGTACCATACTTTACAATAAGCTTAGTTCAAACAGATAAACAGTTTTCACAAACCCTCTTTATTCTCTTATAAATAATATCATATACTAACATAAAAATATTCATAAATTCAAGATATTGGACGAACTTTCATACTAATTTTAAACATCAATATATATTCTGCTCGACGTCTTCCAATATGATACGCCAAAAATGGAACACGATCCAACAAAATTGTGTACGTGGGCCGCAGTATTAGAAAAAATGTTGTTGCCTTTTTGTGAGTTATTGCAGTTTATCGCATTATTTTTTTTTAAATCTAGCCGCCTTTTGGCTATTTACAATAAATATCAGGTACATATGACGATACAGGTAAACATATATATTTATTTATACATTTTGTGTCACGTTGCTTGTCCACATTGAATTCTTAGTCTACTGGATCAATTTAAAAAAAAGTTATGATAAGCTACCGATTATAGATATCCTTGGCTCCTTAACTTATTCTTATCCACAAAATGTAGGAGATGAAAAATATAATTCATATGTCTGGTTATGTAACTATTATTTTAACCAAGTTTTATTGTTTACTGTTTGTGTAAAGCCAGTGTCAGGGAAAATACCAGAAGAATATCATAATAATTATTCATGATCTTTGCAAGATTAAAGAAAATGCATTTCACTGTACTAAGAAATTATCAGCTTGTTTAGGCTAAGGCGTCATAATGGACTTATGTTCCCGACTCATATTTATTTATTAATCCTTCACTTCGATAACCGCAGTCGCCTTTGATTAAAATTATTTATAATATGCATATATATGAAGGAGCAGAAGATTCACCGTTCACTTTAATTAAATTAAATATATATTCATTATGCAGTTAAATATCCATCTATACCTGAATACTCAAGGTGGTCTTTGACCAGTATGTATGGCTATGTATGGCTAGTGATGACTTATGACATTGAGGCATAGTCCTCCAATGCCGGCCGTATAAGGCAGCTCCAAGTCACACAGCAAGCTATGGAGCGGGCTTTACTCGGTATTTCTCTTCGTGATAAAGCGTGTAACGCAGCCATGCGCATGAGAACAATAATCACATTGTCGAACGACTCTCCAAGGGATGGAGTTACGACCTGCGCAAATTTGCGGGAGGTCGGTGGATGCAGGTGGTTCAGGATCGTACCTCTTGGTGAAATATGGGGGAGGCCATTGCTTAGCAGTGGGCCCCACGTATAATATATTTCTTCCCAGGACTTCTTCTTAGCAGGACTACACCTATTACAAAATTGCATATCATATCCCGCGTCTAGCGTCTGTATTGGGAATATCCCACCACAATATAATGAACAGTTTGAATATTTAAAAAAAATTAATCTTGTGCGATACATTTAAACGCTAATTAAATGTTGAGAAATACGCTTCATTTATAACGTATGATTTGAGTAACCAAATTTCTGCCAGAGAAAAAAGAATTTCATAGATACCATGGTTTGATGTTACTACCTACCTAGGATCCAATTATTCACAGAATCAAATTCAAGTACAGACATGCTGCTAGATTTCAATTAAAGGTGATATAACATTGACAACAAACGAAAAACCCCCCGATGGCTTGCAATAGAGTTATCTATGCAGTGGCCTAACACAGGTTGATGATGATGAATTAAGTATTTTTTCAACTAATAAACTTTTATTTAAACCTTTTTTTATGGCATACGTGGGCAGACGAGCAGTCGGGTCACCTGATGGGAAGTGGTCACCGACGTCCATACACATAATACCAGTGGTATCGCCAACGTGAGACCTAGGGTGATAAGTCTCGTTTACCCAGTAAATACGCTGGCTACGGTGCCCTTCAAACTGGAACACAGTAGTGTTTTCACATTACTGCTTCGCGGCAGAAACAGGCACCGAGGTGGTACCCACCCAGACGGTCTCCTGTAAACAGAGGACCTACCACCGGTACCACCTGCACAATATTACCCTAAATTAGGTTTGAATATTGCAATTTTTAATAATATTTTACATTAAAACGCCCATTGAGGGTTATTCTTAAATTATAGATACACGCACTCTCGGATTTTATTAATTATGTAGAACATAGTACCTTTGTACAAAAAAATTAGAAAAATTAAGTGGTATCAGTTACTTTTTTCGTATATGTATAACTAAAAAAAAGGTTTTTAAATAATATTAATAATTATATAGTTTATAACATAGTCTATTTAAAAGTAAACAAATTGAAGTCATCTATCGGTCTGTATAAGCAAGCCTATTTTTTGAACTATAACAACTACTTCTTTTGCGCCAGTAAGACCTTATAGTTTGGGATTCCAAAAGCGGTTACTTAAAATCTAAAGTTCTTTTTTATACTTGCCAGGATTCTAACTAACTTATTCTTGAAATATTTATTAGATGAATAATTTAATCAAGACATAAAGGGAAAATCCAAGTCATATTAAGTATGGATGACTCTCAAACAGATTACTTCTGGGTCATCCAGTGCCCCATGACCTATGAACGAGGCAATCAAGCGATAACGAGATATCCGGTCGACCGATACCGTCAATGACGCAAAGTCTAATCAAGTGATAAAGTTTCGGATGCTGCAATGCCGTTTATGATACCTTCATCTATACAATTAAATTAAATTTTCCGTATTTAACCTTTTTCAAATAATAAAAAATTGATATATAACCGGTACATATAACAATTAAATATATTAAATAAAACATTAGAAAAAGTTTTAATAAACCAAATCACTACCTCCCTTGTGGTCAATAATGTGATCAACGACTTACAACATGGTTTTTGGTCACTATGAAGTACGGCTACAATATTATCAGAGTTCGAAAATAAGGTTAGCTGTTCGCTAAATGAATAAAAACTTGTTTTTACTCTGTTTATAGACTTCAAGAAGGCTTTCGGAACTCTTGACCATGGTGGCTTATTGCAATCCATGCAAGAGTGTGGAATAAGAGGCCCAATAAAGGCATGATTTAAGGAATATATAACTGACAGAAAACTAAAAGTCAGTGTGTGTGGAGCGGAAAGCAGGCTGAATAGATAAAACGAAATGCTTGTCTATAAAATACCCCACTACAACCACTGCTTCCGTAGCCTAGTGGTATGGGCGTGTGCTTTAGAAAGCGGAGGTCGTAGGTTCGAATTCTGCGGGGATTTAACAAATTTTTTGAAAAGTAAGGTGATCCATGCATCCGATGGGTAACTACAACCAAATACAAAAAAAATATGTGTGAATACAAAAAGATACCCCTGCCTGCACAAGGATACAGTTGGTTGTGTTTGGTGCAACCAAATTTACAATCTGTCACCTTATATATATATATATATATATATATATATATATATATATATATATATATATATATATATATATAATATATATATTATATAATTAGGATTAATTCTGTATACCAATTTGCTTGGCAACATTTAAATCAATAATTTATGTAATAATTTAGGACATTGTAATTTACAGTACTTACTATCTTCTTACCAACCACTATTTTATTTCTATATGTTATATTATGCTTTAGCAGACTCGGTAGTCTCATACAGGTTGAATGTGCATGGCCTAATTTTTCCTTTAACATAAAAAAAATAATAAAATTACAAGTAAATATATTAAAGGCATGAATTTGCACAAGAATTTTAAATATGTGTAATATTACTTGTTGAGTTAAAAGTTAAAGGTGATATAATAGTTGAACAATAGTTCTAGTTTAAACAAATTAAACTAAGTAAGATAATTCACATCCAACATCATCCAACTCCGTTATCATAAAATTCTAAGTTAGTTGTACCAAAATATTATATTATACGTGAAAGGCGATGGATTACGCCTACCATCATCAAAGAACTTCCTTAAGTTAATATCTAAGTTCAAAGTAAGAAATAAATATATGTCATTCAGTTTAAAATAAATATATGTCATTGTTCTTTCGAGCTCTTACATTACTTCAATGTTAACATTAAAAATTACATCTCATAAATAAATAATGGATGTAACAAATAATGTTTAATTTATTAAAAATATATTAACGGGAACAATATCTTAAGCTTTTATTGCGTCGACGCTTTTCCGTAAACAAATCTACTCACGAAAAATATTTGCGGTAACGACCTAATAAGGGTATGCGTAACTTATTTTTAATGCGAATCATTAATATTAAGGGTCTATGTATGTAATCAGACATAGAGCCCTACAATATATAGATAAAATACATATAATAGACCTACATAATTAATGATAAAAAATTGTTGAGCTGTCTTTGCGCAAAACTTATTGCACAGAAATACCGTTTCAATTTATTATCATCATTATAGATTCATTATTTTATAAATGTAAGTTGGAGTATGGAACGCGTTTAAGAGTATTAACTTGTTAATAGGCTAGCTCCTGATTTAATTAGTATCACATAGGTGAACAATATAAATTGGCCAATTGTAATTGACGAATAGCTAATTGGATAACAGCACTGTTAATGGATTATTTTGCTATTGTGGCAACAAAACGCATGACAGCACTAACTGTCTGTCCCGTGACCACGGCCGCTGGAAAGTATTCGATACATCGGGAGTTAAAATTTACATAACCGCGATAAAATCCGTTAAAAGTAGGTACTTTTGTTAATTAAAACTAGTATTTGTGTAAATAAAGGTATTAATAATGGCAAATACCTGTTTATGAATAAGAATTTAAAGTCATTTCTTAGCACAATTAGAATTCTTTACCTCTAATTTGTAACAGCAATAACAACCTAAATATTTTAAATCATATTAACGCTCGATCGAATTAATATAATACTCGATTTAAAAGAAAAATTAAAGTCTTAATATTATTTTAGTATTATCTTTATTTCTTAATAATTTTTAAAATTTTTTTATTGGTCGTAGGCTACTTTTTTACAGGGAGCCGTCTAGGACAGCATCACCGAGATACCTTTTTCTGCAGCAAAGCAGACGTTCCGGTTTAAAGGGCACCGTATCCAGCGTATTTCTTTAGTAAATAAGACGGAACATGCTATGTTTCAAGTGATGACCACTAGTGTGAGTGACCATTACTTTTTGAGAGCAAAGCGGGCTACTTACGATCAGGTCACTGTTTTGCTCGCCACACCAAAAGGGAAGAAATTAAATTTGAATAAAAACCAGTTCAACTAGTATGATTGGAATTAAAAACCAATAAAATTACGTTTATTATCATTGTATATAGGTGAACGCATAATTAATATTAAAATTGAAATAAACGCATAGTTCAGATTCGATAAACGCAATTATTGTGTGCACTTATTATATATGAAAATATTTTAAGGGGATATTTATGGTAGGTCCCCATTTTCCAAGAAGTAGAAGACTGCTGCATCCTGTTTTGAAGGGCACCGTAGCTAGTGTATTTACTGGGTAAACGAGACTTAATATCCTATGTCTCATTGAAGGCAGGCGATGATGACACCACTATTATTGCCAATGGCAATAGGCGACGGTGACCACTTTCTATCAAGTGGCCCGACTGCTCGTCTGCTTTCGTAGACAGCTTTCTTTTACCATATATTTATTCATACCGAAAAATGTTAACGTCGATAGGTTACGAATTCATCTGTCAAAGTAGTAAAATCACTGACCTAGTGTAAAGGATTAACTCATTGAAGGATCGATAAGATTCTGGAGTAAAGTTCTGGCCACGTTAGGGAAGATGGAGCGCTTGTTCGCCCAGGTGGGATTCCGATGTCTATGCAATAGTTGGTCAAAGTTGGCAGCGAGTAGCGGAGGATCGGCAGTCTTGGCATTCATTATAAAAGGCCTATGTCCAGCTGTGGACTTATAAATGCTTTTAAAGATTATGATAATGATGATAATAGGCTTATATATTTTAACTTTATTTAAAATTAATGATGATGATAGTGTATAAAAACACAAGATTAAGTGGTGGGCAGAAATCTCTGTGTGGAAAAATATATTTGCTTGAATTACATTAGGTATTTGATGTTGGATTAACAAAACCGGTTACCAGTTATAGAACTAACGCAGTGTAAGCGACTGCCTGATTGGATGTTAAAATTATTTTGGGTGTTATTTAGATTGTTACTGTTATAATTATTGCAAATCAATTTGACCGTGATAAGTGACAACATGATACTTAACGTGTTCAAGAAAAGTGAACTGGGTAAGTAATGTTATTTTTTATAAATGACATACACGAAAGAGCAAAGAAATCTGAATTATAAACGTAGGCTATATTTTTTGATCTTGTTATCGCAACATTTTTGAATGTTAGTAATTTTTAAAGTTGATATAATATTATTATATTCATTTTCCTTTCACCTCTACAAAATTACTACTTATTTTATTATATATGTAAATATGTAAGAAATCAATATCCGAAGGAAAAGGAATTATTTAAAATGCCTAAAAACATTTTTGTAAGTGGATTCTTCCCATAAATTACGTATTTATTTATCCATGTTATAAATAATGTACTAAAGTACATACTACAACAATTTGTTACAAACACCATTCATATAAAATTAGATAAAACAAATGCTGTAATAGCATTTGTCTTTTATAACTTGATATTGGCACTAACATTGCTATATCCAAGGCCTTAAAAAAACGTATTTGTTAATGATGTTTCCATCATAACTTTGCTATATAAATACAAATCGCTTACTAAACTTTAAAGTTACAATATAACATTATTAATTTTTTTATGACATTGAGATTTGTTACGATAAGAATGTATACTTTCTATTTCAGGATGTTGGCTCGGATTCCGTCATGTGCAGGCAATAATGTTATTCTTCGCTTTCTTTCTATGCTTTGCAATGACTGTCAATATGAGTATTGCCATCGTCGTCATGACCGATACAAGCCAAGTTAATGTAAGGTTACTATGTATAATATCAAAAATCAATACTCATAGTTTTATCGTAATGTGTGGTATACATGACTCGGTTAACCTATTTTAAGTCATTATTGTTATAAATGAAATGGGTTTTCTATTTACATTTAAACCATAATTAATAATACAACGTTATTATAAGTATGTGTTTAAAATAAAAATATCATTATAAATAAAGCCCAGTTACATATGTAAAATCAAACATAAATAATTTAATGGTCGTATAATATAACCAAAGCATTAGAAAGTTAAAGAGGCGTTTATTAGAAAATTTTTATAACCAAAATTAAGACCTTGTTGCGCTACTTTGCTATCTTTGAAAGAAACGCCTTTAATTTTAAAAAGTGTACCATTCAAAAGTACCCATTCAATACGACACCTTTACTAGTATTTTATTTATTTTTGTTTTGACAAATTAATGAAAAGATTTCTAGTCGTTTTTGACCCTTCAAGTTTGTTACTTTTCTTATTGACGACTCGAGTTGTCTGAGTATCTGCTACGTACTGTCTTTAAAATGTTGGTTTCTTAAATTTTATCTCATTAGGAATATTATCTTAACTATGTCAAACCAAAAAAATCGAATGAGCTGAAGATGATGGATTATACGTAAGTGCTCAAATTCAAATTCAAATATCTTTACTCAATACTGGAGCGATACACTCTCTTATTGATTCTCAAAAATCTACCCGTGTGGTTTATGAAATCCTGTTATAAAAAGGCAATAGAATAGATCCTAGGTTTAAAAGTCTCAGCCAGAGATATTTCTGTTGGGCTGTGCTGTTCAAAATCAGAAAACTAGTGTAAAGACCGATAGTGACGCCGTCATCTCCAGTAGAACAGAAGTTTTAAGTGAGATTGAGAAATTCTATGGGCAGCTGTAAGCCTCAACATTAACCCACTTACCTGATATTGTCTGATACAACTTCGAAAATATTCCAGACGTCAGTCTGAGCAAGATACAAATGGTTGATTTAGAGCCATTCGTATGTTGCTCATTACAGGTACGGTAAAGCACCTGGTGAGGATGGAATTGCAGCAGAGGTCCTAAAAGCTGGCGGAGTACCGGTACTTGTAGTCCTTTAGAAGCTCTATAATTTTATCCTACAAGATGGTTTTACGCCAAAAGCGTGGAGCAGAAATTGGTGGTGCTATTCTTCAAGAAAGATGGTAGAAGCTTCTTGTAGAACTATAGACCGTTATCCCTTCTGAGCAACGTTTGTATCCTGTTCTCTAGAGTCATCTTGAATCGTCTTGCTTCCAGACAGCTTTTAAGCTACCCAAAGAAGCTGGATTCTGAAAAGGCTTTAGATTAAACAGAACACGAGGAGTATAATCTACCTTTATCCTTGGTGTTGGTAAACTATGAAAAAAATCTTTTAATTTGATCGAAATTGGGGCTGTGTTGTAGGCCCTTCAGAGTTACCAAGTTGACAATCGGTATAATAAGATGCTAAGGAGTTTGTTCTGTAAAACAACAATGTCCGTCCAAGTTCAATCCAGTAGTAAGAAACCTATTCAATAGCAGAGAGGTGGAAGACACGGAGACGTTAAATTTTCGAAACTCTTCACCGCTGCATTGGTAGATGCTTTCAAACTTATGGATTGGAAAGGACGAGGTATAAGCATCAATAGCGATTGCATCATCCACCTTCGATTTGCCGGCCATATAGTCATCAAGGCGGGATCGCTGAAGGCCTTAAACGCTATGCTCAATGACCTCAATAGTGTCTTTCAAGACATGGGCCTTAAAATAAACATGAACAAGGCAATAGTCATGTCTTATGCTCATGTCATGCCGACGCCGGTGGTTCTTGAAGTGCTGTGCTCGAAAGTGTTGACGCAGATGTCCATCTACGAATCCAACTCGGATAGGCAGCGTTCGGAAAGTTACGACATAGTGTTTTTATTGGCTACACAGGCAGACGAGCAGTCGGGCCACATGATGGAAATTAGTGACGGACGCCCATAGACGTTGGCAGTATCAGTGGTATCACCATAGCGCTTCCAACCGTGAGACACGATGATAAGTCTCATTAATCTAGTAAATACGTTGGCTACAGCGCCCTTCAGACCCCTTCAGACAAATAGGTACCGTTGTGGTACCTCTCCGGGTGGTCCCTATAAAAACGGGTAGATATAAAAAGATGGCAAGCGTCTTCAATATTATCTTGTCCATCATCCCTGACTGCCTGAAGACTAAGCTCTTTAAACAATATATGTTACCAGTGATGACCTATGCACTTAAGACATGGTCTTTTACAGCCGGTATTATGTGGAAGCTTCATGTTGCTCAACGAGCTATGGTTCGGGCTATGCTCGGTATTTCTCTGTGGATGTAAACATGTGCAGAAGATTACCGGTGGTAGGTCCCCTTTTTACAGGAGACCGTCTGGGTGGGTACCACCGCGGTGCCTATTTCTGTCGCAAAGCAGTAGTGTGAAAACATTGCTGTGTTCCGGTTTTAAGGGCATCGTAGCCAGCATATTTACTGGGTAAACGAGACTTAACACCCTATGTCTCAAGGTAGGCAGCGCGTTGGCGATACCACTGGCATTGCCAACATTTTGCGGTGAGAAAGCAAAGTGTAACTTTATTGGCAATTATTAATAATAGGTATAAGGTGACGATACCAAAAAAATCATATCCGTTTACAGTTAATATGAGTTAAATATCGACTAACTTTGTCTTTGCAACCTTACAGTTCTTTGATTGGAACATTCAGAAACAAGGCATAATACTATCATCATTCTTCTGGGGTTACCTTTTCCTACAAATTCCTGCCGGTGAACTGGCTAATAGATTTGGTGGAAAAATTCTAACCGTAGTTTGTGTTGGCATCAACGCCGTAGCCTCATTTGCGTTGCCCATGTGCGCATACTATGTAAGTATTTTACCTAGTTAATTATTAAATTATTCTTCATATTAATACTTTTTGTCCCTTCATTGTTTTTAAATTATGTAAAGGTATACCCGACTTTTCAAATCCTCCTCAGTTCACGGGACTGTGGACCTAGAACAAATCAAACGAAATAAAATGTGTAAAACTGTATTATTTATCATTATTCATGTTGGTAAAGATCTGGAGGCATAATCTGTAAAGATATTTAAAAAACATGTTTGGTGAAAAACAAATCCGATCTATACTTTTTTACTTTTACTACAGGGTGGTTGGCAAATGGTGTGCGTGTGTCGGGTAGTCCAGGGATTATTTCAGGGCTTCCTAATGCCTGCCGCCCATAATCTGCTGGCCAAGTGGGCGCCCCTGGAGGAAAAGAGCCGCATGGGGGGATTTGTATACGTCGGTACGAATAAATTATGATAATTACTAAAAACGGTCGTAACACGATGACACCGAATCAGTTTATTGTAGTCATATTTGGTGAAAATCGTGAAAGAGTTAGTGTTTTCTAAAGCAAAAAAAATATTGCAGTTGTAAAACCTTTGAATAAAAAACATAGCTGAAGCAGTCACTGTAATGGAGACCATTCTTTTGCTTTATCAACGAAACAATTGGCATATGGAAAGAAATATTCGTTTCCCTTTACAAACATTGTTTTGCTTACATACATAATATAATAAAGATGACATATTCATGACTAAGTCACAAAATAATTTTAAAAATGCAAATTACTTGACATATAAGTTTTTGTCGACTCCTATACAATAAATATAGAATTAATTTCATCCAATAATCTTATAACGTAGAAACTATTGTTAATCTTCCTTACAATTATATAAAAAAGAAAAAGGTACAGACGACACTGTCTTCAACCGGATTATACACGTGACATACTATCGTATGTAATAAATACTAATTATAGCATAAACCACAGGGGCCCAATTAGGAACTGCCCTGCAGTTGATGACAGGCGGAATCATTGCTGAATACTGGGGTTGGGCCTTTATTTTTTACGTCAACGGGGCACTGGGTGCAATATGGACGATTATATATATGTGGCTCGGTTCTAACTCACCTGAAAACTCAAAAATCATCTCGGAAGCTGAACGGAGCTATATACAAAACTCATTGGGTCATACTGGTGGACACAAAGTAAGATACTTACGTAAGAACTATATTTATGTTTTTAAAATAGTTCGCCTCTAAAATAACTGCCCCCGTAGCCTTGTGGCATGGGCGTGTGCTTTAGAAACCGGAGGTCGTGGGTTCAAAGCCTGCGGGGACTCAACAAGTTTTCCTTGTTGTTTCCTAGTTGGTTAGGGCATATTTGGCCGATCACCCAATTGTCTGAAAAGTAAGATGATCCATGCGTCGGATGGGCATGTAAAAAAGTCGGTCCACCCGCCAACCTGCATTGGACCAGCGTCGTGGGATACGGTCTAAAAACCCCTAATGGATAGGGGTGTATTACGCCTATGTTTAGCAGTAGATTATCACAGGCTGATGATGATGATGATGATAAAAACAGTTCGCGATTATGAGTATAAGATAATATTCACTTGATAATTCAGAATTCCGACGAATATATGAATAGAAATATATTTGTTATAAGTTTAACTTTCCAACGACAAACGTGACATTACAATTTGAACTGTTGCAGAAACTAAAGACTCCGTGGAGGTCGATAGCAACATCTCTTCCCTTTCTCTCGGTTGTGGTAGCCCACTGTGGCTTTAAATGGGGTTATTGGGCCTTACTGACAGAGATACCGACGTACATGCGCAGAGTATTCGGACTGGATATAAAAGCGGTAAGTTTCTATTAAAATATCTGTATAGTATAGCAATTGCTAGAACAGTTTCTAAAAATAAGATTACATTCCTTCGATCAGTAATAAAACTTCCTGGCCAAAAAGATTATACTGAAGCCCTAAAAGCCCTTCTAAATCTATCGCAAAAGTATGTTACGTAAACCTACTTTTGCCATATTTGGATAATTTTTTTCTGTATTAATAACACAACATCATCTTGTCAAACCTTTGCAAAGCTCCTAATATAAAAAATAAAACTAGGCTAATAAATACATAGATATACTTTCTTTTGTAAATTTTTGTAATAAATACATATATAGTAATATATATACCAACTTTGTCTGCCCGTGATCATGGATGCTGAAAAGAATCCGAAACGTCGGAATAAATATTTAAGTAACGCGAAAAATCGGTAAATTAGTGGATTTGAAATCTTAAATGATAATTATTACAATTTTATAGATTTTGTCACATTTAATAATTCAAATTCAAATATTTTTATCCAACATAGTAGTGATACACTTACTTATTAATGGACTAAACGGTCCATGGGTTCGGTTAAATTTTGAACGTTTTCTGGGATAATGTTGTTAAAGTGAATACATTGTCCCACATAATATTCAGATATTCTTCGCAGTCCAGTAGCTGAAAGAATTAGTCTATGCTTATTCCTAGTATTCATAAAATGTGCATTACAATACCTTAAAAATTATTTTTGTTCTTCTGCACGTACGTTAAATTTGTCATAAATATATGGAGAACTAACGGTCATTATTTTAATTAGGGTAAACAACTCTCAAGTGATTCTTTAGGGCCCAGGTTATAGTCTGCACGAATTGCTCTTTTTTAAAGGACGAAGGTTGTATTAACATCGGTCGCGTTTATTCACAGTGATTTGGTAATTAATAATTTAAAATTATAAACGACATTTTGAGAGTTATTACTAACATGAAAGACTTTACGTAAAACGGTATTCGTGTAAGCAATAGAAAGTATTAACTAAAATTAGGTTATTTGGCTCTACAGACTTTTCATCCTCTTAAAATATGACGCGAATTAAATTTAATTGTACTCGACGTACAGTCGCTCAAATTAGAGGATACCTCTTACCTTCTTGTTTTCGCCTTTGAAGGATTTTATGGTTTATAAATATGTATAAAGATAAAATTTGTCCGCGTAGACTGCGTTTTCATGGTGTATCACTTAACTTGGATGTAATCAATTTAAAAGAAACTTAAATATTTTTCCATATTTAGTTAGCCATTAAAAATACAAATAACATGGAATTTTTGAATTGTGTCTTCGTTTTGGGTTGCATCAAACTCTTGTGCATAAAATGTTCTTTATTAATTTCACCTTCTTTATTGTTTTACAGAATGGACTGCTTTCTGCATTACCATACTTGGCCATATTCCTGTTCAGTTTTCCATTTAGCTACACATCAGACATGATAATTAACCGAAAATGGTTGAAAATCAACACATCCAGAAAGTTATTTAATACACTTGGTAAGGTTTTCAGTAACACACTTTAATTTAAAAGAAAAACTAGTTCAACTGTAAAACGATAGTTAGTCAAGCGTTAGGCTCAATTATGACACGGGACACGGTAGCACTCCCTAAACGGTCCCCTGAATAAAGGGACCTACTACCTACGATTTGTCATGCACTATCTGAATTTAAAACAATAGTACCAAAAGAGTTTCACATCACGCAAAGTCGGTAAAAAACGTAAGCTTTGCATTTAGTAGTGTATATATTTTTTTTGTAAATATATTTCTTAGTATATTACGAAATAATATATTGATATATATTTTTCAGTTTACAAAAGAGGGCCTTTTATTGCATATAAAATGGCCCTTTTTATCCGATTTTAATACATGCTTTCATGTGCATGAAGAATAAATAAATAAAAATAAATTAATAAAGTTCTAATCGTTCGTCAATTAATACCGTTGTACTTAGACACTTTATATGTTTTTAATACAATAGGGACATAAACTTTAAAAGTGAAGTAATGAAACCTTTAATTATAACTTAAAGAAAAGTTTTAAACGTTATTCAACACAGTATATGTTCCATATGTTAAACAGTATATGATTGGATTTAAAATGTAATTATTATTCTTACAGGATACTTTGGACCTGCAGCTGTGCTTATCGCGTTGGCCCATGTATCTGCCGGTGAAGTCACTTTGGCGATAGTATTGCTTACGTTAGCACTTGGGTTAAACGCAGCTTTTTATGGTGGACATATGGCAAGTATAACAAATTTGAAAGCAAAGTATATTTATTAAGTCTAGAATGGAAAAAGTTTGTCATTAAAGTAATGATAACCTTCTTTAATTTAACTTCGATTAAACGATGATGTATATTAGACATCAGATGGAGATTTTTGCAACATTTTAACAACAGCCCAAGAACCACTTTTTCCCTTTTTTATTCTAATAGACATATGAGAAAACGAACTAGACTGTTGAGACATTAGGGGCATGTCTGACTTTTTTCGTGGCCATCCAACACAAAGGTAATTTTTTTGCAGGTAGTTAGTTGATGAGCCCGTAATCTCCTAACCGAATAGAATACACCAATACGAAATGTTGTGTTACCGCAGGATTCGAACCCACGACCTCAGGATTGTAATGCCCGAGCCCATACTAGGCTACGAAGGTAGTAGTATAAGTTATATTTTGGGTACAATAACGGTAACGGTATCACAAGGCTAAGATCTCTATATATTATAACCAGTTTTGGGGCCTCGAGCGAATGAAATCGGTTGTGTTTTTTATATATAAGTAATAACAAACAACTGCCGGAAATTGAAAGCGAAAAATAATCGGTTGAGATAAAACAGTGTTGTAAGAGGCTAGGCTTAAAACGGTAGAAAACAAATTATAACAAAAAGGTGTAAAATAACTTTTTACACCTTTTTGTTATAATTTGTTTTCTACCGTTTTAAGCATTGCATTTTTCTATTCTTTGACATCATTGGTGACGACGTCGTTGGCCGTGTTAAAGCTCGTCTTTTTGTAATTTAAGTTACTATTAATAATTTTTAAGACGTGTGTAGTAGTTAAAATTGTAATCTTCAGTTTTTATCTACAGATAATAAATAAAATGATTATTGTAATTATAAGGTTTTCATAGTAAACTTTATCAACTAAGTAGCGAGTCGATACATTCGTGTGATATAGATTTTTTGCTATTTTACCTAAAGAGAAGGCGTGCATTAGGGGAGGCTAATGTCCAGCAGTGAACTAACACAGGCTGATAATGATGATGGTGATGATGACAAAAATTAACTGAATATTGAAAATCTACCTTACTTGAAACAGTGTATAACTACTTTGCGCAGCATTAGCGGGTAACAACGTGGCCTCTGCACTGTCTGCTCCGCAATTTTCGCCGCCGGATTTTAAATCTCTGATATCTTTTAAGGTAATCATTAAATCGAAAATTCATGTATGACCCCTAGTATTTTTTTTAAATGAGCTTTAAATATGCCACATTACAATAAAAAAATAACATTAAAATGATTATTAAACGTTATGCTCTCCTGGACTTTATTGAACTTTTGAAGCGACTGAACATATCGATGCACAACTTTGTTATAGTCTATCTCCTGAGGTTGAGCCAGTGTTTGTCATGAAATCACACGGGGTTGTGATTTTTGTCACTTAATCAAAATCGGAGCAATAGGAGCGGAGCAACGTTTTTACATATAAAAAAATATTCTTTATTAATTCGATGTTGAAAATAAAAGTTTTTAAGGTGTGGTATTTAAAAACGACATTTGAATAAAAAAGAGGAGTTTATTAACGATTCAGTAAACTTGTTTTTACCACGATCAAGAATATTTTTTTCAACTAGTTTTTTTCCATTTTTGTTGTCATCGGACCTATTTATTTAACATTTACGTTTGAAAAATAACGTATACGTATAAATTTCACGCAGCTACGGAGCAAGACCAATTCGATATGCAAATATTCATAATATATGTAATGTAAGCGACAGAACGTATTTTCTACTTTCATCCCGGAAAATATACTGTTCCCAAGGGGAAGGATGTAGATAAAATGAAAATCCAAATACGACTTATTCACATTTGCTTAGGATCGTATTTATTATGTATTAAAGTCCTATTAGTGACTTTTCTGTATATGTTTTTAAAAGTAATATAATAGAGAGGGTACATATCCTAATACAAAACCATTTTTTTGAAAATATAATCAATTATAGCAAAATAGGCAATTGACCATATCGATGAATACTTTTTCAAAGAAGCATGCCACCTTTAATCAGTTTATCTTTCATCTGCCACATATTGTTTAGGAGGTTCCACTGTTTGTAGAATTTCAAAAATTGACCTATTAATCAAAGGAAATAACACCATCGTTGCTACTTGAGACAAGACATGTCATTGATCATATCTTCAGGAATCCACTGTATACAACTAGCAGTGCCCCTCTAATTGATTAATATTTGAATATGAATTTACTTGTAAATTTATTAGTATAGAATTATATTTCTATTAGACGTAGTCATTAGCCATACAGTACATACATCATCACTGTTTAGTCATGGACATAGGCTCTAATACGCCCCTATCCATTAGGTTGACATCACCAGCTGGTCAAGGTGTGAAATTTTAATGCATCAGCATGGATATCTTGACTTTCAGACAATTGGTGATCGCATTCTTAACCATAAGCAACAATGAAAATTGTGTCCTGATTGACGACCTGGTTCAGCACAGCCCATACACTAGGTGAGGTTCTAAGGTATTTGATGAAAAACTTTATCAAAATTCACCATATATGATATTATACCCGTAAGGTAAACTAAATTTCAAGGTGATCTAATTGTTTTTTCAGTTGGGATCCCTAGATATGGCGCCTAATTTTGCTGGAACTTTAATGGGCATATCTAATACTGTGGCGACTGTTATGGCAATCATTTCTCCTCTTATAGTTGGTGTTATACTCAAGGATGAGGTAAGTTTAAACGTAACAAGAATCCAAACTGATGAAGTGTATTACTTCTTTATATATATGATATTTCATTGTTGTATAGACAGAACCGAGGTGATGAGAGGATTCTTATTTATTTATTTGTTATTCATCTTGATACCACTAGCATTATATCTCAGCGAAGCTCGAGGTGGCGCAAAGACTTAAAGTGAGAAGGTGCAAAGAAAATTATGTCAACAAAGATTTTAAATTGTATTCTTACGAAAAAAACTGTCATCTGATTTTTAATAAAACAACAAAAATTGTCAACACTGGTTATTTTGTGGATCAAAATAGATAAATGGTTATTAAAAAGTTCATATAGAGCACGTCTAAACGCGGTGAACGGAGTAGTAGCGTTTATCTATGCAATATACCATATAACAGGTCTTAATTAAATGTATCTGAATTTGCTGCTTTGGATTGATATGGATTCATTGTTTAGTTCTTATCCTTTGTTCAGCAAAGATATATATAAAATTTCCATTTCTCATGTAAATCTTTTTTTCAGACCGACATAGTGGAATGGCGATACGTTTTCTATCTCTCGGCTATAGTTTATATTGCAACGAATATTTTCTACGTTATTTTCGGAAGCAGTAAAAGGCAGCCGTGGAACGAGCCGTCATGACACAAAGGATCAAACACCATATCTTTTTCGGAAGTAGAGCCATGAATTGAACTGTATTGCACATTCTGAAAGATTTAGTTAAATTCAAACTTTGAGATAGAGTTTCAAAACATTGCCTGATATAATTTTTATTAATAAAGTTGTTATAAAATAAAGTCGCTGTCACAGAAGTAGGCTAAAGGTCCGCTGAGTGATTTTATACTTATATTATAATATTGTATATGTTAAATGTTCTATTTGAAATATATTATTATCGAAAGTATATTAATATGTCAAATAAATGTTTCAATTTTTATGAATTATAGTGTATTCATCTAGCAAATTGCGTTGTCTAATAATTTTTCTTTATCCAAGTAGTGGTTTTATTTTTAGATACAAAATGTTTTGCAGAACAATCAAAACAGAGAAATATTGTGCCATTTCATCAATATCTGACATACTTTTTTATTACGGACATGTTTCACATCTTGTTTACAGAAGGTCCATTCAAAATAGAATAAATAATTACTATTCTAGTTGTTAACAATATTATTAAGGCGCCTATATATTTATTTATAAGCGTTTGACCTACTTTTACTCCCGTCATTTCAAAATAAAGTGTGAAATTGTTTATCAGGCAAATGCCTCGGGGATTTCCTTTGGCTACTTTGAATTCTCTCAGCGGAATCCTTTTAACTTTTGGAAGAATTTCACGTCGTTAAATATACTCTAAATTAGTATTATTGCTTGCTTTTGAAAGTAATGCCTTTAAGTACTTTATTCATCAGAACCGTTTGTTATTATTGGACTTAGCACGTTACAATGCAAATCTAATTAGTAAAAAATATATAAAATATATATAAATTTAAAATAAATAAAAACAGAACATTCACTCGAAGTTAGTAAATATTAATACGTTAACATAACATTACGTTCACGCGTTACAATATAATATGCCCGAAAAGTTAACAGGATTAAACAAAATACGTGGACCGAAAGCACTATACAAAGATGTCTCTTTGTACTTTGTCAGTTATTGAAGTTTGTCACATATATTTATCGCCGATACTTGTGTAACATTATGTTTATTTTATTAATATATAAAATATGTATAATATATGAAACTGAAGTACTACATTAGAAAATCAGATCACTCATCATCGTCATCATCATCATCATCAACAGCCTGTGATAGTCCAATGCTGGACATAGGCCTCCTAATACACCCCTATCCATTAGGGGGTTTGGACCGTATCCCACCACGCTGGTGCGGGTTGGTGGGAGAACCGACTTTTTTCTCAATCGACGCATGGATCATCTTACTTTTCAAACAATTGGGTGATCGGCCCATACATGCACAAATGATTTATAGATAGGTTAGTTACGCAAAGTATTATTTTTAAGTAATAATATTAATGATATATCATCATCATCATCATCAGCTTCTATCAGTTTAATGCCGTGGCCGATCCTCTGCATGTAGCTAATGATATATAATATATGTAATACGATATTCATATCAAAAATGTATTATTGTGTAACACCATATCACACAAAGGACGTGGTCTATTTACGTATGTCGTAAAGTTTTTCCCAAGAAGATATAATTTAAAAAAGTATAGACCAAGAAATGTTTTGAATAATTCGCATTCTAAACAGACTTTGTAGCATAGATTACCTCCGGATCTTCCACCTACACCATGACCCTTTAAAGGGGCAATCAAGAGATAACAAGGTCTCCAATCGACCGACACAGTCAATGAAGCAAAGTTTGATCCATTGATAAAGTTTCGGATAATGGAAAGTCCTTCTTTCAGAAACCAGAATATAAGATTTGGATAAAAACACAGTTTCTTGAAAGCGTATTTATGGATCTAATGGGCATTAGTAATAAAAATGGCAGCTTAGAAAACGATTACAAATTATCTATTTATTTATAAACACTCTATTTTACTTCTGTAGCTATTATATTACATATAATTGCCATCTATATAGTTTTGTTATTCTAACTTGCCGAAGATAAGAATGTATCAATAGCCATAGGTACATTGGATTGAAAATCGTCTTAAGTTATACTACTAGTAATAATAGAAGTGTGTAACAGCATTGGCTCACGCATGTCTGGAGTGAATATGATTCATCAATTGCCTAATGATTTATATTCAAATCGTTAATTGTTATAGATTGTTTTTGTATCAAAAAGTAACGCTGTACTTATATATGAAAAAGTAAACGGTATTGCTTCAAATTTGAGATCTGTAGTTAGCAAAATAGTAAGAATAATAAAGCGCCTGTAAAAGTCGAACAGCAAAGTTTGTTATAACGTAGTTTTGTTTTATTTTTTTAAAACACTGCGCAATAGATATAACATTTTGCATCATCACTACTTAGTATAAAACAAAGTCGCTTTCTCTGTCCCTATATCCCTTAGTATGCATGAATCTTAAAAACTACGTAACAGATTTTGATGCGGTAAAATGAAACTTCTTTATCGGGGTTGGAAAAAAATTTTGTGTAACATTTTTATAAAAAAGCCATTAATAACACAAATTTATAATAACAACATCAATGATAGTAATAATTCTTTTACAATTGATGAAATTCAATATTAATCTTTGTAGTAATAAGCTAAAATGAAATAAATGTAGAATTTGTATTTATGTCTATGATAGTAAAAGCCTTTTATTAAACTTTATCTAATTTAACTTTATTTAACCAATTAATGTAAAGTTGCGTATAGTAAATTATTTTTTGACAAATAACGTCATAAAGAAGTTTCACTTCACTTCTTACGAGTGTACACACGCACCCATTTTTTATAATAGACAGAGTGATTGAAGAGGAAAGTTTATAAATATAATTCATGTCTAATATTGTAGAGCAACGATGATAAATTTATATATTTCTCAATAGATTTTACTAGCATCAATATTGCACCCGTGCGAAGAGGGGCGGGTCACTATTTTATTAATATAATCTAGATTACTTGTATAATGCCCTAAATTTTTACAGTGTATATTATATTTAAGAAGTATTTACTATAGCCGAGACTCTAAACGAAATTTGGATGAACTTTTAACATTTAACAAAAGAGTTATTGCATTCGAAAAAATATTCATTTCGTGTAAATAAAACGCGTCATAGAAGACATTTTGATTAAATAAATACCTTAAAAGATATCAGAGTTTTAAAATGCGATGGCAGAAATCGTGAGATAATGTCGTTCAGAGAGCAAGTTGTTACTTGCTTATGCTGCATAAAATTATAAGCAGTTTGAAATCCGTCTATGTTTTGTTACAATTTCACTTGTACTAAGACGGTTTAGGATTCTTTTCCATCCAGATTTCTCTGAATGACTATTTTAACATAGATCGACTTACATTTGACGTACTTACATGCACCGTTGATATTGTCGTCTGTAAATTATAGGCGTCCCATAACGACTCCTGAAGATGCTCGTGACAACCGGGATCGAAGTTTTACATGGCAATATCATGGAGAATTTAATAATAACTATGTATGTTGAACTTTTAAGAGAACCAGATTACTTAAACGCGATGAAATCTGCATAATTCATTGCATTGTTGATTAAAATTCATTATGTGCCGTGTAGAAATCTTAATCGCTTGAGTAAACATCGTATAAACAGAAGATGTAGTGGGTGGAGAGACGTAACTCTTTAGATAGCAATTGGCGTTTGGTATCGGACAAACGAGAACCGGTTATCAGTTACATGATTGACACTGACTTAACGGCTGCTTGAGGAGATGTAATAATATCTGAGACACTGGATTATTTCTCTACAATAAATATAAACTAAATTGTATGTATATAAGTATTGTCATGGTAAATAACGTTTATAACAACAGTGGAACGGGTAAGTTTTACTAATTATTAATAAACAGCATTACTAATTACGTAAAGAACTAAAACGGAAAAAATAAATAAAAATGGCCTTCGTTTTTCTATCTTTCGTGTTCGTTTCATTCAGACAGAATTTAACTATGAATAAATTAAGAACCCAAATAAAATATTAAAGTAAAAGGTGTAGTGAGTAAACTAGATTGAAGAGTACATGGAAATTTAAAATAACAATATTGATACAACATAATCAAAAAAAATACTAAAAAATATACCTAGAATAAAAGAATGGCTACTTACTGCTTATAAAACTATTTTCTTTACACATGTGGTGAAGCGGTGCCTTTTAGACGTGAATGTGATAAAAGATCCAACGCAAAAACGTTTAGAATAGATGTATGTTTTTTTTATTTCAGGATGCTGGCTCGGATTTCGTCATGTGCAAGCGTTGATGTTGTTCTTTGCCTTCTTCCTGTGCTTTGCCATGACTGTCAATATGAGTATTGCGATCGTCGTCATGGCCGACACAAGCCAAACAAACGTAAGCTTTGTTTATAATAAGATAAAAGAAAGGATTAAAAATAATAAAAGTGACAAAAATTTATTCCATGCCCGAAGCTGTAGATAATACTCTGCGTGTCTTAAATGAATGTCGCTTTCTCTGACCCTATATTCCTGTATGCTTAAATCTCTTAAACTACGCAACGGATTTTGATGTGGTTTTTTTTTAATAAGTAGTGTGATTAAAGAGGAAGGTCTATATGTATGTTTCACGTATAATATTGTAGAGACACGCTGCTAAATTTATATATTTTCCCATAAATTTTACAGATGTCAGTATTGCACCCGTGCAGAACCGGGGCGGGTTGCTAGTGTAAAATAAAATGAAACATAATTATTTCTATTGCTTGCGCGAATAATATACATTATTAAATAAAATGACTACGGATTTTGGTCACGGGGTAGTCAGTCTACCCCGTAACCACGGCCACTGGAAAGTGTTCGAAACGTCGGAATTTAAAATGTAAAATAAACGCGATAAAATCCGTAAAGTAATTTTATTTAATAATAAAATGAAACATTAATTTTATTATTTACTTTACTTCCTTTTTCTTTATACTCTTACAGTCCTTCGATTGGAACATCCAGAAACAAAGTGTAATACTGTCGTCATTCTTCTGGGGTTACCTTTTTCTGCAAATACCTGCTGGTGAACTGGCTAATAGGTTTGGTGGAAAGATTCTAACCATTCTTTGTGTCAGTATTAACGCCATAGCCTCATTAGCATTACCTATGTGCGCATACTACGTAAGTACTTGTTTTCTAAAATAATAGTTATAATTTATAAGTGTCATCGTTTTACAAAATCCTTACTCTTAAACTTAATTTTAGTCTGTTTAAAATTATGATTAAATGATGTTCCTGAGGGAGCACTAACCGGGTAAAGAGTTTTATATAGCCGGGTACATACTTTTCCACATTAAAATATCTCTTAATGTAAGTTAGAAATATTATCATCAACCTGTGTTAGTCCACTGCTCGACATAGGCCTACCTTATTGCGCGCCCACTAGGGGGTTTTTGAACCGTATCCCACCACGCTGGTCCAATGCGAGTTGGTGGGTGGACCGACTTTTACGTGGCATGGATCATCAACTTACTTTTCAGACAATTGGGTGATCGGCCCGAATTGTCATAACCTACTAGAAAACACCAACGAAAATTTGTTTATTTCCCGCAGCATTCGAACCCACGACCTCCGGTTTCTAAAACAGCCGCCCGTACCACTAGGCTTCGGAGGCAGTTGAGGTATTAAAATTCAATAAAAAAATGTCATGTAGAAGAAATCTGCTGTCTGCCGATAATTTCAACGTGTACCGCAAAACCTTAGTGGCGCTTACAAACATAATATGCAGTAATCATCATTATTAAAAATTACTATCATTCCGCAGGTGAAATCACAAGGTGATGACGACCAACCAAAATGTGACTTTATTTTCATGAATACTTAAGACTAATAAAGCTAATTGACCCTGTTTAATGCTTAATGTATATAATAAATTTCATTTAAAAAACACGGCAATTTTCCTGACAAAACTAATCCATTTAATACTTTTTAGGGCGGTTGGCAAATGGTGTGCGCGTGTCGGGTAATCCAGGGATTGTTCCAGGGCTTCCTAATGCCGGCGGCGCATAATCTACTGGCTAAGTGGGCACCCCTGGAGGAGAAGAGCCGCATGGGGGGATTTGTGTATGTCGGTACGAGTGAATTATGTTGATTAGGAAAAACGGTCACGGGAACACGTACAGAATTATTTCCTCGATCGTCATAAGCTTGTTTTCGGATCTTTAAAACGCGGCATTGATTCAAAAATTTTTACATGATTAATATGAAAAATAACCATAGAGAGTACAAAAAGAGGAATTAGCCAAAAAAACACAAATTTTTTTCGGTACCTCAAAAGTCAGTTATTTCCACAAATTTATTATTTTTTCATTCCATAAAAAATTTATGACTAATACATTACCCCCTTCGATTTTTCTATGTATATCGTCGTAGTTAGAATTAAAAAGTTCATATAAATGCCTGCCAGCACAAACCGACAAAACGAAAGTCATGTCTAATGCCCATGTCATACCTGTCCTAAGAGATGTGAGGAGTACTGTGCTGTGAGTCAACGTATATTTATTCTATTATACCAGGAACATATAGTCTGGTAAGGTTTAACTTCGATTAGGAGTCAAACGACTCATCCGATCCCCGGGGCCTTATTACAGTTTTCGGTAACCCCGGTACGACTTGGCCTTTGCGAGCCTCGTTTTTCCGGATGTGTCCGGCCACCCGGACCATTGCTTTAGGTGCACTGCAGGAGCAAACAGCACAGTACCTATTTTGAGTACTTGTCTGGGCGGCAGACACCCTCTTGCCGGAGAGACTAATCCAACTTGAATGGGCAGCGTTCGGAAAGCTTGGACTTTCCCTCTCGTTGAATATTTAGTATAAAGACTACGGTTTTTCAGCAATGTGTGTTCCTAGTTATGATTTACGGCACTGACGCTATATTTTTGGCTGTATGCAGTTGTTAAGCGAGATCCGAAGCTAAGCAACATAACAATGGTAATCGATAAAGCTCGTGGCAATGGGTCGGTCACATAACAACAAAATCCGTTCTGTTCGAAAGGTTTTCTAGTGCCATCCACGAAACATTTACTTCATTAACATATAGATACGATGTTAGGGATGGTATAATTAGTAAAATACTACTCATTAGTTTACATCGTTAATTATAGGGGCTCAATTAGGAACAGCATTGCAGTTGATGACGGGCGGGATCATTGCCGAATATTGGGGTTGGCCCTCCATATTTTACGTAAACGGAGCACTGGGTGCAATATGGACGATTATTTATATGATGCTGGGTTCGAACTCACCTGAGGACTCAAAAATCATCTCAAAAGCTGAACGGAGCTACATCCAAAACTCTTTGGGTCACGTAGGTGGACACAAAGTAAGATCCATATTTTACATGATTTAAATACTAATATGATTTAAAATAATATGAAATTTAATATCAATATTTTTTATTAAGTACGATTAAAACAATTATTTAAACTTTTTTACGTTCAATTGATTTGTGTTCTTAAATTTTAAGATTTTTTTTCTTTATTTTTCCCTTGTGATGAAACTAATCCCCTCTAGCACCGGGAATCCTATTGAGGGGCTAGTGCACCTCATATCGCAATTGTTAGTGTATTACATGTACAATATATTAGAGATAAGTTTAGTGTTAATACTGTGCTGAACTCAATGAAGTTACTATTATTTTTAATATTGTTTTACATACTCATAAAAAGTCTCTCGACTTTACGCTGAGAACTGTTACAGAAACTAAAGACTCCATGGAGGTCGATAGCAACATCTCTTCCCTTCCTCTCTGTGGTTGTAGCCCACTGTGGCTTCAAATGGGGCTATTGGGCCTTACTGACGGAGATACCAACGTACATGCGAAAAGTATTCGGATTGGATATAAAAGCGGTAAGTTTTTCTTAAATAGCCCGAAACACAGAATTAAGGCAATTATCTAATAATAATTTAAGATTTTTTTTCTTTATTTTTCCCTTGTGATGAAACTAATCCCTTCTAGCACCGGGAATCCTATTGAGGGGCTAGTGCATCTCATATCGCAATTGTTAGTGTATTACAAGTACAATATATTAGAGATAAGTTTAGTGTTAATACTGTGCTGAACTCAATGAAGTCATTATTATTTTTAATACATGCGAAAAGTATTCGGATTGGATATAAAAGCGGTAAGTTTTCCTTAAATAGCCCGAAACACAGAATCAAGGCAATTATCTCTATTAAATCAAGCGTTAAATTTACTAATTAACGGTAGAGTAATTTACTTTGTTTACATTTTTTGTAGTAAGGTAATTCAGTAATTAGCTTACGATGAGAAATCGATGATGACATAGATATCAGTATAATGTACTTAATTTGAGGAACATCAATAAACTTTCGGGCTATAATTTGACTAGCAGTAATAGTTTAAAATTGTGCAACACACGACACATCAATAGGTAAGCTTCTAGAACAAGAAAGTCTATGAGCTCACTTTTTCAAAAGTAAGAAACCTTCCTTCGGGAAAATTTGGATCTTTACCGGACTGCGACAACAATCGAACTGTCAATGAATGATCGTAATAAATGAGTGACGTTTCCATAACCATTGATATGAAACATTATTCTTTAGAGTCAATTCTGAAAACTGATACTGCCACTCCATAAGATAGAGATGTATAGGTACTGAAACTATTAGAGGGAGTACTACTAATTTTTATAAAAAAAAAGAAAATCTTTTCTTACTATATCTTTATTCTTCGCGCATTTGTTCTGCTTATCAACCAGCATTATGATTGACAATATTAATGCCAAGAATTGAAACGAATAACAAAAACCGCACTATAACAAACTATAAAGCATATAAATATAATAGATAAATTATATATCAATAATATGTCTATATCTCTATCTATATCGTAACATCCCAGATCATCTCTATCTGTGTCATAACAGAAAAAGGCATATGTCTATTTTTGAATATGTTAACACTTTTAGACGTTTGGTAGATTTACGTAAATAAACTCGTGGACTAATTTACTTAGTACTTAGGATAATTCATTCTACAAAACAGTATAAAATTAATCTTGCAAGATTAAGCAAGCGTTTGAAATAATTATATATTAAAGGTCAACGCTTATTAGAGCCACTCAGCACCCACTCCGCACCGTCTCAACGCGGCGTCCATTCGTTATCAACCTGCGGTCCACTGTCCGACAACCAGTGGACTGCACTTGGTCCACGAATTGATTTCGCGTAGTCTAGGAATTTTCTACTAGTTTGTTTACAATTAGTAACAGTGTTACGTAATTTAAAATTTTAGACACTACGAGTTGGCTCAATGAAAAAAATCATGAATAAATACGAGTAGACTGCGTGGTCGCGTGCCAAGTGGTCCTAATAGCGTTGACCTTAAGTCTTCTGTATAATATGGTTGTTAAACTCAAGTTATTATGAATTTTATTTTTATATTATAGTATTGTTACAGAACGGACTGCTGTCTGCATTACCATATTTGGCCATATTTCTACTCAGTTTTCCTTTTGGATACTTATCTGACATGATAATAAATCGAAAATGGTTAAGAATCACCACGTCTAGAAAGTTTTTTAACACAATTGGTAAGTTCTTCTAACAAATATCCTACTACCAACGTTTTACTTATTGCATATATTCATTTGATATTTTATTTCGTACCTGCAAAGTAAAATTGAATATTCTGGGTAAACATCTGTATCTAATCTGTAATCAGGAGATTGAACGATTACCATAAGTCTGGTCAATTTTTATCTTAATCCTCTCGATTCCAAGACAAATAAATACATACATTTTGTATTAGCTACGTCAGAATAACCATAGCCTAAAAAACTTAACAATTTAAAACTTAACCTTTAATATTTTATTCATACCACTTTAAGCTTATGCAAGTTTTCTTATTACTACATGCTAAGATATTTATAAAAACACTAAATGGGCCTACGAGAATATTTTAAAATATCTTTATTTGATAAGGCCCACTTGGCTAATATTTTGGGTAGACAATATTATGCTTAATAATACTTCATCAACATTGTAATAACCTTGATTAAACAAGTTTAGTAAGAATAAAACAATGTCAAACCCAAGCAATAAAGATGTATCGTATACACGTATTGTTGTCAGCGGACAGTTGCTAAAGCCTGAAATCTTACTACATCTTTTCTATTACGTACACCGCATAAAAAGATACCTGATGTTACTCTTGTCATTTGTAGTGCAAGTGAGATTTTAGAATTCTCATATATATTATAAATATTTTGAATACAAATTGAAAAAAATCTTTACTCAACATATGCCTGAAAAAATTTGGAAGTTTTGTCCTGTCAAGAGAAGAAACGGCGAGAAACTTTGCGCTTGTTATTATTTAATTTTTAATAAATGTTATTAAAAATTATATTATTACATAACTAAAACAGTTGCCTGGGCATATGTTAGTTTAAGGCATAATTTTTTTTCAAACATTTTAGGCCTTAATATAATCTACAATTGAATAATAGGTTTTTTAATCAATGTTGCCTTCACAAAATTTTGAAAGCTGATGTCATTTCTCATTCAATTATCATGTTCATTTAATTATTGTGACACTATGTAACACTCACGTCATGCCTACGCCGGTGGTCGTTGAAAGTTCTGTGCTCGAAGTTATCAATGAATATATTTACCTAGGATAAGAAGTCCGGATAGGTAAGGCAAACTTCGACGCCGAAGTCCATCGACGAACCAAACTCGGATGGAAAGCGTTCAGAGCTGCGAAATATCCTGCTATCCAATATCCCTCAATGTCTGAAGACCTAAGATCTTTGACCAATATGTATTGTCAGTGATCACCTACGGCACTAAAACAAGGTTATTCGCAGTTGGCCGTGTGAGAATGCTCCAAGTCGCTCAGCGAGCTATAGAGGGTGCTATTTTTGGTATATCTTAACGTAATAAAGTGCGTTATGCAGATTTCCACAGCAAAACAAGATAGTTGGCGACTTAAAACGAAAAATTACCGAGTTTATTTGCCAAGGGGTAACCAAATAGCTTGCAGAACCGATAATCTTTGGGGTAAAAGGTTCTTAAGTGAGGCCTTGTGTTGGCGTAGTATCGGGTGACCCCACCAGATGGAATGAAGATCTGCTCAAATGTGCAGGAGGCCGATGAATACTACTGGTACCGAATCGTGCCTCTTTGAAACGTATGGGGAATACCTATGTTTAGCAATAGGCTTTGACAGGTGAACCCAGCGACGGCATTGTGACACAGTTATACAAAAAGAACTATTTTTTCCAGCCAATACAAATGTAAAATTTTATTCCTGTATATATTATGATAGGATTATTCAACAGAAGGAATTTAGTTAATGAGTTGGAGTCCCACAATCGAAAGTACTAATATAACCTTTGATAAAATAATCATCCATACTAATATAATAAATGTGAAAGTAACTTGGTCTGTCTGTACGTGTTGTCAAACTTTAGGGAGATGAATTAGGATTTAAATAGGGATGAAAGCCAATATGGATATTCCTTATTGTCACAGAAAGAAATATTAAACGTGTCTAATTATATACGTAAAAATTATAATTTTTGTGTGCAGTATATTTTAGTATTCAAATTCAAATTTAAATATTTTTATTATTGTTTTCCTGTGGCAACTCTTTAAGGAAGGGAAATGTGAACAGTGTTACCTTCTTTTCATTAAGTTTATTTAGTTTATCTTAATAGTACAGTAGGTTTTGTCTATTAACATTTCCCCTTCTCCTAATCAAAGTAATTAAAATAGTGTTGGGGAAATGTGTATCGGTCAAAATTTTTCTCATTATATGTAGGTAAGTAGCTCCAGGCATACAGATGTTAGGATACTGATTCCCCCGAACACTTGTCTAGTAGGAATGAGCCCATATTTCTTCCCAGTTCATCACTGTATACTTCAATATAATTATTAGAAGAAATATGTTCTGATGTGTCTTTAAGGCCACTGTGAAACGCTACAGTCTCAGACAAAGGGTTAATAACTTTCAGCTCTGAATGACTTTGTATGCTTTGACAGTCACATACACAATTCCTTGTCAAAAAATCAAGTAGTTAATGGTATTTAAAATGGAAATCAAAAGGATTACAGCGGATATATATAAATTACTTACAGTAACAGTAAGTAATTTATGGTGTTAAATAAATAGGTACCAGGCTATGTCTTTACGTAAATTGGTTTGTCAAAAAGATAATGCAAAATGTTAACAATTTTTCTTTAAACCTTTCCTTCCATCGACTGCAATCAAGATGTGATTGCAAGCGATAGACCGTGAGATGGACACTGATTGCTAGGAATTTTTACATTTTGGTATTCTGTTAGAAATTATTGAGTTGTAAATCAGGATAAATCGAAAGGAATTGGCCACGCTTTGGTTTTACTTGTTTTTAAAACACATCTGACCCTTGAAAATTCGAATCATGCGTCATTAACATATGATAAGACATAGTAAATGAGAAAAAAGATTGCTTTCATATATGTTTGAACAAAGTATTTGTATGGTTTGATATATATATGAATTGAGAAAAATGATTCCACATGCATAACGTAGAAACCTTTCCATTTTAATTAGTATGATATTTCTTTTTAATTAAAAACAATTATTTTCACAGGATACTTTGGACCGGCAGCGGTGCTTTTTGCGTTAGCACATGTACCTGCCGGTGAAGTCACTTTAGCGATAGTATTGCTCATTTTAGCACTTGGTTTAAATGCGGCTTTTTATAGCGGATATATGGCAAGTAAAATAAATTTTAAATTTTTTTTTTAATTAGTAAGGACTTTTATTGAGTCAACAAATAAATTTTAAATGTGTTGTACGAATAAAAAAAACATATATCCTTGCCACTATCGATATGAATATTATATCCAATTTTAGGGTGACGTATGTCTGTTATACGTAACTTCATAAAAAGCTTCTCGTATGACTCCTGGTCGTCTCATCATTCCACCAATAAATAAATCATCATCAGTTTCTTATTGTCCGCTGCTGGACATAGGCCTCGCCCTAATAAATAAATAGGAATACAAAATATATGACAACTTTAATAACTTTATCATTATAATAATACCTCTACGATTAGAAATTTTGTATAATTTTAATTTATTTTGTGCTTATTGCCATTCTGTATATGTATTTATAGTAAAACTGTTGATATACTTTTAGCGTTACCATCACTGCTACTTTTAAATTGTGAATGACTTGCATTTAGTTACAACTCATCCTCAATCAAATTACCTACATTTCAAAGTCATAAAAACTTTTTTACTTATAAATATAAATTTACGTTGATGTATATTTTTATTTATTAGAAAAAGGGAGACTATATTTATGGTTTAAAGAGACATTTATTTCTTTTAAAATTACAAAGTTGTCTATATCTATCAAGTTACATACAGTACGTGGTCCGGTTGTTACTATAAATTTTTCGTTCTTCCTTATGCACCAAAGATAAATGTTGCCGCCTTATGTTACCAAATGTAAAGTACACCACTCATATCAATATTTGTAAAAACTATTACCTGTCCACACGAATTTTAAATGATACATGAATAATCGTGAAAACAGAAATTAAATTAAAACGTCGAAAAATTCTTTACTATGTAGTCTTTTAACAAACTTTTAAAAGATAAATCAATTTTGCATCTTTTACTTCTTTTTGTAATTTATTAAAATGAGAAATTTCTTCGCATAGGCAATAGGCTTTTTTTACCATAGTTAGTTCTTGGCGTTATTGAGCAGATGTTATTGGCTTATCTAGTTGTACGTTTGTGATGATCTATATGTTTGGTGAATTTTATGTCTGTATTAATATTTTTCATAAAATTTTTCGTATTTAAGTACAGGTACTATATATACATCTGAGCAATATTCATTAATTTAGTTTCACTATTGATTATTTTTGTAGCTGTAATACTTTACAGCTTCAAAAATAATCATTATGATAACTATAATATCCAAATAAAGTTTTAAGTAATCCATTCTAAGCAGTTAGCAACATTAGAATAATAGATCTATAAGCAGTTCTGTACACTTCTATTAAATAGTCTACATGGGTTTTGCTAAGCAGTTGTAAATAATGAAGCAAACTCGTTTTGGAATATATGACGTCAGACTTTTACGAACACCAGTAAGAGATGACAGCTTTTTATATAATTTTTCAATGTGTGGTTTCCATGAGAGCTGATTGTCCAGTATAAGACCTAAATATTTTTCTTGTTTGACTTGCTTTAAGGTAACACCGTCCATTGTTTGAGGATTAAAACTACCAATTTTCTTTTTTTTGCGGCAAAAATAATATAATTTGTTTTTGTTAGATTAATTGTTAGCAAATTAGATTTTAGCTATACGTTTAATATATTTAAATCTTTTTGAGCCTGATCTATTACTACTTCTATGGAATGACCATAATGGAATAGACTAGTGTCGTCAGCGTATTTTATTTTCTCTTAATTTTTCTGAATTCTTGTTGTTATTATTATGGATCGTTTTTAATATAGTATTATGTTTAATGTGTAAGTTATTCCATATTTATTTCGCGCAGCTATCTGGAAGATAAAAGGGACGAATGGTATACTCACATGAACTTTTAGCTCTGAAAATACACAGTTCCCAAAAGGACGGATGTAGATAGAAACAAACATCTGTGTTTACCTTATATTAAAAGAAAAACATATAATTTCTTTTTCTTGATAGATAACAAGAAGTAACATTTATATAAAATGAATATATTTAATAATATGCTTTATAAACAATTTTAACACAATGTGCTTCGCTATGTTTAGCTTAGTTTCAGCAGTTAATTTTACAAATTCATGAACGATTTGCAAGCCGAACAGTAATTCGGCTTGCAATATATGCGTGCGTTCATGAATAAGTACGGACAACATGAATAATTACGGACAACGCTACTGCGTTATACATACAGCTACCATGCGTGTTATAAGGCATTAGTAAACGTGTCCAGACACATATCCTTCCGTCACTTTGGTCATATGTATACATTACCTATGAAACAAACGATCTGTGTATAGGAAGTTTCACGGCAAAAATCAAACTGCTGAAATAACAAGTAAAATTTAAACCAAAAAATGACTGGCTTCAAAAACTGTTCAACTATTTTGAACAATATAAGGGCGTAAAACAAACTCTGGGCACGAAACTGCACCGCGATTTATTCCAACACATTTTCAATGACTTAAATGTTTTAAGGTGTTCATTTAATTCAACTAACTCAATCTCTTTGTATAATCTCGGGACTAACAGCGTGTTTAGTGAATTAACTACCATATTAACAGACTAACTATATAGCACCTACAAGTTAGTAAAAATTTTTACGACGTATGAAATGTTGCTTTTGGGTTAAAATATATTCCATTTTTTACCAGTTGGGCTCCTTGGATATGGCGCCTAATTTTGCTGGAACTCTTATGGGTATTTCAAACACTGCTGCGACTGTTATGGCAATCATTGCACCTCTGGTAATTGGTGTAATACTCAAGGATGAGGTGAGCTTAATTAGCATTACGTTAAAAACTTTTTAATCGATTATTTCATTGTTAATCTGTCGATAATAGTCAGAAACGATGTATCAAATCCACTTTTAAACGATTTTTCTCGGTAATCTATATATATATGGATATATAAAAGAGATTTCTTCCTATATATTGAATCATCAACCGTAAGGGGTAGCGACTTAAAATTCGGTAGGAATATTCCTTTCGTCGAATAGAGGTAAGCTAAGAACGGCTTTTACGAAATTCCACCCACGAGGGGGTCGGGGGTTGCTAGTCAAATATATTATTTCACGACGTTTTAGTCGATCGATCTTTCCAGTATCCATTACCACGGACAGACTCAGATGGTACATGTCTCAATGTATTTGGAATAACCATCAGGGATTTTCGTTTAAACTACCACATATCTTTATATTTTCCTAATTTTAAACATTGCCTTGGCAAAAAGTACTTGTGTTGTCTTGTTACTTTGTCGTTTTTATATCTCTGGTTTTCATTTTAAAATTATTGAACTGCCGCAGGTGACAGAGACCAACCACCCGCTGTATTAAATTTTGGGTATATTTTTTAAAATGTATTATTTAAATTATAAATTAAAAAAAAGATATGTATAACAATCGCCTAAATCAATAAAATAATAATATGCAACAGCGACGATGTGCTAATTAGTTCTACGGTTCGTTACTTTTTGTAAAAGATGGTCGAGTTGAGTTCAGCGTGGCTCGCTAAAAATCACGTACTTTATATATATGTTTGGAACATTTTGTGCAAGTCACGAATCTGTGAGCAGAGTAGCGTGCTATAATTTAACAACAAATACATATAAACATTCATTACATATGTTTAAAATGTAAAAAATACCCTTTATATACCGCAATTAATCAATCCATGTCATTACAAAACTTTATTAAATTAAATAACTATCACTGATTTTTAACGGGTTTATTTATATTTAAATTATAATTGTTTTAGGGTTCTCATCTAATAAAATAAGGTGCTCTTCCGACATATGACGTCTTTGACCCAGCGATATTAGGTATACTTAGGTATTTCTCTGCATAGAAAAAGAATAGTCTCGCATTACATGTTGAAGTTTGGCTGTCATTACAAATCGTTATATTCATCTTCGTCTTTTAAATAAAGTTTTATCCATGTTCCTAACTGGTAACATAATATCATAAAATATCGTTAAAAATGCTTTAAATTCATATAATTTATAATAAAACATGAACTAAGAAACACACAAATGATTATTTTACTACAATATTTTCACAAAAATATGACAGACTTAAATCAGCATTATAACTTTTTTACGCAATGAAAGCAGGTAACAACGTGCTCTGAAATTGCGTCGCGTTTTCCGCCACCGTATTTTAAATCTCTGATAATTTTAAGGTGTTCATTTCATCAAAATGTCTTTAATGACTCGTTTTATGAACATGGAAAGAATTATTTTTAAAGCAATAAATTGATGGTGAAATTATATTATCTTAAATAAATCTTTAATTTGCATGATTGCATTTTTTTAAGTATGTAAATCAAAATGTTTATTGCAGTTATTCATAAAAGATAGATATACATTATCGCGATCTTTATAGTCGACCAGTCCAAGAAGTTTAATTGTGTAAAACATACTTTTGGTCTATCTTTAACGGTTTTAGGCAGTGTTTGTAATTTAATCGCACGAGATTGTCATTTTTGGTGCCGTAAAATTTGTGTTTCTCAAATATTAATTTAACTATCTATTTCAAAAACTTTACAAAAAATGGGATTAATGCTTATATTCATAATTAAAAACGAATGAACCAAATCGGAGCGTTAGAAGCGAAGCAACGGGTAACATATTAAAAAAAAACATAGGCTTCGAATTAAGTACTGTCTTGTTTTGGAAACTCGGTCAATAAGACTTAGGTTCAAAACGTCCGTTTCTAACATTGTTCTTTTAATTCAAAATTACTTAGTTTGTTAATTTTCATATTAATGTAATGCAAGTAACTCAATAATTATTAATTAATGCAAGCAATAAATTTAATTTATTGCTTGATAATCATGGAAATGTTCTCGCATCTGGATGTTTCATAAATTTATTTACAAAAATTTATCGGTCATCTTGTTTCTATAGTACAGCACAACTCCATTGTTTGATTATTTTCGGTCTAGATGACGTGGAGTTGTATGATTTATATAGATAGCGGCCACTTTGCGAATGCAAACATTACATTATAAATTTAAAACATATATTTATAAATTGCCGTATGAGTTTTTCTTGTCCTACAATTTAACTGTAAACTATAAAAGATATTTAAATTCCGAATTTATTATTTTTAGGTTAAACTCTTTCGAGTTTTTATGAATGTCAAATCTAACTAGATTTTGAAAACCTAAGACGTCCTGAGACAAGAGCTCTGCGGTTTTTTTTTGTTATATTCTAATAAAGAATATTCTTCTAATACACTTTTATGTATTTTTTTCAGACCGACATAGTGGAATGGCGATACGTTTTCTATCTCTCGGCTATAGTTTACATTGCAACGAATATTTTCTACGTAATTTTCGGAAGCAGCGAGAGGCAGCGTTGGAACGAGCCGTCATGACTCAAAGATCAAAAGCTATATCTGTTTTGAAAGTGCAACGTACATAAATTGAATTGAATCAAACGTTGCAATACGTTTAAATTCATTGGATCTTTAACATGTATTTCAATATTGACTGTCTAAAATAATGATGTATTAGGGAGATGTTAGTGTTTCTGAAATATATAAAGTCCTCTATCCTGTTAAATACGCTCTTACGAAAAGAGGGAAAAGAGGCAAAGTACTATTTTTTATTTTACGAATTTTTTTAATATTCTCTTAAATATGCATCTGAAATAATTTTCTGAAGTGTATTGTGGTAATTTTCAACATGTGATTTCTTTTCTTTCTATTAGTATTTAAAATTCAAACATAGTAGCGAAATAAGTACTTTATTTCGAAATAAAGTATAATAAGGAAAACTTATAAATAAGTAATGCTGATTTATGCCCTTTATTTAAAAGTTTGTGTCAAGTTTTTAAGTAAGTGTTTGTAACAATAATTCTGCTGTACTAATAAATGTCGAAAATATTTTATGTAGTTTTGTTATCCTTTAAAAATATTAATGAGAAATAGAATTTAATATTTTAACAATAAAATATGACCGACATAAGTATTTTACGCAATGAACACACGTAACAACGTACTCTCTTTGCGAAATTGCGTCGGGTTTTCTGCCACCGCATTTTAAATATCTGATAACTTTTAAGATGTTCATTTCATCAAAATAACGTCTGTCACACATTTTATGTATATAGAATAAAGATTTTTTATCGTTATAACTTTTATGAAAACCTTAACTGTATATTAAACGAGCTTTGAATGTGCCTAATAGCAAATTTTTCAAAATGTTTACATTAAAATGCTCATTGTGCGTTATTCTTGAAAGAAAAATATTAATATTACGAATTTTATTCTATACCAACTTAAGTAGTACAATTTTGTAATACATAAAGTATTTAATGTCTATCATTTACGGTTTTGGTAGCGCTTATAGTTTGATTGCACATTGTTGTGATTTTCGCTGGCATATTTTTTTCTACATTTCTTCAATATCTATTAAACTGCTCATTTTAAAATCATAAAAATAATGGAACCAGGAAGTTAATATTCATAATTTATGCATAAAATTAACATAATCGGAGCACTGGGAGTGGAGCAACGGGGTAACGTTAATAAAAAAAACATACGCTCCAAATTGAGTATCTCGTTCTTTTTGAAGTCTTTCAAAAATGTAACATTAACTATGACTGCCTAAATGATTCAATATTAACAAAAGTTTTTAACACTCATGATTTTATTCTGGAGGATAACTGCGCAAGGGAAATATAGACAATATTAATGTCGAACGATATCGAACTATATTTCCAATGGATCATAACAAGACTAGTTAATGTATGTTCTATGACCTTATGCAACACTAGCAGTCCACGGCCTCGCCTGTGTATATATTTTTAGATTTTTCTTTACCTTTTCCTGAATAATGTGTATATTACTTAACGATAATATCGCTTTCTGATAGTGTAAAATAGGTTCGAATCAAATTGGTTCAGTAGTTTTAAAGGATGTTAGGTAGTTCTTTTTACAGGGAACCGTCTGAGGTGACTTTCGAGGTGCATATTTCTGCCGTAAATCAGTATTTCTGGATATAAGGGCAAGTGAACGAGACATAGCAGCCAAGTCTCAGGGTGTTAAGCGGATTTGTGGCACGTTACGTGGCTTTTAATATGGGCACGGTTTTGTCACTTGTCTCATCGCTTCAAACAGTAGAATGTATGTGTATATATAATTATGTAGTATATAAATATTAATCTTTCTTCTTTATAATATTATTATAGATTGAGCTTCACACATATCAGGCGATAACCTTTCGACTTTCGACACTTTTACGACGCAATAAAACCTGTAAAAAGTAATTTTATTTAATGATGTATACATATAGTTTATAATTTGGTAACATTTTGTCAAATATATTTATTTTTTATATATAATTATCAAAGGGATTGGCAGGCATTATATATTTACTACTAATAATGTATGACATACAATGTTTATAATAAGTCTTTTACAATCGTGTCGTTTCTCACAGTATGTCTGAATACTTAAGAGGAATCGTTTGCCATTATTGGACGTAGCGTGTGAGGGCGCGGATCTTAAAGAGCGTGTGGGGCGATATGTTCCTTCCAGATTGCTTAATAATTTTAAAAATATTTTGAAAACAACATTATGGATATGGACAAAAGTGAAAACGTTAGACCTAGTAAGTTCATAAATAATGATTTAGGTATAGGTAAATCACAGCAATTTTAATGTTTAAATAATATTTGTTTTTTTTTATTATACATTTATAATTATATTATATTAGTTCATATGGTATTTAAGCCTCTTTGACAATTGACATGGGCAATATTAGCCTACTATAAATATCTATTATAGAAGTGTTATTCAGTTTTTGGTAAGACATAGGTAGTTGTAATCAGCATTATAAATTAAAAATTTTCTTTCGCGACGTCTGCAAATTTTGTCGTATGCCGAGAAATCTTAAAAATAAATATTGTCACACACAACTTATCAAAACAAAATACTTGAATAAACCACTTTTGCATTCTTTTTTCACTAAAGTTTGTTCAATATCAAAGGAATATGAATTGTAGACATGATTTTAGAACGGATTATTTTCGCGCCGCAGCGAGAATAAATAAAATCGATGATTTATCAAGACCAATTACTCACGTTAGGCTTAAGTTATCCTAAAATTCCTGTCTCCTGCTTTCACAATGATTTAAGCCAAAAGTTGTAATACATTATTAATTAACAGGTCTTGTTATAGAAGTGAAGAATCCATTAACTAGTTGAATTCTTGTTTTACATTTAGCTCTTTATGTGTACTCATTACAATTTATGTTATATTATAGCTGCAATGATAAGAAAGTGGTGTAGTCGTTCAAACAGACATTTTACATAATTTGTCATATAAGTAAAAGCAAATTATCTAGTAATTAAGATTTTTCATTACAGACTAGTAAGTTTAATCTATTGCATACTAAATATTGCGGACAAGTTCTGTATTAAGATTATTCTTACACATAATTTTGTAATTGACATATTTAATTTCATGCTATTCTGTTATTTCTCTATTTTCACGGAGACTGCTCGTCCGTCTGGTCTGGGTCCCATGGACCCTGGAAAGGGATTGAAAAGTCGGGAATAATTTTCAATAATTTCAAACTGACACACGATAAACTGGTATTTTTTTTATTATATAAAATATCAAAACAATATAAAAATGTTTTAGTTTTAGAAGTAGCATAAACAATAGATTTATAACATTGAATGAGAGACAGAGGACGACCGCTTGTGGCGGTATTACCGCGGTGTATAATTCTGCCCGAAAGCAGTAGTGTGTTAAACACTACTGTGTTCCGGATCCGGCAGCGTAGCCAGAATATTTACTGGTAAACGAGACCTAACATCCAATGCCTCAGTAAGCAGCGCATTAGTGATACCCTTGGTGTCCCATTCTTCTATTGCCAATGTCCATTCCTTTGGTGACCACTTGCATCAGGTGGCCCGACTGCTCGCTTTCCTTCGTAAATTGAAACTTATTTCAACGAAAACATTAAGTTTATCAGGTATTATATTATTCTCACAGCCGGCCTGGGCGTCAGACATGCGCAGACGTTCCTTCTGTTCCTGGCGATGCTGTTCGCATTTTGCATGCGCGTGAACATGAGTATGGCTATAGTTGACATGACAAACACCAAACATGAACAGGTAATGTACAACTATTCGAATATACACAAGTGATGAATCAAAGGACTAAAATGGAGTTTTTCCATTATAAGTTAAGGCCCTAGCGCACCTGTGGGACTACTGGCTAGATCAATCAGTCCATAAATTAGTTAAAGCAATGACTTGAACTTTCATGATTCATTTCACTTGCAATGAAATCCGTTAAAGTCCTCTTGTTCAATAATGCACAACAGTTTATCAATTATATCTTTACCGTTATTGTTATCTATAGAAAGAAATACATTTGGAGTGTATTTTTGTAACATCAAAGTAACCGTTTTTAGATGTTTACATTGTAAATGAAACCGATATATGTAATAAAACAACATTATGTTTAATGTTTGTCTGTCTGTGTTTTCTGACTACAGTCTGAAATGTCCGATCTAATTTTGACGGGAATTTTACTGAAAGACTGCTCATGTAACTTGCAGTAACTTAGGCTTACTTTTTTTAGATAATAAAATATGTTAAGAAAATGTAATCGTCTTAAAAGACCAGTATAGTATTGCTTTTATAGTCAACTAGTTTAAAAAACATGTATATCTACATATATGTTATACAATTTCAATCATTCTATCTAATAAAAAAACTGCATTGAAATTCATTGCGTAGTTTGAAAGATTTAAGAATACATAGTGATACAGGGACAGAGAAAGCCACTTTGTTTTATAGCGAACATGATTATCTATTAAAATTATTTATTTTGCATCCAATGTCTCATGTACGTCGCAAATTACTTTATACAAAAACATATAACAAAATATTTGTTTACATACATTTCGTTTATCTTAGGACAAAGGAGGTCACTGATGCGCGATAGTGTAGTTATGTTATTTTTAATTTTGTACAAATGAGGCGGTTCATAGTTCACGTAATTAGTTCAATGTGATTTGTCATTAACAATATCTTCCATTAACCAGTAGCGCTATTAAGTATGATTGTGTCATACACACATACATATGTATGTATGTATGATTTGACGACCCGCTTGGTGTAAGGGTCAGTGACCCCGACTGTTACAAGATTGCTAGAGAGTGTGGTATATTACCGTTTTCTTTTATTGAGCATATAAAACTGGATGTAAAACAAGAATCTATTAAGTAGAATACTTAAGGTAGAACGAGATGAAAAAGCAATAAACAGTAGACAGGAATATCATAAATATATAAATGAATATTAGTTACAACATCTGTCTACTAAGAACTGTAAGTAACTCGATGACTGTATAAATCATATTACGAACATCCGATTACATATATTTCTTGGTGAAATCGACCTATCTTGTGCATCACTACCACTACCACAAGCGGGTCATCAGCAAAAGAAATAAAATCTAAAAAAGTAATTTAAAATCGGTTAATTTGTTTAGGTTTATTTTATGAAAACAATTTTAATTGCAATGAACATTACAACACACCAAAATGAAGTAAAAAAAAATATGTTTATTTTTAAACTGTTATCGGCCGTGGAAGTCAAGGTTTATCGTTAAGTGCAAATTACTTAAAACATTACTTAATATTTTTTTTGTGTTATTTACATAACAAGATCAATTATTCATTTTTATGTGTTACAGCTTTCAGCTAATGAAAAAAATTACCGAAAAAGTACAAACATTGCATATAAACATACAAACATAAAAGCATGCATTTTTAATAATAATAATTTGAAAGATTAGTTGTAACTTGTTTAGAAAACATGTTTTAGATACATCAAGCATTAAATTGACAATAAAAGGCCTTTAATAGTAGTTATGAAGAGTATTTGAAAGACACTGGTAAAATATTTTTGGCGGACTAAAATAATTTATTTTTACTAATTTTTATTGATTACATAAGTATTTATAATTTTTTATTTTTCTTATAAATATTTAACACCATTTTAGAAATTTAAAGTGTCCGAGTATATATATTAATATTATTATTTATTTTATAATTAACAATTAAGTAAGTACTACATTTTATTTATTTTTTTATTTTATATGTTTTTATTTACTTTCTGAAACTAGCGTTTTGCAAAGGGTTCCTGGTCCTGTGTCCCAAAAATGGATCAAACGGAAATCCATGTATATTTAAATGCGCGTGCATGCCTACGTAAAATCATTTGTGTGTACTTTATTATTTAGTTTTCGTTATAAATTAACAACAAAAATTGCTTTTGGTTACAAAAGTTATATAAATAATCATATCGATACTAATAAATATACATTTATTATGAAGATACTAATAAAAATATTATAAAGAGATTTTTTTAGTCATATTTCTACTTAAATAAATGAAATAATTTTTACCTTTTTTTCAGTATTTCGACTGGTCACACAGCAAACAGGCAATGGTCTTGTCATCTTTCTTTTGGGGCTACGTTATATTACAAATACCAGCAGGAGAGTTAGCCAGGCGGTTTGGAGGCAAAGTGCTTATGATAATTGCAGTTTTTGGTAACTCCGTGCTCTCCCTTTTGATACCAAGCGCAGCTAAATATGTAAGAATTGTATTTATGAAATGTGTACTCAATATGTACTAATTAACCTAAAATAGATAAGTTTTATAGAGAACTATTGCGTTTTAATATAACTTAAATAATAGTATCTCAAGTGATTGACCTCTTTGTTTTACAGATACACATCTTTTATTAGTTGGCTACATGTGAAATTAATATTAATGAAAGAATATTATTATATAAAATAATTTCATTCGCTAAATCTTGATTATAATTTTTAGTCTCTGCTCCCACTTGTTCAATAAGTTATTTGATTATTTTTACTCACCTGTACAAGTTTCTTCGCATTAATTCTGTTTAACTCTCAAATATAATAATAACCCTTATTTCTGAATATTTAGGGTGGTTGGCAGTTCGTGATTATTTGCAGAGTTCTTCAAGGCCTTACCCAAGGATTTGTGTATCCTACCATGCATCACCTTGTGAGTCAATGGATTCCACTAGAGGAAAATGGTCTTCTCAGCACCATTATTTATGCCGGTATGGCTTACCAAGATGTTATGGATTTATAATGTATATCTTTTCTGCATTGTGCCTTAATTGTTATTTTAAACTCTTTCTGTGTCTTACCCATTCCCCTTAATTACAATCCATTTTTATTTTGTTTCATGGGTGATCTTGTTTTTGAAGGCATTAGATAAACGGATTATTATTTATTCCTACAAAGGATTTGACTAAAATCACAGGTTAATAAACCAGGGGTCAACGTAATTAGGCTTCAAAAACGGATTATTTAGTTTTCTAACAGTCTCAGATTTTTCTAAACCAGTCACCCATAAAGGTTCACTTGTTTTACTGGTGAGGTACATTTCAAAAGGATTTTATCCCACCAAGGACATAGACACATACATTTATGTAGCTGTTGTGGTACTGACTTGGAGAAATTTGCTGTCCGCATATATGGATCGTAAAAGAAGTTACCTTTGTTTTGAGTTGCTCCGCTGTTTCGTCACCAAACGCTGGTGGGGTCGCAAAAGCGTTTCTAGGTAGTTTTTATTAGGTGGCAATCCGACATAAACCTTTTTCCAATTTAAAGGTGGATACGCCTTCCCCATATAAAAAGTAATAACATTAACCCGTCATTCAGGTGTTTAAAATTTTGTCATTCACTAACCAACAGTAACAATATTTTTAGTTGAATATTAAAGTCTAAGTTTCAATTACATTTTTTCTTTTGAGCTATAAATGATATATTTTTATAAATGGTTGAATACATTTTGTGCAGGTGGTCAGCTTGGGATTGCCTTCCAATTAATCATATCGGGCTTTATAGCAGCTGAATGGGGTTGGCAAGCGATATTCTACACTAACGCAGCGCTGGGTATAACATGGACGGTTGCTTATGTTTTGTTTGGCTCGGCAACCCCTGAGCAATCAAAAATTATATCTAAAGAGGAACTTCAGTACATCCAAAGATCTTTAGGGAGGGTGGATAATGAAAAGGTCAGACAAATTTTGAAATATTTAAAAGTACATTTGCGATTTATTCAACTTCCTAGTGATTTTCTCAAATTATCATGAGAACGGATTCGGGGAATATTTTAATCGTTGAACATTGAATTCAATTTGAGAAACGAAACAAAACTCTTGTTATTATGATAATTAGCATTTATTGAAAACTTGTAGTACGTACTTATTAAAAATTTTATTTCTAATGTTTTGTTGTATTTTTTTGTATTGATACATTTATGTGGTTAAAATTAATTGTAATGCGTTATTTGAGTCATAGTCCATTCTGAAGCCAGATGTACAATAATTCACAATACATTTCAACTGAAATGTACATCATGTGTAAGAAATTGGGTAGGAATAATGATATTCCTATTATATATATTTCAGCGTCAGTCAGCTCCGTGGTCTAAAATAGCGACGTGCTTACCACTTTGGGCTGCAGTGACCGCACACTGCGGCCAGAACTGGGGCTTTTTCACACTTATGACTGAAATGCCTACATACATGTCGAAAGTGTTAGGTGTAAATTTGAAAAATGTAAGTTAATCTCGGATGAAATACAAATGGTTGTTCAATTCTCAGGCTCTAAACGTGTTATTTTTTTATATTGTTTATAATATTTTCAATCGGTTTAGTAACAACTGATTGTAAAAACTGCATCCATAGCCTAGTGGTATGGGCATGTGCTCTAGAAACCGGAGGTCGTGGGTTCGAATCCTGCGGGGACTTAACAAATTTCCATTATTGTTGGCAATTTGGGCCGATCACCCAATTGTCTGAACAATAATATGATCCATGCGTCGGATAGGCATGAAAAAAGTCGGTCCACCTACCAACCCGCATTGGACCAGCGTAGTGGGATACGATCCAAAACCCTCTAATGGATAGTGGTGTATTAGGGGAGGCCTGTGTGCTATGGCAGTGGACTAACACAGGCTGATGATGATGATGTCGATGTAGCTTTATTCGATTTAGAAGTTTACATTTGCTTATTGGTGTCACTCGCTACCTCTACTTAGGAAAAGGATGCCATTAAGAACCAGAAAGCATTTAAAATAAATTAAAAAACGATTGTAAACATTATATTCTGTTATTTGTAATAAAAAAAGTGTCCCAGGCAAGCATTCCATTACAATTTAAAAAATCTTAATAATGTAACATTTTTCATTTCTTATTATACCGATTCGTTGTTTTAGATTAAAATTAAACACCAGTTTTATGTTTTCATTATACAAGTTTTTTTGATATAATTACCTGTAAACATAAATATTTCAGAAAAGAAAATTAATCAGTATGTAAAAATACTACTAATTAAATATTCACGTTGGTTAACTTTTAAGTATATAAATCAAAATAAATGATAAAAATAATGTTTTTATGTGTCGTCGTTGGCAAATATTCTAGTCAATATGACTGATTATTTCAGAATGGAGTTTTATCTTCACTACCATATCTAGCGATGTATTTGCTAAGTTTTCCGATGGGTGCAATGACCGATCTCATAATAAGAAAAAACTGGCTCAGTACTAGTAACACAAGAAGATTATTCAATACTATTGGTAAGTTTGGCTTGTACATATTCAATCAAGTTGTTGAAAACCGCTCGTTGCATCATATTCAATTTATTATTAAGCAAGACATAGCTGTACATTATGACTGTTAAATGTCAAGAAGTTGTTAAGTAAGTACGTTGAAGTAAGTGTGTACTGTGGCATGTATGTTGATTTACTTTCTCAGTTACGTCTAATATCAGTAAAAAAAACTTGTCATATTATTTCCATTCAAAAGTAAATGTGTAAAAATGCCGATAACAATTTGGTGGCAACAATTAAATGAAGCTAAATCAGACATATGAGGGTCAAAAATGAATTAGGCTTTAAGAGAACATGGAAGCTATTATGACCCCAATTTAACGGTTTATTTTTTTTAGAATACTTTGCACCATGGCGTTCTCGTTTTTTTTTACTTAGATTTCTGGTCTTTTTAAGCTTTCGTATTTCGAGTTATTTCTAAACAAAATATTTCTTTTGCATTGTCAAATATTGACCATAAAAATTAACAGCTTGTTTTAAAATATATTTGTACATTTCACGATTCTTTCATTTTCTCTCACCCTAAACTGATGATTAATATGTATTTGAATATATAATTATTCTTACAGGCCATATAATTTTTTATATGTATGTAGTTTTTTTCCTTGTTCCTCAGGATTATGGGGTCCTGCTATCGCCCTCATTGGTCTTTCTTATACGCCCGAAGGAAACACGTTTATCGCGGTAATAATGCTGACTATAAGCGTTGGTATAAACGCAGGGCAATACACTGGCTATATGGTAAGTATTAATTCGTTTAAGGCAGAATTATAGTCAATATGACGTCTGAAATGATACAGTGAGTTTGAAGTTAAATATACTGATCGGTTTAAGCTTATTGACCTAAATCTAGTGGTATAGGACTTCAACTAAATTAATATTTTGTCGTTGTAATTAAGGGAGTAATTAAGGCGGCCCCTTAAAAGTGACCGGGATTTGACCTCGACAATCTAAAAAGTAAACGGCGTTTAACGGATGGATTGGCTTTCAGAGTATTAAAAGCCACTTTCATCCTATAACAGCTGTCTTAAATGGTATTGACGACTCATATTACTGGATGATTTATTCTAACGAATCATTTAACTACTCAAACAATTGAGTGATGACATAAAATTAATGATAACATTGCAGGGCTTGTACTCAAGACCTTCGGATGATATAGCAAGACTTGCTTTTGTGGTAGCAATATTAAATTATACCAAACGAAAAGTTTTTATAATATTTTGACAGTTAAATTTGCAAATTGTGTACGTGAAAACTATGTAAGCGATAAAGTTTTAGGATTGTCTAGCCACATGATATTGTGGGAATATATTCCGGATCCGGATATAATATTCAGCTGTATTTTGCAGCTTGGATTTGTATGTAGTAAAAAATTATAAATTACAGTACGCCGCGATACTCATCATGCCCTACAAGGGCTGCGATACCAAATTTTCTTATGTTGTCAAAGAGAAAGGCTAACAAAGAAAACTAATGCAGCAAAGCATCGGTTTGCAAACATTGTTGCAAAAAAAAATGTAGTTATTCGAGTTATATTGAGGTTAATTTCTTTTTACAGTTGGTGATTATCGACTTGGCGCCCAATTTCTGTGGTTCAATGATGGGCATATCCAACTTCTTCGCAAATATCATATCTATAATTGCTCCTCTAGTTTGTGGTTTCATCGTTCAAGAAGAGGTACCCACTGCTTTTAGATATATTTCAAATACATTTAGCTTAGTTCATTGCACCTATGCCATCCCTTGTTTGCAGAGTAAAATGCGATAAGTCAAAAAGTAACATAAGTAAAACAAAATCGACAAAATTAAAAAAGATGCTATTTTCTATACTAATATTATAAATGTGAAAGTAACTCTGCTTGTCTGCCTGTCCGTCAATGCTGTTTAAACTATTGCACTAATTTATAAAAATTTGGTAAAAACTCTAAAAAAGAACAAAGGTTATTAATTTGTACGATTAAAGTGCTTGAAATGGTCGAAATATGGAATGGAAGTTTATATGGAAATCTTTCTGTTGAACATAAAACGATGAAATATAGTGTAAACATACTAGAAACTAGCCATAAGCGGTGTTTTTTTAGTACATTTGTAGTTTCAAACTGTACGGTGAACTAGGGATATATCAATGAGGGGTTTACACGAATTTGCACAATTATTTTCCAATGTGTAAAGTCATCATGTTGAAAGATATATATATATATTCACTGAATACTGTACGCGTCGTATCAATTACAATATTTATGACCTACATACAGCTTCATTACAGGCAAAATTCAAATTCTACGTTACACGGTATTCGCTCCCGTCGACTGACAAAATAACACGACATCTCATTTCAGACCGAGCCGGCGGAGTGGCGGAAAGTATTCTTCCTCGCCTCGGGCGTCTATTTCTTTACAAATCTTTTCTTTTTGATATTTACGACTTCAACGAGGCAGCCGTGGAATGAGCACAAGAAAGAAACCGATATCGGTTGGTTATTGAATTTTTTTCACGTGGAAAAAAAGGGAAAAATAATCATCTCCTGTACTTATATTCCTCTTTGTTACAGAAATGAAATCGGCGAGCTAAGGTGCGTTTCCGATATGATGCGATTCTTATTTATTCTTGTACCTGATTTGTTTTAGTCGGTGGTTTTGAAAATTAAAAAGTGAATATATCGTGATAGTAACTAATGTTGTTTTTTTATTTGGGAGTATCATGCGTACTATTAACTACCTCCGTAGCGTAGTGGTATGGACGTGTGCTTTAGAAACCGGAGGTCGTGGGTTCGAATCCTGCGGGGACTCAACATGTTTTTATTGTTGTTTCCTAGTTGGTTACTGCAATTTGGGCCAATCACCCAATTGTCTGAAAAGTAAGACACTCCATGCGTCGAATGGGCATGTAAAAAGTCGGTCCACCCACCAAGCCGCATTGGCGTGGAGGGATACAGTCCAAACCCCTTAAAGGTGGGGGTGTATTAGGAAACACCTATGTCCAGCAGTGCACTATCACAGAGTGATGATGATGATGATGATGGTCATGCGTACTATTTTTGTACCTTTTTATAACATTTTGATGTATGTATTCAGATATTGTACACTCGTTTTATTTTGAAATTATTTTTCAATTGCTAACAAAGGCAGAGAGCAGTAGGGCCACCTGATGGAAAATGGTCACCGACGTCGATGAACATCGGTAACACCAAGACTATTACCAATGCGCTGCCTACGTAAGACATAAGATGTTACCTCACATTTACCCAGTAAATACGCTGGCCACGGCATCCTTCAAACCGGAACACAGTAGTGTTTACATGCTACTGCTTTACGGCAGAAGTAGGTAACGCGGTAGTGCCGCCTCAAACGGCCTCTTGTAAAACCTACCACCTCTAAAAATACGACATGGTTTGCCAACTTCCAAAAGTAGAAACATTTAAATCTTGCATCAATTAACAGTTCTTTTCTATTTAAAAACTTCATTATTCTGGATAAATCAGAAACAAAAATAAAGTAGAGATAGATTTTAGAATCCCAAAGTAATATTACGTTGTGATTACTATTCTGGTGAAACCTATAGTTAATAGCGTTTTTTTTCAAATACGAATGTTTTTACTTTGATTTTATGTTAAGTCAAGTTAGGTGATTTTTATTCGGAATCAAAAATAGCGCCCTTATTCCGGTATTTCCATTAAAATTATAATAGTTTTTATTGCTGATTTTTTTTTTTCAAAATAACAATTGTTTACCTTAAAATTTTTAAATGCTTATGCCACACAGACTTATAACAAATTTAAAGGTGACTTGTAAATTTAAATAACGTACGTAAATTAAAATATTTCTCAAATATAAGTTACAAACGACCGCCTGTGCGAGTATCTCCACGTTGTCATTTTCTGCTGAAAGCAGGCGTTTAAGATAAGCAGGGCGTATCACTTTCCATCACATAATATTCTTGTTTATTGTTCAATTAAGAGAACAAAGTATCTTTTTTGTATAAAAGCTAACGGTAAACACAAATATTCTATTCAGTATATTATAACATCCGTACATCACCAATATAATCATTGATTACACCATCTGGATGTGATAAGCTTGAAGTAACATTTTTGTAAATATCAGATTGTGAGATGACGAGCGATTACGCGAAATCAATAGTGCTTGTCGCAATTTTTTTACTTCTTTAGTCACAGTTCGTCATCCAAGTGGTAGACACTGTACTTATCCATCTTTATTTAAATGAAGATTTTTGTACAAAAATATAGAAGACAGTATTAAAATGGGTGTTGTTGCGGAAACGGAAAATATTCGCCCAAGTAAGTTTTGTGCTTATCTATTCGTAAGGTTCCAAACGGTAAAATAAAACATATTGACGTATTGATGAACATATTGATTGAAAAAAAATATTGCATACACATAGATTTTTTTGAATAATACTTTTTATATATCTTTAAAAATAAATACCAAGAAATTATGTGTTACACTTCGTACATCGCAAGATATTATGAGGCAACATCAACAACAGCAATAGAGTAATGATATTAAAATGTAACAAAGAAGACTAATACCTAAAGAGAAGCTGACGAGTATTTTTTTTATTAAGTCAAAATTGCATAAACGAGGTTTTTGTCAAATTTTAAATAGTTTTTTTAAAGCTTTATTATTAGTCTGACACCAATGTAGAGTTTAAAACATGGTAATATAGAAGTCAAATATCCGTTCGTTAAATAACGTTTCTTATATATATGAAAAGCTATTTTTGTTAATATTAGTTATATTTCTGTTTTGTTTAAAAGATTAAATGAAAAATAAATTAGCGTTTAAGCAACTATTAAATTATATATAAATATAATACAATTTTTACAGACTTTATTATGATGTTTCAAACCCTACGTAGGGTCCATGGTCATAGGGCCGGTTAAATATTTAAAATGTTTGTCGTCATGTACAATTTTACAGTAATTAAATGCGATAAAAGCCGTAAAAATGTGTTATTTATCATGTATAGTATTCGCGTAAGCCACGAAGTATTATTAAATTAAACCAGAATTAATGCTGTTCATTATTAGTTAATGTTTACACTGTAATTACAAATATCTGTACAAAGACTAAGCAATTGCCGATGTAATTACTCAATTAGATGGGTTTGTGGAATAGCGATTGTACTTACAAATGACAGCAGCAATATAAATATAATTTTGTTATGTTAGATCTATATAATTGTGTTATTATCGAAATCGAAGTATTATAACAATGGCTATTCAGTACGTGACTGAAGAAACACCTTTGTTGCGAACAACGACAAATATTTCTTCACAAACCGAAAATAAAACCAAAATATTCGGTACGTATATTCAGACAAACATGCTTTCAAAGTCATACGAAGGGTATTTGTATAGAAAACAGGGATGGTTAAGTAAAAGTAACTGCATTTTTCTTTTTTTTTACGCTTTGCCGTCATGTTTAAATTGAATTTATGAATTTATAGCGGTCTATCTCTTTACACAGAGGGCCTGGGTGTTCGTCACGTGCAAACATTATTAATGTTTCTAGCGCTCGTCTTGATATACAGCATGCGAGTTAATATAAGCATGGCAATCGTCGATATGACAGATGTCACCAAAGAAGATGTAAGTATATTATTGTATTTTAACATATGACAGATGTCACTAAAGAAGACGTATTATAATTATTGTATGTACCCAAGCAAATTTAGTAATATAGCTATATTTCGATTTAATATCATCAGTGCTAAGATTAAGTTAGGTCGAGATAACAAAACTTTTTGTAAAATACAATACAATAGACAAAAAATATTTAAAAAGGCATGGTAATAACCCCAGTGGTCATATATTGACAGTATTTTCTCCTAATGTAATAATGTACTACAGAGGGATGCATTAATTTTATATATATATATATATATATATATTATTATTGTATGAGTTTTAGGACAATCTTAAACACAGGACATACACAATTTGTTTTTCTTTCAAAAGTACAGTAAAAAGTGAAACTAGTTTCAAACTAGTAATACTAGTTGAATTTAACTAACTTAAAAAAACAATAAATCGAGTCCATAATTAAAAATAAAGCTTTTTTTTAATTATAGGTCACGACTGAACCTATATAGCAATGGCTATAAAAACAATTATCACGGTATTCTTGGACAGGTCAAGTTGATTGATTCGTATTTATTGCCTTGATAACGTTTACTCAAGTGGAACAGTACGAGTTAAAGATAAGATATGAAGCGAACGGAAATGTGATCTTAGCAGTTAGCTAGGTCAACTGTTGCTTTTTTACAGAATTTAATAATAGCGCTATTCTTTAACTTCTTTTTATTATTTAAAATAACCTTAGATTAATTAAGTTATTACATCGGTTCTGAGACTTTTTTATCGCATTCGGAGGCAGTAGAACTGCCGGCCCACCTAAAGTGGTCACCGACGCCCGTAGACATCGGAAATACAAGGGTATCACCAATTCACTGTCTACCGTGAGACATAAGATGTTACGTCACGTTTACGCGGTAAATATGCAGGCTACGGTGCTTTAAACCGTAACACATTAGTGTTTTCACACTGCGGCTTTGCGGTATAAATAGGCACCGCGGTGGTATCACTCGAGATGAACAAAGGTGGACCCCTGTGGACCAGTGTGTCAAAAGGGAACTATCACAGATAAAATATTTTGTAAAACCATTTTATAGCATAGGGTTTTGATAATTTGTGCAATGACTTGATATGTAATGAGAATTTTATCAGATTTAAATAATTTTATTTCAATAGGTGGTACAATTTACGTGTTTTTTCAAAATTCTATAATATTTTAAATAATTATAAAACGTAAAGTATTAAAACAAATTCACACATCATTAGCCTTTCATAGTCCACTGCTGGACATAGGCCTCCCCCAATACACCCCTATCTATTAGGGGGTTTTTGGATCGTATCCCACCACGCTGGTACAATGCGGGTTGGCGGGTAGACCGACTTTTTACATGCCCATCCGACGCATGGATCATCTTACTTTTCAGACAATTGGGTGATCGGCCCAAATTGTCCTAACCAACTAGGAAACGACATTGAAAATTTGTTGAGTCCCCGCAGGATTCGAACCAACAACCTCCTGATTCTAAAGCACATGCTTATACACTAGGCTACGAAGGCAGTTTTCTCGTATATATCATTATTCGAATTTATATTATTTGGATTTTATTTAAGTATAATTTTAAATAAATAAATATATGACAAAATAAAATGAAATATTTCATTTAAACTACTCTTAAAACATTTATACCAATTAATAAAATGTAATTTCCTTTATCAGCACTTCGACTGGAGTTACAGCGTTCAGTCCATGATCTTGTCTTCATTCTTCTGGGGTTATGTTGTATTAATGCTTCCTTCTGGCGAGTTAGCAAAACGATTTGGTGGCAAACGGCTAATCACTATATCAGTTTCTGTAAACGCTTTTATATCGGCATTGCTGCCTTCAGGGGCCTACTACGTAAGAACATTACTATTATTTCTAAATTTAAGTTCACCATCGTCATCATTACCAGCCAATGTCAGTCTACTGCTAGACATAGCTCCAGCCCACACCAACCCCCTTGAGAATCTCACTCCATCTTGGCGCAGGGCGAACTCCACTCCAGAACTTTCCTACTCCAGCGGTCGTCAGTTCTGCGGCTAATGTGACCGGCTCTCTGCCACTTCAGCTTACTAATCCGGTCAGCTATGTCGCTGACTCTATTTCTCTGACGGATCACATAATTTCTGGTGCGGTCATTCAGAGATACTCCGAGCATAGCTATGGAGAGCACAGCTTGCTAAGCGTTTAAATTTATGAACCAGTCGAACCGTAAGTTACAGCAACGTAGGTCATCACAGGTAGGATGCACTGATCGAAGACTTTCGATTTGAGGCTCTGTGGCCATGGCTAACGAGAAAATTTAAATTATGTGACAAAAAGTTTTATAACTAAATAAAGACTTGTGTCGTGTATCTTACACGTAATATCAATTAGAAACTACAATGCTTCATTTATTTTGTTCAATTTTCTGACTTTGACTTTGATTTCGATACGTAACTGAATTTTAATATTTGTGATAACTGTTACTTACATGTAAGTTTTTAAACTTAATAATGCGAAGAGGGAACTATAAAATATACAAATTTCCTCGCGCCACTCATAACATGAGATGTTACGTTTTGTTTACCTATACTTAACCCTGATGATGCAAACGTGCGTACTGATAGGCCACCGCCGTCTTTAGCCCCACGCCATGTTCAAACAATGAGAGGTCCCGACGTTGGCGTCGACTGATTGGCTAGTATATATAAATATTCTAGCTACGGTGAACTAGAACACAACACCATTTCCTTATAAACCTAAGACCAAGTTAAGGTACCGCGCTAGTCGGTCACCTACAAAAGGTTTCATAACACCTAAGGTCTACGCCTAAGAGCAAGCAAACCTTGCTGACATGTAATACATTATACGATATTATAGGGAGGTTGGCAATTTGTTTGCGCCTGTCGAGTAATTCAAGGGTTTACACAGTCCTTTGTCTTCCCTTCAACGCATCATCTTATAAGCCAATGGATACCTTTAGAAGAAAAAGGTCGCCTGGGTACATTGATTTATGCTGGTATGTTTAATATTAAATTTATATTTTATGCCATTATAATTAAAACTTAATTAGAATTAGTTCAGCCTTTGCACATATTTCGTGTGTAATATACAATAAATAAATACCAGAAAAAAAAATATCACGCATATTTATACGTTACGGCAGAGTTAAATTACCTGTTGACTTAGTTGACGTTGCTGATACGTTTGTCTAATTTATCGCATTAACGACATTAAACTAATTAATGATGTCTATAGTTGTTTCAAAAGTAGAATATAAAGAATTCGTAAATATGTTTTTATTTTACAGGATGTCAACTTGGTGTCGCGTCACAGTTATTATCATCAGGTTTCATAGCGGCGGCGTGGGGTTGGAAAGCGATCTTTTACACAAACGGTATACTTGGTGCAATATGGACGGTGGCATACCTGATATTTGGCGCGGCATCCCCGGAGCAATCCAGATTTATATCGCAGGAGGAATTGGTATATATCCAACGGTCTTTGGGACGTGTCGAAGAACAAAAGGTGCAGTTTACGGTTTTGGATAAATAATCGCGATTGAGATCGACGGCAATCATTTGCCATAAATGAAAAATATAAAACAAACATTTAGACCTAGTTTTTAAGTAAAAGCGAAATGTATTTATTATACAAAAAGGTCTTCAGTCTTATTTAAAAATATGTTGTTATAATCCGACATTCATTTCGGTTAAAGCCATAAGTTAAATGGAAATGTTAACTACAGTCCGTAGCTGTGTAAAAGATTCAAGTTTAATACAATTATACTATTTTTAAAATCTTCCGTTCCTGTGTAAAGTATTTTACTGAATAAGGTAGCTTTTTTAATTTGCGAGAACGAAATTATACTTGTTGAAAATCAGTATAAACTGAATTCTTGCAAAAATAAGACCTTTTCCGTAGGCTAGGTGTCATTCACATCGTAATAAATTGTTATCGGTAGCCGTTAGCAAGATTAGCTATCGCATAATATCTTGTCATCATTACTTAACAACAAGAATCATGATAGGTCTTCTTTTAACGGGACTTAGACTTTTATCTTCTTTTAACTTTTCCCCCAGATGGTCCTTCTGGGGAAGTATCACCGCTGTACTTATTTCTGCCTAAGACCTGCAGTATCTAAAAACTACTGTCTTCCAAATTGCAGGCCCTCCCACCCGGCGTAATCACTGGGTAATCTAGACGTAATTTCTTATGTTTCATTGGCAGAGCGTATCACTTATCAGGGGAATTTCCTGCTAGCTATCGTAGCTTCAACTAATTGAAAATTATTTTTGACATCATTTATTAGTGATTTATAGTCATCATGTTAGTTGGAAGTATTACGTATTTCATTAATATAAACTGTATCATAACATTAAAAATAACATACTTTCTTTCAGAAACACAAAACGCCGTTTGTAAAAATTATCACTTGCCTGCCATTTTGGGCTGCGGTGGCAGCTCATTGTGGCCAAAACTGGGGATTCTTTACACTGATGACGGAAATGCCTACCTACATGTCAAAAGTTCTGGATGTAAACTTGAAACAGGTATAGTTTATTGTATATACTGTTTACTCTGCATAATACTGGAGGACTGGCGTTGTAGAGAATTGATGTAAAACGAAGAGGGGATGTAAGTTAAAACAATCAAAGAGTTACTTTGAGGCTTTAAAACGAGTAATATTACACAGAGTTCACACTGTAGCTTGTATTTAAAATAACAAATATGTATATATATATATTATTTTAAATACGAGGTAACTGCCTCGTGGGTTCGAATTCTACGGGGACTCAAAAAAATTTTCATGGTTGTTTCCTAGTCGGTTAGGGCAATTTGGGCCGATCGATGCATCGGATGGGCATGTAAAAAGTCGGTCCACCCACTAACCCGCATTGGAACAAAAACCACCTCATGGATGCACCCCTGCATTAGGGGAGATCTATGTCCAGCAGTGGACTATCACAGGCTGATAATGTAACTTGTTTATTATTTAAAAAAATACTATGACTTTATTTTGTTAAGTTCAATATTTTTTTTAAAATTAAATTCGTTAACAGAATGGTGTACTGTCATCCCTTCCATATTTGTCGATGTTTTTACTAAGTTTTCCTGTCGGTGCAATGACGGACTTCTTCATAAGGCGAAAATGGCTCAGCGTTACTAACACAAGGAAATTATTTAACTCCATAGGTATTTTTTATTTATTTAGTACTTTCCAAGTTATCGAGTGGCGGCATGTTACACACAATATGACCTGAATATCAGTTTTTACACAAAACAATTGTGATCTAACCTCCGCATCTCAAAGGATAATGTTAGGAGTGGCGATTGTTTTAATATTATACTTTTACCTTGGGGTTATAAGGCGTCAAATGTTTAAAATAAACAAATTAGTGAACTTGAGATTGAATCAACTTTTATACATGATTATTACTTTTATTTACGAGATTGTTATACATATGTAATCCAGTAGTTTCGGATTTTTCGCGTTAGTTATACATATTTATTCAAGAAGTTTCGGATTCTTTCCAGCATCCATGATCACGGGCAGACTCAATTAAGACTGAATAAGCGTCAGAGTTTTTATTTAAAATTGACATATCTATCAATTTATTAATTTTGAACATTGGTTTGACAAAAAATACTTATGGCTTTCTGGTTTTTATACCTTTGGGTTTAATTTTAAAATTTTTGGATTGGAAGGTGGCAAAGACCAACCATCCTCTGTATTAAAATTTGGATATTTTTTTAATTCTGTTGCTTCCCGAATCATCGTTGGTATAAATCGATGTTCTTTAGCAAGTATTTTTGGTTCATCAAAGGGCTTGTCTAGAACATTTTTGTCAAACCAATAACGAAGCAACCAATAAGAACCATTACTGCTTTTCCGCATTAATACGCACTTTATTTCATATTTCCTTAGTCGAAATATTACCAATATAGAGAAAGAAAGTCTATTATACGAACAAAGTTATGTATAGTATAAATTATTATATTTAGGCATATATAAAAAATTACTTGACACAATTTGATAAGAAACGATAAGCATAAAAACGCAATATTTGGGCAGATTTTACTAATATTGACAGGTTGTTTGATAGTAAATTGAGATTTTTGGAGCACGTGTATCTGTTCAAGTTATAATTTTATAATCAAGTTTTTTCGCATACCGTGGTCTTGAAAGATTCTGTATTTAAAAGGACGACAGTTGTTGCTCATACAAATCTCCAATTGGACAACAAGTACATTTTAAACAAAAACACGTTAATTGTTAATTTATTCACACATTAAGATTATAGAAAGTATTCCATGCAAATACACTTTTGTTAACTTTTATGCTAAATTTAGTAACCTAAGTGATATGAAAACGTCTCTTCAAAACTTTGACCACTGTACATATCGTACAGCAATGTATTTAAAAATAAATCCCCCAAATCTATTTTTAAATACATTACTGTACGAATAATCTTTTTCGTAATTATAACGAAAATGTATTTTTAAAAATATTTATATTTTCGACGCATTATTTTACTTCTAAGGTAATCGAGTTATCAGGCCGCATTACTCTCTTTTTACATCTTACAAGTAAAAAAATCAAAGGAATAATTGTTGGGTTTCCGCCGGGTGCGAACTAATAACCTCCGGTTTCTAAAGCAAGTAGGCTACCGAAGTAGTTACAAAATATATGTTTTATATGAAATAACTGCCGTAGTGGTCTCATTATTAATATTATTAACCTTATTTATTAATATTTCATATTAACATCAAAGGTCATTGGGGTGCCGCACTTGCATTGATTGGTCTGTCCTATTCACCCGAGGGAATATGGTAGCGGCAGCTGGCATGCTAGTTGTCACTCTTGGCATTAATGCTGGTCACATCGCTGGATATCTGGTAAGAATAAATAATTGTGATAATTGTGACGTTTTAAAATTACTATAGAAGGGGCTGTGAAATTGTGATAACATTTTTTAGGTGAAAATATGAACATATTCGAACTTATCTGAAATTTTATATTATTCTTCATTTCTTAGGATACGTTCGAATTCATGAATACCATCTGCATGAAAAACTTTTAGCTGCGTATTTTTGAGAAATATTATTTATCTATTAATAGTAAAACGTAACAGTTTATGATACATTTTTGACCGACTCCCAAAAAAAGAAGGTAATCAATTCGGAGCAAAAACACCAATGTTAAACTAATGCTCCGATTTGGATCAATATTTTTTTTAATAGTAGGTAGCGGCTACCCTGTGGTCTAAATTCTTCGTATATAACTTTCAATTAGTAGTTTAATTCATGATATTAAAAAAAAACAGTAAGTTAGTAGTTCAATTCATGATATAAAAACACAGTGCCGTCCAAAATCACAGCCTTGCGTGATTAAATTGCAAACGCTAGTATAATATATTACAACCTTAAGAGATAGACTTAAATATCCATAACTTAACTCCACCTCCGGAATTAGTCTACAATGAAGTCATACATTATAGACAGCATATATCTAGATTTTATGTTTAACTAACAGTAGATTTTTCAAAATTGCAATGAAGCATATTCAAAGGTTATTTAAACTAATATATTGTGAGTTAGCTTCAAAGTCAATGCATTTTAAAGATTCTACATTCTATGTGCATAGAACGTCTGACACACCACATTTAGATAACATAAGTACCTTAAAAAAAGTACATTCAAAATGTAGTGGCAGAAATCGCAGAACAGTATCGGGTAGAGAGGACGTTGTTAAACGTTTCGTTGTGCAAAATAGTTGTACACCGTTTAAAGTCAGTCTTATTTTTATGTTATAATTGCTTGTACTTGTTTTAGTTGGTATTGACTGATTTGGCGCCAAACTTCAGTTCGACGCTAATGGCGATATCGAATTTCTTCGCGAACATCATGTCTATTGTCGCTCCATTAGTTTGCGGAGTGATAATAAAAGATGAGGTACGGCATTATAATTGTGGTATACAATTGATATATATTTTGGTTTCCAAGAAATTTGATGAGAATGTTAAAAGAATACTTACATGCATGCATCGACCGTTATTTGAGTGTAGACGATGGGTGTATGATGATAGTATTTATAATAATTTTGTAAGTTAAACCATTTCAACATTTCAACAGACTGACCCAACAGAGTGGCGAAAAGTATTTTTCTTGGCTTCCGCTATATATTTCCTATCAAACTTATGGTTCGTGTTGTTCACCACCTCAGAAAAACAGCCATGGAATGATCCCAGGAACATAAAAACGGTATGACTGTCAACTATACACACATAATTTGTTTTGAAGAGCTGAAAAAAAATGCAATTTTTGGTTAGAAGTTTTCCCTAGTTTGATTATATAACGTGAATAATATCATTGTGTCTATTATTTAATATTTGTGCATCGCAATATACATGCGTAAGGTTTTTTATCTGTCAGTTTTGGCTTTATTTTCTTTTCTACATAAATAATATTGCCATTGATTTTTCAGATACAACTATCAAGGAAGCTGGCCCTAATGAGAATCAAAGTAACGAATACAATAACCAATCTGAATGAAATGTGAATAAATTTACCGGTATACAAAGCTTTGTAGTTTTTATCCATTCCATGGTTTATATTTTGCCAAGTCCCGTTTAATTCTCAAAGTATTCTTCAATTATTTTTAGTCTAGTTCTTAATTTAAAAATATAAAGATAAATGTTAAAAAGTGGAACCATTTGTTTGTATGTTTTGAATGAAACAAATAAACAAATTATAACTTCTTAGACATGGTAGGTCCCCTTCGGGGACCTTTAAGGGGACCGTCTGTGCGGTACCGCCGCGGTGCTTACTCCTGTCTCGAAGTGGTGGTGTAAAAACTTTTCTAGTTCCGGTTTAAAAGGCACCATGCCATGTCTAACGGTAAGTGATACCCCTGGTATTGCCATGTCAATGGACGTTGGTAACCAGTTTCCATCAGGCGGCCGGACTGCTCGTTAGCCTTTATATACTAAAAACAAATTACTGAACCAAGTTAAAATACTATTGAATTCTAAAAAGCTATTTTTTATCCTTGTGCAAAAAAAATATAAAAACGACGCGGACAGATGCGTGGAAGGACTAAATATATATAATAATTTATTGTAAGAACCATTGATCGCCTGCTGCCTCCGTAGCTTAGTGGTATGGGCGTGTGCTTTAGAGTTGGTGGGTTCGAATCCTGCGGGGACTCAAAAATTTTCATTGTTGTTTCATGGCAATTCAGGCTGATCATCTAACTTTCTGAAAAGTAAGATGATTCATGCGTCGGATGGGCATGTAAAAAGTCGGTCCAAAGCCGAAAAATGGATAGAGCTCTAATAGGGGAGGCCTATGTCCAGCAGTGGACTAACAAAGGGTGATAATGATGATGATGATGATGATGCTGAAGAACCATTGATGTACACTCATCTAAATAGAGTTAAGTATACTTGTAATAGTAAGTATAAAAACACAAGTATGACCGGTACGGAAAGTAGAATCGATCCATCGTTGGTAAATACGAACATAAATTTTAGTTGATCCATTTCCGTTTCAATGAATTTCAGAGTAGATAAGAAGCCGTTAAAGTACATAATTTGATAAAAACCTTTTCTTTTACTTTTCTTTTTTTCTTACAGCATTAATTTTATAAAAATCTTTTTAGAGGGAAAAAGTTATGCAGTAAAGGGCAGTTGAAGATTTTACTTACACTTCTGATATTATCACTTATCATTGAAAATTTTAACAAAACCAAATCACTGATTAATTTCGTTCATTTTCGTGTTTAGTTGAGAATTATATTTCTATATGCTAAAATAGATGTTAAGTGGCTCTGAAGACTGACAAGTTATCACGCAATAATACAATGCCTCATAATCCAAAGTACGAATACAAATGTTTTACTAAAAATAATTGTTTGCGTTGTTACTAACATACGTAGCGGTACTAATGGGATTTAAAATAACGTATTAAATATATTAATAAAATCCTTTTGTTCTTAAACATAACATAAAATACGTAATAAACACACAATACATAAAAACATTTCCGTTAAACCTTCCTGAAAAAAGGAATTCGTACTGAGAATCTATGATGTCACTAGAGAATTTATACACGGCTTATTTATGGAGCCTATATTTCGAACGCGAGGATGAAATCTTGTTAGCGTTGGATTACGAGGGCGATTTGGCTCGATCTTTAAGTGAGACCTTTTGCGTAATAGAACGCTGAATTATAGGAGTTTATACGGCGCAAATCGCGTAAGGGGAATCGTCTAAGTCCATAATGCGATGGCTATCAAAACGGTTTAACCGACATTTTGCGTTTTCGGAAACGAATATTTGGTATTCATGACGAGTAATTAAAGCTGACTGGAAAAAGGAGATAACAAGCACTAATCCACCCTTATTACATTAAAAATTTTTAAAACCCATTCTACCAGGATCAATTTAACAAGAACGCACAAAGTAAAACTGTTTGCAATATAGACGCGTTTCTAAAAACCTGACTCTTACAAGTGGAAAATTTGCACATATATGCCCTAAGCAAATTAATTTACATAAGATAAACATATTAAGTTTCTCATATGCCACTTGTTGAATTTTCACACGAAGGGGAAGAGTTTTTCACGTTCAAGTAGTACCATTTCTTATGAGGCGTTCTACTGGGATATACAATATTTAGGCTCTGGGATATAAAACCAGCTAGCAGGCTCGGCCAAAGGTCAGCTTCAGAGTAGTTAGGGGGCGCAGAGCGAAACTGTTTCCTTATAATACAGAATCGCTCCGGTAATTAGGAAAATACCTGTGCCACGTGACTTTTAGAGAGCCCATGGTCATCTATGTGCTCTTCAAGTGGCGTATATGCTGAAAGCGACGGCCTAGAACACAGGTCTCCCGGCCATAGTAAGAGATGCCGTTTTGTTATCTCTGGCACTACTGAGGAAGCCATCACAGATTTAACCGTAAAATAAAAAAGGAGGCCCACAGATGGAAAGAACCCTGCAGCTTCGTCTATTTGGCAGCAGAGAATACCTGCTTAAACTTATTTACGTAAACTGGCAAAATAAATTATGTTTTCGCAACGGAATGAGAATAAAAGTATAGTTCTTTTCATAAGATAAATATTAACTGTTCAACTTAATCCTGTAGTTGTGGAGCCAGTTTTTCAATTACCCTAGTTTACTGATATTCTGTAGAAACTTGCTAATTCGAGTTAATGTTATCGACTCATGCAAGTGGATAAATTGAAAGTAAATAATCATGCACGACCTGGTGGATACAACGAAGCCGCATTACTCTAAGAGCAAATACGAATTCAATAAACAGGGGCGAAATCCTTTTATTGAACTTGCAACCAAATAGTATTAAAAGTAGGTCGATCAGTTTTTTGGTCTAATTAACAGAATAACCATAGTTTCGCACACAAAAATGAAATGCGGATACTTTTTCTGTAAATATTTTTTTAAATAAAATAAATTGTAATTTAAAAAAGTATACACCGTTATTACTGATACTTTTCCTCTATTTTAAGGCAGATCATAAAATTCTTGGGTAACAACAACAAAGTACTGTAAGCGTGTCTATTACGATAGACTGTGACTTCACAATTATCCATACTTCCATATTAATATTAGTAATATATATGCGAAAGTAACTCTGTGTGTATATCTGCCCGACTGCGCTATCTCAACCATTTGACCGATTTCGATGAAAATTGGTACATAGATTAGATTCCAAGGCACGTACAATAAAAAATTATTTATATTATACTATAAAGTATTTTTCAATACACTTCGTAGACATTTCTCGTATTCCACAACTTCCGTAGTTATTTTTGAACCGTCTGGTGTAAAGAGCGTCACTTGATTTAAATTGCTTTACTTTAATTTATCAATAACCCTTTTTTCGTTTCTAATATCTTTTGTTGTTAATTTCCGCTATAAGTAACAAGCTAAAATAAAACAAACTTATCTGTTATTAGTATCGATATTACTGTCTTTTTCATTAATTTTAATAAATAATTTAAAAATAAAATTCATTCAATTCATTGTTAGTACTTATGTAAAATCTAAAATTTCAATTAAGAATTTTTTTATCTGTCATTAGAATTATATTGTTAAACCTCCATAAAAAGCAGCCCTTCTAAATTTACGCACGAAATCTCTTTTATTATGCAAATGGATAGTGGATGTATCAAACTAAAATCTAAGCTTTGTTCATGCGAGTTTATCAAACTGCCATTATATTAGATTTAGGGTCGAATTCGGTATTAATGGATTATGCTATCGCACAACTAAACGCTCTAATTTTCAGATTTGTTATTATTTAACTAAAACAACATTTCGTGTCATAGTTTATTAGTTTCAGTTAAGGTTAATGACGACGAAACAATATTAAACATTATAATTACTATTATATTTTCCTTGGTTTTTATTGGACAATGCTATAGACCTGGTCTTTATTGGTTATAAATCAATATCTTGATTTTGTCCCTACGTAAATGTTGTTTAGGACTATAGTGGAATGTATGTAGAATAAGATGACCTTTATGTAGGCTTCTGAGTATAGTACCAAGCAGTTTTTGTATCTGATCTACAATCGATTGGTGACCTCATCGAAGTGCATATTTATCTGCGCATACTTGTGCACGATATAATCTTCTTTTCCGGCAGCTAGTATCAAACGTTTATCCAACGAATATTAGAAACTATTATTCACAATGTTTAAATTCATAACAAATTTATTTTTGAAAGTGTAACACTGACTAGCTGTTTTATTAAATTTAAATAAACTTTTCTTACTCTTTTCAATTGTTTAATACAACTGACGTTATAACTATAATATGTAAATGGTATAAAGATATATCACATTTAAAATAAGAAACCTTAACGGTTTTTCCAAAAACTTTGAGATACAGACATATACCAACTTAGTCTGTCCGTGACCTGGATGCTGCAAAGAGTCTGAAATGTTAAGAATAAATATATTTAACTAACGCGAAAAATCCATAAATTAGTGGATTTGATATATTTCAAAGCGTTTATTTAATTTATACGTTTTAAAGGGCTTTAATTAATGGAAACGTATTTAAGTTACCTAATTAGTAGGTATTTTTCCTGAGTTGCTTAAAATGTAAATAAGCCATTTTTACCCGCAAAAAATAAAAACGGTTATTAGTAACAGACGCTTAAGTGATAAACATATGTCACAGATGACTTTTTGTTTTTTATTTTTTATTATTTATTTACAACGAAGGCAGATAAGCAGTGGGGCCACCTAATGGAAAGTGGTTTACGATATCAAATAGAAAACCTCTAAATTTATCACAGTTCCTCTGCAATATTCTGCATACTTCGTAAATATAAAGTTTCTTTTGAATAACCCCATCTAGTAAAATTACTGTTTTACAGTTTGACAGCGAATGCTAGATTGTTTTTAACGGACTTCCAAAAGGAGGAGGTATTCAATTCGGAGCGAACGTTTTTATTTTCTTATCTTAATATATATGTTCTCTACTTATTTTAATTTATATGTTATCTGAGACCGTCTGGGTGGGTACCACCACGGTGCCTATTTCTGCCGCGAAGCAGTAGTGTGAAAACACTGTTGTGTTCTGGTTTGAAGGGCACCGCAGCCTGCGTATTTACTGGGTAAACGATACCTAACATCCTGTGTCCACGGTAGGCAGCACGTTGGCGATAACAATGATATTGCTAATGTCTATGAGCGTCGTAGTAAAACTTTCAAAATTTAAAAAAGATTTCAGGAATGTTATGTTATCTTAAAGGTTATTACAACGTCAATGAGTTTTTGAATAATGGCACACTCTGGTAATGAAATGCTCGAGCCTTTTTTCAATAATAGTATAATTCTATTTTTGTAATTGTTTATATTTTATTGTGAAAGATGACAAAAAATAATTTCGCTGAGTTTCTTTCGCCGGTTATTCTCAGGTCAGAAGCGTCCTATTCCGGTGGTAGATTTTTGACAATCAATAAGTGATTGTATCCCTCGTATGTAGCATAAAGATATTTGAATATAAATAAGCGTATATCACATTTGCAACAAAAAACCAAATTAAAGGTGTAAATTCAAAAGCAAAACAACGGGCCAAACAGCGAATAATTTTATTATACGATAAATAAATTAAACCATCGACATTGTTCTGTTAAATATTATTGCTCATTAAATTCTGAAGGCATTGTATCGTGATGTTTTCGTAATAAGCCGTATCGACGCGTCCTAACCGTAAAACCGATGGGCTATCCGTGAATAGGTTCGTTGCCATAAGGCCTTATCGCATACAGGCTTACGGCAGCGAACACAAACATACGGCACAAGCCACAAGCGGTTGCGGAAGCTTAATTCATTTCAATTAATTTTAGTTTAATATTTATAAACTGTCTCCGTAACCTAATTGTATGGGCGTGTGTTGTAGAAACCGGAGGTCGTGGGTTCGAATCCTGCGGGGACTCAACAACTTTTCATTGTTGTTTCCTAGCTACTAACCCGCATTGTACCAGCATGATGGGATACGGTCCACAACCCCTTAATGGATAGTGGTGTATTAGGGGAGACCTATTTCTGTGCCAGCCAGCAGTGGACTATCACACGCTGACAATGATGATGATGATGTTCGTGTAAAAAAAATTAATTGTTTTCAAGAATCACTCACAATACATCTTACTATCACTTTTCAATAATCACAGAATTTAGTTTGTTGTAGTATTTTGTACTCTATCAAAATAAACTATTATGTACCAATAGACAACTTATTATTAGTGGTGTACGTATTATTACCCACACATTTTTATTTTAAGCTTTCTACACAAATAAATATGTTAGAATTGAAAAGTACGACATTTCGCTTATACTTTCACCCAAGCAACCAAACAGCAAAGATAATGGTACGGAAACCGAGCGGAAATGATCGTTGGCTGCTTTATAAGTAACTGTTTTTTGTTGACTCCAACGAACACCGCGGGAAGAATACCTTAACAAAGACACTTACACTAAATACTTCACACCATTAACTTTAACGCACTCTTTACACGTGGAAATATCAAATTCACGTATCTTTGTTGAACATAGAAGTGATACACTCCTCCGGTATTTATTGACAAAATGGTACCACGGATTATGAAAAGGACACATCTGATCTAAAAACAGCAAAACAAGATCAGAAGATTTTTCATTGTGTCAATTTCACTGATAATGAAATTTAAACAATGAACTAACAATAACAGGTATAAAACAGTCAGTTTATTGAAAAAATCTGGGGCGAGCATTCCATTACGATTAATAACCTTTAAATTGTAAACGTTCCTTGACAACTTTTTGACCGCATTCCCAAAAGGAGGGAGTACTCAACTTGGAGCGTATGTTTTTTCCTTACTTTTCAGACAATTGGGTGATCGGCCTAAATTGTCCTACCCAATCAGAAAACTACGATCCTAAAAAGTTGTTCCCAGTGGGATTTGAATACACAATACTGCACACAGTATCTGTGCAGTATCGTGTATTTGAATCTTTACTGATAGACCACGGGGCGGCTCCAGGATTTGGTCTTTTATTCCATTTATTTATATAATTTAAACTCCTAGACACAGATAAAATATGCAAAGGTGAGTTGAATGCCTCAGGCATTCCTAGCTTATGGTAGATAAGAGATAGTTAGGTAGGGGCACGGGTAAATAAAAGGAGACAAATTATTTTAAAAGCAAAACGATGTTTCAAATATATAACACAAACATTACGAGTATCATAAATATGTTTTCAAATACTAATATAAATACAATAAAAATATATTATATGAATTTAATAATAAATATATATATATATATATATATAGCTTACATATATATACATGAAAATGCAGAAAATAGTTAAAAAATTAAAAGAGAATAGTTAGAGCCCTAAGAGATCGACGCTGACGAATAATCAACCATTGAAGTTGAAAACGATATGGCAATACGTGGTCGTATTTACAGAGATTGGAAATTAATAGAATGTAGTTAATTAGAAGCTGGTTAGGTTTATTGTGTTGATCAGCATTCAGGCCAAAATAGCACATGTTACCGTAGTTGACTTACCAAAAAATTAAGGACGGTCCGATCGTAATTTTTCTAACAACAGGTAAAATATTTGAAGCGGTAGAGATCTCATTCCATTAGAGACTATCTGACAGACTTTATTTGCTTGAGTACTCCAATTAACAGTCACTGTCAAGATTTTTAATATTGTTGCAGAATGTAATAGGGTAGCTGGTGTAAATTAAAGACGAAAACGTTCTAGGTCATCATTACGTATGATACGGCAACTGCCAACCATAATTGCTTGATATTTCTTGGGATTTACAGTAGGTTAGAATTAATTGGACAAGTTTTTAACTTGGGTACAAGTACAATTACTGCTGGAAGTTCGTCAACTGTGCCCTGAGGAATAACTGTAAATCATCGGCGTAAAGACAATTCCAACATGTAAAGTTTTGTAAAATGAAATTTATGAAAACAGAAAATTAAATAGGATAAAGAATACCGGCTTGAGGTACGCCGTTCTAAATAATAAGCCAACTGGAGGATTTTCGCTATGAATATCGACTCTTGGCAACCTCGAACACAGGAAGTGAACCAAGCTAGCGCTTCGGCAAAAGGCATTAAGTACGAAAGAAAGGCAAGAAGGATATTATGACTGACGACATTAAAAGCGATTGAAAATCAATTGAACCCAAGACTGAGACTTTGGTATTTTCCATACCTGGTCTAATGACACCAGTACCTTAGAGGAGAGCTGTAGTAGTGCTGTGACCAGGCACAAGTCCAGATTAAAGAGCATTTAATGAGTTATTGCTTATTAAAGAAATAGAGAACTGTTTGGGAACAGTAAGGGACGAACATACGCTTTGCGCCACAATAAGGGTATGGATACAATGGTTAGAGAGAATTTGATGACATGACTAATAGCGGGAAGAAGGTTTTCAAGGATAGGGAGGATCATATCACCTACCTAGTTTTAACCTCATACGTACTGAACTTCTGAATATTTAATCTGTTAAAGGAACTCGTGCAGTATATAAGGATTAGGAAATATTAGGTCAGTAGAGAAAAGCTTAGTGCAGGGTACTTACCATGGGAGGAAACCATACGAGGATTAGATGAAAGGATTATATCAAGCTAAGTGTCTTTCCCGGAGATTTTATAGTGTGTAGACTTAAGAGGTGGAATAATATAAATTTAAAAACAATAAATGAATTTTTAATAAAAGTACCATTATTCATGATAATTACCTTTCTTATTTTCTCCGACAGTTGCCGAATCACTTTTAAAAGATAATGTTATTGAATGTACAAAAATGTTGAATTTCACTGATGTATGTAACAAAGACATTATAAGTGCATGTATACAATTCAATATTAAAAAAACCGCAAACCTCTGGGGAATCTCTGTTAAGGTGATAAATTCGATTATTGATGTAATATCACCTCATCTAGCAACTATATTTAATGTAAGCATTCAGAGAGGCGAGTTCCGGGTTGTTCTATTCGATGTCGCAAAGGCATTCGATAAAGTCTGGCACAACGGCTTACTCTACATGTTATACTCTTTCAATGTGCCTGACAGGCTTGTGCATATCATACAAGCCTACCTTTCAAATCGCTCTTTTCTAATTTCGAGTAGAAGGCACCCTCTCAACCAGACGCTCCCTGCTAGCGGGCGTGCCACAAGGCTCCGTTCTTTTTCCTCTGTTATTCACGCTATACACTAGCGATATTCCTAAAAGCTCTAATGTTAACCTTGCGCTTTTCGCAGACGACACCGCCCTCTATTACTCCTCTTCCTCACCATCCCTTATCACCAGCAAACTCCAATGTGCAATCAATAGCTAAGCGATTGGTTTCGCAAATGGAGGATTGTTGTGAATCCCGAAAAAAGTGTAGCAATATACTTTAATCGGTCTTCTGTCAGAGCTGACCTCACTCGTCCTACCACACGTCCGTTCCAAAAAAACCGCCCATAATGCTCGATGTAGAGAAACACTCGGGCAATTGAACCTCTACGGCAAACCGATCCCCTGGGAGAAGAAAGCCAAATATTTAGGTGTTACTTTAGACAGTAACATGAGTTTCAAAAGCCACGTCAAAGATGTTAGGAGAAAAGCCGCTTATGTCTCGCATCGTCTCTACTATCTTACCAACACAAATAGCAAAATGCCTCTTAATTACAAACTTTTATTATATAAAGCTTGCATACGGCCGATAATGACATATGCTTGCCAATCTTTTGCCCATATATCCTCCCACCACTTAAATCAACTACAGGTGGTACAAAATAAATTCTTACGACGTGCCACTGGAGCAGAGTCTTATCAAAGAAATGTCGACTTGCACAGCGATTGCAAGATGCCGACATTACGCGCTCATTTTAAAAACACTATCAAAAAATTCTTTGAAAGAATAGAAACGCAAAAAAACCCTCTGATGGTAAGCGCTGCAAACTATCACGCAGACCCAAATGCCTCTAGTAGGAAACTTCGTCCCCGTAATATAATCTTAGACCCAGATGAAGAAGGGGGCTTAGGAATTTTGGACCCTCCAAGGGTCCCGCCACACGATACTACACACACAAGTAGGGATAACACACACACACTTTTAGGTCTACCTCGCTCAAGTGCACGGCGAGACCGACACACCGCGTACACGAGATACACCCGCGTTTCAGGGCGGTTCTCACCGCCCCCAGCAATCGATTAAACAGTCGATCGAACGTCGGCGCCTCGGTCCGTATACCGAGCGTCGATGATCCTTAAGCGACTTCTTCAAAATCAACCCACGCATCCTAAATTCGTGTGGCCACTTCTTTAAAGTTTTGGTCACCAAGTTCGAGGGATCTCGCAATCCTCCGAACTCAGTAATAGATGAAGCTTCACACAGACACAGGTCTAGAAGCATAACTTCGAATACATAAGACATAAGAGGCGAGTTCCCTGAAATAATGAAAGACAGTAGAATTATACCGGTTTTTGAAGCAGGGTGTAATATGGACCATAATAATTTTAGACTTATCTCCATTTTGCCAACTTTTGGAAAAATATTTAAAAAAAAATAATTAAACCAATTAATGAAACATAACTGATAATTAATAACAAACAGTACGGTTTTACTAGGGCTTTTTCATCTTGGGCATTAAGAGCATCAGGCGTAGGAAGCGTCGCAGGATGCCTTAGGCATTTTTTGCGATCTTAAAAAAGCTTTTGATTGCGTACAGCATGAAACTCTGGTCAGCAAATTACGTCACTATGGTGTAAGAAACGCCGTACTCAATCTTCTGTCTTCGTACTTGAGCCACCGAACTCAGAGGGTTGACGTGAATGGTAAAAGATCTCCCGGGACCCCGATAAATATAGATGTCCCACAAGGGTATATTCTTGGGCCTTTTCTCTTTCTCATCTTTATAAATGATTTACCATATATTATTAATAAAAAAGAAGAGATAATAATATTTGCTGATGATACTTTCTTAATTTTTAAAGTTAAACGACACACGTCAATAAATGACGATGTAAATAATACTCTCTTTAGAGTGGCGCACTGGATTAGTGTCAATAATTTGCTACTAAACCAGAAGAAGACTTAATGTATTAAATTTATGACTCGTAATGTAAGACCGTGTAAATGTGAAGTGTTCATAGATGAGAAAGAGATAGACGTTGTTGAGTCAACCGTGTTTCTGGGAATAACAAAATATACCAGATTGCAGTAGGGCCCTCATATTAATAGGCAGGCGAATAAACTCAGCTCTGCAGTATATGCTGTCAAGAAAATCAGACTTTTAACTGACGTGGAGACGGCCCGGTTAGTATACTTTAGCTATTTCCACAGTGTAATGTCTTATGGCATTCTACTGTGGGGAAGTGCGGCGGATACTAATACGATCTTTGTCCTCCAAAAGAGCTATTCAAGCGGTTTATAACCTGGGTCCCAAAGAATCCTTGAGAAAATACTTCACAGAGATTAAAATATTAACCGTTATTTCTCAATACTTATTCGAAAACCTAATGTACGAGCAAAAAAATAGAAATGATTTTCGCAGACATTGTGATGCACATAACATAGTCGTAAATACTAGACACAAACATAATTTAATTCTTCCAGCAACTAGACTGCGAAGAATAAGTAAATCTTCTATGGGACAATGTATACGCTTTTACTACAAAATCCCAGTAAACATTCACAATTTTGCTGTTAATAAATTTAAAAAAGTAGTAAAGGAACGTTTATATGTTGAAGGTTATTATAACATAAATTACTTTATAAATGATAACACAGCCTGGTAATGGAATGCTCGCTCCAGGCTTTTTCAAATATAATATAAGTATGATAGAACTGTATGTAACTCATAAGAAAATTTATATGTATATATTTGATTATTTTAAAAGATGACAAAATAGGCCCACTGAGTTTGTCCTACACTTAGGGTGTAGGACAAACATACACACTCATGACTTCAACCCCCGCGGTAAGGTCGAACTGCTGGAGTTTCTTGTGCCACTTCTTCTCCCAGCGTCAACGCTTTAAGAAATGATGGTTAAGCTTAGATAAAGCTGTTCTAGCTATTAAATTATCCTTAAGAAAGTGTCTGAATCTAGCCGAGACGTCGGCCCACCTAAGCAGCCCTCGATTCAGCATGCTAACGAAAACCAGAAAGTGACGGCCCAAGGCTGTGGCTGCCCATCTGTGGGCCCTTGGTGCAGCTTAAGTCACACGGTGGGGAGACGCGTCTGTGGCAACGCCCCCCCCCCTTCCCCACATCCATTTTGTTCTAATAGGTTTACACCACAGAGCACGAGATCATCAGAAAAAAAAGAACCATGGTTTTTTTCTTATGTTAATGGTAGAGAATGCCCGTTTAGCTTCAAGTCTATCATTGTATGGAAAGAGAAAAAGTATTCTGTTAATTACGAGCGTTGCATTTCTTGATGAAAATGCTTAGCGATTATTTAATTAAATGTACTAGTCTACCTCGTGAGCATGGCTGCTGGAAAGTTTTCGAAACGTCGGGAATTTAAATATGTAAAATAAACACGTAAAATAAAGAGTACGAGTAAACTAAAATCCGTAAAGAGTAATTGCATTTAATCATAAATGTACTATTTGAATGATATGGATAAACTACTGTGACAAATGCTACGCTCTGAAACCCTCTGACTCGATTTTAAGAACTTTATTGCTATACCAATGCTACATTGACACTAAGTAACAAATGCTGTATTATTCTAAATAAAATAAAAACCTTTACTTAATTTACAGATGGAATTTACGATCTTTTACTGAGCTGCATATATTAGATACAATATGAACCCTTAATCTTATTAGTATAGTTCCTTCTGACATGTGTTTGAAATTTATCAAATTTTATGACACCAATAAGTTCTAAATTAAATTCTTTTATCAAATGGTAACCGTATATCAACATGTAATAGATAGGCGTGTTAAATAGAGTTCCACTTGTGAAGAGTTGATCGGTTAGCATGACATTCCAAAATCATGTGATTATAAATTTTGATTTGTTTTGGAAGTTTCATAAATCTTGAAACATTAATATTATTATGTTTTGGTTTCATGAAATTTAAGGATAGGAATAATACTATATTTCTGTAGAACGTGGATAAAAATAAATCTATTATAAATAAATCTGATATAATTTAAGCTTACACCTTGACGATTTTTTAGCACAAATTTTTCGCTAGCGGCCTCGAAGGTATATATTTGTATGTATTAAAATAACCGTTTTACGACACCTCATTTGAAAAAGTCAATTTTGACGTTATATATTTCGTATATTCATATTTATTTGCGATTGTATTTCTCTTTAAACCAACACATTAATTCCTCTAGCCTTTTTCATATCTCATCATCGGGTGAATTTCTAATCTATCCAGATTTACCTGAATAAAATTTAGTGCAAAGAACTGAGCATTTGACCTCTGCAACCAAAGTTAGAGCAAATGCAAAAGCTGAGAAAGTTGTTTTCTAACACCTTATTTCTACTGATATAATGTTTTGTAGTATCTAAATACCGATTTTTCTTACAGTGTTAAAAATTATACACCTAAAATAGGATTCGAATAAAAAAATCATGTAAAATATTTACAGCACTTGAACTTAAAAAGTACGAGCCCTTGAAGTGAGCCTTATCTTTTCTACCTAAATTATTCAAAAGTTCTCAAACTAAAACGGTTCATGATAGGTCTGCTCGCCACAATATCTCTTATTTCACTTGTTTTATGATGGCCGAAAGCATAGAGGATCTATGGTAATAAGATGCGATATAATTGTACCCCACTTAGCAGTTTTGTAGCAGGCTGGACAAGAGATTTAAACTAAACAGAATCACAGGGGGCTTAAGAAGTATCCTAGAATATACTTTTTTATAGAGAATCTACCTATACTATTACTTTTTTAGACTATTGAAATACAAGGTTGTATTCAAGTGAGACGTAAAATTGTACTAAATATTAATGAGTTTAAAACCTATTTTATGAAAAACTTTTTAAAGGCGTATATAGGTACAATACCTACATAAGCAGTTGGATGTTCATTTATAACAGAATTAATTATGAGCTGTATCTTGCATCCCATAGCCGCTTAGACGCACTCTTTGTTCTTCTGCTATGATGTAATGTTTTCGATATGTTTATTTATTTTCAGTGTAATTGCTGAAATTAAAACTTTGTGTATCGTAGGCAGAATCGATGTACCGACTAATCACATAAACGTAGCCATGGTTGTGGTGCCTTTGATTTAATTTTATGATGCCTTATGTCAAAAATAGGGTGTCTATATTTGTTCTAATTTTATTTCTGTAAAACTTTTGGGCCAGACGTTTTAGTATAGAAGTTATTTTTAAACCAATAAATGAGAACTTTGTCTAGGCCCTGTGACTTCCAATTGTTTAATTTTTTGAGCATATTGTGATAACCATGATATTGAGCATTCCTCACCCAGGATTCAGTTAAATCTGAAAGTTCCATTTTATCTATTAACTGCCATTTAATTTTTTCTTCTTTTATTCAAACCGTTATACGATTGCATTTTATCCCCTCTTCCTAAATGCCTGACAAAAATATTTCAAGCTCTTCTTTTGTGAGTGTTGGGATATCATTTTGTAGCCATCCTGATCTGGTATTCTTAAGCTTCAATTTTCTGTAAAATATTTTCTTATAGGTTAATAATCAAATTTTCATTATGTTGTGCAGTTATCTAAGTTGGTGTTCGTATAACAGTTAGTTCTGACCTTATTGATAGTTTTATATTAGATTCTTGGTCCAGTTGCTCGTTTTCTATGTATAATAGGTGCAGTGTTTCCTGCGACGGGAGTTTGTGTATTTGTTTACAATTCTTCTCTGGTCTGATTTTGGTGTATTTTTCTATTAATTTTGGTATAACAGTTGTCTGTATGCGGTACAGTCCGTTTACAGTTCGAATTTTTGTCACTTATATTGTTTAACCTTAAGATACTACGAATGAATGCATGCAGAAGGCCTTTTTGGGCTTAGATAGGCTTGGTTAAATCTCAAGGTTATCTACAAAATATACATACAACTTTCAAGAAGCAGTAAAAGTGCACAAATTCCTACAACAGTATGAGTAATAACTATAAGTTCGTATATAAATTGTTTTAATTTAGTGCAACTAAAATGAAAAATAGTTTTGGGTTTTATATAAGAACATGGACGGTTTCCTGTGAATATTACTTTTACAGCAAAATAAAAAGTTTTCTGTATAAAAGTGCAACATTTTCATTTTTATACAGATATAAATTTAGACCTAAATTTCTTTAAAAAATATTTTAGTCGTATGTTAAAATATTAAAGAGCAGATTTTTGGCTTTTGTCCTTTTAAATTCAGGCTGCTTTTTACATACCCTAATTAATGCGGGTTATAAAACACCTGTTGAACTTTAACCAAGTTCTTAAGAGAATTCTGCTACTAGGCAATGTTTACTAATTAAAAATTGTACTTTATAGACGAGGTACGTAGTTTGTATATTTTGTAATTAACAAATTACGTGATAAATTTTTCAATTTTAAAATCAATTTGGACCTAAAATTTGATATTACCTGCTCATTGTTTTTTAAGCTACAATCTTTTCGGAAGCTTGATTGTGTCTTAAAAATTGCAAAATTTCGAAGGCGTTTATATATGTATATTCTTAAAATTATTTTATTATGATGTATATGTATATGCTTCTAAAATATGAGTTTAGATGTAAGTTATTAGTTTAATATATTGGTCCTTTGAGCGTATCCTATTTCACGCACATGATCTACGATGCACTCGTGTGGCACTAGTTACTTAAAGCACCATAAGCCTCCAGAGGGTTGGTAATTAAAAACTTTAACAGCAGCTTCACACGAAAAAATTGTAATATTGCACCTTTTATTGTAATCAAATGTATCTCAGTTAGTAGATTGGATTTAAACTACTTTAAAAACTAGCCCATTAAAACTTTCGTGAAACAGTGCACCTAAAAGTGAGAGATTCAGGAACTGACCCAAAACTGAAACTAGTCATGTTTTTTACCATAATCGTTTTCGAGTTATTGTATTTTAAATTCAAAACTTTGAAGGTTGGTTTCATATAGTATATGTAAAATGCTATTTAATAAGATTACATTGATAGCTCTAACAACGACTTAGTCATATAGTTCAAAAGAATTGTCTGACAAATCATTTAGCGATTTAGATACTTGTCACTTTATTAAAGAAATCAAGATCCCTTAATAATTTTCACGCTTCAATAATTGTAATTCACTATGATTATCAAGATGTTTATAGAATTGATAAAACTTCTTTTAAAATCTGAATAAACAATTATTATATGATTTGGCATTCTATTTTATTTCCATCAACATTTGTCTGCAAATGTTAAACACACTGATAGCCTCCGCCATAAAATTCTATGCCCATATGTTGTTTATATGGCCTATAAATCCAATGTTTTATCCTCTAGTGCCTGTAATGTCACAGAGTTGTAACCAATAGAAAAACAACGTACTTACATATTCCATAACTTAATACTCAGTGAGACAAAATACCTAAATATCGTACAAAATAACTAAATCTTTGAACTTCAGTTTTTAGACTAATACACTACTTAACCGATCGGTCCGCTATTAAGACGGATGTACCATTACAAAAATCAGTAACTCATTTATTTATTTTAACTTTCCTTAATATCTATTAAAGTAATTATTACAATTTTTATTTTAAATGGAACCAAATGAAACAAGCTACCTTTTAATTTAAAAAAAAATATTGAACTAAATCAGACCACTAAGAGAGGAACAAAGAGGTAACTCGTTAAAAAACCATACGCTCTAAATTGAGTATCTCCTTTTGGTAAGCCGGTCAAAAGTTCAACTTTGTTCAATAAAACTTTTGATATTTATAGACTTTTCCTTAAACTTATGACATCCTAATAAATATCAATTTAACCATCACATATATTAACGTCCTACGCAAATTGCATCAATATTTCACTTGTATTTTCTCTTGTGAAAGATTAAACGGTGCAAGCGAACACGGGATCAGTTCCAATTTATCAGAGGCAGCCAAAAGGTCGACCATTTTTTTACTCAAACAGGAAACGGCAACCGTTAGCTTATCTAGGGCTCCATCAGTATCACAAAAACCGGACACAAGTGTCACTGGTGAATATAAAATTTCTCTAAAAAGCCTAAATAGAATTTTAAAATACATATTATACCAAAATGACGTGAAATTAAATTTTAAGTCTTTTTTTCTTAACCTTTAAAATCCCACAGCTGGGCAAAGATCTCTACAAATTTATCTCACGTTTTGCGTTCTAGCCACTCGGTATAGAAGGCGTCCAAATCATTACGCCATCTCTTACGTGGCCTAAGACGACGCCGGCGCCCTTCCGGTGTCCAGTGTTTAGCAATGTTTGCCAATCGATCAAGATGCATCCTCATAACGTGGCCAGCCTAATCCTATTTGAGTCAGGGGGTTTTTTGTCAACGTCGGCAATGCAAGTCTGGGAACTACATTCCAATGTAATTACATTTTCAATACGATCAATCCCCATTACACCCAAAAATACCGCTTGCTCTCTATGGCTAGTTAACGAACCTTGAGATTGGACTTCTAAATTTCAGTTAGCGACCAGGTTTGTCTGCAGAATACACATGTTAACAAAATTTAGTTTTATAATAAGATCAATCTTCAAAAACTGTTATAGGAACAAGTAGCTCTTCCAAGCATTTTGCATTGTAATTCGAAGTCTGCACATAAAATTGCTAGAATTACTTTAATAGGCTGGTAAAAAAAAGTAAATATTCATAGAAATTAACTTAAAAATTCAAAGCTTTAAATTTTTACTTGTAAGCTAGTATCTAATGAAATATTTCAAATTTAGCTCGTGTTTAAAATTTACATTTGGCTTTACAGCATTTTCTATTTTTTTTATTAGTATCCTCATGTGAGTAAAATTTAATTTATTATGAACTTGCTATCAATATAATACAAAATACATTCTTATTTTATATTCAGGATAACGGTTAAAAAGACGGCTTTTTATATCCCGCAAGGTAAAAAATTATAAAAAGAAAGAAATACTGTAGTGTCAGATCAAGTCTGAGGAGAGTGAGGGCTAAGCATGTAGTTAGCAATTTATTAAAGGCGCAAAATGAAAAAACATTATAGTAAATATCTCCTTACAAATTCTGATGTAATGTAAAACCACTTACTGATGTGCTGAACGTTGCGTGAATATACAAGGAGAATTCAATTTAAAAAGGAGTTAATAACATTTTGCTATTAGCATCACTAGCCAAACAACGGTAACATAACTCGTTTACAATCTTTCTTTTTAATTGATTTTCATCATCAAATGCAAATAACATTGGATCTCATTAGGCACATCTCTGACCTAAAACTAATTTCCTATGTAATCACTTACTTCTAAACCAACTTTGAGTTATTGTTCGTAGAGATTTATTTAATAGGGTGTCACTTACATTTTGTTTGAACCACTTGCCAAAAACAGTTTATAACACCACTCGTTTCCAAACCTTCCCGCTTAATTGATTTCCATCAACAAATGCAAATTAATATTGGATCTAATAAGCCACGCCTCGTCGGTTGACAAAGGGTTAAGGAATTCTTCGCTCGTGCAAAACACTGACCCTTCATTATTCGCAATCCTATTAGGCGAAAGTGGTTTCCTAAAGATTAAGTAAAATATTCTTTGTTCAGGCATAAACCTATGCTAATTAGACCCCGATTCAGTGCCATGATAGCATTAATGAACAATTCCATTCTATAAGTATAAACATTTTATAGCCACTATATATTAAACATATCCTTTCACATGTGATACATACATGTATAAGAATTTGTTATATTATAAAATATGTAATATAATTAAACTCACAATTTTATTCCTTTCCACGATAATTAAATTTGTAAAAAAGCTTAGTAATAAATACTCATCTATGGTTGTGGCTTATAGAAAATAAAATAAAATAAAATGTGATTAACCGACGATTTTACTTTATTTTAATATTAAGATTAAGTATTTTTTACTTTAAGACTAAGAATTCTGAAACGAATATCCGTTTTATGATGATATAATTACTAAAAACATGAAACGACTCTCTTATGTAAGTGCATCTAAAATAATTTAAAATTTCCTTTCAATTGCTTTGCATAAACACATGTGTTCAAGCTGCATATACGGGAAAATTTTAAGATTGCTTTCTACCTTGTTTACACAAATCTTTTGTCAAATATACTTTATTATCAGTAGCGCTTTTTTTGCTGGAAACTATTTTAACGACCATCGTACTATGATCCTTTGATATAATACACCAGCATAATAGGCAGTTATTACCGTAAAGATCTTTTAACATTAATGCCTTTGATATGGCAATATGATGATGTTAAGAAGGATAATAAAAGTTATACATATTTATATTTTTAATAAACACATGCAACACTAAATAGACGTATTACACAAAAAATCTTTGACTTATTTTCTGGTCTGGTTTGCGTACGTTGTAGATCAAGTTAATGACCAGAAATGCGGTTCGTACAACATTGCAAAGTTCGGACTCGTTTATGTTAGGAACTCTCATTGTTATGGCTTTCCAATGCGTTAAAATGCAAGATAAAAATAATGGCCGCTCCTCGTACAATATTATTGCAGCTTTTGTTCTACTGTGTCCGTTTTTTAATAATGAGGCCTATATTGCACCTTAAAAATGCATGATCGCAGAAAAAAACCGCATTTTTTACTATATTAATGTATTTTATACCATTACACCGATGTATCCTTCGAGGCGAAGTTTCTATATTGAAAAGGAGAAAAAAGTAAGAAAAATTTTCAAATATCCAATTTTTTCAGTAAGTATTGTAAAAAATTAACATTACTTATTAAAAGTACATGAAATAACATTACTTCAACCGCAGTATTAGATCTATATAATATTTAAAACACAAAGTATTTGAATCCCCTCGACCCTTACAAAGCTTCAACATTCGAACATCTTCTTCGATATTTGTTGATTCAGGCCTAACCCAGCCTAAACAAACATTTCTTGAAACGTGAAATTGATAAAATAAAAGTGGGAAGCGCTTTTATCGTATGTACTTTACTCCAATTATACTTGTAGATAAGAGATCGGTGGTAATATTTACATCATGTTTAGCAATGTAAATTGTCCTGTTGTGTTTTTCCTATTTTGCTATCATTTTAAATCTGGTGGATCCAATCTGTTTCTCTGCCTGAGGTGGGCTGGAATTTTTCTCTTTCTTCTTTCTTTTCTTCTTTCTTTCTTTCTGGCTGGAACTTCTTAACTCGCATTTAAAAAATACGTATTAGTTTTAAATTTCATAAAAGAAGTATTTTGTATTTACTTTTATAATGTACGCAAACCTTAAATTTTTCTAACTAATAACTAACTAACTAATAATTTTCCTAACCACTCAAAGGTTAATTGGTAGAGAATGCCATCGGCATTAAGCGGTACAAAGGTAGTGTACCATTTTTTTTTTTGCAAAAAGTTTAAATAAATAAATAATTATATTATCTAAGTACATTGTATGGTACATTTTAAGTTTATATTTTTTTACTATTATTATTGTGATATTTGTTTTCGTATTCATAAACTTAATTAAGATACAAGAAAGACAAAGTTACAAATTAAAACAAAATGTTATGCTATATGGAAATGTAAGCTAAACAAAGATAATTTTCCTTTTACTGTAGTGACAAAAATTCAACGTGCAACTTGTACCAGTTGCCGGAGGGTCTGAAGATAAAACCGCCAATTTTTCACCCAAGATGTATCTTACACAACTTATTTTCTGCGTGCCTTGAGCGTACGAGCTTATAATACAAGCAAAATGAGTTTTGTACAAGTCATGTACATTTTTATTTGCTTTCTGAACCAGAGATTTTCGTGAAAATTAGATGTATTTTGAAAATGAGTTGTTGGTCTTAAATGCTTAAGGTATTTCCAAAAAAATTAAGTGACGGAAGTAAATGAATTATTGAACATTATTGAACAAACATACATCTATATCCTAAAAAAAAATCGAAAATACGATCCGATACCATCATAATCAAAAGATTTTTTACGTCGGCACAAATGTAGTTATTGGAGTAAATGTAATAAAAAGAAAGGCATACTACTACATAGAAAGTGTCTAATAAAAATTACAATATAGATAAACCTACTACGCTTAATTGTAATCAGTTAAAAAAAAAAGGAGAGGCAAGGCTAGCTACGAATTTATTCATATATAAGTATTTGCTGAAAACCAGCTAAGGACTCGTCCATTTTGTAATCTACTTAGTCACATACAACTTATTCAAAGGCCACCAGTAAAAAGAGCATAATAACGTTTTACAAGTACATTTTCAACACACATCTTCATTCACAATCTTCAATAAGACGTTCACTTGATAATAAAAAGTAGACCAATAGCTTTATATTGTTTTTGATTCATTTAAATTTTATATTAACAATAATAATAATATGCGTTTTTTACTCTTGCAAAGCAATGACGCGTTTACGAAGCTACGAAGGCATACAAATACATATAGGATATTGCTTCTCAAAGAGACGGAAATTCGTTTTACACATCCGCAAATCTAACTCTCGGTTATAAGATAATCAATACTCTGCACGAGAGAAGCACAATAGAACACGCTAAGAGCGAGTATAAACTGCTAATCCATAAAGATGACGTTTTACTACACGCTTTTACCAGACGATCTCCGAGAAACTCGTTTCTTTGTGTAAATTACAAAAATATTGGATCACGATGTCGTTTCCTTGGAGAGACATTTTTTTTAAGATAATAAATATTTTTATTCTAATTCTTATACGTAATTTGAAATCCACAATTTAGCATTATGTAGCAATCCGTAGCCTAGTGGTATGGGCGTGTGCTTTACAAACCGACAGGCCGTGAATTGGAATCTCGCGAAGACTCCATAAATTTTGATTGTTGTTTTCTAGTTGGTTAGGGGATTTGGGCCGATCACCCAATTGTCTGAAAAGTAAAATGATCCATGCGTCAGATGGGCATGTCAAAAGTCGGTCAACCCACCTGAATGGGACCAGCATGGGGTGGGATAAGGTCCAAAACTCCCTAACGGAAAGGGATGTATTAGGGGAGGCTTATGTCCAGCATGATGATGAATCCAGCAAAGGACAAGATTAACACTGTATTCGGTTGAATAAACAGAATATTTTGAAGGCATTTGCTTGTTGCAACTAATGATTGAGATACATTTAGATAGATGACACTGTTTGTGCCAATTTTCAAGTAACATATTTCAAAAGCACAAAAAGGAAATATTTATAACAAAATATTATAATACGCTAACTACATACAATATATTATTTTATCTCAAACTTTTCACGGGAAATTTATTTTAACTAAGATTTATATTCAAGTCTTAACCAAATTAAGAAAAATAGTAAGATAGTTATTTGATTAATGTACAGAAAACATGATAGAAATCTACTCGAAAGTCGTCTAAGCTTAAAAAGTACCTTTTTTTTACGCGTACCGTGCCTGAGGTATAATGAGCTTTTCATCTTTGTAGTATTAGGTACTTTATTCTGAAAAAGGTATTCTTTATGTTTGTTCATCTTGATGTGAATTCTCCGAAGCGGAGAGCTCAAATCGCATCTCGTTAGGCGAAGGTTAAAGGCACGCCTTTTTCATTCAACTTTGAGTGGTTAATAAGTTGAATGTGGAAACTTTTTATGTTATTTTATATTTACTTGAACATTAGTTGTCATTTGAATGGATTGTATTGCAATAATTTTATTAACGATTTACTAAGTTTTTGAATATTTCTTAGTTTTGCTGAGGTCTTTTGGTAGTTCATAGAATATCATACAAGTCTAGTCATCCAATGTGACAAGGGATTATTAATTCATTTAAAACGGTCCACGTTTTTAGTGTGCCAAGTATCAATAACATTTATCAATATTTATTTGTAATGTTTTTTCAGGTGTCTAAAATAATTTAAACAAGAAGTCTTGCTCGGATTTCTGCCTACTGTGCAACCATAGGCGCTTTCTTTAATAATTATTTTTTCTTAATATAAAGATAGATCAATTTGTCTTTACAGTCGTAGCGTAAGTTTATTTTACGTAGTCTCCAATCTGGGTACAGAAATACCAAAATACATGGAAATTAAAAACGAAACGATTGTCAATTAAAATAAAAAATGTGGCGTTTCGCGTGAGACAACAATAGTACAATAGAGAGCCCCTTATAAATAACCCCGCTTGATTAAACAAATACTTGTTTTATGGCAAATGTGAATTGGGGGACATTTATTTGTTGTAACACGCGCGATAAAACAATAGGACACTCTTGAACGAAGATAGTAATTTCCTGAAGATGTTAGCATGAAAAACACGCTTAACTCAACTAGAATATATTGCATTTTCTATATGGTAAGTGAACATACTTCCATGTAACGTGATAATAGGTGTAATAGATTCTAAAATCAAATTTAATAAATAATTTTATTCGAGAGATTAGTTTCATGCGCCCAATTATCTAATAAATAAGATAATGCGTCGGTTGGTCATGTAAAAAGATAGTTTCTAATAAACTAATTCATCCTTACAATGCAGTTTATCCTTCGGGTTGTGCTTCAGGTCAGATGGCAGTCGCTCTAAGTAAAAGCTGTTATTCAGGTAAATCTAATAGATTAGAAGCCGACCCCAATGATAATCAAGGACAATAACTAGATAAAAAAATTGTGTTACCGTGACATGTGAGGTGTTTTAAATATTGAATGATATTTTTTTTCCATTTTTATTTTTTCTGATCTGAGATTTTATTTTTTTTAATTTTAAAAGTATCATGTTATAAACTGTCCATTATACAATGTTTTAATACGTTACTATAAGTTTTGTACGTATGATAGTGTGTTATCTTTTAACATGATTTTGATCTCCTACAAAAAGTCAATATACTTAAAAATTGGCATAATTATTAGGTATCAATGATAATTTAATAATTTGAATAGTTTAATGCTATATCCGTATGTAAAAGTAGTAGCTATTTGTCGCAATCTTAACATACTTACCTAGTTCGAGGGAACTCTCATTCCCCGAAGTCAGTCACACAAGAAGCTTCACACAGACGTCTAGAAGTATAACCTCAATATTATAAGACATTATATACTTGAGGTTATATGAGGGTAGAGTCTGTAACTAGAAACTCTGAAAACTTTATAAAAGTAATATAGTATTAACTGTCAATTGTGCGCTTCAAAAACGTAATAAAAGTTGTTAAATTCTGCTGTCGTTATAAATGCGAATGTTTTGTAAATAATTATGCACAAAGGGATAGGTTTATTTATCTGATTTATTTTTGATCGCCTCCGTGGTTTAGTGGTATTGGCCCTTGCTTTTCAAACCCGAGATACGGGGGTTTGAATCCCACGAGGAATCAATTATTTGTTATCGTTTTATTTTTGATGGTTAGGACAATTGGGCCAATCATATAATATATGCGTCTGATGGGCATGTAAAAAGTCGGCCTGGCGCTTTATACCGCGTGGTATTCAAAGGGCTTGAGATATAAAGATGTAGTGCATATGTTTTGCGCGTACACTTGTGCACTATAATATCTCCTACGCAATAGGCTGATCTCTTATATAGATCGGCAGCCGTACTTGGAGTCCACTAGGAGGACATCTTTATTATTATCATTATGCAAATAGTTTTAAAGTTTTATTCATCTAATTTCTTTTATTCACTGCATTGATATAATATGTTACTGATAAAGTAATCATACATCTTTAAACAGTGATTTTAATTTATAGAAGTTAAATGTCAAAATGCAATTTTTAAATTTCGATCTTGTTTTAAATCCATCCTCAATAGTGCTGAAATTTAATTGTCTATAAAATGTTATAAATTAACATTATTAGTTATTATGTCATGGTATTCTACTTTTTTACTTCAACATTTATCTGCAAAAGTGACACACAATGATAGTCGCCGTCGTAAAGCTCCATGCCCAGATGTTGTTTATAAGAGCCATAAATCCGATGTTTTGCCCTTCAGTGCCTTTACTGTCACGGGGTCGGCACCGATACAATAGCTACTCACACATGTTTCGGAAGTTAACGCTCAATGACTCTGCTAAAACAGCCTTCGTACAAAATAACCCCATCGTTCAACCTAAACGAGAGTAATAACAATTTAAGAAAGATAAAACAATTTTTTGCATTTGGTCTACTGTTATGGTAAGTTACGCTCAAAATTTAATACATACCTTGAAAAAAATTGTGCGCTAGTAACCACAGAACTAAAGTTGGCTTAGCTTTGTTTATGTATATAAAATCAATGTATATCGATATACATAAAATTTATAATTTCATAAATTTACATTTTTATTGGTTTTATATTAGTTCCCAAGCTTCACCTGATCACACTTTTGTTTCGTTCTCGGAGTGCATTCCAAAGCGTAATCCTAAGTCAAGCCGTATTCTGTTTTATAAAATAAAACAATATACTGTTGACAACTACAGAATATGTTTTGTTAGCTGCTATATTATTTTAGCTTGATACATACATTCAAATGAAAAAAGCAAGTCGTATAAACGTCCTGTGCAAATGACTTAAATATTTCACTTTTTTTCTCCCGCGAAAGATTTAAACACGGGATCAGTTCCAATTTGTCAGTGGCAGCTTAAAGGCCGGCCATTTTTTCAGCCAAATGGCATAAGACAACGTTGGCTTACCAAGGGCTTTCATCGGTATCACCTGAATTATAATAAATTTTTCACATAACAATTTGGCCTAGTTCTTGCATTTTGGCTTCCATCCAAATTTACCTTAATAACAGATTTCACGCAAAGTGACATACAGCAAAACTTCAGCTAACGGACTCCTTGCCTTTTTACATGCCCCTCCGATGCGTAGATAATTTTTCATTGTAGACGATTGAGTGATCAACCTATATCGTCCTAAATAACCAGAAAATAATAATCCAAAGTTGTTTCCAGAGGGATTCAAACCCACGACCTCCGATTTATAAAGCAAGGCCCAAAATTGCGGGGAAACAACTTTATGTTATCTTGGTGTTCTGGTTGGTTAGGACAATTTGAGCCGATTACACTAAGAGTAATACGTTCCATGCGCCGGATGGGCATGTTGGAACAGCTTGTTGGGATACGGTCCAAAAACCCTGATGGAGAAGGCATGCATTAGGGGAGGCCTATGTCCAGCAGTGAACTAACACAGGCTGATTCCTGTGTTAGTCCACTGTTCACCACCGTCTGTTCACCCGTCCATCCGTCCACACAACACCATAATCATCATCAGATTAAAGTATTTTCATCTTCTCTGCCTTTACAAAGCATATTCGAATATCTTAGATATTCATTGGCTAAAGCCTAAACCATCGTAAACAAATATTTCTTCGAACACAAAATCGATAAATGATAGTGGAAAGCACTTTAACAGTTTTGTTTTACTGTTATTACACTTGCGTGTATAGTTGGTAATGTTTACGAAGGTTTAATAATGTACATTTTAAACATTCGTAATAAAGTAAACATTACTAACGATTTTGAAATGCATGTTACTTTTTTTCTCTCTTATTAATTTTAATATCTAACTTAAGTGCTATTTGATTCTTATATCTGCTCTCAGGTTAAAAAAAAAGCCTTTTTGTTAATCATTCCAAACTGAAAATATTATATAATTTTTACCACCAATTTTATTTAATCATTTGTATTATATGTTAGTTTCACTATTTGCCAGGTATTATGTTCTTTACGCAGGTTTAGTTTTTGCACCTTTAAAAACCGCCTGACACACAACAGAAGCACATACAGTGTTAAAGTATGTTTCTTAATGAAGTTAAATATTGTGAAACAGGTTTTTTACCTGCAATCATTTTATATCATTATTTATTCAGCGTCAATAACACGTCATTGTAATACTAATTATCACAATATTGCATTAGAAAAGATTATATTTGTCGACTACTAAGACTTCTATTAAGACTGATATCCTCCGTCATAAACTTTGTTAAACTTGTTACTTTGCGAGCCACTACTTTGCTTTAAGTATCATATCCTAAACAACACTAATTTGTCATTGCACCAAAATACACATTTTCTTTTTGTTAAAATTTTACAAAAAAAAAGAATTATCTAGTTTTTAAAATGTAAACTTGGACACTACTACACATTTTAATCAATTCTACTACTAGTAATACTACATGCCTACAAAATTCACCTGATATAAAGATAGATTAGATTTAGAAAGCTAATTTGCTATGTTTTTAGTAAATCTAAGTAGGCCGTCTCCTATTACGTGTCGTAACAAATTTTGTGTTTTTATATTTCTCATATTATTTATTTTGAAAACATGGTATATACCTTATAATATCGTATCTCAAGCTTATATATCTAACTTAAATTTTTATAATCTTGTGACTCTCTTCATATTTCGGAAATCACTATATTTTTATGCAAAGAAAAGTCAAGGCAAATTATAAAAAAGCTAAACTCGTGTTTTACAAATAATTGCTTTTGGTTAAAATTAATTTATTTTAGGTAACTGTAGCACTGAGCGTGTAGAAATGCTACCGATGAATATCAAGAAAAAAAGCCGCCAATTTTTCACCTGATACACATTTTACCCAACTTATTTCCTTTGTGCCTGGAGCGTACGAGTCTTATCATATACCAAATGAGTTTTGTTTAAGCCAAGGACACAGTAGGGGCAAAATACAGTTCAGATAATCCAACAATCACCGGTGATAGGTCCCCTTTTTACAGGGGTGTGAAAACACTGCTGTGTTCCGGTTTGAAGGGCACCGCAGCCAGCGTTTTTACTAAGTAAACGAGACCTAACACCCTATGTCTCACGGTAGGCAACGCGTTGGCGATACCACTGGTATTGCCAATGTCTATGGGCGTCGGTGACCACTTTCCATCAGGTGGCCCCGACTGCTCGTCTGCCTGCGTATGCCATAAAAAAGAACAGAAAATCAGCTTTATTACTTAAAATTCTTTGAAAAACTGATGTCTATGACATCATTTTATATATTAATGAAATCCGTGTTTTGGGTGTGGTAATGGATAAGAAACTTACTTTAAGAGCACAAATTGATTCAATTGTTTTAAATGCCTCAAAAATGCTAGGTTTTCTATAAATAAATACTAAGGGATTCAGGTACTCAAACACTAAAATCATATTATTCAATTCACTTGTTAGCAATCATCTTGAGTTCGCATCAGTAGTTAGGTGTCCCCATCAAGCTACTTATTAGCAGCGTATTGAAAGAATATAGTATGTATTTGTAGCGAATTTAACTAATTATTTGCATTAATAGACGGCATTGACATTTTTTTCAACACATGTCCAGGTCTTTAAAGCAAACTAGTATCCATGATTATTTGTTTACAGGTCACCAGAGAAAGTAACTCTTTATTTCATATTCTTTTTGATTTTTTTGTATCTTATTGTTAACATTTGAGTTTAAGCTATTGTTTTGTTCATGTAAAACTGCTGTAACATATAAGAGTTGCTGCTGTACAAGCCTGTAACTGGTTTACATCATCATCAGCCTGTGATAGTCCACTGCTGGACATAGGCCTCCCCTAATACACCTCCATCCATTAGGGGATTTTCGACCGTATCCCACCACGCTGGTCCAATGCGGGTTGGTGGGTGGACCAACTTTTTTACATGCCCATCCGACGCATGGATCATCTTACTTTTCAGACAATTGGATGATCGGCCCAAATTGCCCTAACCAACTAGGAAACAACATAATTTGTTGAGGTCCCGCAGGATTGGAACCCACGACCTCCAGTTTCTAAGGCACACGCCTATACCACTAGGCTACGGGGGCAGTTACACACAGCACACAGCTGGTTTAGAAACCGGTAACTAATTTTATATATGTTAATTTTAAGATGAAATGTTTTGTGCGTGTTGCTGATGGTGTGTCTACATAAGGAAATAAATAATTTTATTCTGTCACTTTAGGAGTTTTTAGACACAACGCATACATTCGAAAACCTATCTGATTGATTTGTTAATTTCTTTTCATTTAAAACAAAGAAAAATACTCGACTCGCTCCGAGCGACGCCAACTAAACCCGCATTATACTAAAAAGGAAATTGCTTCCTAAAGAAACGGAAATACGTTTTACACACACGAAAATCTAACCCACAGCAATGAGATAATCTTTAATCTGCACGAGAGAAGTACAATAGAACACACAAAGAGCGAATAATAAACTGCTAATCCATAAAGATGAGACCATTATACCAGACTCTTCGAGAAATTCATTCCTTTGTGTAAATCACGAGAATATAAGAACACGATGTCGTCTCCTTGCCGAGACAAATATTTTTATTGAAATGATAATGACTTGAAATTGAGAATTCTACAAAAGTCATGATTAAATTTGTATTCTGAAAATTTAAAAGATTGAAAGAAAATGATAAAGCAAACATTTCCTGTACAATCTTTTGTTATTTTTAATATTCGTTTTTATAATTATCATTTTTAAGCTTTTTGAAATTCAAATCATTATTTAAAAAGATAGGGATATATTACACAATTTTCTTAAAAAAAATTAAATTAAATTATGGCTTTATTTATAATGCAACAAGTATGCAAATGTATTTTTAGGATGTTTTACATATCGGAAAACAATGTAAAGCCACAAAAGAATTAAATTAGATTTTATTTTGAAGAGTTATATGCCAATTTATTACCTAATGTCACTAAGAAGGGTATTCAAATATTATTACAACTTTATAATGTCCGTTTCTTTTACTGCTTTACGATAAAGTATTACGTATTATTTTTAGAATACCAGAAGGGTTTTGTAAAATAATATTAATTTAAAAACTTCTGAGTGCCAATGTAATTTGTCCGCGATATAAGCCCAACTCCTAACCGAATTAGCAAAGATTTTCTTATTTCAGGACTTAATTTACTATGTTTAACATAAAATTGTTCTCACAAGTCGTGTCAGCTCAGGGTGAGGTTTAGGAAAGTACCCTTATATTTTACGCGTACCGTGCCTAAGGTATAATGAGCTTTTTATCTTTGTAGTATTAGGTACTTTATTCTGAAAAAGGTATTCTTTATGTTTGTTCATCTTGATGTGAATTCTCCGAAGCGGAGGGCTCAAATCGCATCTCGTTAGGCGAAGGTTAAAGGCATGTCGTTTTTATTCAACTTTGAGTGGTTAACAAGTTGAATATAATAATTTTTAATGATTTAAATGAAGTATTATTGAATGTATTACAAAAAGTATGTTACATAAATTAATTGTAAAAGATAACTAATTTTTTTAACAGTATTTCGTTTTTTTTATGGCATACGCAGACAGACGAGCAGTCGGGCCACCTGATGGGTAGTGGTCACCGACGCCTATAGACATTGGCAATACTAGTGGTATCGCCAACGCGCTGCCTACCGTGTGACATCGGGTATTGAGTCTAATTTACCCAGAAATACGCTGATTACGGTGCCCTTTAAACCGGAACACCACAGTGTTTTCACAATACTGCTTCGCGGCAGAAATAGGCGCCGCGGTGGTACCTACCCAGACGGTCTCCTGTAAAAAGGGGATCTACCTCCGTTTTTGCCATTTACCATAATTTTATCTTTAATACTCAAAAAGACATGATCGGAGTTTTGCTCTGATTAATTTGATAGGCGTTTACTCTTTATAGATCAACTTTAAGATTTATTTTTGTTAGTGTTGCAAAAATGACAAAAGTACAATAGATTACTTAGACGTGAGCAGCCTCGTTATACAAAATTATACATCACCCCGCTTGATTAAACAAATGCTCGTTTAACGCAAAATGTAAATTTGGGGACATTTTTATGTCGTAACACGCGATAAAACGACACAATACTCTAGAACATCTTGGCATAAAAAACGCGTTAAACTCAACAAGAATACTTAACATTGCTTATATTATGATAAGTAAACTTACTTTAGTTTCTTGATCGAATTAAATCCTAGAGCCTAACTAAAAATTTGAAGTTTTCACTTAAAATTGATTTGAATTTAATTTGTTAGTTATAAATAGTAGTTTGCACCTAATAACAATTGTGATTTTATAAATTGGTGAAAATAAGTGATTAATGACGTCTATTTACCATCATCATTATATCTATTTTACTAAATTAAATATTCTTCTGTTAAATTTAGACTTATTTATTATATTAAAAATTACTATTTAAATTTGAACTCGGAGTGTAAAAGTCTACGCAAGTCTAATGGCAAGTACTTATGGCACCAGAAGGAACGAATTTGACATCACAGTTTGTTTTTGTTACTTCTGTCTATTATTTAGCTAAGTACAGTCCATGTTTGGAAGTGGTTAGTCTCTTTTAGTTCCTATTTCTGCCCAAAGCAGTTAAGTGAAAATACTAATGTCTTACGGTTGGAAGGACACCGTAGCAAGCGTATTTACGGAGACGTAACATCCTATGTCTCATGTAGGCAGCGTATTGTTGGTACCCCTGGTATTGCCGATGGCCATGACTTCGGTAACCACTTAACATCAAATGGTGCGACTGTTCGTCTGCCTATATTGGCAAAAAAAACAAAATTGAGTACAGAATTTAAAATGTTTGTTAATGACTTATTCACAGTTTAATTGCTTGCATGTTATTAGATTTTATGTATTACTAATTTAACGAAACTTCTGACTATTCAAAGCTTGAGTTTTTGAAGATATGTCAGCGAAAAATTTATTTAAAGTTACGATAAAATAATTTTCGCACCAGTGTCTCACCCAGTTAGTGTCTAATACAACAAATTTATTAGATGTTTAAGTGAAATTTCGCAGTAATATCTAAAACATTAAACAGTAACACTTTTGTCGAGGGCACATTTCGTATACAAATTTCAGAAGAATCCAAGCCCTATTTCAAAGGAATGTTTATTTAAATCGAAGCTATGTTCGTGTTGTTTTTTATTTCGAAAGATATACATTTTTTGTTCTTATTTTTTTATTTCTCTTAGCTATTTTCCAAGGTTCTTAGCTAGTTTCGAACTAGGTGACCAACACTTTTTGCTAAAAGTAAAGGCCATACGTACAGAAGGTACGTGTGTAAGGCATTCTTTTATGTCTCGGGAGGATCGTATAAAATCTAGTTACTATTACTAGTACTCCTTACTTTTTCTTTTATTTTTTTTCTTTCCTTTGCAAAAATTTTTGATAATTCCTCATTTGTAAACAGTACAAACAAAATAAACATTAAACGTCGGACTTGTAAAATTTTGGAAAATTTTGCCGATGTATCTAATGATAAAACCGCCAGTTTCTCACAAGGCGCATTTTACACAACTTACTTCCTTCGTGCCGGGAGCGTACGAGCCTTATCATACAAATGAAATAAGTTTTGTTTAAGCCAAGGACTTTCTTATTTTAAAAGTTATCTGTATAAACGAAATAGAAGTATTTTAGTGAAAAAATAATTAGTCTCAAGTATTTTTCAGAAAAATAAGCGACAACAGTAAAAGGTAATTTGCTTTGTACCGCATACGTTGTAAATTAAACTTCCGAACAGTCGGCCTAAATTCACAGTTTCAATATGAAAATTAAAAGAAATAATAATTTAGTAGCGTTTACTTATATTTTTTGAACATAAATCTAGTTCCCAACGGTTTTCCGAAAATGCAGCAGTCAAAGCAGTGATCACAAGAGCATACCAAAAAAAAATCTTCCTAGCTCAACGATTATCGGCTTTCAGAAATACATTCTCGACTTTTTACACTACAGTATGCTAAATTTGCAAGGAGTGGCAAAGCAAGTTATTAATTTTTTATAAGATTTATTACGGAGAACTATGCTAGCTAATGTCACATTCGTTTTGTAATCTATGTCATAAAATACGATTTAGCCAATGGGCCAGCAATAAGGAAGCAGAAGTAATAACGTCCTATCAATACATTCATCCTGCAATTATATTCTTTAAAAACTTACCTAAATAAATAAAACGCCTGTTTCTTTTTTAAGGCAAATGTACTAATATTTATTAAAATCTAATTTAGACAACCTGAGATCTTTTTGTCTTTAAAGGTGTCTGTTGATTATGCTAAAATAATGTACCTAACGGGAAAGTTTTCTTTTAAACACAGTATAAGCCCGTACAAAAGAGATTTTGGTAACATAACCGTAATAGAAGGAATTTTAATGGTCGGTGTGCTGAAAACCGTAGGTCGCTAGATCAGTAATCGCATACTATTTTTCATATCCATACAGGACTTTTTAGTGTATTCAATAACATTGCCTTGTGTTTGGAGAAAATTTAAATTTACTGACATCAAATCTATCGGTCGAATCGTGTTACAAACTGTTCGGAGTTTTTCAGCTTTTGAAACGATTAGTCCTATATGACTTTCGAGATTGTGTAATGTTATTTATGAAATATTTTGTTTGATTTATAAAAGACACCGAAACGTATTGTGCTAATAAGGAAATTGCTTGTGAGAAAGACGGAAATAAATTTTACACATCCGTAGATTTCACTCCCTCCCACCAACGGGTTTTTTGATAAACAAAACGAGGAAATACAATACAATTGAATCCACAAGAGCGAGAAATAAACTGCTAATCCATAAAGATGAGCCCATTATACCAGACGCAATTCAAGGAATCCTTTGTGTAAATTACAAAAATATAAGAACACGATGTTGTCTATTCGTCGAGATAAATATTTTTATTTAAATGTTAATACATAATTTAATATTCATAATTAAACAAAGGAAACTATGAAAGTGATATAAAAAGTTCATTGAGTACATGTTTCTAATACACCATTCTGTGATCAAATTATTAAAGACTATAGTTGTTAAAATATTTAAATAAGCATTTTACACCAAAAAGCGATATGAGAACTTAAGGGTATTCAATTCAAATTTTATAGTTACATTATAATTATTCTTTTACGAAAATATATACCATATTCTTTTTATAAAAAATCATGAGGGTTTTGTAATATCACATTCATTTCGAAATTTCTCAGAGGTAATATAATTCTTGAACGATACAATCATAACTCTTAACCAAATTAGAAAGGTGGGGATTGTAATTTTTCAGGACCTAACTTACAGAAAATATAACACAGTAATTTACTCCAAAGTCCTCGAAGCTCAGAGTGAGGTTTAAAAAGTACCCTTATATTTTACGTGTACCGTGTCTCAGGTATAATGAGCTTTTTATCTTTGTAGTATAAGGTACTTTGTTCCGAAAAACGGTATTCTTTATATCTATTCATCTTGACTTGGTATGCATGGAGCCCATGAGCTGGCGTTAATTATGGATTCCATAATTTTGGAGAGTAAGGATGATAGCGATAGGCTTGTAGTTGGACGGATCTTAGCGGTCGCCTTTTTAGGGATCGGGTGTACAAGAGCCATTTTCCATGAATGTGGGACAACGCCAAGGACATAAGTGCCCGAACAAGCGCGTTAAAACCTGCTGACGGTAATGATGATGACAATAATGCAAATTCTTGGTTTAGTTTTATGGGTACGCGCAATAAATTCTATTAATCGAATGGCAATACAAAAAGATTATTGGTCGATTAAATTTCATTTACTGGCCTTCGCTATTGCTTTAGTTTGTATACTGGCAATGCCTCGCGGTTGTAGCCGCGTGATCATGGTAATTTCTGTTACATATTATAATACATTCGGAATAGCTCGATCTCCTTAAATGGCATATTTTATACATACATTGCACTTTTATTACATTTTAAATAATTTACTTTATATTTCTAAAAATTGTAGCCTATATGTTAATTTGATGCATAATCTACGTTATAATAGAATTTCATTAAAATTCATCAAATTATTTTTACTTTTCAGAGTAACAGCCATCCATACATACAAACTACCGATTTTTTTTATGGCATACGCAGGCAGACGAGCAGTCGGCCACCTGAAGGGAAGTGGTCACCAACACCCATAGACATTGGCAATACCAGTGGTATCGCCAATGCGCTGCTTACCATGAGACATAGAATGTTAAGTCTCGTTAACCCAGTGAATATGCTGGCTACGGTGCCCTTCACACCGGAACACAGCAGTGTTTACACAACCACTGCTTCGCGGCAGAAGTAGACACCGCTGTGGTACCCACCCAGATGGTCTCCTGTAAAAAGGAGGCCTACCACCGGTAGATTTATTATATTAAAAAGATAATGTTTTAAGGATTAGTAGAACTATTTTACGTGATTTTTTACAATTTAATCTTTAGTGCTCAAAAAGTCGTGCAAAATGAAGTTATGATCGGATTTTGCCCTAAGTGAAACGATAGACGCTTTCTTTTGATGATAGTATTTTTTTTTATTATTGTTAGTTCAAAGACATGGTCAATTATGACTATGCAAGTAAGTCATATTAGCTTATATAATTTACAAAAAATCAGCTGAATTAAAAACATGAAAATTTTTTTGGTATAATAATATTTGACATTCGCGTGTAACAGCAAATGTACAAAAGACTCTTAGACGCTAACATCCTCGTAATACAAAATTATACATAACCCCGCTTGATTAACAAATGCTCGTTTTACGCGAAATGTAAATTTGGGGAAATTTTTATGTCGTAACACGCGCGATAAAACGACACAATACTTTTGAACAAAGATGGCAATTTCCTCAAGATGATGACATGTAAAATATACTAAATTTAACTGGAATATATAACATTGCCTGTTTCATAAATAAACATATTTTCTAGCAGTGATTCAAAAGCTACTTCATTGGAACGATAAAAAACATTGATTCTTAATAATTGGATGTTTAGAAAAACTTAACAATTTAAATTTTACTTACTAGTCTTTACATAAATATAATAACGTCTATTATTTTATTTATGTATAAGTCTAAATAAATTTTCCGCTTTTAATATATTTTTCATCACCTATATTATTTTTTACTGGCTGAATTAAAGGAGTTCACCGAGTAGTAAATATTTGTCGTATTATTGGTATGATTGAGATTATTATATATTAAACCAGTTAATTGCAGGCAAAGCCGCCACCGTGGCCCAGCGGTATTGGCCATTTTTTATAAACTGTGGGTCGTGGGTTCGAATCCCACGGGGAATCAACTTTTAAATTGTTTGAATTATTTAATAACTATAATTACAAAATAAAAACTGTTATCGTTTTCTGTTTGGTTAGGACAATATCAGCCGATCACCCAATTGTCTGAAAAGTATGATGATTAATGCGTCGGATGGTCATGTAAAAAGTCGGTCTCGGTTGTCAAGACCACCAAGTTTACCCTTTGGGATGCGGAGTTCAGATACCAGTCGCTCTATGTAAAAACTATTATTCAAGTAAATCATGTCAATCCCATGATAACTTGGGAAAATTGCTAGTTGAAAAAGAACCTCCATGCAACCCATGTTAAATTAATCCCATATTATATTCCAAAAGTTTGATTTTTCTAATCTATTCTAAGTTTAAAATTTTCTTTGGATTTTATTGAAACTTTCCAATAACATAGTTAATTTATTAAAATAAGTTTAAAGCTACATTTTATAAAGATTAATTTTAATTTACTCACTATAATAAAAAACGCATCTTGCATGCAGAAAAAAACGTTTTATTCGTCTGCTATTTCGGTAATTACAGGAAAAACCTTTGGGCTTACAATTATTTAGAGTGCAATGTAAAAAGAAAAGTCCCGCTGAGTTTTTTTCGCCGGTTCTTCTCAAGTCAGAGGTGTCCTTTTCCGAACCAGCGGTAGCGGTATCATTGACAATCAATAGGTTAGTTTAATTTTCTACGTTAAATAGCTGGTAGTACAGAATAATGCGAGTACCTACAGTTACTGAGACCTCCGCGTCTCAAAATCTTTTCACTATGTTATTGCTTCTGGATGTTTCAAGGCTGAACTTTATCTATATAACTAACTATAAATAATTAATTTCAATTTGAGATCTGTATTAGAATACAGGTCTTCCAGTCAGTCAGCCAGTTCTTACGTATGGCTGTGAAACTTGATCAATGACGCTGAACCACACGGATGGATAGGTACAGGGTAGTGCCAACGAAAGAAGCATGCTAGGGCTAAAAACCAAAGATAGAATCAGAAATGTAAACATAAGAACAAGAATCAGATCACAGATATATATATACAGCAGGATAACTGTGGTTGAGTAGCAAGGGACCCTTTAGAAGGAATTGCCAAAAGGCATAGGCCGCCACCAACTCGACGACGACTCGCTTAGTTGGTTTCACTCTGATGGTTACTCCAAAAGGTGTGGGTGCGATTCCCACCACGAAAAAAATATTGTGTGATGAACATAGTGTTTTTCTCATGTCTGGGTGGTTATATTTATATTATATGTGTTTTCATACAAAAGAAAAGTAAGTCTATATATTTATGAGTCATCTAGTTTCCATACAACAAGCTTTGCTTAGTTTAAGACCATCTAGTCTTAATGTTTTGTTATTTGTCCAGAAAACTTACATATTATATTTAAAAAACCAGGAGTGAACGGGTTTTACTAGTGGACCGCGGCCATTTTTATTTCGTAAGCAATGAATCACATTAGAGTAAATGACTTTGTAGTGTTCATTAAATTTGTCACCAGACTTATATTAGCAAGTTAAGTAATAACAAAAAATTCTATTTACTTTTTCACGGTTTAATTGTTTTTTGGTTTCAGACTTTATGTACAACTAGCTGTTGTCGGCAACTTCGTTCTGGTGGTAATTTTTTATTGTTTACTGTTCATGATACCCTATAGTGTTAAAATTTTGTTAAAGCGCGTTTTTAGCTGATCTCTGTTGACTTGCCAATAGAAATATTCATACCGAATTTCAAGTCAATAACTTTATATAGATTACTTAAACGCAAATTTTGACTAGAAATTTGATTTTTAAAAAATAGGTCAAATTTTTAAAATTATCAAGACAATCTATTGTTCAATGTTATGATAAAATAATTTTCGCGCTAGTATCTCAGCCAGTTGGTGTAAAATTCAATAAATTTATTAGAGGTATTAGTGAAATTTCGCAGTAATACCTAAAACATTAAACAGGAACGTTTTTGCCGAGGGCAAATTTCTAAAGAAGTTTACAAATTTCAAAAGAACTCAAGACATAACTCAATGAAAAATTTATTAAAATTAAGCTAAGACTCTCTTTTTGTTCTTAGTTTTTTCTTTTGTTTTTATATAATTTTTTCTCGTAGTAATTTTCCTGGTTTGTTATACACCTATATTCCTTCTAATTTATGCAGATAATTTCTAAATAACATTTTTTTGCAGAGCGACAAGGATCTATCCTCCGCAACCAAAAGAGTAAGCTCTATAGATAGATAGATTGGTTAACAGTTAATTTGAAGGCATTCACGACCTATAACCACTGTATATATAGCCTTTAACAACAAAGATGATCTTTAAAACCAGGATCGGCTTTTTGCATGACCATCCGATGCATTTATCATGTATCTTTTTCGACAGTTGGGTGAACGGCTGATATGACCGACATTAAACAGTATATACCCATTCTGCGAAATATAAGCGGATGACAACGCGTCCTCTGCAAAAAACTACCCTGCGATTTCTGCTACTGCATTTTAAATCTCTGCCTCCGTAGCCTAGTGGTATGGACTGTGCTTTAGAAACCGGAGGTCTGGGTTCGAATCCTGCGGGGACACAACAAATTTTCATTGTTGTTTCCTGTTGGTTAAGGCATTTGGGCCGATCACCCAGTTGTCTGAAAAGTAAGATGATCCATGCGTCGGATGGGCATGTAAAAGTCGTCCACCCACCAACCCGCATTGGACCAGCGTGGTGGATACGGTCCAAACCCCCAATGGAAAGGGGTGTATTAGGGAGGCCTATGTCCAGCAGTGGACTATCAAAAGCTGATGATGCATTTTAAATCTCTAATATGATTTAAATACTCATTTACAAACACGTGAAAATTTAACAAAAGATATGACCGACTTCTAACAGCGAATAACTATTTGACTGATTTCCTAAAAGAAGGAGGAGTTATAATTATGGTATGACTGGCAAATATTTGAAAAAAAAAAACTCGCGGTTTCTTCCACGGCATTTTAAATCGGTAATGTATTTTAAGGTATTCATTTAATCGAAATGTAATTTAAAACTCGTTTAGGCACATAGAATGTAAAACTCATACGATACTTTAGATTTTACAGATTTCGTTTCTTAGAATACATTACAGTTGAGAAGTTAAATACGTGAAACCCAAAGTCATATCAGTTCAATATATATTATAAATAAAAGAAATTTATTATGAATGTTTCTAAGTAGGTGATTTCGCAATATAATCGCAGTACTGTTAGGTCCTTATCTTGAAATACTTTTGATAACTATTAACTTTACCGGACTAAACTTGTAACCTATAACACCAAGAGTAGAAATGTTTATTGTCTTAAAGTACAAGTTTAAAATTAAGTAACGACCGTAAGAATCTTTTTCTTTTTACGATGCTATAATTAAAGGTTTTGTTGCACTGTGGTATACATACATGGATCATCAGACTGTGTTAGTCCACTGCTGGACATAGGCCTCCTTTATTAGGGGATTTTCGGACCGTATTCAACCAAGCAGGTCTTACGATTTACTACTTTACTTATACGTTTTACATGCCTATGTCACTTTCGGATGTTAACTATTTTTCCATCGTAAATAATATCAAACAATAAGCGATTGAAAAGATATTCACGGTTATTAATATTCAATCAAATTCGTGCGTAATAACTCCAACGTATTTTAAAATAAAAATTAAAAGTATATTTGATTATTATGATTGCCTTATGAGTTTCATTGCGTGCCATTTATTTTCTTTCATCTTATTTTGTTATGAAGCAGAAAACTAGTGCTAAGCGCATTAAACGTTTCAAAGAGGTATTTTAAAATATAGTATCAATTATTACTATAAGCGCCTTACAAATAATTCAACAAACCGGCTTGAGAGTTCTGACTGAGTTCGAACTGGTTTTCTAAAAATAGTCATTGTCTGATGTAATAAGTCATTTCGTCACATTGAGGTATTTGTTGTTGTTAGGGTGTAAAGTGTTATGATAATATTGAGGGTTTAATGATGTTTCGTAAAGTTATTTAAAATTTTTTGCTTTTCTCCAATACGTATGAAACAATTATAAGTATATTCATAGATTGTGCTGCTTGTTGTTAGTAATCATACAGATTTATACATTTATGTTTGTGCTGCGTCGGATGGGCATGTAAAAAGTCGGTTCACCCAACAAACCCGCATAGGATCAACGGGGTGGGATACGGTCCTAAAACTACCTAACGGAAAAGGCCTGCATGAAAAAATTAATTATTTTCTTTTAATAACACCATAGATAATTTATTTAGTGAATAAACGAATATATTAAATCTAAGGACGGTGAGTGGATTTTTAGCGTTTTTCGCCGTGATTCTAATGGACAGAGCGAACTTCTAACCATTAGGTGGATATCCGCTAGTCTCGATGTTTTAATGTATTTATCAGTTTGACACATTTGTTAACTAGTATAATGTCGACCACTCGCCAAATTTACCATCGATTCGAAAATTTTCCTGATCACAGATAATTTAGTTAGAAACACGCAGGTGTTCAAATGATTTAAATGATACATGCAGTTCTTATTGTAATGTAAAACAAACATCCTTTATATAGGTCAAGCAGTTCCATTGAACTTACAAGTGCAGAGAATACACCATTTATTACCTTAAATTTTCCTCAATATATTGTCTTATAAGGACCCTGTATCTCTTACATTATTCTAACTAACCTTTTCCAATTTATCATGCAATCATTAAGTTCTAAAATTCAGAATATTTTTTTGTTATAGAGCAAAAAAGAAAATGTTCAATAAAATTTAATGCTAATAATTTAATTTTTAATTAAGGACAAAAGTTGTATAAAAATATTAGCAGGCAAAATAGTTTGCACCAAATTATAACTATAATTTTTTTGCAAGACGCACTATTTCAGAGATAACTAAAAAAGTGTTTTCACCCCTTTTTCCATGATAGCAGCCAGGGGACCCCACAAAATTGATATTAAGCTTCTATTGACTGATTCTTCACGTGTCCTAAAAAAAAATATTATTCGGTCCCTAAATTGTAACAATGGACTATCTCTGTTATCTTTTGAAACTATTGATTTACTAAAATTACCATCCAATACACGTTTTAATAATATGGAGTCGAATATTTTTATATGCATCCAGTTGCATAAGAATAAACTACGTATTGTATTAATTTTGGTTTTAAATTAATTAATAAATTTGCGTTTTTTTTCAACTTTATTTAATGTTATCTATAGATATAACTCATAATAAACTTAAATAGAATATTTGTTGATGCACATTTAAATAAAATATTTATTTTAGTCTATCTCTCACGGTTGCGACAGACAACTAAATTTTTTATTTTTTTTTGTTAATCTTTTAAACTCCTTATTGCAAAGTTATTTAAAAATTTTAAAACAGGTCGGCTTATGTGCACTATAAAAAAAGATTAAACTCAAAGCGCTAGGAGCGGCACAACGAGGTAAAATATAAAAAAATGCGAATTAAATACTTATTAATATTAAATATAATTAGGATTGTTCCAAGTAGATTTTATAATTTTTTTGCACACTTTACTCATATTTCATGTAATAGAATAAATTTTTTTAATGGTTTGTTTAATTTATTTCCGACGATTTACGACGATGTAATCAACGCTTACCACCACGATTACCGTGAATGTGAAAATAAATAGAATAGTATTAGAAGTTGATGAAAGTCTATATAAATGTGACTATATAATAATTTGATTAATATTATAGTACATTTAATAACATTTCTTATTGACGGACCGCGGCCGTGGTTAATTTCCAAGCGGTATTTAACCAGTGACAGTGTCCGAATGTTTCGCTCTAATTGAGATGGGAATTATACTGTATTTATGGATATTTCGTCACTCTTTCAACTAATTATTAAACTTACCTGCCTTCTCGTTATATTTTCAAGGATATATTAAGAAAATACAGTCATAATTTTAGTTCTGATGGTGAGGTCAGAGCAGGTAATTGCAGAGCAGTAATGAGCATACGTGATCGCCACAGAGGGAAAACTGTTCCCGGAATCGAAATCCCAGCTCGTGTGCTATTTGCTAATTGTATTGTTTACGTGACTGTACTCGGCGATGGACGGTTTGAACGCGTTCGTGATAAAAAAATATGGTGACGAATTTATGAAAAGCGGTTTATTTTTTTTTTGTGAGGAACTGACACGCTAAGTACCACTGTAGTGTCTAATTCTACTGTAAAACAAAAAAAATGCTTCAGTATTAGAAAAAAATGCACTAACACACCATTTATAGTATTATCAGTCTGTATCACCTTTACAAACAGCGTCAATTTTGAATTAACATAATAGTTATTTACTGCCTACTGTCGTTGAGATTAGATAGAGAAAAGGGGAGAATAGGAACTCAAATGGGACCCCGCATACGCCTGACACAGAGAAAATGGTTAAGCCATTTTTGACTACGTTCTGTGGTTACCATTGTAGAAGATGGGACCTTGTGAAATATTTTCGAGTTTTGTTAATGAATATGGGAAAACAAACTTTATCGAATGCATTCTATAATCTATAAAAGTGTTCCATCGTGTACCTTTTTATTTTACAAAACTATTGGAACTATATATATATATATATATATGTATATTTTTAATCTCAATGAATCGACTATTGCGGAATCCGTTCTAAAGATATTTTTTAACTTGATAATAAATCACATGATGAGCAAAGCATCTAAAATTTTAAAGAAAAAGAAAAGAAAAGATATAGTATTATGTATATGTAAGCTATAATCGGAACGCGACACTTTTTAAAGAAATATTAAAGATACGTAAGGGAATGGCTAATAGAAATCATTTTTGTAGAAACTGTATGCATATTATCTGAGGCGGCATCTTTATAAACTTTAATAACCTTTGTAGTTTTGTACTCTTCACCTTGTTCCAATAATATTTTATTCAAAAATTTATTTTAATGTAACTGTTTTCACCTACCGGTGCTTTTTTAAGTGACTGATAAATTATAGTATTTCCTTTAATAAGTAACTTGCTAAATATATATTCTATTTTTTATAAGTATAAAACGAATAAATATAAACCGAATCAGCACTTAAATATCATTAGGCTGATATATAACATTTAAAAACCACAAATTCTCGCTGAAGAACATTATAATATGTGTTCATGATATTAAAAGAGAAGATGATTAAGTGTTTTTTTTTTCTTTTCCTTGTTCCCCGGACTTATATGATCTGGGACCTTGTTTGCATTCTTTCTTTTATGCTTACTTTTATCTTTTTTTTTTTTTTTTTGGGACAGATTCTGTCATTTCTTAATTTTCTTTTCTTATTTTTATACATTTATTTTTCACAATATTCTCTGATTACCGTTTTACATCTTATTTCTATATCTATTTTACAACATTATTTTTCACTTTTATTTACTTATTTTCGTTCTCAAATTTTACCAATACTATAATTACGTTTCACAATGTTTTCTAATTTACCGTTTTACATCTTAATTCTATATCTAGCTTACAACATTTTTCTTTACTTCAACTTACATTGTTCTCAAACACTTATATTATCTGATTTATGCTGCTACATCATTACCGTCTTTTAATTTTAATCATTATTTGACAGCTTTTGTATCATGTACATTTTACTGTTTTCTTTTAATTACATTTATTTTATACATTAATTTGTCTACTGAATGAATTCATTTGTATTTTTGCTTGTGATAATGATTTTTCTTGCTTGTAATAATGAATATATTGATATTGTTTAAAAAACTTTAGCTTTCCCTCTGTTATATTATTTTGTGCTATTAAATGTGCGAACTGTTATCATACATATTAAAATGCATGATACAATTTCTAATTCATTGTCTATTTTTATTTATATACTATTTTCTGTTTTACTACAAGTTCTATTTTTGATTATTTAAGCTTTATTGGCGTGATAATATGTCTGTGATCTAGATGATTAAGTGTTACACCTACTTGAAAAACTACTTTTATAATATTCCTAAGTTAAATATATTTGTATGAGTGCCTCCGTTGCCTAGTGGTAAAGGCGTGTGGTTTAGAAACCGGAGGTCGTGGGTTCGAATAATTTTCATTGTTGTTTCTTAGTTCACATCATCAGCCTTCGTTAGTCCACTGCTGGACATAGGCCTCCCCTAATACACCCCTATCTATTAGGGGGTGTGGACCGTATCCCACCACGCTGGTCAAATGCGGGTTGGTGGGTGGACCGACTTTTTACATGCCCATCCGACGCATGGATCATCTTACTTTTCGGACAATTGGGTGATCGGCCCAAATTGCCTAACCAACTAGGAAACAACAATGAAAATTAATTTCTTAGTCAGATCACCCAATGGTATTGGACCAGCGTGGCGGGATACGGTCCAAAATCCCCTAATGGAAGAGGCGTACATTAGTGAAGGCCCATGTCCTGCAGTAGGCTAACACAGGCTGAGGACACAGATATATTTAAGGCTAAAATATGAATTTAAATGATGATGAAAAATTTTAAAATGTATAAAAAGCTCGGTGCGTGCCAATCGGCCTTGTAATTAATATCAAGAATTAGCAGCGGCTATTGCTGGCGTCGGGTCGAAAAGGGTCTTAAACGTTTACAATACTGTACACATTAATTTCTTCTTAAAAGGTTAATTTTGATGGAAAAAGTTTCCTAAATATAGATATAGTCATAGGTACTTCCGTGCCCTTAGAAATGTAATGACGTTAATTACAATACGACCTTATCATTTGGTTTAGTATCAGGAATATATTACATTAGATTTTCCTACTGTTTAATACCAACGAGTTTTACCCTAAGCATTAGAATTACGGTCACTAATAGGAAAATGACAGTCGGTACTTAAACAATGGATTCTAAACAACAACTGTACTACGACTTCCGGTTCCATTTGATGTCATATCATACAAGGACTCAGTTGTTGATTGTGACTTTTAATTATTTTTCCCATAAAATAATTTACATACATTATCAGAAAACACTTTATTCTTGACAATAGAAGTTTATTGGCAATAGAAATAGGGTTATATTTAAAGTTGATTATATTACAGCTTCAACGCCTTTTAAAAATTAATAGCTATTATGTATAAATACGATTAGCTCGCTGAACTGGCAGTGGGGTGGTCACGTGGACAGAAGAACCGATGATGGACGGGCTAATAAGGTTCTGGAGTGGAGGCTGCGTTCGGGAGGAAGGAACCCCCGACTAGGTGGGATGCCGATTTCCATCAGTAGCCGGTTCAAGCTTGCAGAGAGTTGCAAGGAATGGGCTACTTGACGTTTATTGGAAAAGGCATATGTCCAGCAGTGGACGTATAGAGGCTGCTAATGACGATGGTGATGATATATATATTGTATAGAAGTCAATAAAAAAGAAGGAAAACTTTTCTGCTAAAATTTAATAACTGCCTTCTTACAAATAAACGTAGCCAACTAGTCATCCTAATCAAATCCTGTTAAGGCGGCATATCTATATTGAAGTTTAACCAATTGCGCAGCAGTTATAACAGTGCAGGTGCACTTCCATTCTTTCACTCTCGTGTATTCCTGCCAATGATCTTCTTCCGTTAGTGTCGCTTATTTATTCCATCAAAAAATTAAGTGAAAGAAAGGAATTACTCCTATGTCTGCGCGTACCTTCTCGAACTCTACCTCCGGGTCCTAAAGCGCAAACCTTGCTAGCCTACTGAGGTTATGTATGCGAATTTCTCAAAAAGAATACCTGATGAAACCAAGCAAAAATTGTTACCATTCGACTCCTCATAGATTATTGTTTATGTTGTTAAAAATTATGCAAGATCCACAACAGAAATTGTACATAGTACTAAGTTTCTGAAAAAGCTTTATATATTTTACACAAAATAAGTTTGTTCTTTCAATATGACAAGGTTAATACACTCAAAACAAATGAACGAAGGCTGTGTGTCTTTAATCATGACAAAACGTACTGTTTCTTATCGGTGTAATATCAAGACATATTTTTGGTGTTTAGATGCCTTTTTTGCTTTTTGCTTGTAGGATTTATAGAATGTTCAGAGAAGGTTCAAATCATGTGTATAAAGATACAAGCAGGGGTATATTTAAAACATGTCGTTATTAATCTTTGCAATAGTTATAAAGTAAAATTTACTTTTTATTATTGTTAGGACTTTTATTCCGAAACGTTTATAAGTTCAATGGTTGTTTTTGACATTGGCTCTTCTAATTAACTTATTTTAAACAAAGTATTAAAACAAATTGACTTTCAAGTTGCTTTGCAACGGAAAATGTTAATCAAAAGTTAATTTCAATGCAACTGTCGATTAAAAATTTCAGGGTTAGTGACGTATACTGCATTACTGTCGTACCTTAAGCAATTTACTCTTAATATAAATTGATTTTGACGAGGTCATATTAAATATTTCATTTGAACTGTAAACGGTTTTTGCTGGTAAATGATATAACTAGTTTGTTACTAGTGTTTTTAAGTTCTGCTTCCATGTAAAACAAAACAATACAAAATGTAGCAAAAAATACAAATACCAAAGAGTAATATTTATATGCTGTACTTTGTCATGCTTACTTAAATAAAAAAGGAGTTTTATTTTAATTCGGTTGTTGTACTTTTTTTTTCACCATCATCATAATCAGCCTGTGTTACCACGGCTGGAGAACACCTCCTAATGCACGCCTTCTCCATTAGGTGGTTTTTGGACCGTATCCCACCACGCTGGTCAATTTTTACAAGCCCTTCCGACGCATGGATAATATTTCTTTTCAGACAATTAGGTGAACGGCGAAAATTGTCCTGACCTACCAGAAAAAAACAATAACATAAAGTTGATTCCCCGCAGGATTCAAACTCTCTACCTTCGGTTTATAAAGTTAGGGCCAATACAGCTAGGCTATGGGAAAGCCAATATTTTATTTCATCTTAATGAATATGTCCCTTCAAATTTTTATGCTATGGAATAAAATTACTTAAGTAAAAAAACACATTCAACTTTAATCTCACTAAGTACCTAAACCATGTATTATTTTTTATTTCCAATTTGAGCGTTAACGTTATAATATCACATACGCAGGCGATAATCTAATGTATACATAAATAAATAATATCAATATAAATTGAAATTTTGATAAACCTATATTATAAAAGTTCAATATCTCGTTTTTATATTGAATTTATTGTTTATAAAGAATCAATAAATATTTATATATATATTTATTGTCATATTTATATATTATGTGCATGCTTTAAAATAAATTTAAATTTAAATATATCTAAACTAATTAAAATTTTTGATATTATATCGTAAATACGTAATATATAACATATATAATAGTCACATATATATAATAATCACATATATAAATAGTCATAAATTGAATAACCCATGATATTAGTCTAATAAAATGTTACATTTTAAGGACCTAATACCAAATTAGGTAAAACAAATTAATTAATGAAGAATAACATAGTGCCCTTCGCAAGGAGTTGCCCCGTTTGAATCTCATATCTTTTAAGGTATTCATTTAGACAAAATGAAGAAATATTTAAATGCATTGAATTTTATGGGAACCTACACTGAGCATTTAATGAGCTTTGAATATTCCTTATTTAAATTTAAAAAATGGTTATTGTGGGCTATTCTTTAAACATAGATATATCCTTTCTTGGATTTTATTAAAGGCACTTCAAGAAGTAGAATTATGAGTCTCCTAAGATTAAGCACCGGTGGTAGGTCCTCTGTTTACAGGAGACCGTCTGGGTGGGTACCACCTTAGTGCCTATTTCTGCCGCGAAGCAGTAGTGTGAAAACACTACTGTGTTCCGGTTTGAAGAGGCACCATGCCAAGCTATTTACTGGGTAAACGAGATTTAACACCCTATGTCTCACGGTAGGCAGCGCGTTGGCGATGCCACTGGTATTGCTAATGTCTATGGGCGTCGGTAATTACTTCCCATCAGGTGGCCCGACTGCTCGTCTGCCTGTGTATGCCATAAAAAAAAGCTAACGTTTGTATTTAACGAAGTTGTGATTTTCGACGCCTTATTTTATAACATTGCATATATATCTATTAAAACCAACTATTTGAGCAGTTATTTATGTGCAACTAGTATACCCTGCTACGCCTTGCTGTAGCTAAGTTTTTTTTAAGTACCAAACTATTTAAGGGAACGGTTGGAGAGTCATTGACACGGATATGTGCTCGCACGGATTTTATTGTACGCCAATTTATGAATTACAATTACGTACAATGCAATGTTATCGGAGGAGGTTGTTTTAATTTCTTAAAGATCTATTTTACTGCTCAAAACAAAGTTATTAAAAAGGGGGACCACGTGATAGTTACTACCAACCATTTAAAATAAGTTTGGTAAAAATCTGAGATCTAGGAGCGGAGCAACGAGCCATAAATAATATAAATAAAGTAATTAAAAAAAATACGCTGCTAATTGAATACCTCCTTCTTTTAGAAAGTCGTTCGTTAGGAAGGCGAATAATGAGGCAATATTTTATAAATGTATTTATGATTTAAAAATGCCAAAAACTAAGTTATACATTTGGTTTTGAATAATTCTCACAAGCATTGACGAACTCAGTCAACTATAAATCATTGTTACCGTTATCGTTTAAATACTTGAAATTATAAAATAAAAAAAATACAATATAATTTTATATAGAGAAACATTATTTCAATGAAATTTTAAGAAAAAATTGAGCGACTTCTAATAGCGTGTAACTATTTACGCAATATAACCAGTTAACAATGTGCTCTTTGTACGAAATGGCGTGGCGTTTTCTGCCACCGCATTTTAAATCTGTGATAAATTTTAAGGTGAATACCGTAAATTTCATTAAAGTGTCGTCTATAACTTTTTTGTGTACATAAAATACATTCAATAACTTTTATGTAAACTTAACTGTATTATAAGCTTTAAACGTGCCTGTTTGCAATATTTTATAATGTTTACATTGTAATGCGTATAGGCGTTATTCTTATAAATGGAGACTTTATTATTGACGAATTCAAGTAATACAATTATGTTATCCATAATATATGTCTATATTTTACGGTTTTGGCAGCGTTTGTAATTTAATCTCATGAGTTGGTAATTTTGTAGTAAATCATTTTTTTATTTTACGTATGTCTACCAACGTCTACAAGGGACTAATGGAAAGCTAGAATCTATAGTTATAAAAATTACTAACTAAATCAGAGTGCTAAGAGCGGAGCAAAGTTTTAACTATTAACTAGTGATAGTTTCTTTGACACATAAGTAACTTATGTGCTCCTTAAGCATTTCGTATATAGATTAAAAACCTTAAATATACGCAAACAAAACTATGTGCTAAACAATATCGGGAAGATTCTGTTTAATCTCATAACTTTAAAATTATTTTTCTCATTACTGGTTTTATTGGTCCGCTGACGCCGTGTGGTTGCGGAACTAAATGAATCGATCCATAACACTCAATGCTATCGGCCAACGATATATCCGATCGGATGTAAACAAACCCGGCGCTCATTGCACCACAAAAGTTCTCAGCAACTATCACACGAATATCCACTTAGAAACAGAGACATAGAGTCCAAAATCACTTAATAACTACCGTGCTTAATCTAGCAGCTGTTAAGAAGGCTCTGAATTAAGGAAAAATCCGTTTGCACAATATTGATATCTATTGTCTTCACATATTAGTGCAATAATGCCTTGGATGTAAATTGTAAAGGCTTTGACAGTTGTATCGGTATACGAAATCCGAACGGACAGATATATAACGAGTTGTGGAGCGATCGCGAGCGCATTGGCGTCCGGTGCTTCGATCGCTTCCTGCTCGACACCGACGGTGCTGCCCTTGAGCACAAGTGCCATTGACTGACCGTCCACGAACTAAACTATATTAGTGCACATTGCCAGAAAACAGTGAGACGTGTCATAACCAGAGACAATACGAACTCGATTTTTTTTTATATTTGTTTCAAAAATGGGTGTAAGTGACGTTGCCGAGACCCAGCCTGCCAAAAAGCCCGGTATGTTTTTATGTTTTTTTATGAAAAAAAAAAAAATTAAATCAAATAGATTTATAGGCAGAAAAGTAATTTTGACGTGAAAATTCAATTCAAAAATAAACTTTGATTTAATAATCTGTGGTTTGCATAAAAATAAAGCAAGTTAAACCGTTTTCCATTGATTTAAAAAGCTTCTTTTTTATTATAAAGTAAAAAACCTGTTTATTTTTTTTTTTGCTGTAATCAGTATAAAGAAAAATATAAACAAAAGATAAGAAGAGAAAATAGTTAATAGACATACCTAATTGCTTCCAAACTTAATTCAAACTTTACAGCGCTTTCGTTGCTCTTTCGAATTAATGCTAGCACTCCCTTTGTTCAAAAAGAAACTACAGAGAAAAGCGTATATCAAGATGCGAAAATAAAAATAGGAGGCGTTTTTAAGTTTGCGCCAGAATACTGTGAATATACATTAAGTAAATTTGATATTAGGATTCTAATTATTTCTTTTATCAACGTGATTAATTTTAAAATTTAAAGCCTATTTTATAATTTTTTTCCGTTAATATATAATTTGTACCGTCGTTTGGACTCTTTCCAGTGTCCCTTGTCACAAGCAGACTAATGGGAATCTCTAATTTAAGAATCAAATAGTTAGAACAACTTATAATGTACTAGTAATACAATAATCAATTAATATTTTACATCTCATCATCTCGCGGTCGTTATATTTTTTTATAAGACTGCGCATAAATGTTTGAAATCTGCATATAAAATGATTGCATTGTAGCTTTAAATCCCCGATGTCAGCTCTGTCGAAATGTATTGTAGAAAGATTTTATATTTGAATTTACTAGTTTTTCATCCAACATGTGTGAAGATAGAAAACGTTCATAATGATCAACAAACTTGGATTTATTCCCTACGGTAACAGTAAACCGTGGAAATACTTATTTTAAAAGCGCACAAAGTTTCTATTTATTACAAACATTAATTTTACTACGATATTATATTTCTTGTTTGATCATTATCATCTGACTGCGATAGTCCACAGCTGGACATCGGCCTCTCCCCTATCCACGCTTATCAGAGGGTTTTGGACCGTATCCCACCACGCTGGTCCAATGCGGCTTGGCGGGTGGAACTATTTACATGCCCATCCGACGTGTGGGCCTGATGGAACATCTTACTTTTCAGACAATTGGGTAATAGGCCCAAATTGCCCTAACCAACTAGGCAACAACAATAAAAATTGTTCGGTCCCCTCAGAATTTGAACCCACGAACTCCCGTTTCTAAAGCACACGTCCATACCACTAGGCCACGGAGGCAGTTATTTAATAAATAAAAACTAACAGACAGATATTAACAGAGTTCTTGAATTCTAATTATTGATTTATAATTCGTCAAATACACTACTATATACGACGTTTCGTCCTTATTTTTATAATTTGTTTTCGATGTTTCGGACTTTTTTCAGCTTCTATAATGACGGAAAGACTGTTCGTATAAGTTTTGCTATATATAAAAAAGTTGTAAATAAATGCATTTTACACAAAAATTTGTAAAATAAATAAAAATTTACTTATTGGCGTCAACATAAACTCACCAACTCATAAAATACGTCAAATTTGTAAAATTGCGGAACTAGACCTAGCGTCTTTTGACACAAAAAATTTGAAAAATAACTAACCAAAAAATATTTAAAGCTGTCTCCATGGTCCAGCGGTATTAGCCCTTGCTTTATAATCCGGAGGTCGTGGGAGTCCCGTGGGAAACAAGTTTGTGTTATCGATGTTTTCTGTTAGATTAGGACAATTTGGAACGATCACCCAATTGTCTGAAAAGTAAGATGATCCATGCGCCATATGGGCATGTAAAAAGTCGGCTGAACCACCAATCCACATTGGACCTGCAGCAGTAGACTAACGCAGGCTGATGATGATGATGGTAATAATGATCGTATGCGAAAGTTACCCTCAAAGTAAACAATAGCCTTACCTGTAAGAAATGCAGCTAAATACACAAGATAATGAGGAATGCACTCGGCCAGGTCGAAGACCTTCAACTATTAAAAATAACACAAATAAAACCCACGTTGGACTAGCGTGGTGGGATACAGTCCAAAATCCTGACAACGGAGAAGGCGTGCATTAGGGGGTGCTGGACATACAGTGATCGGAAATGCTGACAAGCATATCAAAAGCCCATTGAACTTTAGCAAAGGCTTTTTTAGCCTGCAAGAAATTAATAATTTTTAAATTAAGTTATTAACTTGCAGTTATGTATAAAAAATATAAATATTACCCAACTGGGTATACTCTTCTACTGGTCAATATAATCATTTTTACGTTAGATAAAATAAATGTTTTACGAGAACCAACATCTTTTAGACGAATGAAATATCTTTGTTGGTCAATAAAGCAATTTTGTGTAAACAATTCTTTTACAACCATGGGAAATAGAAAAGTTCTATATTCGGCTACATTGTTAGGTGTTATATTCTTTCTTCTTGCCATTTTCTCAACTTATCGTGGGGTCAGCCTATGATACATCAAAACATAATCCAAAATAACTGCTTTCACGAAAGGTGAATTGCTTCTGACCCTACAACTCAAAGGGACTGCATTCGATGTATAGTTGTCAGTAAATTTCAAAACAACAATGTCCTTTAATTGCAATATTATTTTAAATAATAAAGGCTACGGCATCTCCGTGGCCTAATAATATTTCATTTAGTAGATTCTACCCCACAACGTTCTGCCTAGAGCAAGTTTCAAAATGGAGGCCGACTTTCCACGAGGGATCGAATCTTTCAACAAAATAAATTTTTGTTATCATTGTTTACCGATTATTTAGGCTAACAAGGCATGATCGTTTTCTGAAAAGTTAGATAATTTATTTGACGTGGATTGGCGTGTAGAATATAGGTGACGGTTGTCAAGTCCACCTTCGATAAATGGTCTAAGACATCAACGCCTTTAAATTTATTGACCATCAATCTAATGCAGTTAATCCTAGAGGTAACATGCTAGTAGCTCTGTCTAAACATTTCATTCTCAATATTCAGCTAAATCTAAATCTGACAAAACAAGAAAGAAAAAAAATATAGAGACCTGCTAAAGGTCTATCAGTAAGCTTTGTTTTTGCAAATCGCGCATTCTTAATTTCCCAATATCCGCGTTTGCGCTTCGAGATTTATTAGTCAATAGACTGTTTGCAGTTTTCCGTCGGTTGCGAAACGAATAATTAGCGAAGGTAATGAATAATTCATCGTGAAGGATGTCGTTTCACTGAAGTGTTATTGCCGAATACGGTGCTATAGTTTATCAAAAATACAATGTTGAGGTCGTAAAATTGAAAATAAGAACTGATTACTCTCTTAAAATATTTACAATGGAAGTAAATTACATAAAATAAAATTGATTATTTAACGGGAAAAACTATGTTACCGGAATCTATTTCCATTGAATGTTTTTAGTATTCAACGCTTGATAGCCTATAAAACAATGGGTTCCGCATCATCAATCATTTATCTTAGGTGATTTCATTATTCTGTTAACAATTACATCATGAACGCATATTATGATTTTTCTCATCATTGTTTTATAACTGGTTACTAAGAGATAATCGATTTCTTGTCATTATGATAACACGAGGTCCCTGCGACATCAATTGAATAATGAAAACGACTAAGACGAGTGATCAGTGCTTAGGTTTAGATTAAAAATGTTTTAGCGACACAAATGCAACTTTTAAAGGACTCAAAGCACTCAATTCGAAGTGTACTTTTTTATTAGTATAACCTCGTTGCTCTGCTCCTAATGGTCCGATTTCTTTTCGAAGTGGTTGTATGGTGATATTTTTTTAAATAATTTATTCATAAGTAGTTTAGTAAATATTTGAAGAATTAAGGAAATTACGGCACCAAAAATCGCAACATTTTGCGAATAAATTTCAAACGCTGCCGAAACTATAAAATATAGACTGACTATGTTTCACATTATTGTGTTTCATTAAATAGTCTACAACAAAGTCTAAAAGTGCATATATCTATGATTTACGCATAACGCAAAGTAAGTTTTTTTTTTTTTTATTGCAATTAGGCATATTTAAAGCTCATTTTACAATGAATTTTAAATAAAACACGTCATAACACGACATTTTTATGAATTTGAATTGAAGTATTCATTTAAAAGATACCATAGGTACGAAACGTGTCCGCATAAATCGTGTGAAAGTTTCAGGAAGAGACCACGGTGTTATCTGCTTATATTGCGTTAAATGTACTGTTTGAAGACGGGTCATATTTTTTGAGTTCAAAATTGATTTGTATTATAACTATTATGTAAGTTGCGTAATTATGGTGTAAAGAAGACCTAAATCCCCAATAACACAACATTAAATTATAGTTTTATACGCCGTATTTGTTATTTAGATACATACAATCAGGTAAATATAAATTAATTGAAAGTAACATTTTAATAAATTTAAAAATTCTTTCCAAATATTCGTTTTCAATGTTCATAACGTAACATAGTAGTTAAGATGTTTTAGAAAAAGCGAATGCTAATGAAATGAGTCTAGGTAATGACTGTGAGAAAAAAATGTGTAGTTCAAAGAAATTACCAATCATAGATAGTAAATAAGAGTTGTGTGCAATTAATTTGATTATGCTACTCACGGATGTAGCCATAAAACCTATCAAGATATTTTGACTTACAATACTTGTGCTGAAGTGCTGCCAGCCATCGAAATACAAGTTTTTGATGTGAAACATCTATAGGCTCACTTGTAAACCGAATTGTTGGCGTGGCGACGCTTTCCGTGGCGACGGGACGCAACGCTATACTAAGGTATACATATATATATATATTTTTATATTGTTCTTGGGATTATATAAGTTCAACATAGACCCCCCTCCACCAAAATTTTTATGTTGGATTTCAATTTATATAAATTTGTTATAAAGAATCAACCCTACATAGAGATTTAAAATCGGTTTTACTCTTAAACTGGACGTCATAGAGCGGTGGGATATATATATTTTAAACGTAGAAGAGTTTACGGTGGGGCTTCTTACTCAGTTCGACGTTGTTGTTTAATTATTGTATTATTTTTGACAAAAAATATGTGTGATAGTGATAACTCAGAAGATCAAAGTGATCATTTGCAAAGAAAGTGATACTACACTATGGCAAACTACCAAGTAATCAGTAAGTAGATCGTAATTATTAGAGATGCAACGGATATCCGGTTGCTATTCGGTATCCGGCCTATTTATATATTTATTTAAAAAATGATATGAAACAATAATTTCAGTATTACCTACAACGTTAACGTACAATTGAAACTTATAAAAAAGCCTCATTTGAAGTAGTTAAGAAATCCTATGATCATATTCAATCATTGGCAGCGTATCGTATATTAATTTATAATCAAATAAAATAAGTGTTACCAAATATATAAAAAAATAGTTTAATATTCATAATTAACCAACGGCAACTTCTGGTAAATAAAAACGAGATTATGTGCATTTTTGGGTCACAGACTATTTTACAAACACGGTGAAGACAGATACACAAATTTTATCAATATTGGCAATTGATTGGCTGTTCTGGAGGGCCTACCTCCAGAAGCAGCTTTTGTCTATCTTCTTTGTTTGTATTATCCCAAAATAGCTGGTTTTAAATTTGGAATCCAATAAAGTAACCAGGAAATATTTTTGATCGTCATCAAGATGTTGAAAACGTTCTGTATTTAAATTTTCAAAGACATCAAAAATGCAATAAATTCGTACTTTTACCACAGTTTTGAAGGTAAAGTAAATAAATAAATAACATTAACCTAATAAAAGTAGCCACGTGCGGTATGACTTCAGAAATGCATGACAAACCTAAACTGATAATTTTCATTATTTCCTCGAAAAGTTTGAAAAGGATGATACATTGCTCCATTAATTTCCAATGATGAGGAGTCAAGTTATTTAATTTATCGTGGTCAACAATATAAAAATAAACAGCTTGTTTCTGCTGTAATAAACGCTCCTGTTAATAGTCGTTGGCGATCTTACGTGTACTGATATCTTGCACTAACTGATGTTCTGAGATTCTTCTGCTCCTTTTGCGATACACTGCTATACTTTATATATATTAAACAAAAAAAACTTATCTATTCAGCAAAATAGGCGGGTGCACGTGTTCTGCATACGAACTAGTTCCGTACTTACTGACCAAATAAAACTCGTTTCTTGCCTAGAAAATCATCTTCGCGAACCTGCAATAGGTAACAGGTTGAAACCTGCACTACCCGCCCGCCGTCAAACGAAAATGTAGGTACGTCACTGGCCGAATAAGTATCCGACCGCCGAATATCCGGTATCCGGTATCCGGCGAATCAACTATCCGTTGCATCACTAGTAATAATTATATTTTTATATTTAATTGCGTATTTTTAAATGCTTATTAATCATATTAGTAATTATATAAATTATTATTGAATAAAATGACTTAAACCATTTAGTTTTGCACAATTCGTACATGCTAAAAAAAGAAATTAAACAATCTTTAATTTTAAGTATTCACAATACGAATAAAGTTTTATTGTTACTATGACAATAGCGTAAAATTATCTAAAAAATATCTTATGTCACCTTATCCATGCAGCATCTGAATCTTTTTTTCCGTAGAGTGACTAGGATCTGACTTCCACAAGCTAAAAGATAAATGCATTCGGTGGTTTGATTAGATGTCGGACGGACAGCCAAAGAATGGCCAATTGGTTCTAACCCAAAACAAGGTTAACCCCACGTGTGTGGAATCCATTATAAATGAAGCGACCACCACTATACTACGAAAGCAGTTCGGTTATTCCCTATCTATTTAATACGCATAAACAAAACGTTATGCCGTCACTTCAAATGGTATGTAACCTTAATACTACACGATGACAACGTGCCCCCTGCAAGAAACAATATTTCGTTATCCTCAGCGGATTAAACTTCTCATATTATTCTATAAATTTAAGGTATTCGTATATTCAAAATGTCACGCATAGACCTATTTTATTTACATACAATAAAGATTTTTTTTGAAATCCATTAACTTTTAAGTAAACTTACAGAATATTAAATGAGGTTCGAACATGCCTCATTGCAGTTTTTTACAATGTTTTAAATTTATATGGTTATTGTAGGTTATTCTTAGAACACAGGTATACGCTCTTGTGGACGTTATTGTACGCCAATTTAAGGACGACAGTTAAGTACACAATTTAAATCTATCTCTTAAGGTATACAATTTAATCGCATGAGGTTGTGTTCTTTTTTAATTTTTTCAATATCCGTTATACTGCAAATTACAAAATTATTTAAAAAATGGCAGTAAGTAGCAAATATCTAGCATTTAAAAAAAAATGAACACAATCAGAGTACTAGGAGTGGAGTAAGAAAAAAAATACGCTCCGGATTAGGTACCTCATTCTTTTAAGAAGTCGGTTATTTATTAATATATAAAAATTATTAAATAATTTATGCAAGTCGTAATTTAAATTGAATATTTTGTCCCTTAATGGATATTATTTACATCACACACACACACATCATCAGCCTTTGTTAGTCCACTGCTGGACATAGGCCTCCCCTAATACACCCCTATCCATTAGGGGGTTTGGACCTATCCACCACGCTGGTCCAATGCGGGTTGGTGGTGGACGACTTTTACATGCCCATCCGACGCATGGATCATCTTACTTTCAGACAATTGGGTGATCGCCCAAATTCCTAACCAACTAGGAAACAACAATGAAAATTTGTTGCGTCCCCGCAGGATTCGAACCCACGACCTCCGGTTTTAAAGCACACGCCCATACCACTAGGCTACGGAGGCAGGCAATTATTTACACCATTGATTAATATAACACACCCCGTATTAAGAAAGGCCTATGTCCAGCAGTGGACTATCACACGCTGATGATGTGTGATGTGATGATATGTGTTCCAAAAAGATTAAATATTTATTTCAAACAAAATATTTAAACGATAGACGGATTATTTTATATTATTTATAATAGCCAAATACTAAATACAATAAATATGAATATTGTCAAAGCGAAATTCATTTGTTTACCTAAAACATCGCATGACTGACTTTTGGAGTTGATATTGTATCCACCAACAATAAACTCAATGGTCCTTCACGACTCAGTGAATAGATATGACTTAAAACCTTTATTAAATCTACTTAAAATCATCCTTAGTGAGTTAAACATTACGAAAAATGCCCATTTGTTTGTATTTTATTGCTGGATAGCGTTAATAAGCTGGTTATTAAAATAACAATATTTTAACGAATTAGTTAAAGCATGATTTCTAGATCTAGATTATATTTCAAATTTATTTTTGCTACATGTTATATAGTTTTATTAAAACATTAATAATATTTGCTTCAAAAACAGATAATCACCTCGTGTTATGGCGTTATATTTACTAGTTACAACGTTTAGTAAATTTAATTAAATGAAATCATTTATCTAATCGTTTATTGGCTCAGCTTAAACAAAATATTATTAAAGTTATACTTCTTTTGGCGCGTTATGAAAAAATGATGAGAGTGAAATTTTAAGATGCGCGCACCTGTAACACAAAATTAACAGTATGAAGCGCTTCTGCTTCAAAATTGTGCTTATATACTTTTCAAGTGCTCCAATATAATTGAGGTTAACTACCCGTATGTATTATTTATTAATATAAATTAAAATACTTTTATTTAATATAATTATTACTAAATATTATTAAATTATTAATGTTAAATACTTATAATTGGTTATTTAATATTCACAAAATAAAGAAATAAATTTAATAAAAAGTTTGTGATAAAAATTAAAATTAAACATCAAATTATAATATTAATTTTAATATTTCGATTAAATTGAATAAAAATAAATATTTATAAAATAACTAAATAAATTTAATGAAAACTTTTTGATAAAAATGAAAAGTGAATATTAAATTAAGAAATCAATAAAAATATTTAAAATTAAGAAACTTATCATATTTAGTACAAACTTTGTCTGTCATACAAGAATTTATTAAAAATATTTCCTCAATATATTATTAAAATATCTATCATTTTCTAAATTAAGCTAGAAAAAAATTACAGCCTTGTAGTTTGTTAAAATGAAAAAGAACGACGACTGCTTCGTTGCGACGACATTTACCGCTAACGATTCGGAAATCTTTTTATAGATCGAACCAGATTCATCATCATCATCAGCCTGTGATAGTCCACTGCTGGACATAGGCTTTCCCTAATACACCACTATCCATTAAGGGGTTTTGGACCATGTCGCACCACGCTGGTCCAATGCGGGTTCGTGGGTTGACAAACTTTATACATGCCCATCCGACGCATGGATCATCTTACTTTTCAGACAACTGAGTGATCGGTCTAAATTGCCCTAACCAACTAGGAAACAACAGTGAAAATTTGTGGAGCCCCGCGGGATTCGAAACCGGAGGTCGCGCCTCCGGTTTCTAAAGCACACGATTGAACGAACCAGATTGGCCATTGTAAATTACTTATCTATTTAATTCGTTCTAAAAAATTCCAAAATCAATTGAATAAATTCAAATGATGTAATTATTTATTCAATCTTAAATTTACATTGAATTCATAATATTCCTACAAATGGAGCTACATTTTAGTTACGGATATTTTCCCCATGTTGAGAACATTTCAGCGGTTCATTGTTGTCATCTTCCATTCAAGTAAAACGTTAGTATTCATCGTATATTGTGAGTTGGACAATTCGCAGTGCAATGTTTGCGCCCGCACTAACCAGTTCGATTTTCAACGACATGCATCACCGCTTGATTGATCTCTCTATGAATGGACAAACGTACGAACGCTTTTTTCGGGCACTGCCCTTCGACGTGGCTATTGATTGTCCACTAGTCATGTGCGGCAACTGCTTATAATATATCATAACGCAAATCGTTTAAGGTTTTTAAAACTATAGATTGTGCATGAGCTGTGCGCAATAATTTCGTTCAATACAGCCTCACAGATTCGTAAAATACGTACGTAGTTCTTTATGCAGGATTAGTAATAGTAAATTTAGTGCTAGCAGATAACGTATCATTGATTTCACTCCTTACTAGCTGTTGCCCGCGACTTCGCCCGCGTGGTCACAATAAAAATATATATATTTAATATATAAAAAATTGTCAAAGTTACTCCCAGTTATATTAACTATCCTGCAATGAAATTCCGATTCAGACCCGCCATTACAGGATTAACCAGAACAAACAGGTAGACAGAAAGAAAGTAAAAAAATGTTTTGATATATGTACCGGTTGTATATCAATGTGAAATAATTTAAAACGGTTATTTTAATATTACGTACATACGCTCCAATTTCATTTATCTGTATCTATTAGCAAATACAACAATAATGAAAGGTGAAGTATTACTGATATATATAGGTTCTATATATTAGCTAGAACAAACAGATAGATGAACAAAAACAAAAAATAAATTTGTTGTTATGCTAGTATTGCTTATATATTTCAATATGATCATTAAAAAACATTTATTTTGGATGTTCAGAGAGTCCAATTTTATTTATTTGTATAGATTAATTAAATCATTAACTATACGTCATATACTAAAGCCTTTTAAAGATTCAGAACCAATACCAATTGCGACCGCATTGTGTGTTAGACAATAGTAATAAATGGTGCTTGAATATTAGAGAGAGATGTCAGCCACAGACCACCTAAACATGACACCGTCGAAATTGAATGCAAATAAATAAACATAGACCGGTCTTCAAAACATGTTGTGATCACTTATAATGATTGAAATTTATATATAATAAGTACATTAAATTATATTGGACCGCGTCCCAAAAGAAGGAGGTACTCAATTCAGAGCGTATGTTTATATATATGTGTGTGTGTAACCTCGTTGCTTCACTCCTGGTGATCCGATGTTAATCATTGTAAATAGTAGGTAGTAGTTAGATAGACTTAAACTATATTTTACATAATAGTTCTTCTTGAATTAGCCAAAAATATCCTCTGGAGAGCATATGTCTATTGAATCTATCAGAGATATAAAATGCGGGGCAGTTTTGTGTAAAATACATTGCTTTACCCTCTAATATTGATCAAAACATGTATGCACTGTTTGAAGTCGGTCATATTTTTTTGCTAATTTTTATTCTGTTTAACTTACTTATTTGGAATCTTTCTTCTTTAATGATTATACTACTTTCTTAAGAACAAACAAAGTAACTGAAAAGAGGCGTTTACAAAACAACAAAAACAAAAAGACATCTTTTGTTTTTGTTGATTTTGCTTATAAACTTCATTTATCGGTTTGTCCAATGAGTTAAAAGACAGCAGATATGCTTGTGCGCTAGTTTCTTTGTATAATATGTAAATATTTATTCAACTGGATATATTCTACGGACGCCATACTTCGTCACATTTTTTTTGAAAACAAGAAGCTCGTTTTAAAATTATAAATCATCTGACTTACACGATTATATTGGTGTTAATTTTTTTTGTTTACATAAAATTTATTTGATTTTGTTAAAAAAATTTGGGGTGATGAGCTGCATTGTCAGCCGAATGACGAAAATATATCTATCATAGTCAAATTAGTAAAAGTATTCTATAAAAATCTGAATTATCGCATAAAATATTAAATTGAGAAACACTTTATATTGAGATTATAAAAAAAAATGTTTTCTATGACCGGATGCTCGCTATAAATAATTTTTACTCTCAAATGTCAAATCCAATGATTTGGCTAATCTACACTTAGGATATGGTACACACATACAACTTTTATCGTATTATTAGATACTTTGTTTAACTTCTGCCTTTGCCTCCCAAGTTGATCACAATCACAAAACTAACATAGTTTCGGAAAATATTTAATTACCAGATATGAGAACAAGATAATTTCATCATTTGCAGTTGTGGCTGAAAATTTTACTATACATTACATTTTTAAGAGAGTAAGCCTCTTTTTTACAACTGACCGACTGGACCGTACCGTACAGTCCGTAGTACCAGCGGTGCCTATTTCTGCCGTAAACCAGTGAAAAGCAACGATAGCGCAATTGCTGGGTGAGACGTAACAACCTAACTTTCAGAACGCTGACTGGGTTTGTGGCGTAAAAGGCTACGTTTATATGGTCAGCGTACGTCGCTTACCATCAGGTTCACACTTGCTCCTCTCATCGCTTCTAACCTATGAAATAATTAAATTAAAATTTTGAAACATAATTTCGCACATATTGCCTTAATTTAAAATCCTAATTGTATTCACAACGTTCAGAGGTATTCTCTGTAATAGACTTCATTAAAATCTATTTAAAATTTTAATCATAAACGTTAACGCATTAGTTATTTAAAATAAGGTTAATGACGACCACTCGTTCTTTTATCTTAACGTGTAAAGTTTCGGTGGTTGTAAAATTCATGCGGGGCGATACTAAAATTCCGACGATGGGCGTCCATTATAATTAACGCAAAAAGGTCCGCTCGTTGTTCTTTGGCAGTTCTCTATATACTTTGCAAATATTACTGCTTTGTTTAATATTGTCCTGTGCATACATTTGGTCTACTTCTCTCGTAAGTATAGACACCGCTACGAATTGAATCTCTGATAAATCATTTTTAAATATTTTGTACTGTTTCTTCTTTTAACCGTTTTCGTGCCCAGCGGTATTGGTCCTTCTTTTGAAAGTTCAGGTAGTTGGTTCGAATCCCACGGGGAAACATCTTTGTGTTTTAGATGTTATCTAGTGGATTGGGATAATATGGGTCGATTACGTAAAAAATCGGTCCCAATTGCCAAAACCATCTTTCGCAGTTGTTATATTGAGATAATGATTATTATTATACATAATGATAATGATGTTCGTCAAGTTGATTTCGTCTGCGTTGGCCGATTTATATTAGAGATCTGCCAACTGCGCAGGAGATGTTATAGTGCACAAGTACACGCGGAAACATAGGCACACCCTATTCCTTTATACTCTCCAATTTCCACGCACATAACGCTTATTATTTATTATTTAAAAAAACAGGCTATAAGTTATTGTTGTATAGAAGCTATGGTATCAGAATGTTAATTCGGAGTTTTTACCACGACAGAGTAACAAACATAACACCAATTCTTACAAATTTTCGCATTAATTATACCAGTTTTGAAAATTTTCAAGACTTTAAAGCTTGATAATCGCATTTAAATATAAAGATATTGTAAGATTGCTTTCACACCTTTATTTCTATAAAATCCACTTTACAATTGCGCCTAATAAAAGTTGATCCGAACTCATTTCTCTGCAAAAATCATTTAGATGCAAATAAACGGGTTACCCTTTGGCTCAGAAGTTATTTGATTGAATTTCATCTTAATTAAAATATTGTCACTGAACGTAAACCGAATTACAGGAGTATAGTAAGCGTTCAAAACCTCAAATTTAACTAAAACAAAAGTTGTTTATTACTTTAACCGTAATATCGTAGAGTCTGTTCGAAATGAAAAAAAGCCTTTCTTCCATCGGCCTAAATATGACTATTGACCGATATGTTGCAGTCCAAGGTCACGCCTAGGTATTTCCCTCTTCTTTCCTATGGGATCGGTTTGCCGTTAAGTTTTAGTTGCCACAGTATCTGGCATCGGCTAGCGCGTGGCCTTATCCTGGCGTCTAGGATGAAGACATGCGACATTGTGTAATCACGACGTAATCTAGACGGATATAAGTATATTGCTACACTTTTATCGGGGTTTTTCACTTTTATTCGGTTAAGGAAGTCTAAACGATTATTCGCGTTCAGTGGAGCATGTTATAAATATAATTTTGTGTTAGCGATGAACATTAGAGGCTGGTGTCATCAGCGAAAGCTGCTATATTGACATTATGGTGCTTCGTTCGTGTAGAGCGAAAATAAAAGCTAATGCCTGCTTGAAGCAGTCAGCTTGTGGACATTGTGCCCGAGACTCGATATCGAAAAAAGCGATTCGACAAGTAGGCCTATATAATGTGAACCAGCCTGTCTGACACTTTGAGTATGAACAGCTTGTAAATCAAGCTATTGGGCCCGTGCTATGGACGGAATCCAAATTGTTCGCTGGTCGCTCGCTCGCTCGCAAGGGATTAAGTTATTAAAAAAGGCGTGGTCTTTCATAAAAGCATTATACGTTCATTTAGTTTACCCAAACAATAGAGAAAACTAATTGGACGATAACTCGTGGGTAGTTTAGGGGCTTGTTCGGCTTTGGAATACCGATGACAGGTTTTAATAAAAGTGAAACAATTTCCATATCATAAATCGATATGAAATTGACTAAGAAGACTTAATTTCGCTTAAAAAATACGAGTACCTCATCACGTTTAGTCTGCTGCCTCCGTAGCCTAGTGGTATGGGCATGTGCTTTAGAAATCGGAGGTCGTGGATTCGAATCCCGCGGGGACTCACCAAATTTTAATTGTTGTTTCCTAGTTGGTTTGGGCAATTTGGGCCGATCACCCAATTGTCTGAAAAATAAGATGATCCATGCGTCGGATGGGCATGTAAAAAACGGTCCACACACCAACCCGCATCGGACCAGCATGGTGGGACACGGTTCTAAACCCCCTAATGGATAGGGGGTATTAGGAAAGGCCTATGTCCTATGACTTTTACAGGATGATGATGATGATGATGATGATATCACGTTTAGAAACTTAATCAAAATTTGAGTATTTTTAATGTTTTTGAATACACGTAGAACATATAGGACATTGTTATAATATTATATTAATATGTTTTCAATATTCATCAACATTATAAGAACTTTTTGCTGCGTACACGAATATTATACTCAATAAATGATAGATTTTTAGGCATTTTGTCGCGTTCGCGTTTGTTATTTTATAAATGTATCCGTTTCGTTCCTTCCCAAGATTCATGGTTCGGGACAGACTGTCTGCATGTGACGAGTATTATTTATCACTCTTTGTCGTATGAATTTTGGTCTTACGTTATCTATTCATTATTAAATTAATTTATGTTACGCGAATTTTATCAAGAATTATCTGTAATTCGGCAAATATTAAAGTCCTATCGATACCAGTAATTGGAAAAAATGCGATAATATTTTACATTTTAAGCCAGATTCGGAATGATTCTGATGCTAAGTAATGTTAAAAGCAATTCGGTAAAGGACACGTTGGCATGGGATAGTGTATAATTTAATTGTTAAAAGTGCAGTATAAGTGTTAATATTATTGTGTAACTATTTGCTAATAAACGATAAAGTATGAAATAGAAAATGGTTGCGTGAATACTCATTTTAGCACTATTCGTGTTGTCCGTAGTATGGTCCGTAGACAGGGGTAAGTGCATTGTAAATTCTAAATATGTAAATATGACGTTGAAAAAATGTTAAAACTTGTTGTAAACATCGTACTCGGTATCTATATATTAAAGTGTTTCACATCATGTCTTACAACCGAGTAGAAAACAATCATTTAAATAAAAAATAACTTATTGAATCCAGTGTACGATTAATGCTATCTATATTTTCTTTTCCCTTAACAAGTTTAAAAGTTTTTACGGGACCCGCTTCATATTCATCTAGCTTTAACTAAACCGCTCTTACGCTTATACCCTGGTTACCCGCTACTCGCTAATCAGATTCTTTTAAAGTAGTAGATTTAAAGGCACTTATTTTTTAAAATAACTGCCAAAGATGTTCCAATCGAGACATCCGAACTCCAACGCATGGATCATTGAACTTTACAGACAATTGACTGATCTGCCCAAATTGTCCCATCAAACCAGTAAAAACGATATTATAAGGTTGGCCGCAGAGTTCGAACCAACGACTTACAGTTTGTATTGCCAGGGCTATTATCACTAGGCCACGAAGACGATCTATCGTTGTAAAGAAATGAAATGTTAAAGACTATCAATTACTTAGAAAAAAAAATTAAACCTTTGTAAACCTCCTAAATTTCATCTTATAACAGTATTATTTACCATATTTTAGGTAAGCATATAATAGACATGTTTGAACACGTTACCACTTAAATAGGCTATCAAATAAGGGTGAAACTACATGAGACTTAATTAGTGCTAAAACAATTGTCGTGTTAGCAAAACGTAATTAAGCTTAGAAAATCGCACTCTAAGCATTTAGCGATTTAATCAAACCAGCTGTTCGTCGCCCTTTGAAATTGCCTAACGAGTTAACGCCCATTTGTTCTTGAACTGCGATTGTTCAGTTTTGCTTGACAGCGCAACTTTATTCAAGTGTTTTATTTTGAGCAAGTTTGAAACAGAATGTTACTTTGTTGCAACGGATTTATCATTTATAGCTTACAAAACACTTATAGCTGATAATTCATTTTAAAATTTAAAAAATGGGTTTTATGCTAGGAATCTTGTTTACTTTAAGTAAGGTAGGCGTAATTACATATTTTTTAGGGATTGCTTTTATGTTTTCAAAGAATTGGCTACAATTATGAATTCATTTATTGATTTAAGTAATAATTCGTATTCAGTCTCTATATCACTTCTGAGCAATGCAAGATGTAGTCATAATTTTAATATTGACATTTTTTGCACGAACATATAGATGATGTTTAGCAACGATAATTTTTGTTATGCATCTTCATCTATTCTATATCACTGGAAGCAAAAAAATATTTAAATCATTTATTTCTTTGGTTATCTGATTTGTTACTTCATAATAAATTATATGGTAACTTACTCAAACAATTTGATAATACAGAGGTACTTTACTTCTATCATGCGGTAGTGCAATTGTATTTTTACAAAATGCTAGAGCAGAAATATACTTGGCCTTACTGTCAATTTTTTTTTTTTAATAAACAAGACCACAATTTACAATACCAGTTGTATGGATTAATTGGAATAGTTCATGATCATCGGCGCGTGTCGTCCCGTACATTATGTCCTTATAAACGAATGGTATTGTGCGTCACTGAATCATCAAGCGCAGTGGCCAGGCCGCGCACGTTTTTATGTGTCCATTATAACATATTTCTAGTTGAACACGATATGACTGTCCGTTTGTCACTTCGTGTTTTTTATGTATAATTCTTATATGAGTCGCTGAGTGGAAGTCATGCGCTTCTGTGACATAACATTTAATGTTCTAACTAGCATACGTTGACGACTGTGCCCGTGTTCTTATTACATTTTTGGAGAAAAAGATCCAAAAATCTATGGTGAAAAGTAGCCTATATAGCTTTCTAGGAGTGACAAATATTTCAAACTGGTACAGTAGTTTAGGAACGTATTTAAAACAAACAGACAAACATGCATTTTTTTCAGCCTTTACCTATAATCTACATAAATATAGTGTATGATATGTAGATGAATTAATTTGAACATCGTTTATATTTGTTTTTACTTATTAAGCATTTTATTTCTACATACTTTTGAATGGTAATAATGTGGTGGTGCATATGTTGATTGACACTTGAAGATGTCAGCTATATGTTTTTAGCTTTCTTTAACTCTCATATTACTTACGTTCATTATTTGATTTTATTTGAAATTCAATTGTCTATGTAATGATTGTCAAATAATATTTTTGTCTTTAATACACAAGCATTCTGAAACCTCACATTCTTTGAAATGTTGTTTATTTACTATGCATGAGTAAAAAAATATACGTCATTTGTAAAAGAAAACATTTTTTGAGAACTTCAAATATATTGTGAAAGGAAACTATTTTAATGCGTTATGTATCATCTCATCAAATGTAATGCGTTATGTAAATTATTAAAATAATACATTCGATAAAAATTATAAGATTTGTAAAAGTAAATTGAAAGACTGAACTTTTGTTACATTTATAATTTAAAACCTTAAATACAATAAGTGGTTAATACATTCTGTTCCGATTACTTGAGAAACAACAATGCCATATTAAGATAGAAGTGGATTAAGAATGCGAATTGATATGCTGATACCCTAATAGAGTTTTAACATGTACCATAACTATGGCTTACGATGACTTAATTTGATGTTACAGGTTTAAAAATATATTAATAATGAAATAAATAAAGATTTGAAGCAATATCAGAGCGATGTTAAATACATAGGACAGGATGAAGACGTTTATGCATTAAAAATCTTTTTTTGCGAACATTAATAGGCGAGTAATGTATACAAACAGATAAATAGTGCAGTTATAAATTTTATATAAATATATGATCATATGAACGAAGATTGAATATAATGCAGATTCGGTTATTCTTAAGGCGATGAAGTTGGAGTTTTATTAAATATTCCTGGTCTTATTAATATTTTTTTTTGAATAGAGCTGAAAATAGCACAGGCTATTTTTGTCAATTTTTAGAAAAGGTATGAACTGCCGTTGCGTAACTTTATTTTGCATATTATTTTATTATCGACATTTTTTGTTCGTGTCTTTAATGATATTTTTGACTTGTTGAGACCCAAGCTACTAACTAGACTTTCGATTTTATATTGTATCCATATCCAAGCATAGGTTCTTCAATAAGTTAAATATAGTAAAAAGTTGGGAAGTTGCAACATTCAAGTATCCTAAGTTTACGTATGTCCATTTTATGAGAACGCGGATACTTTCAATGATATTAACTTGAAACTTACTTTAGAATAATAGATAGATCGATGATCAAAAAAGGGAAATAATAGGATAAGAGAAAATAAAATTAGAAAAACATAAAATTAGAGAAAAAATAATGCCCTTTGGGATACCACTGGTAACATTACGGCAATATGTTAAAGAATTAATTGATTGTAGGCGTCCTCAAACATACGAGGATAAATATACCAGTGTTTTAACATAAACTAAGACTGGGAAAATGTCGTAGCATACAGAATTAAAATTATTGAAATAATATGTAGGATGTTCATAAAGGCACCGGCATATCTAACAGCCGCTAGTTATTTTCAGAAGCCGGTTAGTGGTACTTATTCCTGCACTAAGCCTAGATTAAATAAGACTGATTATGATCATATAAAAATTGGAGTGATCATTTCATTACCAAAATATGTGGTCATCGAATGCTTGAAACATTGTAATAACCTTTTTGAAATTAAAACTGATATAATACAGATTGCCTTAATTGCTAGTACTTATGATAAACACATACAATCATAACCAACTCGATTTGTTCTTTTCGATAACGATCGCAACTATCGATAATTCCACCTCTTGTGTTCGATTATTTACACAAATTACGGGCCATGATAAGGTGCGAAACCCGTGTTTATTTATTTCACTAATGTTCATCTTGACCCATATTTTAAGTGTTTGGTTAATATCTATAAAGTAAACTTAAACATAACGTAGAATAAAAGTAAGTAAACTATACATGTATATGTGTGTAAAAATATAGATATATCACCTTTTCTACCTATTTTTCTACCTAGATGTTTCCTAACCTACCGTAAAGTGTATTAATTCGAAAGCTTTATATCTTTAATCAATATATAGTCTTACACTAGTTTATTAATGGGTAAGGGTACCACCGGTGCGGAGAAAAGCCGCTGAAAAAACTGAGTTATCTATTGTTTTACATCATATTTTGAAATAATGAATCACCCAATTGTAAGCTCGCATATTTAAAAATTTAAAGATACCCGAAGCAATAATTTTATTAACACGTTGTTTATTGTTAATTTTATTATCAATTTACAAAATCCAGTTATAACTGTAATCAAAGTTTTGACATGGATAAACTGCACCATAATTCTTTTAAAATTAAAAACATATTTTTATTTATTGAGATGATAGATGTGATGGACATCGATTGGGCAGATACATATTTCTATTCGAACCATTTTTTATCACGTTGTGTTGCTCTGTACGATCTTAAAACATCAATATTAAAAATATATTTTTAATTGCATCCATGTGTCGGATAAGCATGTAAAAAGAAGGTCCATCCACCAACCCGCATTGGACCATCGTGGTAGGTTAATGGTGAAGGTGTGTATTAAATGAGGCCCACGTCCAGCAGTGGGCTAATATATCTATATATATATATTGGAATAGAAAATTTTCAGCTATGGTTCTATCGTTTGCGGTAAATTAAACTCAAAAGCTATACTGACATTGACTTAAATAATCGTGGATTTATTTATACTATATTAAAAATGCAAAACAAGCAAAAATAATTACAACCCAAGCGATACAAGGTTTTGCAAAGCAAGGTTTTGTATCAATATTGACAAAAGGCGGAGCGCATTTTTAAACCGTATATCATCATACTAAGCAAATAAAGATAGCGGTTTCGTATTAGCACAAATGTTCATAAATATCTGTGCGTTGGTTTTGCGGTTAGTGTAGATTAAACAAATAATTTAATTGTATTTTTCTAAGAGTTTTAAATAAATCAGTAAAAACCCCACTTTTGCTAGATGTGATTCTAAGATAAGACGTTTACGAACTAGTCAAACAATATCATACATAAACAAATACAATTCTACAAATAGCTTCTCATATTTAATAAATTTGTAACAGGCTTTTTACATGCGGGCTAAAGATATATAATTCATATATTTTATTCAAACTAATAATATGATAATAGTAATCTTCAAACCACTGAAGGGATTTTATTAAAAACAGGTACATATGTAGATACGTAAATAAATTCCAAGTAAGAACACAATAACATATTATCATACTTTTTATTGCTAAAAAGTATATAAAAAGACTGAAATGGGGAATGAAAATCAATGTAAATCGTCATTATTAAAGATAAGACCATAAAACTTTGTATCTTATTATACACATATACGATTAAGGCGCCTTATTGATTAATGTTCTATACATTATATTCAAATAACCTAGCTATTCCACGCGGGCAAATTCGCGTGTATCAGCTAGTATTATATGAACTACGAGTCGTATTAATGCACCGCTGTTTCTAAAGAACATGTTAAGTTATATAGCAAAAAACTTCCATAGATGTGTACTGGCTTAACTTTTTTACTAGAGTCACGAATATCATTTTATTGAATAATAAAATACATCATTTGTATAATATAATTCAAAGCATTTAACATGCTTTTGTAACGTGTCGTGTTTTTTAAAAAAACGTTGTCTAACCATTAACGGACTGATATTATTTTAGGCGACAAAAAACTGTGCTATTTAGATTCGTTTTTATCGGTACTGTGGTCATTTGTCATATCTCGAAAAAGGCAACTCAATTTATTTTTGTCAACAAAGCTTTAGGACGAAAAATGGTTGAGATTTTTTGTCAAGTTAAATGATAAAGATGTTGATGTAAAATGTTTTTCTATGGTCGAAGTGAAATATCGTGGTGAAAATCGAATGAGTTTTTGTATAAAGAGATATTTTGTAAAAATCAATTGCTATTTAAGTTTAATATAAATTTAATGAAAAGATTATTTACGCATAGTAATTAAACCATTTAGTAAATACATAATTTATAGTTATAACAATTTAATATTGAAAATACATCACGGGGCATCCCCGTTTTTTTATTATTTATCTTGTAATGAATATGATAATGACATGAATTCATAATATTTGGTATTTTTTATGAGCATTATTCACGTTTAACGTCGTGTGTGTTTTTTTTACATAATCAGGATCAGTATTGTCATAAAGCATTTTGATAAACTGCCTCCGTAGCTTAGTGGTATAGGCGAGTGCTTTAAAATCCGGAGGTCGTTTGTTCGAATCCTGCGGGGACTCAACAAATTTTCATTGTTGTTTCCTAGATGGTTAGAGCAATTTGGGCCGATCACCCATTTGTCTGAAAAGTAAGAAGATCCATGCGTTGGATGGGCATGTAAAAAAGTCCGTCCACCCACCAACCCCGCATTTGACCAGCGTGGTGGGATACGGTCCAAAAACACCCTAATAGATAGGGGTGTATTTGGGGAGGCCTATGTCCAGCGGTGGACTATCAAAGGCTGATGATGATGATGATGATGATTTTGATAAAACCATACCGTTATAGCTTGTTATTAATCTTTGTAAGTTAAGTCTGAATTTAGTTTATGTTTTCTTTAATATATATGATTATCTATCACTCAGGCCTTAAAATCAATAACAGTCAAATTAAAATTAAAATTAAGTAAAAATCGCATCAAATTATTTAGCAATTACTTACTCATTCATTTCATTAATTAAATTAAGAATTTTAATATTATATAATTTATAATATTTTATAATACTCAAAAAAAGACATTTGAAATTCTTTGTTTAAACGTTACATTTAGTTGCTCCAATTTCATTTACTTGTATAGATAAGTTACCGAAATGACCTATTATTTATTAAGAAAAATAGTTACCCTACTTTCCGATTGTCACTTTAAGCGTCATATTTGAATATTCAAAGAAAAATTAACGGTACAGTGCAGTAAATTGTGTACTATTAAAAGAATAAAGATCTGCAGAAATTTGACCTGGTTACTTGCCTTTGTTGTTTTTAAAACAACTAATTTGCCTTAGTGAAATCTCCATAATGACGAAACTTATATTGTTTATGTAAATGTCGTGTACATTATTGCAGTTAAGTTAAACAATTATAGGGATCATTTCAGTTAAAATGTATCATATTACGGCTTATGGAAATCGTGCGTGTAAAAAATTATAATAGCAGAGACAAGTAATATAAAATTTATATTATTCTCTTGAGTATTTATAAAATTTTCACAAACAAATAGATGACTTCATTATACGCTTTTTGTATAATTATTTTGCACAACATAATCTAATAAAATACATAAAATTACAAAAAATACGACGACATGCCAGCGACTACCTATAATTAAAAATGGATGAGCGAATCCGGAGCTTAAGCAGCTTTATGCTCCGAACTGCGCAATCCAGTAGTAGTGGATATAATGAATATTGTTAAACTAATATCACTTAGGATGTAAACAAATAGTAATGAGCACTATTTATTCTATTGACAGCCAATGTCACAACTAGCCTCATTACACCGTCACGTCACATTAACATTTTTAAAATGCGTTTCACTACTAAAACTGGTCGGGTATTTTAGTTTTAGAAGGTGACTTTCTTAGTAATATCGGATAGAGCTGTACAAAATGGCGCAGGGAAGTGACTACCCCACTGCTCACTTGACGGCCGATCTGCCTTACAGTGGGAGTAAGACAGATCCGGAGTACAAGTGCAATTAGTCAATAGCCAGTCCGTCTGCTCAGCATTGCTTTTTCAACTTAAATAAGTTGAAAAAGCAACTTAAATCCATTTAATGGACGCCATCTTGAAGTTTATAAAAAAAAACTAAGTCCAGCGATGGACTGTTTACGGCTGTGTATGATGATGATTATGATAGAAATGGCGAACACGTACTTGGTGAATTTCAACACAGTCCGTGTATTTGTTACAGAGAGCTCCTTCGGGTTGCGGCATTTGATCGTGTTCCTGTTGTTCCTGGCGACGACCGTTTCTTACGCCTCTCGAGTGAGCATGAGTATCGCCATCGTTGCTATGACATCGGAGAATGATTACGGACATCCGGTAAGCGTTTGTTTTATATAAAACTCAAAGAAAACGCCCCGAAGCACTTCTACATCAATAAATTTATATTGATAGTAATAGACACGTTAGTTGGTTTTACCTATTTATAAATGATTATGTGATTTTATCTGTTAATAGTACATTCAATTATTAATTATTGTACTTATAAGTTTTATTAATATAATATAATTTAAATATAATTCGATGTTAGTAGTTAAATTTGCAGTGTTATAATCACATTTTTTATTTTATGGGCCTTAAATATGTAGTTATTTACAGGGCGTGGGTGTAAATTAATATATTAAGTCTAAAAAAAGTTATATATATCGTATTGATACAATTTAAAATTTTCTTTTGTTCGTAGACAAGTTATGAAAATTAATTTGCATAAGGTCTTATACAAATTTAACCTAAATCTTATTGCCTTTACTAAACCACTTTACTGAATTGATTGTACATCACTTATTTCACGAACGATACGACAAACTTTTAAACAACAAATTATCGCAGTACGTGGCACATCACTACGAGCCCAAACTATGAGTTCGCGCACGTGACTCAAATACGGAGCGGTTATTATACAAGTTCGTGCCTCTAAGGCCAAAATAGGCCTCGCTTTATTGATCGACCGCTCTTGCCAAATCCCAGTGTGGTGCCGTGTTCATCGATATGCGGTCGCCGATTGGAGCTTTATTGTTTTGTTATTCAAATGCATTTATTTAAATGTCTTAAATTATTTCACAAAATTCTATTACGTTTAGACTTTTTTGTGTTTAATCATATAAATCGCATAGACATTTTTAGCACAAAAACGTTAAACTACTACTAAAAATTTAGAAGCGATTAAGTTTATATTCAAATACTGGGTCAACCATGCTCAAAAGTAAAAAAGACCAGGCGGATGTACGGTTATTAAATCTTGGCTATAAAATAAAAACAGGAAGGGTACTTTTATGTTACGCACTATTTTTACTTGCGCGGGAAAGGTAATTTGAGCGAGGTAATTTTGCCAACGCAGGGGTTGAATCCACCTGGTAATAGTGATTTTACACATAAACCTTTTGCGTGTGCACCCTCAGGCGCTTGGCAAAGTGTGGAAATATAAAATGACGGCGAAAATTTCCCGTGTCGAGCATACAATTTATAACAGAACCAACCCTTTATTTTTACCGAAATAAAACGGAGTTATAATACACATTTTAAGCAAGTGCCGAAAATGTGCACTATTTTCATAATTTTTTCATAATACTTACAAGAAGTTCGAACAGAAGCATTAAGTGAACCGAATTTAAGTTACAACACATAAATAAATAAAGAATGCAAACACAAAATCACAAAGTAAACTACATATCAAAACCAAAGTGTATTATTTTTAGAGAATGTTTATGGAATTAAAAAAAGCATAAAAAATGATTTCTTTCTGGATTTCAACAGGTCTTCGAATGGGAGAGAAGTATTCAGGATACGATACTCTCATCATTCTTCTGGGGTTATATTCTTCTTCAGATTCCCAGTGGTATGATGGCTGGTCGTTATGGTGGAAAACACTTTGTATCAACCGCCATGATTATTACTGGAATTGTAAATTTGTTTACACCGTTAGCCGCGACAAAGGTAAGTTGTTAATTTTACACTTGCAAAACCAAACAAAATCCAAATAAGTCTTGAATTGTTATATTATTAGTTCTGATTAACAAAAATTCATAATTATTCAAGACAAGGGTTCAATTTGATATTATTAATTTTTCCTTTTCTGCATCTGTAATCTCTTTGATGTTTCGAATATAGTAAATAAACAATTCAAATTTAAGTACCATATGATTAATTTGCCTTTAATTACCATATGAATAAACTGCCGCCGTAGCCTAGTGGCATGGGCGTGTGCTTTAGAAACCGGAGGTCGTGGGTTCAAATCCTGCGGAAACGCAACAAATTTTCATTGTTGTTTCCTAGTTGGCTAAGGAAATTTGGGCCGATCACCCAATTGTCTGAAATGTAAGATGATCCATGCGCCGGATGGGCATGTAAAAAGTCGGTCCACCCACCAATCCGCATTGGACCAGCGTGGTGGGATACGGTCCAAACCCCCTAATGGATAAGGATGTACTAGGGGAGGCCTATATCCAACAGTGGACTAACAAAAAAAAGGCTGATGATGATGATGATTAATTTGAATTTTATAGGAAACAAACTTATATGACGGATACAACATAAGTCGTATTACAATTATATATTGAACCACTTTTCACTACATAGTATCAGTATCAGATTAAAGCATACAAATTATTGTTAAACTGCGCAATGGATGCAGTATTTGTTATAGCAGCCGTTTTAATAGAAAGAGTGATTTGAGAGATAGCTTATATGTATAATATATGTGATACGTTCATTAAAAAGGCCAAAGTCCAGCAGGGACTGATATAGGCCGAGGGATGTGGCTGATTATGATGATTATGACGAAGATGATGCATATTATTGTGCAGAAGCTCTGATTAATAGAAATATAGGTTTCAAATGTGATGTACTGAACACATTTTTTGCCCGTACATTACAATCGGTGGCTGAACCCATGAGATAACTCAAAACTCATGTACGAACTACACCACGAGTATTGTACACCTTCAAGATTAACAAAAGTCCGCGATGTTACATGTCTGTCTCTTATGGATAACCTACAAAAACTAATTTGAGGTTTTAAGAGAAACTTTTAGGGAAAACATGTACGTATTCATGAAACAAAAAAAAGCGGTAAACGACAATATAAGGAAAATGTAATACTTAATCATACATCAGCATTGCAACCGTGTAAAGCCGGAGCGGATCGCTAGCCATTAATAATCCAAAGTCTTCCAAGCTATCAGTAATTTTACTTAACATGTTTTATATATTTACAGGGTGGATGGACTGCTGTTTGTGTGTGCCGAATTCTAGTGGGATTATCCCAGGGAATGTTGTACCCAAGTCTCCATGGACTTTTAGGACAATGGGCTCCGTCTTCAGAAAGGAGTCGAATGGGAACTTTCGTCTATGCAGGTATTTCCATCTTTTTCTTTATAGATTTGGCCACTTTTGTTATCATCATCATCATCAGCCTGTGATAGTCCACTGCTATAAAAACTGCACTGTACAAACAAATCTATATATTTATCAGTCATATTATTTCCCTATTTGTTTAGTTTGGTAGTGGATGATGTTTTCCGTTTCAAATTAAAATTTAAATGTATTTATTCAATACAATAGTGCAACACTCGATTATTGAGTGTCAAGAACACTACCATGATGATGATGGCTGTATCCATTATATTATTTATTATTTTAAATTTATAATAGGTTCTTTTGGTAGATATCTAATATAATCTCTCATTTTTATGAAAGATTATTTGAACTATGCTGGAGATGTTATAGAGTACAATTTACGCGCAAACTCAAGAGCACTCTCTTTTTTATTTTCCTAATAGTTCGATAAGATGAGAGACGAATGACCAACGTTATACATGCCCATCCGACGCATAGATCATCTTACTTAACAAGCAACAAGTAAACTTCCTTACTAGTGTTTTACTGGGTAAACAAGACTTAACACCCTATGTCTCACGAGTGCAGCGCGTCGGCGATACCACTGGTATGTCAACGTCTATGGGTGTCGGTGACCACTTCCCATCGGGTGGCCTCGACTGCTTCGTGCTGCGTTGCATAAAAAAAAACATGATTTAACTCGAAACCTTCGTTTTCTGAAACGTGAATCCAGTGGGGTAGTCAATTTGTTATGTAGCATACATGACTTGATTTTATTTGATCAGGTGCACAACTTGGAACAATCATTGAGATGATATCGGCTGGTGTCTTATCAGCCTGCCCTTGGGGTTGGCCTTCCGTTTTCTATGTGGCCGGTATTTCTTGTCTGGTACTTGCTGGCATATGGATAGTTCTAGGTGCATCATGTCCCAACAGCTGTAGGTGGATTTCGAAAGAAGAACGGAAATATATTGAGACGAACGTTAACACATCTAATATAAGCGAGAAGAAGGTAATTTGTAATTCCTTTAGCCTAATCTTGGATAGTTAAGTACAGCGTAAGGGAAAAATATGCATGTATTTAGTTTTGTTTTAAAATTATTCAGTTTTAATCTAACCTACACGCTGGATAGTAAATTTGTTTTGATATCAGCAAGGGATGCTTGGATAACTCTTAAATTAATAAAATTTATGTAATAGTTATATATTCCAAAAACATGTGAGTGTTTTGTTCAATCATGACAGTTTTTTGCTATACATTTTTATCAACAACATCTGCTTCGATTACTTAATGTTATTCTATTTGAGGTCATCATCAGCCTTTGTTAGTCCACTGCTGGACATAGGCCTCCCCTAATACACCCCTATCCATTAGGGGGTTTGGACCGTATCCCACCACGCTGGTCCAATGCGGGTTGGTGGGTGGACCGACTTTTTACATGCCCATCCGATGCATGGATCATCTTACTTTTCAGACAATCGGGTGATCGGCCCAAAATGTCCTAACCAACTAGGAAACAACAATGAAAATTTGTTGCGTTCCCGCAGGATTCGAACTCACGACCTCCGGTTTCTAAAGCACACGCCCATACCACTAGGCAGTTATTTGAGGTACTTTACATCAACTTTAAATTATTTTCCAGAAAATGCAGACACCGTGGAAGAGTATTTGGACTTCTTTGCCATTCTGGGCAATTCTGCTTGCCCACTGCGGTCAAAGCCTTGGTTTCTGGACTCTACTCACGGAAATACCATCATACATGAGCAAAGTTCTCGGTGTAAACATTAAAAGTGTAAGTATAAATTTGGTAATGTTATTTTGGAAAAAAAATGTTTTTTTTTTTTTATTATTGGTCAATGAGACAAGCAAGAATAAGTTCTAAGACGCTATCTATATCTATATCCACTCACCTTACTTATTAAACCAGCTACAGTGAGTTTTAAACCCGAAGATAGTGTTTAGGCACTACTGCATCGTTGCATTAATAAAACTTATTACTTTGAAAATCCTACATTAAATAGCAGTGCCTACAAATAATATTTTTTTTAGATTATGTTTCATAAAATTTTTATAATTATTAAGTAATTAAACATCTTATAAATGCTATTTGTGTAAATGTTAAAATTACTTCTAAAGTATTAGATTCGTTTCTTTGGCTTACAATTCAATAATATTCTTTATCTTTGCTTTCCAGAATGGGTTACTATCAGCACTTCCGTATGCGGCTATGTATGTCCTGAGCTTCATATTCAGCTGGGGTTCGGATTTCCTCGTTAATAGGAACATTATATCACTAGCGACTTCTCGTAAACTTTTCAACACAATTGGTAATTGTCTATTTTTACTTTTCTTAACAAGTTTATCAAAAGGGAATCTACAACATAATCACTCTGAATTAATATCAACAGCGTGGATCAATTAGCTTAAATCTCATACAATTTCACAAATTTTTCTTTGTCATTTGAGGACTAATAATGTTAAACCGTGAACACTTTTTCGTTAGTAACAAATATATGTGTAAACAAAGATGATATATTATGTTTTATATCACATATTCTACGCATGACCTTAGACCATATCGTATGAAACAACTTTGATCTTAATTACGGATTATAATTATAATTGGAGCCAGAATATAGAAACACCGTTTTAGTAAATATATTAAAGCATCAAAGGATTAATATAGAACTAATTATGTCATAACATTGACTGAAATATATTTGTTAACTTATAATCCGCTGTAATCTTAATTCAATTAAGATTACCTTAATGGGAGTTCACTGGATTTTGATTAGAGACTGATGAGCTTCTAAAATTTTGATAATCATATCGCTTATCAGATTCAATAAACTATAATTATATCCAGATGTTGACAAGACAAGGTAAATTTGTTGGCATAATAATCAGTTCATATAAATACATGCAATAAATGTACACTTTAAGCCACTTTGGAAAACAGACGCAAGATAATTTTTGGTTTATAGGGTAAAAACAACAATTATTTTGGCTGAAAGATTGTTTAAAAAGGGACCAGTGAATATAGACCAAAAGAAAGTATAATACTTTTGTTAATTAGACATGAACATGGAGTAAAGGCGGCACTGAGACGTCAGACGACTGATAACAATACTATAGCAGATACCCTTCAGCGACTATGGGTTACCTGGCTTTTCTGTGAGAGTATTGAATTTATCTAACTAGGTATCACGATTTAGACTAGCCACTATCGAATAAGAAAACGAAAGACGTTAAAAGCCTTTTCAATGTCTTAGCGGCGAATTGAGTTTCATGTTTCAAAGAACTCTATGGATGTCATACATAATCCATCAGGGACTTTGAACTACATTCATTTTATATTATTACTAACATAAATAAATTAAACAATACCTTTATTTTATACATTTATTGAATTCATCATCACATCATCATTATCAGCCTGTGTAGTCACTGCTTGCTCCTATCACCTATCCATTAGAGGTTTGAATTCTCATCAGCTGGTCAATGCGGTAGTGTGACGACTATTAATGCCATCGAATAGCATGGATCATTAGCTTTTCATGTACAATTGGGTATGCCATTCCCTAACAACAGAACAACAATGAAAATTTGTGAGTCACAATTGAACTCACGATCTCCTTTCTAATCAGTCATTACCACACTAAAGCTACGAGGCATTATGTGTTTTGTGTTAATGTTTATGTGAATTGTATTCTATCAATTATTCTCGTCATCACGTTAAAGTTGACTGGCATAGAATGCTTTTAGAATGCCTTACATTTGTTCTTTTGTAAAAATATTTTTCTTATCTATTTAATGATCTAGTCTCCGTGCTCAATTCGGTCCTTGTTTTATAAGCCGGGGTTTGTGGGTTCGAATCCCGCGGGAAAACAACTTTATGTTATCATTGTTCTCTGGTTGGTTAGGACAATTTTGGCCGATCCCCCAATTGTCTGAAAATTAAGATGATCCATGCGTCGGATAAGCATGTAAAATATCGGTCTACCGACCAACCTGCATTGGACCAACGTGATGGGATACGATCCAAAAAACCCCTGATGGAGAAGGCTTGCATTAGGGGAGGCCTTTGTTTAGCAGTGGACTAACACAGGCTAAAAATGATGATGATCTTACAATTTTACACAAAGATAATAAAAAGATACATATTAGTGCTATTTTCGAATATGTAAATAGAAAATAAACGCTTTTAATATGATTATTACTTTAGCCTTCTGGGGTCCGGCCGCTGCTTTGCTCGCCCTGTCATATCTTCCACATGGTCATCTGACATTAGCTGTCGTAATCTTAACCATAACAGTTGGACTTAATGGCGCCCACTACGTTGGATTTTTGGTAAGCGGTTTTGATTATTTTATTCATTATTTTTATAAACAAATAAGGTAGATGGATACTGTGTGGGATTGGAAGAATATTCATCATTCACTATGAGCTGCTCGCATATGGCCGAACGCTCACTTCTACCATCTAGTGCGTATAACTGAACCGCTTTAAGCAGGCGATCGACCAGACGCGGAATACTAGACCCTTTCTGGATTGACCAACAGAAAGGGTCTAGTATTCCACCAGGACAACGCTAGACCACACACTTCGTTGATGACTCTTCATAAGCTACGGAAGCTCGGATAGAAGGTTTCATCGCATCCACTATATAGTCCGGACATAGCGCCAAGTGATTATCACCTGTACCTTTCCATGGCGAACGCCCTTGGTGGTGTAAAGTTGAACTCAAAAGAGGCTTGCAAAAAGTGACTGTCCGAGTTATTTGCAAATAAGGAGGGGCTTCTATGAGGGGGGTATTATAAAGTTTTAGCCTAAATGGAAACGAATTATCGAAACAGCTCATACTTGAACTAAATCCGATCCGAAAAAGAACAAAAAGAGAAGGGTGATATTTGACAACCTAATATATTAGGCTACTTTTTCTTTCATGATCATCATCATTAGCAGCTTTTATCCGTCCACTGCTTGACATAGGACTTTTTTAAATAACGCCAAGATGGCCGATCCCATGCTACTCTTTCCCACTTTTAACCGGCTTCATGGAGATCTGCGTTCCATCTGGTCGGGGGACGGCCAACGTTCCGACTTCCCGAATGCAGCCATCCTTATGGACTTATCGACAATCGGTTCTTCTGACCACGTAACCGACCCACTGTAACTTCAACGAGCTAATAATTTGCACTATGTAGGTGACTTTAGTTGTGTGCCGGATTAATTCATTACGAATTTTGTCCGACAAAGAAATTACAGTCCTACAGTTAAAGGCCTAGTGTTGGCCTCGTAGGTGATCACGGTTGAAGAACGCATTGATTGAAAACTGTTATCTTTAAAAATTGCGGTATCGGCAGTGACGTGAGAGCGTGGCTCAGCTTTCTAAACGCTGCCCATCCCAACTGAACTTTTATATCGGGTTCCATCTAGAATTTGTGTCTTCCCAACTGCAATATATGCCCGAGGTTTACATACTTATTAATAACTTCGATAGTAATGTCATCAACATTGATTGGCCCCGATGAGCTGTTCATTGAACATGACTTTCGCCAATACGTCGGGAGTACTCATTAGGCTGTGTGACTGGTATGAAAGGTACTCACTGTTGATGTACTTTTAATTTACGATGGAAAAATATTTGATTGAATAATATTTTCAACATATTTATCGCTGCCCGTATCTTTAATAAAACACACGTCCTTGGCTCAACAGGCAAGGTTATAAAACATAACGCCAAAAAAGCGATTTAATATTGATATATATTTCATCTAGATAAAACTAAAGTCTAACTAATTTAATTTCAATCCCAAATAAGATTGCTCTTTAATATTTGACTTTGTTTTATTTTTAACGCAGCAAATTATTTGTAACTTACGCTTCTGCAAATATGACCCAGTATTGCAATCACGCTTGATGTTTTCTATTGCAGATCTCACACATTGACTTGTCTCCAAACTATGCCAGTACTTTGATGGGCATTACCAATGGTTTTGGTAACATTTTCTCAATTATGGCACCGCTTAGTGTATCATTGGTTGTGAAGGATGAGGTATGGCCCGTTAATTTTCAAACCCAAATATTTTTTTGATGTTTAAAATTACAAGACGAGCAGGATGACCTCCACATAGTAAGTGATAGCCCTTGTCCATAAGAGATGAAGCGTAAGACGCCACAGAATCACTCGCCACCCTAAGACACGGGAAGTCACGGCTCGTTTACCAAGTAATTATGCTAGCTACAGTATCCTTCAAATCGGAAGACAGTATGTAAATGTACTTTCAAACTTAAACGTAGATACTTGTAAATAGTTGTGATTGATAAATAGCACAGACTCACAGTACAATAGAAATAGATTTAAAACGCTTTTAAAAACTGGATCAATGTAAATAGGAGTGTTGACAATGTTTTATTCAGAAATACGTAATCATATTTTGATTACGTATTTCTGAATAAAACATGTAAAATAAAACAGGTAAAAATCTTTACATTTAGTGTATTCTTGTTTAAAATTTACATATCTCAAATAAAAAACGTTTACATCTAACGTTTTATTCATTCATAATCATTGGTTAGAAATTTGAGTCAAATATTGATTTTTTCCAGACAAATGCATCAGAATGGAGAAACGTGTTCTTCATTTCCATAGGTTTCTATTTCCTGAGCAATCTTTTCTTCATTCTGTTTATGTCGGGCAAAGTTCAACCTTGGAATGAACCAAAGATTACGTCCGTAAAGGTTTTAGGTATGTATCATATGTATTTATTTATATTCATTATATTTAAATCTTTTCCTACTTTTGTCACTTTCCGATGTTATCGTGGTTTCTGTTTTGATGCAAACGTGGTCATTAGACATATACAATTTAAGGAAAAATTCCATGGATAGATTAGTTGTCAAAAAATTGATTGAGATTAGACGTTAGTGACTGAAAGGTTCAGATGTCAGTATGCCAGTCTTTATAAGACGTCTGAACTAAATTTTTTAAGCAATTGATTTATTTAAAATGTAATAGTAAGTAGTACCTAGTAGTTTATAGTAAATATTTCATATCTGACATTACGGACTCTTTTCGGTATCAAATTTACATGGCACATGAAAAATAAAATAAAGAAGAAATAAATTCGTGGTAACAATTTTAATTTGTACTATTTTAAAGAAACAGAAAATAGTTACATTTTATATGTGCAACTTGATTGCCTCCTAATAACACAGAAAAGTTTAAAAAAAAGATACGAAAGTTTGCTATTAGTTTTTGACAGGCACTGCAAGTCCTTTTTGTAGACCGTCAGATGTCTGATAGATGTCAGCTGAATGATAATAAGGTTGTTTTAATGTTTAGCGACAATTTATTTTACAGAGGATGGCGCAAAGGAGAAGGAACTAGCTGAAAGCAGTAAAGACGAAAAGGCTACCGAAAAGAATTGATAATAAATTTATTTATTTAACCACTAGTCATATCTAGGTTAGTCTTTTAAAAAAATCTATTCATTGGTACATTCCTTGTAATGAACTAGTGAGCAATATGGGCCTATGACTTATATCTATATATTTAATGATATATACATTTTATTTAAGTTATTTATGCAAAGCGTGTGAGTGAATGCTTTAAAGACAATAAAGGCTTTTAAACCATACAAACGTAGTACGAGTATAAACCTCGATTAATTATTCTACCGACAATAAAGAATGTTCCTATGTGAAATTGTTTTTTTATTGGTAAATGTTTATTTATCAATAGCCACACGCTCCTGCTTCGCAATAGAAAATATATCTACAATATTAGGCATGTGTCAGGTATACATATAAGCTTATCTTTTTAATCACTTTATCTATTAAAAAAAACTGTATCGAAAGCCGTTGCGTAGTTTGCAAGATTTAAGTAACATAGGGATATAGGGACAAAGAAAGCGACTTTGTTTTATACTATGTAGTGTAATTATTTGTTAAAAGTTTTTCTTTCATCATCAGCCACTCCACTCCACTAAAGGACATAGGCGGGAGGCCTATGTCCTATGTTCCTAATACACGGGGTTTTTGAACCGCATCCCACCATGCTGGTCCAATGCGGTTTGGTGGGTGGACCGACTTTTTACATGCTCATCCGACGCATGGATCATCTTACTTTTCAAATACAATTAGGTGATCGGCCCGAATTGCCCTAACCAACTAGGAAACAGCAATGCAAATTTGTTGAGTCCCCGCAGGATTCCAACCCACGACCTCCGGTTTCTAAAGCACACGCCCATACCACTAGGCTACGGAAGCAGTTCTTTAACGAAATTTATTTTCATTTTTAAGGTACAATGTTATTTTTGCTTGACATTTAAATAGGATTGTTTAAGACAATAAACGCGATAGAAATTATTTTTCCGGCGATTTGAGAAAACAATGGAAGCGAGTGAACTGCTTACATTATAGGAGTTCGATAGGTATCCAACCTTTTATACGCCTGTTTGTTGTGCTTTGAAAATCCAATTATAACTTTAAATTTAAGTAGAAAGTTCTGTAATGAACTTAAATTTGGAGAAAATTTTAATAGAAGAGCTCCCTAAATTTCGTTGGTTTTCATTCAACAACCCAGGAATTTTGTTAAGCATACGTTTATTCTGTAAGATTTTTTTTGACTAGGCCGCCATGTAGTTATAGGTGTAAATTATAAAAATATAATTTCATTGCATTGGGTTAATTTTCTTTGGAACATTGTCATAGTTTCTTGATCACCATTCAAGTTAAATATTTTTTTTTCGAGTTAAGATCTAAATATGCTAAAAAAAGGCATATATTCAAACGTGATAAAAAAAGTTACAAGAAATAACACGTTAATTTGACACTACATATTAAAATGTGTCATAATATTCTTTTTTAAGGTTCATTTTATGTTACTGCTATATTTAAAATATAAAACTGAGGCATATTTGTACAAAACCAATATCTAACTTATTGCTGCTGTGTTATGAGAGTTAAATTCATAACTAATAAACAAAGATAAAAAGAAATGTGATAATTCCGCAAGCCTCCACGACAAAAATTCTCCTCTATTTATCAAAATTCTTCAAAACTTCAAAAGCCTAATTTAAGTATTAGAAAGGTGGACCTTCAGCTAATATTTTTAAAATTATGTATTTCCGTTTATTAATGCCGTTTAAAGTTGCTGTGTAATATCTTTAATATAAAATTGAATTGCTGTTTGTTAGTCTCGCTAAAACTCATAAATGGCTGAACCGATTTGGCAAATTTTTATCTTTTATTTTTTGGGGAAGTCCTGAAAGTTTGGTAAAAAGGAAAGAATTATATATAAAATATAAACTTATATCGAAAAAATTTATAAATTTATGAAAAGATATATTTTCTCAAAGTTACTATTTGTTAACATTCTATTCGATTAATATTTTTATTTAGATTTGTAAATCTCACACAAAAGTTTAGATTATTATTTGAGGTAGTACGAAGTCTGCCTGGTCAGCTAGGTCTTTATTAAATATTAAACCGATTAGTTTTTCCAAAGATTATTGAAACATAAATAATGAAAACAGTTCCAGTAAAAACTTTATAGGAATAAAGCTGGGCTTGCCAAATATAAAGTAATGAAATAACTTTCTTATTTAAACTATTCGCATCATCGCATTCGCGTTTTATTTCTATGTATATTAATCGTTAGAGTAATACAAGCTCTAAACAGAGATTTACGACTTTCAAAGTCCATACGAATATCTTATAAAAAAATGTCAATAAATTGAATTAGAATGGCATGGGCGTAGAACTCCTGATCCTTGTGGGCCCTGAGTTACAGGTTCCTTGCAATAAAGGCATCGATTTGAAGGTTATAGATTCGTTCACGAGCGATTAAAACAGTCTAAAATGAGTACAAAGTTTTTAAATTTAAAGTGCGAAAATGTGGTTGCGGTGGCTAGCCTGAGGTCACAGAAAAGTAAGAAAAAGTATTTGTTACCCCTTTTTTAGGGAGGTAGCAGCAGGTCCAGCAAAACCTTAACCTTGGTAAAGTGGTTATAACGATTTTTTGTTCTAATAATACGATTTTCTTAAAAATAGTATGTAAAAATTAGGCCATCAACATTAATTTGCGATGATTTGTTAAATACTTTTAGAATAATTTCCAAAGTAAATTAATGAAATTATTAGTGTATTATGCTTAACATATTCTTTGCCTTTTTATTATATTTATGTGCATCTCACAATCATTACCACAGCAATTTGCATTTCCTTTTGTGTTCAGACCATATTGCTGGGCTGGCATAAGCTCTGATGTCGACGTGGTGCAAAATAAGAGATAAAGACGTAACGGTTTCTAATAATAATATTTGCGTCAATTAAAGATTGTATTTTAGTAGTCAAGGTTACTTCAGGAATCCTGCATTATAATCATCATCATTACATAGGCCTCCCCTAATACACCCCTATCTATTGGAGGTTTAGGACCGTATCCCATCACGTTGGTCAAATGCGGGTTGGTGATCATCTTACTTTTCAGAAAATTGGGTGATCAATTTTTGATCATCATATATCCACTAATAGTTAATCTGCCACATAAAAAATAATACTCGCATAACAATCGATTATTACTTAAGAAATTTAAAATCTTTAAAGGCGTACTCTAAGTGACTGCGCATATAGGCACAATACAGTATCTATCTAGTACTATATCTGTCTGCAGACATGCTTACAATCAAACAAAGTACTTTGGATGCTTTATTAATAATATTCTCTACGTATTAGTGGAAAAGAAGTTTCAAATCGAAACGCTTATGGCGTATGTATATCTGGTCAATTTAATTGAATTTCCAAATAAACGAGCAAACACTAAGCTCTAAGTAATCTAGCTTATAACGTTCGGAATAATTTTGTGAGAAAGAAAGATTTTCTTGAAGATGACTGGCATCAGCCACCGATTAGACTTCGTGTAAAATATTGAAGTCATCAGCATAAAATATTATATAGTACAAATATGGTAAAAAGCAACCGTCCAGGAATTGTGCGGGACGCCAGAAGGGATTATGTGATATGATGTGTGGATGTATAGTATTTGTAGAAATATTATATGCAGAAGGGATTATGTGTATGATAACGACTATAAATGTCATTAACAAATAATTTAAAAAGCAACGGTCCAAATGGTTTATTGGTTCAATGCGATCAAAACATTTACTGTAATCAGTAATGATTATATCTACTTGCGACAGAAGTTCGGATGCACTACTAATGATAGGGTTTTGTAGATTTCCTTTTCAGGCTGCGACGTTGCGCTGGGCGTAAGGAATGATTTATGGCAGGATACAATTGGTTTGGTACAACTTTATTTTAATACGTATGCAAATAAGTATAGTTAAGAAATAGTTATATAAATAATTATTCACAATATCTTTCGGTCCTTTCTTGTGTATGGGTGTAGTATAAGCGGCTTTCCATATCGAGAGAATGATCCATTCGTTTAAAGAACACGGATAGTCAGTGCGGTCCCAATCTTGTATGAGTCGTTACGCAGAGTGCTAAGAGTAAAGGTTCAATTAAAGTTTTCACTTAACATTTTACAAAGTTCATTGCAATTACTTAATACCCGTTGATCACAATGAAGAATCAAGGGATACATATTGCTAGAGATTTTTGATTTATAACTACCAGAAAAGTTAAGGATTATGTTCAATATTATTTTCCGTACTGCTAATATAATATAGGTAAAGCCCAAAAAAATCACGTCGTCAAAGACTATCCTCGCAGCCTTGGTCAAGGGAGCAACTATTGGATTTTAGTGGTTATAAGTGTGACGCTGAAAAATTTAAAACCGAGCAAACAAGTAAGTTTTTTTTTTATATTATATCCTTTCAAAATAGTTTTCATTCACATATATATGTAGAAGGTATTCTTTTTTCGGGATTAAATGAAAATCGCAAGATGCGAGGTCGGGGCTTTGTGATAGGTGTAACTCCACGTCTGACGACGCTAGATTGTCGATCGTACGTATGGCGGTATGCGAAAAGGCGATGTCGTGGCGATCCCGCTGCGAGATCATTTCCCTAAAACTTTTCCTGGGCAAGTGAAAAATATTTCGTAGTATACCACTCAGCAGTAGCTGAATTTAATCTTCTGAATGACGACCGGTCCTTCCAAAGAATGAGGCCACCATCTTTCTTCTTACACTTTGACCTCAAAAATTAAGTTGGTAAGTGCTCAGAAGAAAAGAGCTATCAAGCAGATTGTCTTTTGGTTTCTGGATCATAGCAATAACATTAAGAATGTCAAACACTTCAGTTGAGGGATCTATTTTTAAAATTGAATAAATTTTTTTATCACCTCCATATCCCGGTTACTCTAAGAGCACGTGCTGCGTCGTCTCTTTAGTAAAACTACATAAATAATTAACTAATATGATGAAACAGATATAAGTTTTTTTTATTATTTTTCACACTAGTGCAACGCATACACATAAAAGCTATGCGTGGGTTATTATTTCAAAATATGCCATGCATTTTTAACCTTGTTTATTATTTTATTTTACATTGATTCGTCGATGGGTGATTACTAGTTATCCACTACGATTGATAGAAAATTTGTATTTTTCCAAAAAGATTCCGCTTATTCAATTTGTCGAAATAAATATCGTAGTCCGCAAAAATGTCTCCATCGACCGATCTCTAGAGGCTACCCTTATATTACCCTGTATAAAAGTTAGCAGCAATTTTTCAAAGTCGCTTGGTTGGTCGCATTATAGACTAACTGGAAACTTCTGCCATTTATTCACCTGAAAGAGTTATTTTTCAAGTTGTAACAACAGGAAAAAAACGAAACTGTTGGAGTAAGTAATTTTTCACTATTAAGCAACGAAGCTCGCGATTTATCATCTTATTTTGGTCTAAACTAATGATTAAAAAAATATAATAGAGTAAAAAATGTTGTTCTATCAAATACATTTAAAATTTACTTTAGTAAAATAATTATATGGGTTTGTCAAAAACCTATGCATTTAAGAATTTATGGAGTTAAATATGGCGAGGCAATGTATTTTACGATCAAACATGTAATTAAAAATTTGGCCTTCTACATAATTTTTAGTTTTAATATATTTTTTTAGCGTCCATGATAACAGTGGTTTACGTCCTTAAAGTCGATAATAATCCTAAACGTTTATGTTTATGTGTAGGAAGTTCGTAAAATGAAGTCAAAGTCGTAACTAAAATAGTTGCTTGACCAGTTTTATTTAGGATTTACGACTGCTAGAAACGTACCTACCGTAAATTTAAGCGCTCTAAGCAATGACATTGTCATAAAACTAAGCAAAGCATAAAAAAACCTTGTTTCTAGTTACAGAAACTAATGTGTGTAACGAAGAAACGTAATGCTCCTAGCTTTAATTCTATTTATAGACCTCTGGTATCAAGGAAAACATAATAATACTATATACGATCTATTCGAGGTTTAAAACTTTTTAATGCGATAAGCATTCGAAGGCAGGCCCATAGTCGGCCCATCCGATGTTCAGTTGCCCACTTTACGTCTAAAGACATCGAACACCTCATAAGACACCGCCTCTGCTTTATAAACCGTAGGTTCAAATCCTGCGGGGAAACAACTTTGTGCTGTCGTCGTTTTCTGGTTGGTTAGGCAATTTGAGCCTATCACCCAATTGACTGAATAGTTATATGATGCATGCGTCGGATGGCCATCTTAAACGTCGGTCCACCCGCATTGGACGAGCTAGGTGGGATACGATACAAAAACCCCCTAATGGAGAAGGCGTGCATAGAGAGAGGCCTATGGCCAGCATTGGACTAATACAGGCTAATAATGATGATGATCGGGGTATAGATGAATTTTTTAGAGTGACTTTTCGTTTTGAAATTAACAGATACTATAAGAATATTTTAAGATTTTCTATAAATTACAAGGTAACTAACCCTTTACTAATAAATTTAAATGTCTATCGATTCTTATGTAAAATTAATCTTTTTAATTTTTGAACTCTACTGGTTCTAGAAGGATTGCGTAGAAAAAGCGTGTCTAAGAAAGGGACGGGATATATTTATATTCTTTTCATGGCTTTCGAATGAAATATTATCAAATTTTTAGTATCGTCTCCATAAAATTATTTTAGAGTAACAAACAACGTTTTAGGAGCGTCATTATAAAGAGGACACCAGAACCATAAATCAAATTAAGAACGATTTTCAAAACGGTCGTCTGTTATTCGCAGCTGGGACGGTATCTGCTGCTGGACGGGCATTAATCAAGTTTCTTGCGACAGTCGAGATCAAGTAACTTCAGTTTCATCAATTACGACTTGGTTATATATAGTAAACAAGATGTTTTTGAAACAAGGATACGATAAACAGTATCTAACTATTGTATAAGAAATTAATCGCATACGAAAAAGTAGACGAATAAGCTTAAAATTTAAAACATAATAATTATAAAAACAGGATTCAACTATTACCTTATGAATTATTTGCATAAATAAAATTTGCTATTATTATATATGATACTAACGTTATATTTATGTTGCACTATGAAATACCGGACTTAACTCTTCTGTAATGAATTACACATGTAAAATGTACAATCAATGACTTGAACGAAGTAGTGAAAAAAAAATACAGACTGGTGATAAACAGATATTCCTTGTTCTAGTGAATTATTCCATAAAGTACATATAAAAAAAACATACAATGTTTGTTTCGTATGGTATTATAACATAACTTTTAAAAAGCCACAATATAAAAGTAAAATGATACCGAATAGAAATAAGTTTTTTAATTATAAACTTTTTGTCATGTAATTTTTTGAATTCTTTGCAAATAAATTACAATAAATGAAAATAATTAAGAATAAAAAATTATTTATGTAATGAATGGTCCTAATTAAATAAATGTCTAGGAAGAAAGTATATAAAAGTTACAACAATATTTTTATTCACTCGAACCACCTCCGTGGTATAGCAGTTTTGGCATACCATGGAGGTCGTGGGTTTCAACCCCGCGAGTAAACAACTTCGTGTTATCGTTGTTTTCTATTTGGTTAGAACAATATGATTGGGTATCACAGCAATCGTTTTTTCTTACGATTGCTGTGATACCTTTATTGATTATTAGAATTTATTGACAACTAATTCAATCTATAAATGCAGTTTACCATTTGGGTTCCAGAGGTCAGATGTCAGTCACTCTGCGTAACATTGTTCTTCAGAAAATCCGGATGGATTAGAAGCCGATTCTATGATAACTTCGGAGAATGGAAAAACATGGAGGTTTTTTTATTATACCAAACCCTGTGATTTCAGGATTTTTTTCTTATTTCTTTTATGCACCAAAAACTTGAGCCATACAGTTTTTAAAAGAGGAACAATAAAGAAATATAAATATACACAAATAAAAATTTTAAAAGTGATTCTTACCACCATCATTTAGTAGTAAATTATTAGCATCCATCAAATGTAAATTTTTTCTACGGGTACTGGGTTTGTACAAGCAAATAATCCTTTTTTTCTTATTAGAGTTGACTTAATATAGTACTTCATTCATCATCATCTTCAGCCTGTGCTAGTCCACTGCTGGATATACCACCACGCTGGTCCAGTGCGGGTTGGTGGGTGGATAGACGTTTTACTTTACAGACAATTGCATGATAGGGCTAAAATGCCTTAACCAACTAGGATTGATTAAAAAGATCTGGGCCTGGCAGGATTCGAACCCACGAACGCAGATTTCTAAAACACGCCTTTACCAACTACGCTGTGGAGGCTACTACGCTTGAAAAAAAATTTAATTAAATCCAATAATAGGATGTAAAACATTGTAGAGCTTTTAGCCAACATCATAGACATAAATATGTAGAATTTTTTTATTAACATATGTTAGATTGGTTAAAATCTAGAACTGCAGATATTCACTCAAGTATAAAAATCATTAACTTTGACTCTGATAATACTTATTCTTTTGCTTCTAATTAAAATAATCCTATTTATTAGCGTAATGGGGTGTAACGTGTTTTCGCAAACATATCTAATTAAAGTCCTCGTTACGCTCGTGTTTTCAACGCTCCAAAACAATGGAACAGGACGGCAGGTTGTTGTAATCTCGGTCCATTTTGCTGCTTTGCACATGATTTGTGTTTACAAATAAAGGTTTAATCATTATTCACATGAAGAGGATTAAAATCAACATCCGTTTTAAATTGCAGCAAACTCTGTTAAATAGTTGTTTAATCTATTTTACGTTTATGAGTTCATCAAACAAATGTAAAAAGGAATGTTCAATTTTTAAATACTGGACAAATATTCAGGACGCGGTGTCTTATAGGTTTTTACAAAATTTTGACTGTTGCGTCAGATTTATTGTAACGTCTAAACATATCAAAAGAGTTTAAACATACTATAATTTCTCGTGTCTATTGTAATATAAAATATTACATACCTAAAACCTGTTTCAAATCCACAAATTAACGGATTTTTCGCGTTACTTAAATATATTTATTCCCGACCTTTAGGATTTTTTCCGCATACATGATCACGGGCAGACCAACTATATATACCAACTTACTCTCCTAGTTAGGTAATCCGTAAGTTAGTGGATTTGATATGTAAAATAATCGCGTAAATAAAAGAAATAATTATGTAAAACCTGTTTCGTTTCCACACTTGATAAAATAAAAGGGTAAACGCATAAAATACCAATGACTTTTAAGTGGGTGGGTATTTATAAACATGCATTTATTTATTTATTAATCTGGAGAATAGTAAAGGATAAGTAAAAAAAAAAGTTACAATAGCTTTTTTAAACGCTATATTATACAAACATAACGCTATTGTAGGAATTCATTAATAATTTTGTTAAGATTTATGTACGTTGGTTTCCGACCTCAAATCAAAGATGGCGCTACTCGTTAATATGAGTGCAAGCTAATGAATGTAGTTGTGTATATTTTAGCAGTTACTCACCAAAGTTTCGGCCATTTTGGACGCGCAGTTTTTAGTTGACAGTCGTTTGAGTGAGTAGAAGTGAGTGTTTTTGTGAAAATGGAAAAAATTGACTATCGAGCTGTTATTAAATTTTTGTTTTTGAAAGGCAATACGCCTACGCAAATCAAAGATGAGATGGACTCTATGTATGGGGACGTGGCCGAAAGAGCTTGGGAGACGATGAACGTTCGGGACGTCCAAAAACTGCAACTACTGACGATACCATTGCTAAAGTTCACAAAATGGTGTTAAACGACCGCCGAATTAATATGAGAGAAATAGCAGAGGTTATTAAAATGTCCAAAGAACGTGTTTGTCACATATTAAATCAAGATTTAGACGTGAGAAAGCTGTCTTCCCGTTGGGTGCCGCGTTTGCTCACATTAGACCAAAAACATGTTCGAATGAACATTTCCCTTTTGGCGCAGTTTAGGCGCGATAAATGCGAATTTTGCCACCGCTTAATTACTGTAGATGAAAATTGGATACACCATTATACGCCCAAAACAAAACTACAGTCAAAACAGTGGACTGCAAAGGGGGAACCAGCTCCAAAAAACGCAAAAACTGTTTTTTCGGCTGGGAAAGTGATGGCGACTGTTTTTTGGGATAGTCATGGAGTTATCTTTATCGATTATCTTCAAAAAGGATAAACCATTACAGGAGCATACTTCGCATCATTACTTGACGAGCTGAAGGCACTAATTGCGGAAAAAGAAAATCCTGTTTCACCAAGACAACGCGCCGTCTCACACCTCAGCGGTTGCCATGGCAAAATCCACGAGTTACGGTTTCAACTGCTTGACCATCCGCCTTACTCACCAGATCTGGCCCCAAGCGACTTTTTTTTGTAGCGCAGGTTTTAGATAAGGGATAATCTAAAACCTGCGCTCGGAGGACAAACATTTTTGACAAATGAGGAGGCAATCACCTTGTGAACAGTTATTTTGCAGAGAAAAACGCCAAGTACTATTTGGACGGGTTACAGAGATGGGAGCATCGCTGGGCATGTGTGTAAAGTTACAAGGAGACTATGTAGAAAAATAAATAAAAAAGTAAGAAAAAAAATCTTTTATCATTTTTAGGTCGGAAACTTTTCAAAGCACCCTAGTATATCCATTTATAATTATTATTATTCTGTAACTTTTTGCTGTACAACTGACATGTTATTTTTTTGTAATGTACTGCTATAACACAATTCCTTTATCATCATCAGTCTGCATCAGTCCACTGCTGGACATACGCCTCCCCTAAGGCGCGCCACCGCTTCAGATATTCGGCTATTCTCATGCAGCCCACACCAACCACTTTGCAAATTTCGTCACTCCGTCTTGCCACAGGGCATCCCACACTACGTTTGGTGAGCCTCGATCTCTGCTTCAGAACGTTACGAACGTCCAGAAGTTATATAGTGCCATATGGAAGTGTTGGCGTTTTACATTACTCTCTTGTATACTTTTACATTGTCTTTCTATTTATAAGGAAATTATACTTACATTAAAGTTAGTTACACATTTCAGGTATATACGAATCATCTCAAATGTTATAAACGTACGAACACCGCTATATTTCATTTTGGTTCATTCGCAAACCTTTTGCCGTTGTCTCGAGAAAGTTTCCTGTGGAGAATCTTTACGTTTATCGTTTAAAGAGAATGTCAGTACCAGTATTAAATTACTTTAGTTCTCTGTTTTATATTTGTCATTCGTTTATTTTGAATGTTTTTCCTCCTCAATAGAAATGTTAATTAGGAAAAGTAAGCTATATACAAATGAACTTTATGTCTGTATTCGACAGAAAAGTATATGTAAGATTTTTTTTATTGTTTACGATAAATTCACTTATGTTAATAGTGTTTGTGTTATAATTACACAAAGCTTTTTCTCTTTATTGACCCACTAAATTACTTACAAAAAAATATTTAAAACAAGTGAAATTTTAACAAAAAATATAGCCGACTCCGAACAGAATATAACCATTTTTAACAACATAAGCGTATAGAAACGTGCTCCCATAACGTTTTTGTCCTGCGATTTCTGCTACCGCAATTTGAATCTCTGAAATCTTTTAAGGTATTTATTTAATCTAAATGCCAAGTTTCTATGACAAGTTTTATGTACATAGAAAGAAGATTTTTTTAATGTTTATTGTTTATGCCTGATTGCAATTTCTAAAAGTGTTTACATTAAAATGCTTATTACAGGTTAATTTTGAAACACATATATATGTAAATTGTATCGAACTTCGAATACGATATATTCTAACGAAGACGTGATCCTTGACACTGAAGATTATTTATTTTCTTAAATATATAATTAACTACTTGCTACAAAATTATTAAAAAAAAGTTTAAAAAAGTTCACAGCATACATCGTATTTAAATAATAATGACAAAAATAGAACACTATAAGCGGAGCACTAATGTAACATCATTATATGAAAAAAACATACGCTCCCAATGTACTTCAATCTTTTTTTGGAATGTAGGTCGGTCAATGAGTACCTACTTCTATTGGGAAATGGGTCAAAAGTGTTTGCACATAACATCTATTAACCGAGTAAAAATAAATCATCAAAATCTGAGCTCTAGGAGTGGCATAACAAGGTAACTGACTACACTGTATAGAGTAACATTTTGGGGAGTCGTTTAAAAAGTAATTTACGACTATTAGTCTATGGCTGTGACACTTCTTTTGTATGAAATTTGAGATTACTAGTTAATATCCGTTAGTTTACATTTCAACAAAACTAAATGAATTTTATTAATTGTTTAAATAGAAAAACGGGCAAATCATCTACATAGCTACTTCGACGACAAGCAAAGCTATTTCTCATTCCATGCACTTTAATTTTTTCTAAATGTGTATTTTGAATAAATTGCTATGTGTCTTTAATAAACTAATAGAATAACAACAGTTCCTATTATCAATAATCTTCTTCCTGCTGTGCATTCATTCATTCATATATCATCAGCCTGTGATAGTCCACTGCTGGACATAGGCCTCCCCTAATACACCCCTATCCATTGGGTGGTTTTTGGACCGTATCCCACCACGCTGGTCCAATGCGGGTTGGTAGGTGGACCGACTTTTTACATGCCCAGGCTGCTGTTACCTACATTATAATTTTTTCTTTATATACCTTACTCATAGCATAAAGTTTTTGTCCGATCTCTTTTCAACGTTCCAGTCCAATATGTCTCGACTTTCAAATCATTTCTACGTAAGTGATTTTTTCCTGATAGCAAAATATTGATTTAATATATACAAACTAAAAACATAATATAAAATTTTATATTAAAAAAAAATAGTGTTTAGCTTTTGTTAAATATATTCAGTTGCATGTTGACTGGATAATTTCTTGCTTATTCTGGGTTAACTAGAGCACTTATGTGTTAAGGGCCCGCCTGAGGCCTTTTCAAATAATCTTTTACAAACACATAGAGTTCACGCACTAATATTAAATATATTTTCGTCACGGTAAGACATCCACTCATATTCGCGTATACACAAGATTTACAAGTGCCTTGCGATACAAAACAATTGTTTTGCTCACCGAGTTCCAAGAAATACGGTTGTGTCTTGTTTGTTATGACAATTTTTTAGACGAAGAACAGACTGGAAGTTTTCTCTGATTAGATAGAATTTTATAACCCTAGCACAAAAGTCAGGATAAATAACCGTCTTAACAGATGATTAACAGGTAACGCTAAAATGCTAAATGTGTTTCTTTATCCGTTCAATTTTTTATTAGGCACTGATAATATATTTTATAAAATCACTCGGGCGTAAGAATGTGACAACCCCACCACCCATTAATAATGAGCAGCTCTTTTTAATGGACGCTCTGTTGGCGTTAATTGAAAAAGGCTTATGACCAGCAGTGGACTGCTAATGGTTGTTTATGATAATATAACATTATATTCATTATTTGCTTGCCAAGGCAAAATATAGCTCGCTACAGAATTTAAGTTTATGTATTTTTGCAACACTTTAATTTGAATAAATTAAGACTTCATTACACATTTTAATTACATAAATGTATAAAGTTTGTTAAGAGTTCTAATTTAATAAAGAAAAATATCTCGTTTAAACATTAAATATGCAAACATCCATTTTGTAGTACATTAACATGGAGAATTGCATATTTGACAACGGCGGATGGAACAAATCTAGTTTAATGAAGTACTCATGCTAACAGCGTATACTGAGCAGAATAACGTGATATTTTCAGGTCGGAAACATTTGTAATAATGTTGTAAACAGAACATTTGAGAACATTTCCTTAATAACACAGTGTTATGATAATTTTGGTAGGTATTTTTAATATCAAATCATGATCACGGGCGGACTAAGTTGGTATATGGTATATATATATACCAACTTAGTCTGCCCGTGATCATGGATGCTGAAAAGAATCCGAAACGTCGGGAATAAATATATTTAAGTAACGCGAACAATCCGTAAATAAGTGGATTTGATATGTATAATCGCGTAAATAAAAGAAATAATTAAGTATTTTTAAATTATATAGTTTTATTTCTATTATTATTTTAATGGAATTTTAACAGAAATTTTTGTTACATAGCTGCTCATCCAATTTATATTTTTATATTATAAATTTCTAATAGATTCCAAATATTATTAATTTATTAACTTTAAAAAGTAATTTAAATTTTAACAATATTTCAAATAAGTAATATTTATTTATTTATTTATACTTATTTGCGCAATTAAATTACAAAATGCGGACTTAATGCATTAGGCATTTTCTACCCGGCAACCTTAGGGTGGTTCAGAAATGTTAATGTAGGTGCACAAAAGTAATGAAAGAAAAAAACAGTTTCGAACGAAAAGAAAATTAACTTAATAACTAGGAAGTACATATATAAACTTTATATAAATGGGCAAACATAAAATTAAGTAATATAAAATAATTTATAAAATAAATACATACAAATTATACAATTACATATATACTTATAAAGTTAGACGCCACATCCAAAAGGTATTTTTGGACTCTTTTTTTTAAATTCGAGAAATGTCTTAGCCATCCTGATCTCCAATGGTAGCGCATTCCACAGAAGAATGGATTGAATAAAGAAAGATTTATGAAGAAAATCAGAGCGATGTGAAGGACAAAGCAGATGACGGTTATGTCACGAACGAAGATCGTTTTGATTACCATCACTAAGAGGTTTAAAATGGGGACATAGATATGTAGGAGTTGAAGAAGAATTAAGTAACGAAAAAAGTGTGGTAAGAGCCCTAGACGTTCGTCGTTTCCGAATACATAACCAATGCAGTTGTAAGCGATGTGACGATACGTGATCATATTTACGAAGATTGAATATGAATCGAATGCAGTTATTCAGAAGCCGGTCAAGTTTATTGAGTTGATCTGCATTCAGGTCAAAATAGCACACCTCAGCAAAGTCGATTAAAGGAAAAATTAAGGACTGCACGAGCGTACCTTTAGTTTGTATCGGAAAAAAAATTTAAACCTGTACAGAGCCCTAAGGATAGTCGTGACTCTATGAGAGACCCAAGAAACTTGATCTTTCACGCCTAATGTAGTATCCATAATTAAGCCCAGGTTATTGACACTTTCACTGAATGGTATAGGACAGTTGTTTAATTCAAGTGGTGGTAACTTATGCATGTCAAATTTTCTGAGGATATGGGTACTTCCAATGACAATTGCTTGGTACTTAGTCGGATTTACAGTAAGACCAAATTTGGAAAACCAGTATAGAACTTATACTTTCATTCAAAATGCAGATCATTTTAGGGAGATTGTCAATAGTATCATGCAGGTAAAGTGTAAATCATCGGCGTATAGATGGTACGAACATCGAAGATCAGAAGTGACAAAATTTATGAAAATAGAAAATAGAATTGAGAGAGAATACCGCCTTGAGGTACGTCACTAGTAATATCAAGCAATTCGATGAATTTTAAACTGTCTGCTGGCGTCCACGAAGATACGAGGAAAACCACCCAGTGCTTTATCAGAAACCATTAAATAAGAGAGCATGGCTAAAAGGATTTCGTAACTGCATTGAAAGCATTGAAAAATCAACTAACACCAAGACTGAATCTTTAGTGTTTTCCATAATTGCTCGATTGTCGCCAGTTACTTTAAGGAGCGTGGTAGTCTATTCGAATTCAGTGAAATAATCAATATTAGGGATAGTACACACACCTACAATTATCTTGGCACCTTTTATCGAAACTTCGAGGAAGATATACTCAGCCGCAGATGAATTAGGGATGAAGAGGAAAGTGTTTTATACGGAAGGTCAAACCTTAAGTATATCGCAACACCTCCTGCTCCTCTCTCTGTGCGGTCATTACGTACCAAGATAAATCCAGGTAGTGAATATAGGGAAGAAGAAAGATGTGGTTTGAGCCACGTCTCAGAAATAAAGATGGCATGAAATTACATTTAAAAAGTGTTGTAAAATCATCATAGTGACTAGGTATGCTCTGAGCATTAATGTGGCATATATTAAATAGTTTATGATGAGTTGTATCAAATTTATCGTACAAAACGTCACCTAGTGAGTCACTACAGGAGGAAAAGCCGTCACTATTATTATCGGTATATTCATTGGCAGAGAAAAAATCATTGTCAGATTCAACTGACATTGAAATATAAATACGAAGAATATAAATGTAAACAATTTTTTAGTCAACAATCAAACAATCTTTTAGTTATTTATTTATTAATTTGGAAAATTAAAGAAAGTATACAATAAAGTTAAAGTTTTAAATAAACGAAATAAAAAAAAACAGATAATCAATAAAACAATAAAAGTAAATGAAATAAAAATTAAGCACAGTATTAATAAAGTAATAAAATAAAATAAAAATGAAAAGGTAGTAAGTAGGAACCATACACAAAGTGAACTAATGCGTGAATTGGAACACCATCTAAAGTTGTCTGTGGCATTATTGTTTATCAACAAAGTTCTAACAGTTTGACAACGCTAAAAAGATATAATGTTGTGTTTACCCTGCTCATACTTATTTTACAATTAATTAAGTACAAACGTTCTACATAACTGTATAGTGTTTAATGCAACAAGTAAAATAAATATATTGTTTATAATATAAGCAAAACTATCTTAATTACAAATTTGGTAATTAATGTTATTTTTACTTGTTTTTGTTCTTCTTTTTGCTGTTATTATTTGCCATCTTTAAGGTCTCAGGAAACATAAAAATAAGGCTGGAAAGTTCCTCGTCTGTCGTGATACGATGCAACGTGCTATCAGATGTTCGAACAATTATTAAACCACTCTGTGTCCATACAGAACGCATACGGAAGTGCAAGCGGGCCTTAAGAAAAACGTTTTGTCTGGCATGTGTAAGAAACTCTTTGATCGTTACTGAAGATCCCTTAAGTTTTGTTTTACTCTTCCATACAATCATGTTTGTGTCAATGCTTACGAATCTGACTAGTATCGGCCGGTGTCGTAGTTTGTTAGGAGGGCAAACTTTAATCGACGGTTTTGTTATGTTACTAAGACCTAGATTAGTATTTAAAACCTTTGAAATTAACTGATAATAATAATATAATAATTGCCTATAGTTCAGCTATCAAAATAAGTTGACTATACTAATGTGATGCTTTATATAAGCATCATATTAGTATATCATTACACCCCTCATCATTGTATCTCATTACACCCCTACAACTTAATGTATAATTACATCATAGTTAACGTAAGCAGTAAAAGGATGAAAAATATGTCTGTTGATATCTCGGTGAAGAAAAAAAAATTAACTGTTTGCGTTTTATTTTGCTTCACAACTGAAATTTTGACCGACTTCCCTAAATAAGGAGGTACTCGATTCGAAGCATATGTTTTTTTTTTCATATTTGTTACCTCGTTGCTCTACTCTTAGTGTTCCATGTTGTTTGTGTTAATTTTTATTACAAATGATAGGTATTAGATGTTATTTGATTCCATGTTTTAAATAAACTTTCCGATATTTAATAAAAAAAGTTCATCATCATCATCATCATCATCAAATCTCCCTAATACACCGCTACCCATTAGGGGGTTTTTGGACGGTATCCAGGTATCAAGAGGGCCTATGTCCAGCAGTGGACTCTCACAGGGTCATGATGATGATGAACTTGTAAAAGGTTACAAAATATTTTTTTAGTTGTACACTTACAACCTTTAGACACAATAACCATTCTCAGCCTGTTTAGTGCACTGCTGTTCATCGGCCTCCCTTAGATCGTATCCCACCTCGCTGGTCCAATGCGGGTTTGGTGGGTGGACCGACTTTTTACATGCCATTCCATTCCATCCGACGCATGGATCATCTTACTTTTTAGACAATGAGGTGATGGGCCAAAATTGTTCTAACCGTCTAGGAAACAACCAATGAAAATTTGTTGAGTCCTCGCATAATTCGCACCTCCGATTTCTAAAAAACACGCCCTTACCACTACGTTACAAAGGCAGTTAAAAATGTGTTTATAGTATTGGCAATAGCTTCAGATTGCATTTAAATAATATAGGTTGTTATATTACATTGCAAATTCAAATGCAAATAAACTGTTAAGCGTCAATTACTATGACAATTGTATATGTGAAATTGGCGGCAGAAGCAAATCTTGTTTAATTAAGTGCGCGCTGCATACTAACAAGCACAGAGAGCAGAATTATAGGATAATTGTTTACTAGCATTGTAAACAACTTAGGGTTGAAATAGAGTTCTATTTATGTAACGAAATATATATTAAACCAAATTGCGTATTTACTATTATTATTTAATTGTTGCAATAACTACTGTTATCACATAAAGTTTAAGAAGCCTTCGTAATGAATAATGAGCGTCATACTTTTCAAAATAACGTATAATAGTATGTCCTCCTAATCGATTTCTTTCCGTCATTTCGACAACGGCGGGCGATCTGTAATAAGACAAGCCCACTGCGCAGGAGTTATTATACTGGACAATCGAATTCACAAACACAAATGCACTCCCTCTTCCATCGCTCTTATAGTCCCATGAGATGGATAACCGCCACGGTCTGAGAGAGAGATCAGGCACAGGAACAACATTTTACATGCCCATTCAACGCATAGATCATCTTACCTTACAGACAATCGGGTTATTAGCCCGCATTGCCCTAACCAACTAGAAAACAACAATGAAAATTTGTCGAGTCGTGATGATTGATACATGATTCGAGCCCACAACTTCAGTTTCTAAAGCACACGCCCTTACGTGGTTACGAAGGCCAGTTAATATAATGACAAAATTGTCATATCTCTATAAAATTCGTATCATGTGCAATTGTTATAAATTTGTGAAGTAATTGGGTTCAAAAGTAAACTGAATTTGAATTTAGTCTAGGTTTATGTCTTAAGATAGATTTATGTTGGTCCGGTCTTACTCGAGCTATTGACGACTATGTTCAGCAGTGGTCTCTGACAGACTGAAACGACGACAAGGATGACGACGACGAAGCAATAAAAAATTTTAAATAACAAAATGTTCTCCCTAACACGAAAATGTAAAATATGTTATAGAAAGAATACATCATTTGAAACAAATATCATCTTCACTTAAGAGCACAAACATGAAAACCTATTTATTTTAAGTTTACTTTTGGTTTCCTGTAATTAAATTAAATTTGCCAGAGGGAAAAGTTCCGGACGTGTAGGATTTGCTTCCAATGTTTCCAACACGTTAGTAGTTTTTGAACAACCCAAATATTTACCAAAGACACCGCACAGCTTTGATGTTACCCGAATTCGGAAGCGTTCAGGCGAGATTCTAATTATATTTGAAATACAAATTAAACAAGCATTACCTAAAGTGATATATAAACTTATGTTACTTTATTTACCATTTTTGTTTTCATTGAAATTTTTATTTGGACTGCATAATACATTAATGTAGTCAAATATTCTTTTATTCATAAGTTCATCGAGATGCGTATGCCATGGGCTCATACCATTTTGTTAGTGAACTCAAATATTTTCATTTCGTTAGCAAGCATTCGTTCATCAATTGCTAGTTTTAAAAAATTTCAACTATAATAAAAAATATTAAAAAATTAATAGCCTTAACAGAATAATGAATTTACATGTTCTGTGTGACAGGATCAATTTGAACACGAATGCCTCAATATGTACACTTGTCGTGCACTACAGTTAACTTTAGATAGTTTTAATTTTTCGCAGGAGCCATTTTGAATTTTTCTTATATTAAGCAAAACTGGAATAAGTTTCTTACGAAAATATATTAATAACAGCAATGTAGATCTTTAAACATTTTAATGCAGTTATTAATAGTGCATTTTGTGAAAGTCACATAGAAAATATATATAATTTGTATTAATATAGGAAAGAAAGGTAACTATCTCATCATCTACTGCTTCCGATAAGAAAAGATTCAGTGTTGTTTTTACAACTTTTCAGAAGTGTTACATGTAGGCACAAGTACTTAAGATAACTATACATCTTATAATACACTGTTTGTTTTTGTGAGTTTTATTTTTTTTTGCTAAAATTGTACCTATTTTACACATTTTCCGCTTTTGAAAGCGGGATATTTTGGGTCTCCCAAACTTTTAATATAATCTTACATAGTCAAACTGTGTAATAGCGCACATTTGTGTAAGGACAAATTTACATAAGGTTAAGTTATTCGTTTTACCTCTCTGTAAAGTAAGTAATGCATTATTTTATACACCTAGTACAAACATACCTCAGTAATGGCTAATGATCTTTAGATGATTTATGATGTTGTTAACTTGTTTGGCTTCACTTGAATAAAAAAATATAGGAGTTAATTATTTACAATTTAATAAAACTTAATTAATTCTTCTGTTTAAGCGAATACTTCAAATTGCCACCCTGAGCCGGCGGATTGGCAATTGACTAATTGGACTTGTATTGCAGATCTGTCTAACTGCCACTGTAAGGCAGATCTGCCGTCTAGTGGGCGGTGGGGTCGCCAAATTCCTATGCCGGAGAGGTATTATGCTTGGGTTTTAATAACTTATTAATGATGGCTGAACACGCGGTAATGCCTAACCATCTTCCCCATTGAAATTTGGGTGCTTTCTTACCTCAATCACAGATCATCCTAGGTAGAATTATACCTTAATTTCCCTAGCCCCCAATATTGTATGGGTTTTTATGTCTATTTATTTAATAATTGGTAAAAAATTATTAAGTTATGTAACAGGATCTACTACTTTATACGTTCTCTTTGATGTTAACCTCAAAGAACAGTTTACTAACATACTTAAGGAGTCATTAGGTTTGTGTGAGATTTAGTTTTTATATCAGCTACTCGGTAGCGATGTATTATTGTAAATACATTGTTTTGGAATTCAATATTGCTCCAGGGGCGCATGGCTTGCAATGATTATTTTTATAATAATTTATTTAAATATATATATATTTATATTTATACAATCATGGATTAAAGTTAATAATTTTGTTGCGCTGACTAAGGTAGGCCAGTTTTCTCGGTATATTCTTCTTTCAACGTATAATAAATTTTATTATATACCATCTCAAAGATTTGTTACATTGACAAATACATTTTTTAACTAATATATCTTTTAAAAGCAAATACAAACAAAACACAACGCTGAACCATTATGACTTTATATCAGTTCATCGTACCATTTATCACATAAGCTTCTAATTTATGTCACAAGAATGGCATAATTCCATAATAAACCAAATATTAATTAAGTCCTCCCTATTTCTTTTCTCCGAAAATATTCCTCGTTCATATATATTTAATATAATATTCAAGCCCATAAAAATCCAATTAGTCCATCGCTTACCCATACATGAAATTCTGAAAGCTTGAAATCACATAAATTCCTTTGACATCTAATTCGGTTGGGGTATAATATTTTTTTAAATTGAGTACATTCTGACGAATAAAGTTGCATTTAGAAAAAAACGGTATAAATTACTTTTTCTTAAAAGAAATAATTAAAAATGTACAAAAACATTTGTAGTACAAAAATTTCTTATGCTTTCTTAATTTTGTAATTCATTTTAGTAATAATTGTTCGTGGTGTTGTAAATGTTAAATGGTGTTCATACCCCTTATATGTACGCATATTAGTAATGCAGCCTTGCTATAATTGTATAAACAAAAACACTAAATAAATAATTCATCGTTACCAACTGTAGCGATCAATTACTTTTTTTTGGATACGAAGGCAGATGAGCAGTGGGTCCATCTGATGGAAAATGGTCTTCGATGCCCATGGGAATCGGAACGCTGCCTATCGTGAGACAGGATGTTTTGCCTCGTTAAGTAAATACGCTACACCTCCTTTTAAGCCAGAACATGGTAGTGTTTTCACACTACCGCTTTACGGAAAATATACGCACTCCAATGATAGCGCCCCAAGAGGTTCTCTGAAAAGAGGCCTATCACCTCTTAAATTGTTTATTTATTCTTTTCATCAAAATAATGTACAGGCAATGTCCAACAGCCGACCTCAGGTAATTACGAATAATACAGAGTTGGTGCAAAAAAACTAATTGATTGTGTAATATATATTATACATTTATACAATGTTTTTCTTTTTTTTTTACTTTAAATATTGTTCTGAATTACAAAAGTTACAAATAACCTTAAATGTCATCCTTCACCCTGAATAAAACTTAATTTACGCCAACAACACGTTTAATTAACAATAGTGTTGTAATTTTTTATCAACACAACTTAGACTCTATGCTGCAAATGCGTTCTGGGAGTCGAAATTATTTTATGGTCTCAAATGGTTCAAATGTAAAAAGTTTAAGCGGTAAAAAATAATGAAATATTTTTTATCGATATATTACTAACTGCCTCTGTAGCTCTAGCAACTGACTCGTAGCCTAAACTGACCTCGTAGCCTCAGTAACTGCCTCCGAGCCTAGTAACTGCCTCAGCCTGGTATTATGGGCGTGTGCTTTAGAAACAGTAGGTCGTGTGCTCTGAATCCTGAGGACTCAACAAATTTTCATCGTTGTTTCCTAGTTAGTTAGGGCAATTTAGGCCGATCACCCATTTGTCTGAAAAGTAAGATGATCCATGCGTCGGAGGGGCATGTAAAAATTCGGTTCATCAACCAACCCGCATTGGACCAGCGTGGTGGGATACGGTCCAAAACCCTCTAATCAAAAGGGGTATATTAGAGGAGGCCTATGTCCAGCAGTGGACTATCACAGGCTGATGATGATGATGATGATCGATTTATTTAAAATAAAACTAATAAAGGTGTCATAAAATATTATAATTTTAAGTTTAAAATCAAAGATATGTAATTTATCCACCTGGAGAGAAATTTTATGTATCATTTGATAACAAAAACTATTGTAATTGACCAACGTATTACTTTTCCTTTTTTAATTTTATTTTCATTTATCTAGACACACAAACAGCAGCATTTTTTAAGTTCATATTATTTTTGTTCGATGAACGCAATATTCCATTAGGTAAATATTTTATTACCAACAATGAGGCACAGATATAGTAACGTTGTTCAAGGTAGAAGATATAAAAGATATACCAAGTAAAGTAATGAGGCCCACATTTTATTGAGGTTAACAATACATGTAGTTTTGTAACGTATTTATTTTTGTAAGCGTGTTACATACAAATTAATAGAAGAATGATATCTACAAATACAGCTTATCTTTTTAGATCTGTGGCAAATATTTCGACATGTTGGTAATATTTCGCAAATCAACTTCTAAAATTTTACTATGTAAAATTAATTCTTAAGTCGTAACTGTACTAGAATTTGGTGGTACATGTAGTGAAATAAACACTTTTGATTAGGGGTTTTGGACCGTATCCCACCACGCTGGTCCAATGCGGGTTGAGTTGATGAACCGACTTTTACATGCCCATCCGACTCATGGATCATCTTACTTTTCAGACAAATGGGTGATCGGCCTAAATTGCCCTAACCAACTAGGAAACAAAATGAAAATTTGTTGAGTCCCGCAGGATTCGGAGCACGACCTACTGTTTCTAAGCACACGCCCATAATACCAGGCTACAGGAGGTTACTAAGCTAGGAGGCAGTTATAGTCACGGAGTCAGTTACTAGAGCTACGGAGTCAGTACTAGGCTACAGAGGCAGTTGTAATATATCGATAAAAAATATTTCATTATTTTTTACCGCTTACACTTTTTACATTTGAAACCATTTGAGACCATAAAATACATTCGACTCCCAGAACGCATTTGTAGCATAGAGTCTAAGTTGTAGTTGATAAAAATTACAACTACATTAGTTAATGAAACGTGTTGTTGGCGTAAATTAAGTTTTATTCAGGGTGAGATGACATTTAAGGTTATTCTGTAACTTTCGGTCGGCGTCGGTGACCACTTTCCATCAGGTGGCCCGAATGCTCGTCTGCCTGCGTAGGCAAATTCCCGACGTTTTGGACACGATGTTATAACAAAATACATGTCAGATACAAATGCGAATATTTTAAGTTAATTATATATATATACAAATAGTTTTTTAAAAAACTTTTATTCTACAGCTTTATAAGCATTTTATTATATTATTGTTATATATGCTATAAATTTTAAATAATTCATTGAATATTCCTTGATAGGTAGATATGTAATGTAAACACAAGATTGTGGTTTTCAGCAATGCAATTTTGATGAAACTATTTTTCTTAATTAAACAAATTTAAAAATCTGTAAAGAGTTTTCTAGGCCGATTGACTAAACATTTTTTTTTTCTAAAAAGATTATAGTATAGTATAAAATATGTTTCATGCATGTTTATAAATAGATATAAATAATTTCTTTGCTACTTTAAACTGTTATAAATATATTTTATTGATTTCCAAAGTAAACTGTTGTCAAAGTATATGCTAAATATCAGTTTTTGTAGGAAGAATATGGACTTTTGAAAAAGATTATGCAAATACTTTAATTTTTTATGTAAATATTAAAGGTTGATTATCATTTATCTACAAGAATGTTGCCAAAAGACAAAAAGTGTGGATGGTATAACCAACGTTCAATGTCATCCTAAAGAAGGAAGAAGAAGAAGTCAGAGAAAAGAAGGTGGTCACCGACGCCAATTGTTATCGGCAATGCCAGCTGACCACCAATGCGGTGCCTACGTGAGTAATAGCATGTTACATCTCGTTTACCTAGTAAATACGCTGGCTATAGTGCCGTTCAAACCGTACCGTAACCGCTTTCTGGTAGGAAAGGCACCGCGGTGGTACCACCCCAGATGGTCTTCTTTAAAAGTCTTGCGACCTTCAGAAATTTGAAAATGAAAATAAATCGTAAAAAATTTACTTATTTACGATAGACCCTACATTTCATTTATATCTATCGTTAACAATAAAATGTTATAACTTTCACAATCTAGTAAATAAAACTATGCGTATGAATGTACGAAGTAAAATTTTAAAGCCTAAACAACGTTGAAACGCGTAAATGTGACCGCTTGCGTGGTTAACAAAATATCCTAGGCTCAAAATCATTCACGAAAATTATGTTATGAATAAAACAAATATGTAAATATTTAATTTATTGTATACATTTCTAATTAATTGTATTAATTTACCAATAAATTATTTCGTTTTTATCCGATTTAGTTATCAGACAGGACTGAAGATATCAGATATTTGAAAATGTTATGGGTTTTTAAAAGCTTCTCAAATTCCACGCATACTAGCGAGATTTAAGAAAGGAGTCATTCCAAATTGGCTGTTCATTAATCATATTGCTTACGGACATCAACGTATAATATGTAGCTTGTTATTGATTTATTCAAAATTTCTAGTGTTTCCCAATTTGCTCCAGTAGCCGCCTCGTTAGCCTAGACAATTTGAAGGATCATCCAATAAAAATGTGGGTTCGAATCCTGCGAGGACACAACAAATTTTCATTGTTGTTTCTAGTTGGTTAGGTCAATTTGGGGCCGATCACCCAGTTGTCTGAAAGTAGATGATCCATGCGTCGGATGAGGCATGAAAAAGTCGGTTCATGGAGAAGGCTTTTATTAGGGGAGGCCTATGTCTTGAGACTTACGCAGTGCAGGTATTTATTGTCTAAATGTAAAATATCAACTTATATTTTTTTAAACCTATGACAATGCTTTATTAGTAACCTATGTTGGACTTAAAACCATAACTTTTAATTTAGCTTAATTTTTATAATAGGTATATGGTAATTGAGAAAAAAATATATATTAATTTATACGCATCAAGCACCAAATCACTATGAAAATATAAAAAAAATATATCAGTTACAGGCAAGCGTAGCGGGATTTATCTAAAGGTGATCCAATTGTTTCAAAAGAAAATGTAATGAGTTCTAAATGTACGTATCAAATGTAAAAGTTTAAGACAATAAGGTTGACCTAATTGTTACAACGCATTATGCTTAAGTGCACTAGCGTTTGCACTTTGCAACACCTTACAATATAGAGGTGTAGCGAAGTGCAATATGCGATACGTTAACTATTCTTTAAGGGTTTTTAACTTTATATTTATATTTATTATTAACATTATTCTTTTGAAAAATTTTAGCCAGTATTTATGTGCAGCTCGTAGGCTTTAAGTTTTATCAAACAGGTATAATTAAAAGCAATACAGTCTGCTCTCATGCCAGCTACTAATTACCATAAGAGAGGTCAAAATCGGATTACAGGTACAGGACCGGAGCAACGAGGTAACTTAAATTTAAAAAAAAGTCATTACTGGAATATGGACAAACATTAAGCACAGTTTTATTTATAGAAATCGATAATAGTCAAGGACAAAAACGAAATAAAAGAGCCTTATTACGAGTTACCGAATCAGGGTTTTGCTATGTCAAATTAAGGCTAACATTTCTCTGTACATGTAGAGGGTTGATTGGGAGCCTCTGTCATCATGTCAGAAAGTCTAATTTCGCAAGAACATTAATTAATAAGTATATTACATGAATTTGTTGTTTAAATAACTGGCCTTTCACAGTTTTTTTTTAATTTAAAAACATTTATTTTATAGACCGGAAGTAAGTAATTTAATTTTTGCCTTAGTAATAATGGGAATAATGCTATCCGATAACCAATGTATAAAGAATATCTCTAATAACCAATTACGTAAGAAAAATAATTTGAAATCTTATAATTAGATAATTTTTTTGTATTTGTAAGATTTGAAATTATTTTTATTACAGATTAAACTATAGTTAACAAGGAATATCTCTCGAAATAAGGAAAATACTTATTTACAAATTTAATATTATCGTAACCCTGTATCGAGTAACAATAGTAATAAACTTTGAATAAGGTATAATTTGAGTTAAATTATAAAATAGCTCGGATGGAGCGACGTGAATGTCACGTACGATCTCTACGACGGCTAGTGAGTTTACAAGATAAAACTTCTTCTTTCTGTAGCTTCCTCTAGCGAGCTTACTGGATTTTTAAGATAAAAGCCCAAACTCAGTACCTACAATCGTTTATAAGACGACCTTTGTATTTAACCGTCTAGGGAAATCATGTATTATTAGGTTTTCTGACAGCAGAAAAATAGCGGTGCTGTTACTGTTACAATAACAATTTTAGACACAACGGGGGATAAATTACACGATTATAAATTTTGGCAATTAATTATAACTTATATACACATGCTCATAAAATTTTATCGAAATTTGTATTTATTAAGATTTTCACCTTTGCAATAATACATTAACTAATAAAAATATAATGTTTCAATCCTTTCTAACTAACTTTGCTCAAAGTAATTTAAAGCTCTTTTAATCCTCGCGTTTTAGTATTTATGTATTTCATCTACCAATCGCTAAAATTTTGTATACACCTGATTAAAATGTTTATAAAGTTTTATTTAATTATAAAGACAGCAAAGGAAACCTTTGAGGAGAAGGCTAAAGTTTATAAATACGTTTGTATAACTTTGCGATTTATAATATTGACGTTCAATACAGTATTCCAATTAATGACCAGAAGGTCATTTTGTAAAGCATGGAAAAGTACCACCGCGGTGGCACTTTCTACCCAAAAGCGTAGAAATTTTACTGTCTTCCGGTTTAAAGGCCACTGACAAGCGTTTTTAATAGATAACGGGATGTTGATTTGTTGCGACAATGCTTCTCTTATTTGTGTTATTTTTCATTAGTTAAAGATCTTCGGCCTGGCTGAGTGGATTCATCATTATCTTACAGGTAAGGCTATTGGTTACTTCATAATAATTATTGTTAACTTCATAGAAAACAATAATTATATCTGTAAGAAATGCAGCTTAACACACAAGATACTGATAAATGCACTATGCGAAGGTAACGTCATGGTCAACTTTCGCATATGCTCATCATCATTATCATCAGCAGCCTGTGTATGTGTTAGTCTACTGCTGGACATAGGCCAGTCCTAATGAACGCCACGCTGGTCTAATGCAGATAGGTGGGTGGACCAACTATTGTACATGCCCATCCGAGGCATAAATCATCATAATTTTTAGAAAATTAGACGGTCGGCCCAAATTGCCTAATACAGCAGAAAATAACGATAACACAAAATTGTTTCCCGGCGGGATTCGAACCCACGTCCTCTGGTTTATAAAGCAAGGGCCAATACCGCTAGGCTCCGGAGGCGGTAACGTAAAATAAATATCCTGCTTGGCCTACTTTCTCCGCACAGCTGGAGTGTGAAAAAATACTGCGAAACGATATCTAATATCCTGTCTAAGGGTAGAGTATGTTAGAGTATGTAAGTAGGTAAAGGAGCAAGTCGCTCACGTAAGCTTCAAATATGATACCCTACTTTTGAAGAACTCTTTTGTTAAAGGCCGGGCATATACGACTTGGGGTAAGTCCTGTCAGTCAGGGACTACCGCTGTCGACAATCGATTTCAAAGAGAACACGTACGTTACAAGAAATTTTGGGTGAAACACTAAAATGTGTAACTTTTACGAAGGCTAGCAGATATGAGTTAGACTATGAGAATAACAAAACCATGAAAACGTAGTGCTTATTTTTAATTTTATAATATACTAGCGTCCCGCCCATGCTTTACACGGGAGCTGTGCTGATAGAAAATATACCTACCATATTAAGCATGTGTTATACATATAAACCTTTCTCTTCGATCACTCTATCTAATAAAAAAACCGCATCAAAACCCGTTTAGTAGTTTGAAAGATTTAAGCATACATATGGATAAAAGGACAAAGAAAGCGACTTTGTTTTATACTATGTAGTAATTTGCTTATGTTTTTTCTTCTGTAAAACTCTTACTAAAATGCATAATTAAATAGCAAAGTTTGGTTTGTCCAGTTTCTTTTTTGTGAAAGTCGGCAAAGGTTTGCAAAGCTCATTATGGCAAGAGGACATAGTGAAGAGGTTTCCGTCGTAGTCTTCTAGTTTATTGTTTAATTTTTTTGGGGTGATATCGCAGTTTAGATTGATGTAGTTTAAAGTAGTACTGACGCTGTTATGGAATCTGATTGCGGGTTCTTCAAGATAAAAAAGACAAATCTATTTTATTTATTTGTGTCTGTTTTTAATTAAAAAACTCAATACCTAATGTGCCAATTTTTAAACGATTGCTACATTTACCTCGACTATTATAAGACGCTTTTTACCCTAAAGAAATCAATTTCAAAAATCTATACCTCACACGGACATATCCATGGGCAGACCGCTAGTATGTAATATACATAAAACTTGTTCTCCGTAATTTAAGACAAGAAAAACTGAAATTAAAATTAAATCGGTTAATTAAACGACGCTTACTGCATTTGCAATTGGCAATTGGCTTATATGATAATTTCTTTGTACACACGGTTTAATCAATGCAATAATATTCCATCAGCTGCAATCAAAGTTACACTTATTTTAAGTATACAAAACTTTAAACAATAAAATTATTGTGAACTAAAAATACATTACACAGAATGCGAGTTCGTGACTTCAGCCGTTTTCTACAAAATTTGCAGAATTTTATGCTTAGGTGTATACAAGATTTTTAGAAATCTCAAAGAGAATTCCGAAAAGTAAAAATGTTAAGAACAACTGAACATCTCTAATACTTAAAAGCATATAAATGACTTACGTGACCCCGACAACAGCCACGATGTCTCGTAGGACGAGTCGATGCATAACACCACTCAACACAGTAACACTTTCACATACTCACAACACTTATCACACACGAGGAGAATTTCGTTCCGGGTAGCGGCTGATAAAGTTTTGCCCCGCTATACAGACCTAAATTTTATCCAAAATCGCACAGAGACAAAACGTCAATATCGAAACTCCTTTTCACTAAGTACCCGCAATAGAAATATTTTTCTGACTCCATATATATCTAGTTATAATTGCATAATCTAGTTATGATAATACTGATATAAATCTAATTTTTAATATAAATCGAATACCCAATTGTAGCGCATTAAGGTGGGAAATGAATATTTGACTAAGACGGAATGAATCTTGCTTAATGAAGTGCTCATCCTGTAAACTAACAAGGATAGAGTGCAGATAATGTATATGAGTTTATTAACAATGACGTAATGCATTTATAAATGATACAATAGCTGTGACGTAATGCATTTATAAATGATACAATAGCTGTGTTGAACTTAGGTAAATAGTAAAACCTATTACAAATAAATATTACTATTTACCTTATCTCTTTTTCTTCAAGAACCGAAGTGAAGGTGAAGTAACTGTGACATAAATATTTATATGTTAATTATAAAAACATTTAGCATCCGACATCTATACAAATTAATCAAATCGAAGTGTCATTATACAAGAACTAAATGACCGTGTTTAAATTATAACATTTTCATGTTTAAACGATACATAAGAAATATATTGTTGTTGTTCGTCTGTGTGTTTCGCCTTATGTCTGGAATAGCTTGAACGACTCGACGGGGCTTTTACTGTAAGACAGCTGTTATAAGAGTTAGTAACTTATTTTTAAGTTAAGTCAAATATGTTTATTCAACATATTACACTATCTTTTTAAATAAAATACCCCGCTCCCTATTATTATTCTCATATATATTTGTATAATGATGTGTGGGAATATGCACGAATAGCAATAATACACCACATATAATGATTTTCATTACCATATTTATGACTGAATTGAATAACCTAACATAACCTAACCAACTAGGAAACAACAATGAAAATTTCTTGAGTCCCCGCAGGATTCAAACCCATGACCTCCAGTTTCTAAAGTAGGCTACGGAGGCAGTTAAAAAAAATGAAAAGTCTAGATATTGCAAAACTTTGGTATATATAAGCTAAGAAAACGTTTTTTGGACCGGAGCGCCTCCTTAAAATCTCTATTTAACCCCTAAGTACATACCTCGGATGAATACTAAACAGTATAATTTTATTGATTAAGATTTAGCCAAAAATAATAAAATACTATAGTCGTCGTACTGTAAATAGTAGGTAATTACAAACAACTATAAATATGAAATGTTATTTGACTAATACATTATCATCTTTAAATACATCAATTTTACAAGTATAATATTTATTTTTTTGTGATATAAATAAGCAGAATTTTATTTTACTTATAGCTGTTATTTATGTGCTTGCGTTGGATTTATTCTTAGAAAGGACTTTTTATTCCGTTTTTCGTAATTGAAACTTTATGAAACGACTGTACGGGCTGTCAGAAAGTATCTCAAGCTACAACGCTCAATCACCGATTTTCGAATTAATAGATGTATTTATACAGTTTATACTACGTATGGCGCTAAAGAAGTAGCGTATGAAGACAGCGGACTTGATTCACTTGACAGCTTTGTAGCAAGTAAAATACTTAAAAAGTATTATATATAGAAATGGTCACGTAGTTAACATCGTTTAAAATTAGGTTAACAGCACGATAATGAACGTACAATAATGGAATCAAACAATATTGACGACTTCTTTTTTTATCACAGATGGCACATTATTATACAAGTGATTGTTTTTTATTTTAATTCAGGTTGTTTTCCTAACATCTGCACGATGATACCATCATAAATTTAGAAACTTCATATCAAGATCCTCAACATTGAGGATATATTATATCGAGCCATATAATACTTTTAATAAATTTCACTAATATATGTAAAAAAAAATTATTTTCAGAAAAAAATATTTACGCGTATAAAAACCGCACACAGTTTCGGATAAAATTTCCAAAACAAGAGTATGACAAGCACAAAGGATGGAACCAAAGACATTTATTATTCTTCGTGACATTTCGTTTTAACGAAAGCTGTAAAAATCTTCCATGTGAAATGTTTTTACCGTGCGGAGGATTTACAAATGGAATGAAATAAATGGCTAGTAAGCAAGGTTAGCGCGCGTTTATTACCTTTGTGAATGTTTGAAGGCATTCCAAATGTGTGGCTATTTGAGAATAGTATTTATTTAAACAAATTGTTGTCTGTCTTTCCATTTTTCTAGCTAATCTCTGGAATAAATGGCCTGACTTTGCCGGGACTTTTGCTAAAATATAGCTTATATAACTGGGAGTAACTTAGTTTCGGTACATTTATTTGAAAAAAGAACAAAAACTATAATTCAAAATTTTTCCAATACTATGCGGACGAAGTCACATAAGATTATGAGAAAATTATAATTGTCGTTTCTTCTAAGATTTATTATTATCTATGTTATTCTATTTATATTTTCGGGTAATGGGAATACACGTGAAAATATAGTATAAAAATGCTCTGTCAGTTGGATAACTTCACGTTGCGTTTTCCTGTACCCGAGCAGGTGAGTTGATTAGTTATAGCTGTCCTTATCTACCTATTTTATCCTGATATTATATTTAGATCATATATATTAAGCAAAGGAATGTATAACTTGTATTTTGAAAATGTAATAAGCGTGTCACGCCAAGTTTCTTGCGCTGGTCTTGTCAGCTAAGAGGCCTCTGTTATTCTATATCTACGGTTGATAATTTAAAAAACAATAAGACTATATAATAAACATGTATATGTAGTATATTTCTGTGTTTTTATTCATTTTTTTAAGATGTGTTTAAAACATTACATTTGTGTTTCCTACTAAAATGCAGTAAACTACGATTTTATGACGTTAAGAAAAAAAAATCGTTTCAATAGACAAATTTTTGAATTTTATGTTTATATTTATTTAAAGTGGCTAAATATACTTTCATACAATAGGAACGTTATTTATATATTTTCTTTTGCCAAAGAAGGCAGACAAGTAGTTAGGCAACCTGATGGAAAGAAGTCACCGACACCCATTAACATCGGCTGTACCAGGGTACTACTAATACGCTGCCTATGTGAGACATAGGATGTTAGGTCCGGTTTACCCAGTAAAACACTGGCTACGGTACCCTTGAAACCGGAACACACTGCCGCTTCGCAGCAGAAATAGTCACCACGGTGGTACCACCCCAGACGGTCCCCTATTTAAGAAGACCTACAACCTACCAGAAGAAGGGTATCCTTGTACGAAAAGGACAGGTATGTCTTGTGCTTTATAGCATTATTTACCTCCGAGCATAGGATCTCCTTAGGCAGTCCTACGATCATTGTCGTAAATTTGTAATATTATTAGATAGGGCCAAGAGAATCTAGACCCATTTCACCTTTTTGCAGAGGTAAATAACGGAGTGGAGTTAAATAACGCCTGAACCTCTATATCAGACCTGCTACGGATGCTGACGTCGGCATAATTATCACATCATCACCCATTCCATTTTGCTAACGTAGGCAAATCTTTGTTTCAGAGAGCACGAGGGATCTGTGATGATAAACACCTAGCGGCTGAGCTATAGCATATTAAGCAAATACTGCGAGACAACAAGCTTGCTGCGCTACGACAGCGACACAGTGACCGAGTAAAGGCAGCCACAGTGGAGCGAGTACCTGCTGTTCTACCCTTTGTGAGAGGCGTAACTGACAAGATTGGCTACATTTTGGCAGGGCTTGATCGACCAAAAATCCTCGCTAATGAACACCGATTCCTGTCAAGGATGATTCGTGAGACTATTGAAATTAGAAAACATCCAAATTTCAATATAGACAGTGATCGGGCTTTACTACATACTTGGGACCCCATTATTAATAAATTAAAATTAAAACCTAAACATAATACCAGTGTCGGCTGGAACGATTAAATAAGTTCATTTTGCATAGTCCGGAGTACAGACCAAAAATAAATAATTACATTTAAGGTCTGGAAACCCCGCTTCAGCACCGGCATGAAATCTCAGTCTCCCGCGTGACCAAGGCCGCTGGAAAGTGTTCAAAACGTCGGGAATTTAAATATATAAAATTAACGCGATAAAATCCGTAAAAAGTTATCTTTATTCAATAATTTTTTTTTTACTTGTTTGTTTGATTTATCTTAGTAAAATCTTGAAAACGATGACCACCCATATGTTTCTTCAAGCGCAGGAACAAATGGCAGTCGCTGGGTGACAGATCTCTGTCGTAGTCCAAAGTGGGTAGACTGAGCCTATCCTACACATCTTGTGAGACAAGGAGACGTCATGTCTTCGAAATTGTTCTCCGCCGCGCTGGAGGATATGTTTAGGAAGCTCAACTGGGAACACGTCAAAGGCGAGTACATCTCTCATCTGCGATTTGAGGACGATATCGTTATCAGTGCTGAGACCACAAAAGACCTGCAGAAAATAGTGCAAAGCCTGGCTGAGTCTTCTGCACGCATCGGTCTCCGGATGAACTTGGGTCCAATACAAAACACACAAAACCAAGGTCATGTTCAATGAGCACGTTGATCCGGGACCAATCACATATGATAGCACCTGCCTCGAAATGGTTTCGGAGCACGTTTACCTTGAGCAAACGCTCGAACTAGGTAGAAAGAACTTTCAGGATGAGGCCAACAGAAGGATTCGGCTGGGCTGGGCAGCTTTTCATAAGCTTCGTCGAGTTTTCTCGTCACCCATCCCACAATGCCTCAAATCGAAAGTCTACGATCAGTGCGTCCTACCCGTTATAGCCTTCGAAGCCCAGACTTGGACACTTACGGTTCGACTGGTCCACAAATTTAAAGTCGCTCAGCGAGCTATGGAGAGGGCAATGCTCGGAGTATCTTTGAAGGACCGCATCAGAAATGGTGTGATCCTTTAGAGAACCAGAGTCACCGATATAGCTTACCGGATTAGTAAACTGAAGTGGCAGTGGGCCGGTCATATAAGCCGCAGAACTGACGACCGCTGGAGTTGGAAAGTTCTTGAGTGGAGACCGAGACTCTTCAAACTTAGTGTAGGACGCCCTGCGGCAAGATGGATTGACGACATTCGCAAAGTGGCCGGCGTGGGCTGGATGAGAATAGCCGAAGATCAAAATCGGTGGTCTGCATTAGGGGAGGCCTATGTCCAGCAGTGGACTGACACAGGGTGATGATGATGGGTGCCAGATCAGGGCTGCGTGGAGGATGATCTAGAATAACTCATATCGTGGACGCCCACTTCGTTCATCGTCGTGCACATTTGTAGGCCTAATAACTGCCAGTTGTTCCTCCACTTGAAGAACCGCCTGGGTAGTCAGCGTCTTTAAGACGATAACGAAGTGAAAACATTTAAAAACATACAGTAGTTAATAAGTCAGATGGCAGAATTTTATGGGGAGGGTATTCCAAATCTAGTGCCTTGTTAGAAGAAGTGCCTGAATATTCACGGAAGTTATGTAGAGAAGTAGATTAAGATACAGGCTTTCAAATAAAAATAAAAATCTTTGCACGTCTCTATTTAATTTCAAATCGGTACTTACTTAAAAAAACATGCCGCGTATATACTTGGTTGGAATGCGGAATATTTGGGACGATCAACCCTTTACCATAATTTTTAGTCGGCCACACTTAAAAATTGCTCAATTTTAGACTGTAAGGTGAGTGTTCGTGAGCTTTTCTATGTCGTCTAACTTAGCCGCAAATTGGTTACGCAATAATCTTCTTTCCCTTTATTACTATACCGTTCCTTTTTGCTTGCCCTCCTTTTTTCCTTTAATTTTTCCTAACCTCGAGAAGAAAGTGGGTATAAGGTGAAAACTTCATGAAGCGGTCGGCGGCCAGCGCCGCCGCAGTCGGACGGTTGCCTTCGGGAGTTCCTACGCAATGCATCATATTTTGGAGTCACGCGACGCGAATGGCCAACGATCCTTTCTAATAGTTTAAAGTTTACCGCGAACCCCAACCGCATCAACGAAGACGCCTGCAGCTGTGCCGCCATCATACGAGGTATTTATCCTTCCTTTTATCGCATTTCCAATCAGGTCTGATAACCACGTCGTCCGAGCCGGATTACGCAAATGGTCCTTCGAACCGCATCCTCGCTTCTGGTCCTTAAATAGGATCTACCATATCGCCGTCACTCGAGCCAGTTGGTCGAATCAATTTGGCTGACGAAACTTGAGTGACCACGAAACCGCGCACACATAAATTTTGGTCCATACGAGCCGGACAGATCAGTTACCTATCCTGTAAAGTCCTTCTAAAATATCGTAGATTGCGTAACTAATATTTACAATTGTCAAATAATCGCGGCAATATTTATATTATATAACCTGACCACGTGGTCATATAATACACGCGTATGTAGATACTTGTTTCAAAGTTATTTCAATGTTGTTGGGGTTTATTTCATTAATATTTTATTTATTGTTTCGCCTAACGCTTATCGGCCACCGCATTCATCTATTGTTAGTACCTATCCATATACTTTTACATTTAGTAGGCTTAGGTACTAAACGCATTAATTTTAAATCGCTATACATAATAATCGCTCCCCTTATATATACGCATATAATTGTGTTTATTTAGCCATTCGCGTCATATCACATTCAACTTGTAGGTAGTTTTATCTACTAACGCCACGCTCTTACGCTTACGCATACCAACGCATTTACGCATATCGCTGTACGCAGTTTTAAATATTAATAATTTTATTTTCATTTCGCTTTGTACGTGGATATATTCAAGATGCCACCTAAAAAAGACGCACCTATTTCTATAGATGACGCTAATCAATTAACTATTTTGACCGCTAAACGTGACGCTTTATATACACGCATGAAGAATATATATGATAAAGCACAATGCGCTCTTAACAATAACGAAAGTAAAGAAATATTTCTCAGCAGTGTTCAAACATTAGAAGACATGAGAAATCAATTTAGTACTATTTTAGATAATTATAACGCTTTATTAATCACTGTCAATGCTTTATTAATCGCTAAAATAGATTTCTGTATTCTTTCCGATTTCGAAGAAATGTATTCGCATATTTAACGCATTATTTCATTGTGCAACGAATCACAACCCGCTTCAAAAGATAAACAAGTGTTGCACGCGCCATCTCGGTTACCGCCAATTGAAATCGCATCGTTTGACGGTGACATCCGACAATGGCCCTTATTCTACATAAGCTTTGAGTCTAACGTGCATAACAACGACTAGCTTAGCAATGACGACAAATTGTATTACCTTTTAGGCAAATTATCTGGAAACGCTACTAATAGTTTTGCTGGTATTACACCATGTCCAGAAAATTATTCCATAATATTGAACTCGCTGGTTGACCGCTATGAAGACACGCGTGCTTTAGCGTCAACCTACTTCGATCAGTTGATAAATTTTAAAATGTTGGGGACCGCTTCCGCTAGTACTTTTACAAGTTTTTAGATATATATGTGTCAGCTGTTGGCGCGTTAAAAACTTAAAAATTAATAACCTGGCAGATTTTAAGTTTTTACATATTGCATTGAAGATATTTCCTTCTAGCATTATTAACACCTTTGAAATGGAATCGCGCAAATAAGGTATGTCTTCTTTTGATTGTTGCGATAATTTCATTCGATTTCAATCTAAAATTTTTATGAACAATCCATCAACATATTATAACTCGACCCGTTTAAATACTACGCCTTACGCAAGCGGTCAACATCGGCCGCATAATAGTGTCCCGCCGGATGCATCTCGCTCGCAACCGAAACAACAAGTACACAATACCTTCATATCGCGCGATTTTGTTCATTACAATAATAAAGGCAAGTGTGTCCTATGTAAGAAAAATGACCACCACACATATTGAATCGTATTTTTTCAAAAGCTTGGAAGGTATTATCATTTTATGATTTTTTTATATATGAATTGTATGTTTTTATAATGTTTGCTGTCAAGATACAGGTAAACTTCAAACGAATTTGACTAGATTTTGTTTGTTATTTAAAGTCTTAAATTACTTTGTGATCATGACTCTATTAAAGCTGATAAGCCTATGCGTTTATTTATATGAATCTATTATAATCTACATGTTTATGTAGCTGCAACATTTAGGTAACGACTTTTTGAGGGGCCTAGACGTGTAGAGTAAATATATTTTACTTTACACTAAGCTTGTGTTTGATGTTGACGTTACATCCAATAAAATACGGTAAGAATTTTACTTATTGAGCAAAATAAATTAAGATTAATTGATAATTAATATTGCTAAAAACATTAAAATAAACATACTTATTTATTAAAAACGTGTCATTTTATTATCTTAATCCTGCTAAAACATAATACTGTGTTCGCAGTTAAAAATATAAGTTTATTTTATCAATTTTTCTGCTAATTGTTATAATCAACTAATTAACTAAATAATGAACTTCTTTTAAATTAATGTTAAAATATAAATGGTTCGTAAAGCCACGGTAGTTTTGAAAATTGTCTTCTATGGACATATATTTTAATATATTTAAATTTTCTCTATTGTTAGATTTTTGTTTAGTTACATGTCAAACTAAATAAAATAGCGCAGAATAGATCCTCAATTTATGATAAAATTTTATTAATTTATTTAAATTTTATTGTCTACTATCTCTTTCAAGTATTTTAAATTTGATTAAAAAACGCTTAAGCTCCTTCATCGAGACATTCAAAAATTGCTTTTACGCTATAAAATGTTTATTAAGGTATATGCAATGCAATCCGTACCTAGTTTAGAAGTTACAAGTTTGTTAAACATACGAAATCATGTCACCTTCCTTCTGGTATTAATATTGAGGTTTTATAATCATTTCAAAATCGAATGTGCCAATTACGAAAAGCGAAATTTGAATAATATTAAATGTAGGTAAAAAGAGAGAGATGAAAAGTCAATAAACAACAACATAATACAAAAGCTCGAAATTCATAAACTCGTAACTTTAATCTCACTGTCCACACAAAAAATACGAAGTACATGGACCTAGAGATACATACAGTGGCTTTTAAATTCAACGATATATGGTAACCACTTGCCCCTAACGTGTACGATGAAGCCGACTAGCACTACAAGGGGCGGGCAAATGGCAGCAGAGTCGGCCGCGTGACAAAGCAGTGAATTTTAATTAAAATCATAACGTATCTAGGTTACTAATGCATTGTTGCACGATAGAAGTGAAAATCATTTGTGCAAATGGATCGATGGGGTATGCGCTGATGTAACTGAATTATGCTCGTTATTCACGTTGTAGTTGGGAGATAGTGGGCGAATGTAAACTATTTGTCCTATTAATTTATATTTTAGGAAACAATATTTGCATGTTTTTGTGTTATAATATATGTATGGATATTAATTTGATTTTTTCTGATTTTAATATAAATATTTTAATATAAATGGTAAATGTAAATTTTTTGACGTTCATAAGTACTCAGTAGAGCATAAATAATTTTGACTTTGAATTTGAATTAATTACGACTAAGCATTACAATCATTAGCACCTATGCAAGTTGTAATTAAATAAAATTCAGAAACACTTCTATGCAGGGCTTTAACTATGTGTACAGCATTACATTCTCCAAATGTCATTTTAAAGAAATCACTTAAAGAACAATTTATTTTAGTACCATTGAAGTGTAATTAACTTTTTAATTGAGTGAACATCAAAATACAGTTTGAAGTAATTTTTTCTGTAGTATGTTAGCTATTATAAAATCTAAGGAAGCAGAATAGTATTTAAATTACTAAGTACGAAGGGAGATTTAGACCTTCAAGAAAAAGTTAGAATTTTTCTGTAATAAGTTTTACCAACGGTGATAGAATTGGTAAGCTAGGATTAAATAAGATAAATAACTCTGTGTGGATCATCTGTCATTACCATAACTTGACAATTTAGGGTTTTAAATTTGTCTTAGATAACAGTCATAAAATTAAGATAAACCAAATTAAACTATCAAAAATAGAAATACTTAGATATCGACAAATACGAAACAAACTATTAATAATGTTACAAAAATAGAGATAGAAAAACAAAACTATCTCAAAAACCATTCATAAAATATAAAGCTAAAATAAAAACCATTTTAACAAAACCAAACAATAAGTCAAATGAAAAAAAAAGTAACTTTTATAAGCAATTTCCAAAAACATAGCAAATACTTACAGTGTTTAACAAATATCTTCCGATTTAAATGAGATGAATGTCCTAAAGAAATTGCAAAGTTGGAGGAAAGTCGTTATTCATACATTTAAAAGGGGTATAGGCAAAGTAAGATTGATTAGTTTTAGATTGAATAAAGCTTTGAATAACGAGTTCAAGCTACCTGTATCGTAATAATATGGACTTTAGAAACTTAAAGTAAGGTTTATCACCTTTACTAATTCTGTCTTATATTGTATCTTAAAAAATAATATTATAAAAAAAGTTACGATAAAAAAAGAATTATTGATTGGAGGAGCCCTTTGATCGGTCGCCGTCTTTGTAGGCTGATAGATTTTCCCGACTGCCTAGTGTTAAATGGACGATTACAATTATCATCAGTTGAAATAAACTCGTACAAGATCATGAGTGATGACGTTTATATCAGTAAGAAAGGAGAAATAACACGGAGATTCAGTACGCTTTAAAAGATTAAGTTAGCTTCTGGCACCGGCTTGAAAATAGGATAAAAACAATTCAACAAATCTCCAGCAACTTTAAATAGAGCACTTTAAAGAAAAAATAAAGAATTATGAGTAATTGTCTGGTACATAAAAAGAAATAAACATTTTTCTATTCCTTTCCTCAGAAGGCGTATGATAAAAAATAGCGGAGAAATAACAATATGATGAACCTGAAAAAACGTCAAATAGACTAAAACAAAGTTTCAAGATTACAATGAAATTTTAAAAAGTATCTTTATTAATTTTTAATTTGGGATTTTTAATGTGGAGCAGAAATCACGGGGCAATTTCACTTTTATTGCGTATAGAACCACTTTATTCTGTACTGTTAGAGGTCAGTCATATTTTTTTGTTAAAAATTCACTTGTATATGTATATATTTACAAAAGAAGAGTTAGTATAAACTAGGCCTGAGCGTTATTTCACGTCATCAGTTACAACAACTGGTTACGTGATATGAAACGCAATAACCGTTTCGTGTCAGATTAAAGAAATTATTTTTGTAAACACGTTATTCGGGCGAACTCGGCTGTCGTCGTCTTCGTTCGTCAATTGAGTGAGCGTAAAGCGATATATTTATTTCGCATCTTGCTTACCGACGGGCCGTGCGAGTGAGATGGCAGATCTAGACTTCTGTGAGCGATGCTTTTGGTTTTTATAGGTATGACTAATACACCAGATACCACATTCAGTAACCAGCATTTATAAATTAAAGTAAAATAAAACAAAACAAAGAATTTTATTTTGTTTTATTTTACTTATTATTTAAAACTGAACGATGTAAGACCGGAGAAAGGTATGCAGAGAAGTAAATATATTGATTTAACTATTGGGCATCAAACACGAAACCGTTATTTTCGTTTCGTATGTAACCGTATAGTTGAGAAACGAAAGTAACCGTATAGTAAACTTATGAATGCACAGTAGCTGGATGAAAGTAGCTAGTTATAAAAATAACTAGTTTTAAAACAAGCTACGCCATCCACGTATCCGGTTACGTTTCGTTTCTTAAAAGTGACGTAACGACCCACGTCTAGTATAAATGTATATTTTATTTTAAAGTATACTTTATAATGACGTTTAACTGATAAGTAAGTGGTGCATTTTAGTATTTTGCCAGCAGGTTATTTTGAGAAATAACCTGCTGTTTTAAGCTTATTGTATTGTTACTTGTTTATTAAACTTTAGACGTCAATGATAACAATATTTTTTTCATGATTATTATAATAAAATTTAAAATTTTTATGTCATTTTTCTATTGCTAATAGAAACAAATCATGAATTCAGTATTCCTTTTTACTAACGCAACAGTAACTTAGAATGATTATGAACGTATATTTAAATATACTATACAATATAAGTCATTTATATTTATCATTAAATTTCAAGTAGCTTTTTGAATACCATAAGTTAATAATGATGAAATATTTCTATTGTCCTTAAATAACTTGGCCCTAAGTAATTTAAAGCCCTTTAAGGAGTTTTCGTAATTCGGTAATAAGTAATTGGTAAGCTTAATTTATCCGCCGCTCAGAACCTCCTTTAATAAATTTAATATTAGTTAAGCCTTATTTTTATTAAACCAGAACGCAAAGAATGTTCATAGTAAGGTCTAAATTTATCGTTAAATATTACCAGGGTGGCACTGAAAATTTCGGTAATCAAGGAAGTGGCACATTAATACTATTTAAAAATTTATTTATTGCTTTTCGATGTAATCTCCGCGAAATTTGACACATTTTTTGATGGAACCAATCATTGGAGCAATTATTCTATTCGAAAGTTTCGGTCTCCAAAACGACCGTTTTGTAGGCGTCCACAGCTTCTTCAGGTGATGAAAAATCTCTGGCCTCTGAATTTATTCTTTATTTCAGGGAAAGTATAGAAATCACTATTAACAATTCTATGTGTTCTTGCTCTAAAAATTCTTTTGTTCTGTGCCCGGTGTGAGAACTCGCATTGTCGTGACGGAGGAAGATGCGGTGGTCGTAGGTCTCTTTACGGAGTTCAAAAACGACCTGTGGCAAACAAATGCTAGCACACCATTCTGCATTAACCGTTTTTTATCCCCCAAGAGAAATAGTCGCAATATGGCCAGTTTTGGAGGCGAATGTGTCCACCATTTATTTTGGAACACTCCGTGAACGAACAATTTTTGTTGGCCTTAACTCATTTTTGAACACCCAAACTCGTGACTAGTTTTTTGTTTCGGGTTTGTACGCCTATATCCAGGATCCTGAGTGGAATCTTCTGAGAGTTCTGACGCACCTAGTAACGCGAGCCGCTTTTTGCTCTTCCCAAAGCGAATACAGTATCCACCGGGAAAACAATTCTTTAACACTTATTGTTCAAGCAAAATTATTTGTAATTGATCCATGCCAATGTCTCAAGTTATTTGAATTTTGCGGTAAGTCACATGTCGATCTATCTCAATCAGCTTACACAAGACGACCAGCTGGAAGACCTAGACGGGGATCATCACTGAGCTTTGCACGTCCACGTCGAAATTCAGCAAACCAGCGATAAATTGTGGTTTTGGATGGGTCACACCGTTTTTGTATTAAACCACTTCGAAAGTCATAATAAATCATCGTTCTTGAATTTTCTCGAGTCAATTCCATTTTCTTAACGAATAAAAAAGTTTAACAAGACTTTGTGACAAGACCGTTTTTTTTTAAATAAATAAACGGTATTCCATTTTCAAAACCATGGAGTTTGTAATTAAAAAGGTTTTAATATGACTGGAATAGGGAAATATTCCATTCCCGGTAATTTTAGTGCAGCCTTCGTACGTAAATAATATTCGCCAAAATGGTTTCTAGTGTTTAGTAATGATAGCCGTATATATTTTTTTTTTCAAAATACTTTAAAAGGTACTTTTTGTTCATTATTTTCTTAAATATTAGGCCTGTCATTTGTTCCCATTTTTTCAATAATTTTTGTCGTCGTCGTTGTTTCAGCCTGTCAGAGCCCACTGTTGAGCATAGGCCTCCCCCATAAGTCACCAAGAGGTACAATCCTGTGCCACCTGCATTCACCGACCTCCTGCACATTTGCACAGTTCACCACTCCATCTCGTGAGGGCCGTCCGACACTGCAATGGCCAGTACTAGGCTGCCACTAGAGATCCTTTCTTCCCAAACGGTTATCGGTTCTACGAGCAAGTGCGGCCCATTCCACTTTAGCTTGCTAATTTTGCGGCTATGTCGGTTACCATGGCTGGTCTTCTGCGGATGGCTGCGTTAAGCACTTTATCGCAGAGAAATACCGAGCATACACAACATACAATAATAATTTTATGATGAGTAATTTAATTGATAATTAGGAATTTAGAAAATTAAGGCTTCAAAACTCAGAACCTCTTGCTATTATATTGCAAACGCTGCTTCAACCCTCGAGATAGATGTAAAGTATGTTTTGCATAATTATGTATTACTTAGATTGGCCTATAAAGCCCAGTAATGCATATATCTATGTTTTAAGAATACCTACACAATAAGCATTTTACTGTTAACATATTTATAATATGCAATCAGGCGAAGCTCTTAGCTAATTTAAGGTAATACAGTTTATGTTTATATGCGACATTTTATTAAAAACGATACCTGCAAAGATATCATACATTGCAAATGCGGTGGCAGAAATTTCTACGTATAATAAAAAAGTTATACGCTGTTAGAAGATGGTCTTGTTTTTTTGTTAAAATTTGACTTGTTTCAAAATTTTTATTTATCTTTATATAACTACCCGGACAAAATCCCGGGCTACTACAAGTGCTAAACTAAAATTGCATTGGTGGTATTAGTACCTAGAGTAATAGAATTAAATCTCCGCCACTTAACTGCCAAATATAATATAAAATAGTTAACCCCTAAACTTATTAGTTTAGTTACACATGCCTGCTATATATTTATAGTAGGCATGTGTTATTTATTTATAAATAACAATTTATGTACAAACTAATGGTACAAGGGCGGACTTAAAGTTATCATTTTCTCCCAGCTAGCTCTCTCTGTCTTGTAGCTGAAAGGTAGTTGTGACAGGCATTATCAAAGGGGTTGCAAAAATATTTATTCACAAACTCAGTGGTTTTTGAGTTTTTCACACATACCGTAACAAAAATTTGTCACTTTAAGGAAGTGGTTGTACAATAGCTAGGATTAACGCCGGATTGATAAGAACTTGGTAAATTGTTTATCGTACAAAACAAGCAAAATTGTTTAAAAACACATGATTCAATAACCTTACAGACAAAAATTGTAATAATTATATAGTTATAATCTACAGCTATGACACTAAAAATTAGATTTTCTTTAAAAGTTTAAAACAAAGTTTATTCAAATTCAAAGTATTTGACATTAGTCGTGAACTTTGCAATGCAAATATCTGCAGTTCCTTCTAGTTCAGGCAAAAATTTCAGATTATTGAACTTGATTAATAAAACTTTTTTACTTATACAGCGAGAAAATCCTCTACGCATTCAATAATGTGCTAGTAAAGCGTGACGGTTTTGTACGTAAATGTAGAGTGATATATTTTGTAATAAGTATATGCCTTTAATCGTTCAGGATCTTAATTAAGTTAAGTAGTGGTAATTAGTTTAGATTTTTTTGTCACCTTTGAGGCCTATAGTATAATATACAAGTTATTAAGGTTTTTGTTTGTATAATGAAGATGTATTATACATATTTTTTAATATGATTTGTATTGATCTGTTTAAGCTTCACTTTATAAATTTGTGTTTAGTATTTTAACTTATGAATAACTCAAACTAAAATCAATATTATTATTGGTGAGATTTTGTATAAAACACACTGTATGAAACATTATTGTAGATTTTGTATTGTGGTATAACTTGTAAGAATACGGATAAAAACCTCATCACTAGACGCTATTTTCCATTTTAATGCGATTAAAATTAAGTCCGGAGCGTGCAATACTAACGACGATTTAATAATTGACAAAGGATTTTAACTTAAACACTAGCTTGTATACTATTCAGAATATGAGGATAGCTTATTATTTACGGTAAAATAGTTGAATCTGACTTATTATACGTCGTAGTAAAAGTTAAAAAAGGCATCCATCCTAAAGTCCTTATTGGATACAAACAATTTGTACGTTAATTTATTTCCATCTCCATAGAACCGAATAATTAAAAAGTAAATGGTTACAAGCAGCCTGCAGGCATAGGTCGTAAACTGTATCGATTTATTTGCACTTTGACAATCCGTTTTTCAAACGTAACATAATTTAAAAGCAAACACGCCTCGAATTGAGGATCTCCATCTTTAAGAAATTGGTCTTAAATTGCTAATGAGGTATATTCAAAGCTCATTTAAGATAATATAGTGAAGTTTATTTTAAAAATCTTAATTTTACGTGAATAAAATCGTAATACATTACATTTTGATCAATAAATATCTAAAAGATATTAGATATTTAAAACGCAGTAGCGAAAACGGGTAATTCCTTGCTACAGAGCACGTTGTTATCAAATATAGCAAAATGCTTGTATACTGTATTACGTTGGCCATATTTTTTGTTAAAATTTGACCTGTTGTTTATTTTATATAGTTCATAAAGAGAAATGCTTGTATGAAAGCTGTATCTTCAATCATATCATCTCGTTTAAGTTAAGCAACTTTAGTTTTCACCAAATCTTTAAGTCCTTTTGGGGTTTTTCCACAAATGTAAATCCAATTTGTAAATTCTAAGTTAAAGTTTTATTGCTGAAGCACTTTAATTGAAAGGAGCTTACTTTATTACGTTTTAGGTCGTAACTTTGCAAGTGATCTAAAATATGTACAGCACGATTTAACTATTACTGCAAGTATTAATAAAATTTGTTTAAAAATAATAAAAGAACACATTAAAATTTAAAATAATTTTCAAGACACTTTTACTATTAAAATAGCTTTTATCTGCCGCAAATCAGAAATGTACAATACTGTTTTCCACATGGAAGTAACTACAGGATAAAGAGTTAGCATACTTATGTTTTAGTTACCATCATTAACATGCTGTAAGCAGCCTTGACATTGCCTGCCATGGGCGTCGATGACCACTTCTAATTTGGTCACGCGAATGCTTGTCTGCCTTCTTATGTAATAAAACAAATTTACTTTAAAACATGTAGATGTAACTATACATTAAATTACACTATAAACATTTATTATCATTATTTATATCACCCTAAATATACTCATACACGCAGACACATTTGTATGCTCGTACAATATAATCAATTTATATGTAGTATAAAAGTAAAATATATTTGTATTGATACAAACACATTTCATCCTAAGAACAATTAGAATGACTTAAATGGTACTGACACTATAAGTAAATTGACACGGGAATGTTTAAGGAGTGTCAAGCAAATACAATAACGTAAAATTGTCAAAAACTCTGAAATCTTCAAGTACATTCCACAAATTTTATGAGTTGCATGCATCACCGAGTTACTCTTAGAAGGCCATTATTTTTTTTTTTTTTTTATGGCTTACGCAGGCAGACGAGCAGTCGGGCCACCTGATGGAAAGTGGTCACCGATCACCCAAGACATTGGCAATACCGTGGTATCGCCAAGCGCTGCCTACCGTGAGACATAGGGTGTTAAGTCTCGTTTACCCAGTAAATACGCTGGCTACAGGTGTCCTTCAAACCGGAACACAGCAGTGTTTTCACACTACTGCTTCAGCGGCAGAAAAAGGCACCGTGGTGGTACTCACCCAGACGGTCTCCTAAACAGGGACCTACCACCGTAAATTATTACAAAAAGAAGAAGAACGGAAAATATAAATAAATGAAATCTATTTAAATAAGCTAAAATCCTTCAAGAAACCATTCTAAGAACAAACTATAATACAAAATTACAATAAACACCGTTTTAAAACGATTTCTTTTGAACTTTTTAAATGATGTGTGAAACACTCGAACTGCTTTTAAAATTCATATAATATTAATATAAAATTAAGATAAAAATTAAACCAACAAGATTCCTCAAGTAACTTATTTTTGGTAATTACTTATTGTTTTATATTTTATTAGAACTTCAACGATTATACATTTTAATATAATTTTAGCATAAGGAAGCATAAAGTATAAGAGGAAAGAAATCATTAGAACTGAATTATAAATTTGTAAGCTTCATTTTCTACACTAATTACTCGATTTCTAATATTTAAATCTTAATATCTATCACAAAACTACCCAAAAATAAAATATTTTAGATATACTCCTTAATATATTTTTAATATTTTAAAACAATGATATAAAAAGCTTAAAACCAAAGTCACTGAGAAAAATACGTATACCCTTATTTTATAAGCAAAATTTTGGAAAGGTATTTACGGTATACAATGGATTACATTGTAGGAAGGATAGTTGTCCAAAAAGTCAACTTTTCCTTTTTATCAAGCACCAGTAAAATGTCATTCACCAACGGATTTTTTTATTTTTAGACCAGTAAAACAAATTTGTTATTGATTAATTATCAAGAACATGTTGTATGTTCCTTTATTTATTATATGTAAACTGTTAAGTAGTCCCTTTTTGGAAATTTCTTCAACTGAGTATTTGTTTAAAAGTCGCATTCACTTCATTTGAAGACCTGTCTTTGCGTCTTCAATCTAATTAATTTCATCATCATTCACAGCCTAATTTTACCTACGAGCATGTAAGCTTGGCCGTTGGGTAGAACGCTGGTGTGACGTGGTGATGACAGGTAGAAAATAATGGATTGGTGGCATAGCACTGAAATCGATGCAAGATGGGGTGATGACATTGTCAACTTCTCTGGTTGAAGATTAGCGAGAGATCTTTAAAAAAAACTATAAAAGGCCTATATGCTGAAAGACACACCCAGACACATGTCTGGTGTGTCTTTCATTAGATGTCTTTCATGTGAAGAAACACCCAGACACATGTCTGGGTGTGTCTTCAAAGTCCTTGAGTCCTGCGTTCTAAAACAGTTTTCCAATTTTATTATAAGTAACAATCTAATCAACCCTCTTCAATCTGGATTTAGACCAGAACACAGTACCAATACAGCTCTCTTGAAAGTGACTGGCGTCATTAGGGTTACTGTGAAGAATACTGTAGTAACAGTTCTGGTTCTCTGGTGGAACGTCTTCTCTAACGCCTTTTATACCGTCAATAATGACATTCTCCTAGCCGCTGTCTCCCATTTAATGATTTCTGATGAAGTACTGAGATGGTTTTCTTCATATCTTCGAAGACAGCAGCAATCAGTTTATTAAGAAAAGCCTCTTCACCTTGGCTTGTTCTTAAGAACAGCGTGCCTCAAGGTACCATTTCTCCTATTTTATTTTCTCTTTTATAAACTTGATAACTTCCGAGATTCAAAATGCCAAGCAATTTTATTGGGAGTCCTCGCAATATTAATAAAGTCGACTTAAAAAATATGACATCGATATTATATAACAGCTTTTCCATTTCTCTAAGTGAACATGTTAAAAATCTTAGGTTAATTTTGGATAAGACTCTGAATTGGAATAATCAGGTCTCCAGCATTTGTCAAAAAATCACAGGCGTCCTGAGATTTCTTTATCGTTTCAAAATCTTTTCCCAATTCAAACAAAAGCTACGCTCGTGCAGACCCCAATTTTCCTCTTCATCGACTATGGTGACGTGTGTTACTTTGACCTGAATGCAGATCAACTCAATAAACTGGACCGACTTTTAAATAACTGTATTCTATTTGTTTTCAATCTTCGTAAATATGACCATATTAAATCATATCGGTCTCAACTTCAGTGGTTACCTATGCAACTACGACGATCAGTAAAGGCTCTAAATACTCTATTTTCCATTTTAAACTTCCCCTCCGACTTATTTGTCTTCCAATTTCCAATATCATAGCACAGTTGGCAAAAATGAACTTCGTTCGACGCATAACCATCTTCTCTTAATCCCAAAACATTACACCGATTTTGTACATCGATCATTCTTTGTACAATCTATTCTTCTTTGGAATGACCTGCCTGTGTAGATTAGGATGGCTAAGAATTTTATTAAATTACATCATTTCTATATATATATATATGTATATTAAATTATATAATTATATAATTATATATTCTTTTCTTTTTTTTTTGTGCACGTACCTTGTTACTCATAACTATACAAAGGTCGGCTGTTAGATAATGCCTAAGGCCTTAAGCCCGCCTGTGTGTATTTAATTTCGTGCAAAAGTTTAAAAAAATAAATATTCTGTAACACGTTTCATGCCCATAAAATTAGGAATTTTTTAATGTAAACGTACACTATATTATCTTATATGAGCTTTGAATATATCTTACTGAAGTTTAATACCAGTTTCTCAAAAAAGGAGACATGCAATTCGGAGCGTGTTTGTTTTTATATATTTTACATCGTTGCTCCACTCCTAGTACTCCGATTTTGTTCATTCTTTTTTTAAACAAAACGTATTAGCTGTCATTTGGTCCTATTTTTTTAAAATAGTTTTTTTTCGCTTTTTGAACGACTATCTGAGTTAAAGCTCGAAGCGGGCTGTTTGCAGTGTTGCGTGTTTTGTTTTTATTTCTTTATTGGTTGATGTATAATAATTTGAACACGTAAAACGTATATTTATCAACGATTTTTAAAATATTCCTAATTGCTTATGTAGTATAATATATGATGCAGAATGATTTTCCAACTAACGCCTTTTCGCTGTAAAACGCGATGCTGTATAAACGTAAAATGGTATGAGCAATAATTTTAAGTTTAGTGTTGGCTTTAATACTAATATGCGAAGAAAGTAAAAAAAACATGTTAAAATGCTTATGTTAGGTATAGTTATATTAAACCGTAATTAGTTTAATGGCAACGTCAAAGATGATTTTTATTTAAATAATACTATTATTGTTTATCAGGCAATAAAACGCGGATGAACGTTAAACGAACGATAAATAACAATCTATTATATTGATATAGTAACTTGCTACTACAAAAATCTAAATTAATTTTTATAATGAAATATCATTCTTTTGTTAATATGAAAAAACCAACACGCTTTGTGCACGCTGAACTCAAAGTAGTCTTATTAAAAAAGTTTCGATGAAAACTTACGCGCTGTGAAGTATAGCTATGCGAAATCATATTTGCATTTACGAATAAACCGCATGTGTAATATATTTAGCGAGTGACAGAAAGTGTTAACGGGCTTAACAGCAGTAAACTTGTATTGCAGTGCGCTTCGAATGCCGCTCCTATTTTCCTAGAAATCAAGACAATTAAATAGTCGACTATCTCAAACTTTTTAAAATAATATTGATGGTTTAATATTGGTATTGAATAGAAGTTTGACGACGATAATACTAAATAAAATAGAAAAATATCCTCTCATCTGCGACTCATCCCTTTTAAACGACGAATTCGAATGTCAGCTTAATAAATCTTATCTCATATACACAAAGAAAATATATAATAATAAAAGCGTGGAAGGGCGTGAAAAGTTAAGCTAACTTAATCAATGTCAAAATGTCATCATTTTAAGTAATAAACTCGTGGTAAGAAATTCGTTTCGCAACACTATCACGTCGTTACTTTCCGATGTATCCATCAATTCCCGGGGTGTCAGGTTGCAAAGCAATTTTGTCAGATACACGTATTAAAGTTTCTCAAATCCTCACGGATACACTTTTGCTATAAACATATCAACTCTACTTTCATAGTGCCACGCAAATAACTCGCGGATTTTTATTTTTCAGCTTTGATTCAAGTGAGTTGTAGAAAAGGTTAGATTCCCAAAAGAACCTTGATTGCTTTTAAATGTCATTATCTGGGGTATATCTGTCTGTATACCACACATTTTACAGAAATAATTAATATTACTTTTAGGTTCAGTACTACATATTTGGCTTAAATGTTTAACAATAACGTAATGTAATTGTTTGTACATATAATACCGATAATTAGCAATATAAAAATAATTACAACTACGAACTCATTTAGATCGATATAATCCTGAATATAATATATCTAAACAGTCATCCTACCTTCGGAGCCTAATGGTAAGGGCGTAGGTTATAGAAACCGCAGGTCGTGGGTTCGAATCCTGCGGGGACCAAACAAATTTTCATGGTTGTTTCCTAGTTGCTTAGGGCAATTTGCGCCGATCACCCAATTGTCTGAGAAATAAGATGATTCATGCGTTGGAATGGGCTTGTAAAAAGTCGGTCCAACCACCAATCCGCATTGGACTAGTGTGATGGGATATGGTCGATTAACACATGAGATAATAGAAAAGGGGAGGCCTATGTCCAGCAGTGAACTTACACAGGCTGAAGGTGATAAACAGTCAGCACGTAAATAATGTAAATAAAAACTATATGAATCAGTCAGAAACCATCACAAAAATAATTAAAACTTTTAAAGTTTAATTAGATTTATCATATAATAATTTTTTTAAAAAGTCATCTACCTAATGAGCTAAATTCATATCTAATTAAAAAGTAGCGATTTAGCTGACATATATCTGAAAATGTTTATAGTTATCTTAACATAATTTACCTGCACTGCGTTAACTTATCAGAGAAATCAGCTTAGTCCTGCCAACTTAATTAATCAAATAAAACATCATTTTTTTATCTAATTATATTTTAGGTGCTTTTACCTATGAATTTTTCGTCTTTTAGTACTGGCCAACTTGGAAACAAGAAAAAAGGTTTTGGATGATAATTGGATGATGTGAGTTAATAGAACCTTTTACATCATAATTGAATTTAAAAGTCTATAGAGACAATAGAGGGGATTAATCGAAGATTGTTATGATAAAAATCTGCTGATTCTGTTGAACCTAAATGAACGTTTTGATTAATAAAATATGCAGATAACTTAATTTATTATCTGAAAACAATTTTAATTAGATTTTTTTATTTGATAAAGAGAGAGGGAGAGATTTTATTAGACAGATTTTAATACTCAGTTTAAAAATTAGTTTTATATGAATGTGAAGCACAGGTAATTAGAAAATGCAAATTACAAAAGCTTTTTTAATTATGTTACTTAGTTTATTATTACACTATATTGTATTCGTTAACTTAGTTCTTTAAAAATTATGAGCTTTATAAATGTGAATTAAATGTTTGTTGGTGTTATAATTGCAAAATATAATGAAAAGTGACTATTTATAAAGAGGCACGAATTAGATTTTTACAGCCAACTTATATGTGACATCATCTCCGATGCTGTTCGTTGTTAAAAATTAAACTGTTAGTTTTATTAACCAACCTAACCTGTTTAGTGCATTGAGTGTATTACCATCGCAACTGCTTGTTATTATTAAATTCGCGTTTCGCTTGTAATATTTTCTTCCTCTCGTCCGTATGCTTTGACGTACACAGTTTTAGGTCAAGGAATAAAATCTGTCAAAATTATGTTCCCACAAATCTACAAGATCATGCTGATAACAGGCTCATAAGACAGATGAGCTTTCTGAGCCTCATTATAACACAAGTTTATTTTATCTTTAAGTAAATTCTTATCTTTATATATTTTACCATAAAATTTGCAAAACTACGCCTATACTTTAATATTTCAGTCTTCCTAGTGTATTTGTTATATTTCTTAGTTTTTTCCTTACGATATCTGGATAGTAGGCTCCAGAGTCATCACCAGTCAGATCTAAAGTCAATGCACTTTGGATCGTATTTGTAACATTTGAGACTGAGGATATCATATCCAGTACTTCCCCTTCTAATTCAGAATATAGGCTTTGGGTTTGATTAGTCTTTAAATTCTGGTTTTTAGTTTCTTAAATGCAGATAGTTTTATGAGGCTTTTTCAATTCAGACCTGAGTTTATAGATGAGGCTGAGAGTGGCCTCATACTTACCCCTACACTGGTCAATCTCACCGACTACACTTTAAAAATTGTTATTGTGCTATTGTAAAGTTAAATAAATTAATTGTGATTGAGCTAGTTCTGATTATAATTCAAGATTTCTTTTAATAATTTGCAAAGTTTCTTGTTATCATCCCTGTCAGTCATCAACTGCTCTTATTGCATTTTGGCTCTCTTTAATTCTTTAAGAGCCAAATAGAGCTGTTCCTCAACCTGATGGCCGTTGGTATTGCGGATCATCATTTTTGAAGTAATTAAGTATTAAATTTAGCAATATCAAATACAAAATGGCCGCTTGAAGAGGGTAAAGGAACAAGACGCTAAATTTAATAGATAGACGTTACCTGCGCAGTGACAGCTAAACGTCCAACCACAATAATACAATTAATTGCGTTCACAATCTTAATTCTTATTGTTTGACAGTCTTAATTTTATACAAAGGAGGCTAAGAACGTTACAATAATTGTTTATAAATGGTAAAATTATCATGATTTAATATAAACTATTGGAAAAACTTTACAGTAAGATATATGTCTTAGAATTACCACACGAAAAACAGATTATTATTATTATACACCTTACACTTACTGCACATGTACTTTTACATATATATGTATATTTTCTTTCTTCGCATATTATTATATATGCCAACATAGTGCATTTATTTAGTATCTCATGACACAGAGGCTAAGCGTCGAGTACTCGAAAATCCGTTTACACCATTTCTTATGTTTCATAAGCAGTTAGAGGAAAGTTTTTAAAAACTTCCGTTAAATATATGTATATATCGCGTTCAAATAAATGTACGTCAAATAAGCAAAAATAAAAACAAAGCAAGTAACACTACTAACAAGCCGATTGGAGCATCACCACAAGTGCTCGTTCGAACAGTGAAAACACAAAAAAAACAGTCGAGATGCTTTTAAGTAAATGACATTTTATTCAGTGAACGTACACATGTGCCTTTGAATAAAATTTACGTACTCGGTAAAAGTATTTACGTAAAGAGCAAAGAGATTGTGGTCGTTTTGTGCTCGTGTACCTAGTATATCTTACGTTGATTCATGAGTCATGTTTGATGACAACACTGCAAAATTTTTAAACAACTACAGCTATTTTAACGATATTAATGTATGACAAATGTTTAAACACATATTTATTTTTGCCTTGCTGAGAATTATACGCTTTATTTAAGATATTTTTTATTTAATACAAAATTAAGTGAAATAAGTCGAACCCAGTTCTATTTCCGACTTATGAGTAGCACGCTACTTTTTCCGCAAAAAATGTTTACATACTACAGTTTTTTTTTGTGGTAAATAGTAGTTAATTTTGTAACTGGTTAACGTTGTGCCTCGGGGTGTTAAGCAGATTTGTTACTAAAACATTTTTTTTATCATTAAAATATTATTTTTATAATATAAACCTACTTCCGTAGCCTAGTGGTATGGGCCTGTCCTTTAGAAACTTGAGGTAGTGGGATCAAATTCGGCGGGTACTCAACAAATTTTCTTTTTTGTTTCCTAGTTGGTTAGGGCAATTTAGGCCGATCACCCAATTGTCTGAAAATTAAGATAATCCATACGTCGGATGGGCATGTAAAAGTCGGTCCACCCCTAACCCCCATTGGACCAGCGTGGTGGAGGATACGGTCCAAAACTCCTACTGGATTAGGGGTGTATTAGAGAAGGCCAATATCCAACAATAGCTATCACAGTAAATGATTACAGGCTGATGATAATGATGATAATGAATATTTAAATATAATTACTTGGCAGCGTAGCACCATTGTGATGTTTTTTTCTTTCATTTAAGGTTAAAATTTCACATGCTTTATTTTGTTACCATTATTTATCATAAATAATATCAACAGGTTTAGTTCATTCAAATCGTATGCCGTAAATTTACGAGATAAAATCATACCTACAATCCCCACTAAGATAAGATTACTATGTTAAACCTATGATCATTTCTTTTTGCAACCTGCACCGCCACGCAGTTTCTCCAGTTTGGTAAAGGAAAAACAAAACAACACATACATTCTGAGAAAATTTTCAATTTACGAACACAACCGCCAATTAGGTCAAAACTCATTTGTCTACCTACCACAGGCTTTTTCGTAAGATTATTTTAGATTTCAGTAGCTATTTCTGTGTAAGACTAAACAACTCGAAAATTTAAATCGAATCGAAAATTGAAAGTAGCTTTCTAATTGTGAAAGAATTTTTAAATCGGAATATTTGTTTTTCAGTTTATTTCACTATGTATCTTCCGCAGCCTTGCACTCGCGAATGTCGAGGAACTTTTGATGGATGAACTGTTGGCATATTTTGTTTACTTTGTTTTGAAACATTCAGCGCGCTATGTTACGTACCTCCGCATATATTTGTTAACATTTTCCACTGCCAATATGTAAAAAAGAGTGTTCTAAAAGTACCAAATTTCATCGAAATCTGTTCAATGGTTCGGACAGTAAAGTCAGACAGTCAGACCGTGAAACAGACAGGTAGAAAGAGTTACTTTAATTTTTATGTATGGATATAAGTATTACGATTTTGAAACCGCAACTATATCTCAGCTTATAGCTTATTGGGTGGTCGTGAGTAATCAAATACATATCATTTTTCTATAACATTAGCATAATTATAATTAAAATTCCTCGTTGTAAACTCGATTCTGCGTTTCTACTTGTGTACTGTTACAATATGTCTGCGCAGTTGTCTAATATAGATCGGCTGCCATAGTAAAAATCGTATCGAATTAGCAAAGTTATTATATTCTCATATTAAAACGGTTGTACGCTTGTAACTCTTTACGAAACAATGCTATATGATGTTTCCAACTCATTATGTTAACTATTGTGAGTTCTGTCAGTACAACTGTAGATATTCAGCGTAAAAACGACGCGAAAATCGACATTCAGTAGCTTAAAAAATAATGTATTATACATATAAAATATAAATATATTTTTGTATTTTCAGATTATTTATTACATCAGAAATTAAGGCATCTCAAAACTCAAACGGTTTAGAATTTCCGCAATTGATGTGATGTTTTTCGCTAATTAAGTATAAACGTTACCTTAGTGTAGAATGAAGATTATCCGTAATTATTGATACTTTTTGAATTGCCTTTTTTTGCGCCGATAGTTCTATGAGTAAAATAGTTGTTTATTATTTTAGTTAACCAGCAACTAGCGCTTCAGATATTTTATGCAAGAGTATAAAAACAATAAGGTACATTTTTAATACTAGCGTATTCCAAATGAATACCTACAGATATTCGTTTGATTCAAAGTTCAATCTCACCGTATACTAACTTATCTGAGTACGGTCGTACTTAAAGTAAGAAAAATCAGGTTACAAGCTGTACTGTGACAAGTATTTTTCTCTATAAATTGTTATTTTGACTCAATAATTAAAAGTTCATTTTGATAAGGATCCACAGTTCTAATCTTACTTAAGGTTTCTAGAGGAAAACGTGTATTTATGTGATAACCGTGTATTAAAACGAACAAAGCAAGAAAAGTTTTTTGAAAATTTAACAAAAAAATATAACCAATTTTTAAGAGCATATAACTATTTTACGCTATATCAGCAGGTAACAACGTGCTCTCTGAACTAAATTGCGTCGCGTCGTCGTTACCGCATTTTTAATCTCTGATAACGTTTAAGATTTAATTATTGTTTTTTATCTATTAGGTATTAATTCGATCAAAATGGCATCCGTGACACGTTTTATGCACATAGAATGAAAAACTTTTTTAATTCAACAACTTTTAGCTGGTAACTAAAACGGATTTTATTGCAGATCAATTCAAGTAGTATAATTATGTAAAACGTGTCTACCAATGACAGTTTTGGCAGCGCATTTAATTTAATCGTGCATTGTCGTGATTTTCGGTGCAGTATTTTTTTTATTTCTCAAATATTTATTTAACTAATAACAAAATTATTAAAAAATGGGGCCAATGGGAAGGTTATATTGAAATATATAACGATAACACTCATAAAAAAAAGGATAAACAAAATCGGAGCACTGGGAGCGGAGCAATGAGATCACACATATATATATATATATATATATATATAAAAATAAAATATACATTCTGAATTATGTACCTCCGCATTGAGTACCTCCTTCGTTTGGGAAGTCAAAAAGCACTGTTAATTCTCTTTTGCCGGTACTTCTCGAGTCTGCTTAATAGAGGTAAAAGTGAATAGAAAAATGTCGATTACTGTAAACTTAATGCAGAATGCTGGAATATAGATGACGGCGCGAGAAAAGTTTTGCTTCTAAATATTGACATGCTCGTGATGACGCATGTGAAGTATAACAACTAACATAATAATATCTTATTACGTTAGTAGTTCAGTTTAAAGCGATAATCACGGAATTCTTTAAGGTGGTTACTTACATAATTATCACATTCATTTACTGAATAATTTGGTCTTAAAGACATTAGTGTTCGGAAATGATGATTGTTGTTCCATACGTAAATATTTTATTATCTATGTTAGGAAATGAGATTCGGTTGGCACTTTATTTAATTGTCATTAAAGGGGCTAGTATTCGGTTTCTTTTATTTTTTTTTCTTAATTAGTTGAAGCAACGAGACGAGCAATATATTTAACGGTTGGTAAGTGATACACCATGCCTACGTTTTCTCATTACCCATCACACATCATCAGACACTAACGGTTCGACTGGTTCAAAAATGTAAAGTCGCTCAGCGAGCTGTGGAGAGGCCTTCGCGTGGAGTATCTCTGAAGGACCGTATTAAAAATGTTGCGATCCGACAGACAACCACAGTCACTGATATAGCCCACCGAATTAGTAAGCTAAAGTGGTAGTGGGTCGGAGAACTGACAACCGCTGCAGTCGGAAAATTCAGGAGTGGAAACCGAGGCTCAGCTAACATAGTGAGGGACGCCCTGCGGCAAGATGGAGTGAGAACATTCGCAAAGTGGCCGGTGTGGGCTGGATGAGCATAGCCGAAGATCGAAAGCGGTGGCGTGCATAAGGGGATGCATGCAACGATTATTCATTTAAAGTTAACTTTAATAGAATAATTTTATCCGTTTGACCTTGTAAAGGTCCTAAAAGTCGACAACATTTTGTTTTACTTTTATGTTTCCCGTTCTAAGAAGTTCGTAAAAGAAAGTTATCGTAATCGTAACTTAATCAACCGCTTGACCAGTTTTGTTGAGGATTTAGAACTGCTTTCTAGCAGTAGTTACGTTTCTACGTAACTGCTAAAAATGTAAGTGCTCGAAGCAAGGACATTGTCATATTTATGAATTGATTTATTGATGTATTTATTAATTTCTTTATTATTTCATTTATTTATTTATGTATTCATTCATCCATTCATTCATTCATTCAATCATTCATTCGTTCATTAATTAATTCATTCATTCATTCAATTATTCATTCATTTATTTACTTATATTATCATACATTCTTTCATTTATTTAGTCATTTATTCAATCATAAATTCATTTATTTACATATATATTCATTCATTTATTCATCCATTCATTCATTCATTTGGTCATTCATTCATTCATTCATTCTTTCTTTCATTCATTCATTCATTCATTCATTCATTCATTCACCATTTCATTCATTCATTCATTCATTCATTCATTCATTCATTCATTCATTCGTTCATTCATTCATTCATCCATTCATTCATTCATTAATTCAAACATTCATACATTAATTCACCCGTTCATTCAATCTTTCATTCATTCACCCTTCCATTCATTCATTCACCCTTTCATTCATTCATTCATTCATTCAATCATTCGTTCATTCATTCATTCATCCATTCATTCTTTCATTCATTCTTTCATTCATTCTTCCATTCATTCAATCATTCATACATTTATACACCCGGTCATTCATTAATTCATTCATTAATTAATATATATAATCATTTATTCATTCAATCATTCATTCATATATTTATTCATTCAGTCATTTATTAATTAATTCATTCATTCCTTAATTAATTCATTTATTTATTTATTCATTCAATCATTCATTCATTCATTCGTTTATTTATTTATTCATTTACTCATTCTCTTAATTATTATATTATCATTCATTCATTCATCAATTTACTCATTCATTATTTTATTCATTCATTCGTTCATTCATTCATTCTACCATTCTACCATTCATTCAATTATTCATTCAATTATTCATTTATTTATTCATTCATTCATTCATTTAATCATTCATACAGTTATTTATTCATTCATTCATTCAATCATTTATTCATTCATTCATTTATTCATCCATTCATACAATTATTCATTCATTCATTCATTTATTTACTTATATATTCATTTATTTAATCATTCATTCATTCTTTTATTTTCTTATATTATCATTAATTCATTCATTTATTCATTCAATCATTCAATTATTTATTCATTTCTTTATTTTTTAATTCAATCATTTATGCATTCACTCATTTATTCATTCAATTATTCATTTATTCATTACAGTTATTCTATCATTTATTTATTTATTTCTTAATTTATTTATTTATTTACATATTTTTTCATTTATTTTTATTATAAATATTTTATATTTGTACACCATTTATTAACTCGCTTCCGTAGCCTAGTGGTGCTTTAGAAACTGGAGGTAGTGAATTCGAATCCTGTGGGGAAACAATTTTGTGTTATTGTTGCTTTCTGGTTTGTTAGGACAATTTGAGCCGATCATCCAACTATCTAAAAATAAGATGATCCATACTCCGGATGGGCATGTAAAAAGTTGATTCACCCACCAACGCGCATGGGTCCTCTGTGGTGGAATACGGTCCAAAAACCCTATCATAGAGAATTAGGGGACGCCCATGTCAGGCAGTGGACTAACACAGGCTGATGATGGTAATGATGACCATTTATTCATAGTTCAAACCCTTAATTTTAATGAAATCGTTAATCAACACAGTTAACATGGCTGGGTTGGAAAAGATTATTTTATTGTGCGTTTTTAAGAATAATAGATACATTAAATTACAACATAAGTAATATTATAAAATAACTTTAAAATGTCCTTCGATGCAAAAGCCTTAAATTTTTTTCATGATTTTCAATAACTACTGCTCCTCGCAGGATTGCGTAATAAAAGCCAGACCAAGACAGGGTTAGGACTATTTCTAATTCTCTTCATTCTCTTCATGGCTTAAGATTATGAGAAAATCAAATTTTTGGAGTAATTTTCCATAAAATTATATCTGTGATACAAACAACTTCTTAGGAGCGTCGCTATGAAGAGGACACCAGAACCATAAATCAAATTAGGAACGATTTTCAAAACGGTTGACTGTAATTCGCAGCTGGGACGGTATCTGCTGCTGGACGGGCATTAATCAAGTTTCTTGCGACAGTCGAGATCAAGTAACTTTAGTTCTGCCAATTACGACTTGGTTATTTATGTATGCAATATATATCAAAACTATTATGTAGTAAACAAAATATTTCAGATTATATAACAAATTGTTCTCATACGTAAAAGTAGACAAAAATGTTTACGACTGTACCTAGCTTAATATTTATGACTTAATGACAGGACTCGACTATTATCGTATGAATTTATTTGCATTCATACAATTTGGTGATATGTCCTAAACATAATGACGCAACAATATGAAATTGTCGGACTTTATTCTCATGTAATGAATTAGACACCAAAAAATTTACAATCAATTATTACGACGTGGTTGAAAATAGTAAAAATAATACAAATAATACTTCAAACAGGATCATACTTGTTCCAGTGAATTAATCCATAACATAAATTATTGGAACATTATTTTCAAATAGCGACGTAATTGAAGTAAAATAAGATCCAAGCTAGAAGTAAGCTTTATAATTGTGAGCCTTTTATCATCGGTTAATTTGAATTTTGGCTCTTTCTTTATATCTAAGCAAACTTAGCGTATGCAGCCGAAAATCGGAAGCGGTGGCCTGCGTAAAGGGAGACCTATGACCAGCAATGGACACATGCTAATAATTATATTTTTTAAATTAATGCACCGTCGTGACCTAGTGGCATTGGCAATTATAACTTAAGTGAGTTAGATTGAATATTATGGGCTAAATTTCGAATATTTTAAACAAATTTACGGTCTATGTGTCTACCATCTTTTACGAAATATATGCCGATTATTTCGCAAACAAGAACTTGATCAATGTGTCAGATAAGCATGTAAACATTGGTCCCAGTATGACTAAATTTTTTGCCACCTAACCTATATATGATGTTATGCATTCCTCTTTCTTTGTCCAGTCAGTTCTTCTGTGAAATGCGTTACCTCTCGAGATTAGGATACTACTTACACACTATATATATATATATATATATATATATATGTGTGTGTGTAAGTAAATATATGTAATATGTAAATTCTATTTATGTAATACTAATTATGTTTATAGCTATATCTATTTTTACAGTTCACATTCCTAAACTTACAAAAAACCAGTATCCTCGTTTTATTTCACTCATGCACCAACCTAATTTTTCTGTACCACCCTAAGGTTGACTGGTAGATAATGCCTTTAGGCATTAAGTCCCTCATTGTACTTCTTGTGCATTAGCTTTAATAAATAAATAAATAAATATATCGATGCAATTAACTCTTGTGGTTATGGATGTAAAATATCAGTCGCTCTCAATAAACAATTTTAAAATAGCTCCGAAAAGTAGTATTTTAGTTATAGAATTTTTTTCGGGGCAATTTTTATTTTAAAATACAGTAAATTTATATCATATAATTTTATAGCATATCCTTTTTCTATTTCAGGTCCTGTGATCTAAATATTGTTTTTTATTTGTTAACTAAATATAGCATGTTAGAATAGCATAAATAAAATTCTATAATGACGTCTAAAAAGTCGTTGAGCTTATGACAAGCATCAAAGACTTCAATATTATGAATTCGTGTATTAAAATGCAGCACTGCAGATATTCACCCGAGAACAATATTACTTTGACTAAATAACCTTTGACTGTGTAAATACTGTAGCTCATTGCTCTGCTTCTAATTAAATTAATCATATTTATTATCCTAATGGGGTGTAACGAGTTTTCGCAAACATATCTAATTAAAGTCCACGTTACGCTCGCGTATTCAACGCTCCAAAACAATGGAACAGGAGTGCAGGTTGTCGTTATATTGGCCCATTTTGCTGCTTTGTCATATGATTTGTGTTTGTTTATAAAGCAAAGGAGGTTACTTTGTATATAGGGAAGGATTAAAATCGCCATCCGTTACAATTTAAAGAAAATGCTCTTAAATAGCAGTACATTTTAGTTTTGAAGCTTAGGTTTTATCTATAAAAACGATTATGTGTTTATCTAATAAATCTACAAATGAATCACCTATGTTTAATTCTAGATAAATGTTTTAGACGCCTTCGCCATTGTGGTGTTCTTCAATAATAAATAATGACATCGTCTGTTATGCAAAATTAATTGCAACTTTCTATTGTAATCCGTTTTCGAGTTTCCGCAAAGAAGACATATCCATACCTCCTCCTAAACATTGTAATTTATGATATTAGTTAAATAAAACCTTTCCTTTTTTTTGTTCCCATGCCTAATGAAAAGGTTAAACGAGAAGCAAAATACTCTCGCCTTTTAAGTGGGATTGTTACTGTAATACGCATTTACTCTAGAAAAGAATAGAAAATAAAATTTAGTAGCAAAAGCTTACCCACCAACCCATTGGACCAGCGTTGTGGAATACGGTCCAGACACCCCGTAATGGAGAAAGCTTGCAGTAGGGGAGGCCTATGCCCGGCAGTGGACTAACACAGGCTGATAATGAACCAATAGCTTATTAGTTACATGCACTTTAGTGTTCAAAGCTTTGTTGTGAATACGTTTCGAACATTAACTTTATCTTCACAATTAAAACCTGATAAATTTTCTTAACTACCACAGTTACAATGTTACGTAGCTTTTATGATTACACTATACACGGTATGTAATTTAAATAAGATGCCAACTGGTAATAATGACGTTTTTTGGCTCTTTTGCATGATAAAAATTAAACTCGGAGTTTCGTACAAATAGAAAGACAATCTATTTGTACGAAAATAGCGACACGGTCCGACGTCGCACGGGTGCAATGCTCATACCCGGTACCGTTGAACCGCATTGCACTGTTGTCCCTGCATTTAGAATTCGTAATATTTTTGGAAATATTCTTTTAACTTCAATTGAACTGGACAAGTTACCAAAAATTTATAATATTATTATTTCTATCGTTATCGAAAAATGCGTTAAAACTTACTTTCTCGGCACTATCGTAAAGTTGATTGACAGAGAATGCTTATAGTATTCTCTCATCTTTGTATGCTTGTCTCCATGTGTAAAAATAGCAAATAAATAAATGAACTCTTAGTTATATGCGAAGCATCTCAAATTTAATAAACATGCACAAACCGCTCTATTTCACTTTTATTTCAGTACTTTAAACAAATCATTTGCCATTGTCTCAAGAACACTTTACGTGGAAGAACTTTGTTTCTATCGCTAATAGAAAACGTCACCGAGATAAGTTCCTTAACTTCTTCGCTGTATATTTGTAATGCGTTTATTTTTAAACCTTTTCTTCGGCAACAGCGACGTAAAGGTACATAAATATGTTTCAAACAACTTTTCTTTATGTTCATGTTCTATAGGAAAATAAAACCGAATTTCTATTAACTTATTACTTTGTTTTATATTTATTTCATTAAAAAATCACAAATTATTAATAATCTTATTTATTGTATTGATGAACTCTATACAGTAATAATATATATATTAATATATACTATACAGTAAGGGATTTCCACAGAGCATGCAAGAGTGGACAGCCTTGATGGAAATCTTTTTCCAGCTGTAGGACATTATCATCGGCCTCTGTCATTCCACTGCTGGACATAGACAAGGATAACGTCGTTAAAGACTATCACAAGTTTCCCATGACCCCGTCAAAGAGCAGCTATTGGTTTGTGGATGGGTACGACTGAGTTCTTAAAATCAAACTGCGTGTTACCGTTTTATTACTTTTTTAAAACTATTCTATCACATTAATACATCGTTTTACTCGATAGAACCACTGAAAAGCGATTTGCCTATGTTTAGTGACAGATCTTATTAGCTTTCTGAAAGGCCACCACTGCTTAGCAAGGGCCTATAAATAGTTCTTCGAAGGTTTAATAAGGACACATCTTTCTTCTTACGTCAAGTCACTAGATTTTAACTTCTCCTCCAAAGAAAACACCCACTGAGCAGATTGTCTTTTAGTTTTCGGATCATAGCAATATCAATCCTCAGTTCTCGTCACCCGTAAGTATGTGGAACACAGATTTTAAGTCAACTCCGTATAATATTTGAAAAAATATCAGTGGACAATGATGTGCACTTTACTCATACCGATGGCTTATCTTGCCTGAATTTGCTTAAAGGTTACTCTTGGATCAGTCTTCTTCTTCTTTTTGAGTCTTTAGTCGTCCCTGTAAAAGGCTATCCCTTGCGTAGTGCATCGTTAAGTTTGTTGCGACCACGTTTAATCTCACATTATTCTACTGTATGTCATGAGACTTGTCGACTTAAATGTCACCGAAAGTCATAAAATATCATAGTATGAAAAATTTTTCCTGTTAATTTCATACTGGCGCCTTGTAAAACAAATTCTTAAATTGTAAAACAAATTAATGAAATTAGTACTTAATAACTTTAAGAGTATGTTTATAAATGTTCAAAATTGAAAATTGAGAGCTAATGTCAGTGTCACCCTCGTATACGTCTTACTCGTTTAGTACGTGCTGGGTAGTCTCTTTGGTAAAACCTGCGGCGGTTTACTAATAAAAAACAGATCTAAGTTTGTTTATTTTTCGCTCTAATGAACGTTGCATACACATAAAAACTATGGGTGGGTTATGATTTCCAAATATTACATGTATTTTTTATTCTTGTTTATATTTTTATATTTTACGTTTGATGGATTGACTGGTAACTGCTGGTTTTCCAATACGATCAATAGAAAATTTAAATTTTTGCTATAAAAATTCGTCAAAACAGATAAAGTAATAATTCTAAAAAGATTTCTCTCATTCAATTTGCCGAAATATATTCAGAAAAATGTCTCCGTCGACCGATCTCTGGAGACATTAACCGGTATAAAAGTTAGTAGTAATTTTTCAAAGTCGCTTGGTTGGTAGCATTATAGACTAACTGGAAACTTCTGCCATTTACATAACGGAAAGGGCTATTTTTCATGTTCTAACAACAGGAAATAAAAGATAATGTTGGAGTAAGTAATTTTTCACAATTTAATAACGAAGCTCGCGATTTGTCGTTTTATTTTGGTCTTCTTACATTTTACTGAATAAAATTATAGAAGACCAAAAATATTATTGCTTAAATGCAACAAAACAGCATCTATAAATTAAATTAGTAGAATATATAACATTGGTTTACTTGTTAAAGTCCTTAAAGTAATATAACGTAAACGTGTATGTTTCCTGTTGTACAAAGTTCGTAAAATGAAGTCAAAGTCGTAACTCAACTAGATGCTTGATTAAGGATTCACGTTCTTAGAAGCGTAACTACAATAAATTTAAGTGGACTAAGCAATACTGGTTACAAAAACTAAAGTGTGTAACAATGAATCTCGTGTGTGTATAATTGTCAACCTATTTTTATTTGAGGTTTAGTGTTGGGCGTAGTTCTCGGAAAGGTTTAAAGTAGCGTAAATTTTAAAAAGAGTATATAACAAGTGAAATTTTAACATAAAAAATATGATAGAATTCTTTAGTATATAACCATATTCATCATCATCATCATCAGCCTGTGATAGTCCACTACTGGAAAAAGGCCTCCCCTAATACATCCCCTCCATTAAGGGGTTTTGGACCGTATCCCACCGCGCTGGTCCAACGCGGGTTGGTGGGTGAACCGATAAAAGTCGGTGCCATCATGCCCATCCGACGCATCGATCATCTTACTTTTCAGACAATTGATTGATCGGCCCAAATTGCTTTAACCAACTAGGAAACAACAATGCAAATTTGTTGAGCCCCCCAGGATTCGAACCCATGACTTCCGGTTTCTGAAGCACACGCCCTTACTACTAGGCTACGGAGGCAGTGCCATATTACGCAATATAAATTACTAACAGCCTGCTCTTTACGCGGTACTGCCCTGCTATTTTTGCTCCTGCATTTTAAAGCGCTTAAATCTTTCAAGATATTGACTTTTTATGTACAGTCAGGGCTCAGTAGCGAAGCACAACTACGCTCATTATTGTGGGCCGTTTAGACAATATGTTTATGTGTGTGTAATGTTTTGTTTAATTTAAACATCAACACGGCGCGTAGCACTAGAACAACAAAGTATAATTAGTTCGTAATATACAAAAATAACGATAATATGTACGTTTTTTAAAGTTATTCTTTACAATCTGTATCTGTGCCGCGAGACCGGTAGGGAGCCTAAAGAGGAGTTCCAACACTGTTCCGTATGTGCGGAGGAGACGGACTATTACGCGCTGGAGGAATGCGCAGCCTGGGTTGAGAAACGCCGAGGGCTGCGTAGTGTCGTGAAGCACGACCTTTCGCTCTTGCTGTAGTGCGTAGGATGTTAGACAGCGAAAAGTCGTGGGGTGCTATCTTTGCGATCTGCGAGGTCGTGATGGCCCGGAAGGAAGTCGCTGAAAGGGACAGGTAGGCCACCAGCACCCTAGCTATACCCAGAAAAAGTTCAGGGCGCGGAAGAATGGCGTACGAGCGCAATCTTACAGTCCCCCTGACAGTAAGCTGACAGTAGGCCCCTAGGCGGCCAGTAAGGGGGCCCGTCGTCCAGAAAAGGGCTCAAGAGCCCTTGTCGTAAGGACCCTCGTTTATTTCCTGTTGTTAGAACATGAAAAATAACTCTTTCCGTTAAATAAATGGCAGAAGTTTCCAGATAGTCTATAATGCTACCGACCAAGCGACTTTGAAAAATTACTAGTAACTTTTTTACCGGTTAATGTCTCCAGAGATCGGTCGACGGAGACATTTTTCTGAAAATATTTCGGCAAATTGAACGAGAGAAATCTATGAAGAATTATTACTTTATCTGTTTTCACGAATTTTTATAGCAAAAATTTAAATTTTTTATTGATCGTATTGGAAAACCAGCAGTTACCAGTCAATCTATCAAACGTAAAATATAAACAAGAATAAAAATACGTCTAATATTTGGAAATCATAACCCACACACATCACATCACATCATCAGCCTTTGTTAGTTCACTGCTGGACATAGGCCTCCCTAATACAATCCCCTATCCATTAGGGGTTTGGACCGTAACCCACCACGCTGGTCCAGAGCGGTTGGTGGTGGACTGACTTTTTACATGCCCATCCGACGCATGGATCATCTTACTTTTCAGAAAATTGGGTGATCGGGCCCAAATTGCCCTAACCAACAGGAAACAACAATGAAAATTTGTTGCGTTCCTGCAGGATTCGAAACCCACGACCTCCGGTTTCTAAAGCACACGCCCATACCACTAGGCTACGGAGGCAGTCATAACTCCCCTAGTTTTTATGTGTATGCAACGTTCATTAGAGCTAAAAATAAACAAACTTAGGTCTGTTTTTTATTAGTAAACCGCCGCAGTTATCATTTTAGATAATTATGTACATGGTTTTACCAAAGAGACTACCCAGCACGTGCTAAACAAGTAAGACGTATACGAGGGTGACACTGACATTTTATAACTCTCCAATTTTAAAGCATGTAATAAAAAAATTGTTTCAATTTTGAACATTTATAAACATACTCTTAAAGTTATCAAGTACTAATTTCATTAATTTGTCATTTGTTTTACAAGAAAATTTTTCATACTATGGTATTTTATGACTTTCGGTGACATTTAAGTCGACAAGTCTCATGACAGACAGTAGAATAATGTGAGATTAAACGTGGTCACAACAATCTTAACGATGCACTACGCAAGGGACAGCCTTTCACAGGGACGACTAAAGACTCAAAAAGAAGAAGAAGACTGATCCAAGAGTAACCTTTTAGAAGATTTAGGCAAGATTAGGCATCGGTATGAGTCAAGTGCTCATCATTGTCCACTGATATTTTTCAAAGATTATACGGAGTTGACTTAAATCTGTGTTCCACATACTTACGGGTGACGAAAACAGGATTGATATTGATAAAGATGGTGACCTTATAGTATTCTTCGGAAGGACCGGTCATTATGGGACAATTGTTTGAGAAGTTTAAAAATCTGCTGAGTGGTATACTAGCAAATATTTGTCGGTATCCTTAGAAAAGGTTTGACAGAAACCATCTCGCAGTAGGATCCTCCTTTGCATAATTGTATTTGTGCAAGAAGTTTCAATAAATAAATAAATAGATCCTCCTTTATCACGACAACACATACCGCCGAACGAACAATCGACTATTTGGCGTCGTCAGACGTGAAATGGGGCTATATTGGCCAAATATATAATATCTATAAGTATTTAGATTTCCACAGTTAATGAAATTCAGTAAATAGTACCAGTCTTATATCGGCGTACAGCTAATATTGAAAATTTAGACCAATTCTATACTGCTGCCAGTAAATTTTGGAAAACAAATGTTAGAACAACTGTTAGTACACTTTTCCAAATGATATTTTAAGTGATCACTAATTTGGCTTTACCTGAGTAGATCAACACTAAATGCTGGTTTAAAGTTAGTCTCTCCATTACCAGGCCATGGGAGGATCGCTTAATTCCTATTGGAATCTTTCCAGGCTTTGACTTGTGGACCATGACATATTAATCAATAAGCTAAAGTATTACGGTGTACCAGGTTTGGTCTTGATTTTCATCTCCACCTACGCAAGAAAACAATATGTAATGTAAATGACACTCGTCACCCTGACTATTTTTGGGATGGGTGTTCCTCAAGGATTAATTTTGACCTTCTGCCCTTTCTATAAAGACTTCCCTGGTAGTAGAGAGGTTCCAAGTTGTCCGAGAAATTCACTGTTTAGGTAAAAAGAAATGACCAAACGTTGAGATACCAAAAGGCGAATTTTAAAACGGTTTTGTCCAAAACTTGGGAATTTTAACAAAAAACTAAATGCTTAGGTTTACCTTTTGGTTGATTTTAAAATATTAAAATTAAATGAGGTAATTTAGAATTTTACACATTTTTGGATTTTCATTGATTCCAAGATGGGGGGAGAATATTGAAAACCTCTAAGGTTAAAATCGTTGAAGAAGATTAGGCAGCTGACTGAAAGACAACTGCAAACTAGTTTATTCGCTTTCACAGCCTTATGTCCTTATTATTATTATGGGAGGACCCAAATTTTTGAAACACAATATTTATACTACAAAAACAGACTGTTAGGAATTTAAATCGGTTCTTAGCTTTTTAATGAAACTGAAATTTTAATTTGATTGTTTTAATTATTATAAAACAAAAACCAATTAAAATACCTTTAAAAGAGAGAGGTCGACCCGAATTGTTTGAACCTTTCTTGTTAAATTTCAGACGAAAACAAAAAAACCAATAGACGTTTTATATTGGAATTTTGTTTTGTCTATTAGAACTTCAACCAAGACAAAACCCTTTGAGGTAAATCTGCTCAACAAATGAGTTAACGGTTGTAGCCCTTTACAGGGGCCGTTTGGGAAATTAAATTTTTCCAATGCAGGTGAAAACACCATGTTCCGGGTTTGAAAGGACAGCCGAATCGCCCTGGTTGGTGCCCATTGGTAGCTGATAGCCATGGGGGCATGACACTTTTGTCTGGGACCGACTCGGGCCTGGTACAAATTAAAAAAAAGGATTACAAGACCTTTTAATTCTAGTACCCCCGGATTTGAAAATTCCAAACTTTTATACGGTTCGAGATCGGTCGCGGAGAATTTTCGAAATTTTGGAAATTAACGAGAGAAACGAAGTTTCTTATCTGTTTCACAATTTTTGCAAATTTAAATTTTATTGATCGTCTTGAAACCAGAGTTACCAGTCATATCAACGTAAAATATAAACAAGAATAAAAATTCTAATATTTAACATAACCCACACACATCATCACATCATCAGCCTTGTTATTCACCGGAAGGCCTCCTAATACCCCTATCCTAGGGGTTGACTAACCACCACGCTGGTCAGGAGCGGTTGGTGGTGCACTTTACTGCCCATCGACTGGATCATCTACTTTCAGAAATTGGGATCGGCCCAAATTGCCAACCAACAGGAAACAAAGAAATTTTGCTCCGGATTAACCCACCTCCGGTTTCGCCACGCCCATACCACTGGACGGAGGCAGTCAACCACCATGTTTTTGAACGTTCATTGAGCTTAAATAAACAAACTTATATCTGTTTTTTTGAAACCCCGCGTTATCATTTGATAATTATGTATGGTTTTACAAAGGACTACCCAACTAAACAATAAGACGTATAGGGGAACTGACATTATTCCAATTTAAAATGTAATAAAAAAATTGTTTATTGAACATTTATAAAACACTTTAAGTTATCAAGTACTTATTTCATTAATTGTATTTGTTTTACAGGCCAGATGAATTGGAAAATTTTCATACTATGGTATTTTGACTTCGTGACATTTGTGAAAGTCTCATGACAGACATAGATTAAGGAGATTAACGTGGTCCAACAATCTTAACGATGCACACGCAAGGACAGCCTTTTACGGGACATAAAGACTCAAAAGAAGAAGACTGATCCAGAGTAACCTTTAGAAGATTTAGGCAAGATTAAGCATCGAGGAGTAAGTGCACATCATTGTCCCTGATATTTTTCAAAATTATAGGGTTGACTTAAATCTGTGTTCCAATACTTAGGTGACGAAACAGGATTGATTTGATAAAGATGGTGACCTTATAGTATTCTTCGAAGGACCGGATAATGGGACAATTGTTTGAGAAGTTTAAAAATCTGCTGAGTGGTTTACTAGCAAATATTTGTCGGTTTCCTTTGAAAAGGTTTGACAGAAACTATCTAGCAGTAGGATCCTCCTTTGCAATATTGTATTTGTGCAACAAGTTTCAATAAATAAATAGATCCTCCTTCACCACGACATCGCATACCGCCGAACGAATGATCGACTATTTGGCGTCGTCAGACGTGAAATGGCCGGTCTATATTGCCATAATATATAATGCATCTATAAGTACCTGTAGATCTTCTACAGTTAATGAAATTCAGTAAAATAGTACCAGTCTTTATATCGGTGTACAGTAATATTGAAAATTATAGACTAATCTCTATACTGCTCAGCACTTAGTAAAATTTTGAAAACAAGTATGTTAGAACAACTGTTAGTAACTTTTCCAAACATGATATTTTAAGTGATCACCAATTTGGCTTTACCATGACGTAGATCAACGCTAAATGCTGTTTAAAGTTAGTCTCTCATATATCTACGGCATGGGAGGATCGCATGGATTCTATTGGAATCTTGATCTTCCAAGGCTTGACTGTGTGGATCATGACATATTAATCAATAAGCTAAAGTACTACGGTGTACGCGGGTTTGGTCTTGATTTTCTATCTCCTTACCTACGCAATAGAAAACAATATGTAAATGTAAATGACACTCTGTCATCTGACTCTTTGTGCGGATGGGTGTTCCTCAAGGATAATTTTGGAGACCTTTCTGTTCCTGGTCTATTAAATGACTATCCTCTGGTAGTAGAGAGGCTGTCCGAATTGTCCTTTTGCAGATGACACTTCTCTACTGACTTAGGGTAAAAAGAAAGGACCATAACGTTGAGATACCAAATAGGGCAATTGATATGTGTAAAACTGGTCTGCGTCAATAATTCGGCATTAACGCGAACAAAACTAAATGCTTTGTTTTATCTTTGTAAGTTGCCAGACTTTCAAAATATTAAAATTGACAATGAGGTCATTCTTACGAAAGTTCTACTGCATTTCTTGGATTTTCTATTGATTCCAAGATGCAGTGGGGAGCACATACTGACAAACTTCTAAGAAACTGAGCTAACAATCTTTGCCATAGCAAGATTAGGCAGCTGACTGACAAGACAACTGCAAAACTAGTTTATTACGCGTACTTTCACAGCCTTATGTCCTATGGATTATATATGAGGATCTGCAGCCGGTTTGAACACAATATTTATATCTCAAAAACAGCTGTTACGGCAATCTACAATCTGGGTTCAGGGATATCTTTACGTAATGTTTTTAATGAAACTGAAATTTTAACTTTCCGATTGCTTTTATATTTGATAAAATTATGTACACCACATTCAAAATATCACTGTTAAGAGATGCACGATTCCAAAGTATATTAGCTGAACGCTTTCTAGTTGGTCGAATTGAACCCAGAGCTAACCAAATCATCTACGTTTAATATTGAAATGTTATAATTAAATCCTGCCAAACGCAACTGAATGATTCGAGGTTTCGTAGTTGTCAAAACAACAGTTAGCAGTAAAAGCTCACTATTCTGTTATAAATTATATTGAGGACCAAGATTGTGGAAATAGTTTAATTCTGCGCTTAAACCCCTGGTAACTTAAAAATGTATTCACATTTTGTAAATATAATATTTAAAAAAAAAAGGCGAGAGTTTTTTCCGGTTCTTCTCTGGGCGGGTCTGAGTTTGAGAACCGTAGTAAATGGATAATGGATTTTGACGTTTCATAAGTGCTCAGTAGAGCCTAAATTGAATAAATGATTTTGACTTTGACTTTGACTATCACCCAATTGTCGGAAACGTAAGAAAATCCATGAGTCGCATGGGAAAGTCGCTCCGCCCACCAACCCGCATTGGAGCGGCGTGGTGGGATTCGGTCCAAAATTCAAGAGGCGTGTGTTAGGGGAGGATAAGTCCAGCTGTGAACTGGCGCTGGCTGTTAACAGTCTAAGACCCTCGGAGAGGGTGAATTAGGTAGACCACGTCCAGCAGTGGACTAACACCTTGATGAGATGATGACCAATCAATGTTACATGCCTTTTATTCGGAAATCGGTCAAAAAAGGTTAATTTACAGTTATAAATCACTGTACGGTCATAAATTTATGGAGTTACGGTTTTTTTTTCTAAAACATGTGAGTTCTCTGGTGATTATTTAAGGCCTACTGTACTTAAAAAATTTATGACTGACTGAAAACTGAAAACTACAACGTAATGATTGCACGAAGTGATCCTCCGATTTATCCCCACCAGATTTTTTATCTCTGTTATGAATTGAGTAATTGATTTTACTAAAATGACTTGTTAAACATGTTGTATGCACTTACAATAAAGAATTTTTTAGATTAACTTACATTGTGTTACCTAAAATCAGCTTTGAATGTGCATCATTGTAATTTTTTTTTATCTAACCATTAATTAACTCTTTTATTGACGCGATTGTATACATTATTGAATAAAAGAAGTTTTAACGGATTTCATCTCTTTTATTTACATTTTAATTCATTAGGACAGTTTGAGGAGTCGACGTCTGTCTCGCGACCACGGCCACTGATTAATATGTATATATGTTAAAACGAAAAGTTTTAAAACCTGATGTATAACATTGATTAGTCATCATCGTCTAATCAATGTTATACATTTGACAATTATTGTTCACACAGTCAATATTGTTTCGGATTAATGTGGCCTACAGCTTTTAAAATAGATATTTAACATGATACAAGATACACCTTCTTATACGAAACATTTGACTATCCTATAACGTTTTTTTATTATAAAACACACAAAACCATTAAAATATCACTTTTAAAAGAGAGATGGTCTGATTCCAAAAGTAATTGCTGAGCCTTTCTGTTACATAATTTCAAAACAATATGTTAGAACAACTGTTAGTACACTTTTCAAAATGATATTTTAAGTGATCACTAATTTGGCTTTACCAGATGTAGATCAACACTAAATGCTGGTTTAAAGTTAGTCTCTCATGTACTACGGCCATGGGAGGATCGCTGTGATTCTATTGGAATCTTTCCAAGGCCTTTGACTGTGTGGACCATGACATATAAATCAATAAGCTAAAGTATTACGGCGTACCCGGGTTCGGTCTTGATTTTTTATCTCCTTACCTACGCAATAGAAAACAATATGTAAATGTAAATGGCACTCTGTCATCTGACTCTCTTGTGCGGATGGGTGTTCCTCAAGGATTAATTTTGAGACCTTCTCTGTTCCTGGTCTATATAATGACTTCCTCTGGTAGTAGAGAGGCTGTCCAAGTTGTCCTTTTGCAGATGAACTTCTACTGCTTAGGTAAAAAGAAATACCATAACGTTGAGATACCAAATAGGGCAATTGATATTGTGTAAAACTGGTTTTCGTCCAATAACTCTGTACTTAACTGCAACAAAACTAAATGCTTACGGTTTACTCTTTGTAAGTTGCCAGATTTTCAAAATATTAAAATTGACAATGAGGTCATTACTTATGTAATTCTACTACATTCTCTGGATTTTCTATTGATTCCAAGATGCAGTGGGAGACATATTGATAAATCTCTAAGCTAAGATACAGCAATCGTTGCCATAACGCAAGATTAGGCAGCTGACTGACAAGACAACTGCAAAACTAGTTTATTACGCGTACTTTCACAGCCTTATGTCCTATGGATTATTATATGAGGATCTGCAGCCGGTTTGAACACAATATTTATACTACAAAAACAGACTGTTAGGCAATCTACAATCTGGGTTCATGGATATCTTTACGATAATGTTTTTAATGAAACTGAAATTTTAATTTCGATTGTTTTATATATTATAAAACAAACAAACCACATTCAAAATATCACTTTAAAAGAGAGATGGTCACCGTTTCCAAAGTAATTAAGCTGAACCTTTTCTGTTGTTACATAATTTCAGACGAAAAACAAACAAAATCCAATAGACGTTTTGTATATTGGAATTTTTGTTTTGTCTATTAGAACTTCTAACCATAGCACAAAACTTTGAGGTAATATCTGTCTCAACAAATGAGTTAACGGTTGTAGTTCCCCTTTTTACAGGGGGCCGTTTGGGTTAGTACCACCACTTATTTCTGCCGCAATGCAGCAGTGTGAAAATACTACTGTGTTCCGGTTTGAAAGGCATCGTAGCCAGAATCGCCCCGTAGTGCGTTCGTGATACTATTGGTATTGCCGATAGCCAAGGGCGTCAATGACCACTTTCCGTCTGGTGACCCGACTGCTGGTCGGCGTGCGTGTACAAATTTAAAAAAAAATTAGCGATTACGCAGACAGTTTAACTCTGTTTGTTTATACATTCATTTTTATTTATTGGACACCGATTAAAAATAATAATCATTATTTGACTTGTAAATATAGTTTGTTAGCTGTTTAATTTACCTTATAATAGAGAAAAATGTATAATTAGTTAACAGTTATAATTTATTAAATGACACATACCTAGTTTGGACATTAAATGTGCAAACGTCCTGTTCATTGCACATTAACATGGAGAATTGCAGATTTGACAACGGCGGAAGGAACAAATCTAGTTTAATGAAGTGCTAATGCTAACAGCGTAGACAGAGTGGAATAACGTAACATAATTACGTCGAAATTGCATTATTTGCAAACAATTTCGCTAACAAAACTAACTAGTTCTCCTAAGTAAAAACAAATGAAGTGGTAACACAATTTATTATAATGTCAAAAGTATTTCTTAATCAAACCGATTATGTAGTTTAAAGTATTGTTACTTGAATTGAATTTAAACAGAATCCTTTGCTTTTGCTTTTTAATAAATATAAAAATGTTTTTAAAACTTTAATAAAACAATTGTGTAATAAAATAAAGTGTTTATTTTTAACTACAGAAATGCATATAAAAAAGGAAAGTAAAAATTAGCATTTAGTTGTGCCATAAAAATTAAATTGACTGCACTTTTTATATATCCCAAAACAATTTTTTTACTATATGTATTATAAAATAATTTTAGATAACTAAATAATGTATAAAAGTAAAGATGTGAAAGATGTTTTATTCAATAAAAAAATCCCTTTTTTTTGCAAAACATGAGCACGTTGAGAACATTTGTCGTGAAAAATTTCTACTGCTTCTGATAAAATGAAATGTTACTAACTTTAATAAATGCTTTGATATTTACTTTATGCTCGTTATACTGATCATTGCCGACTTTTCATATTTGTAAGTAATTATCATATTGATATTAGAATTATGCATATATTTGTACTGAATGTACATAAAAATGTTATAAAAATTTGGATACGTATCTAGTCGTATTTTGAGGTGTAAATGATTAACATTATTAGATTTTGTAACATAAAAAATCTATTAGTACGATATTTGTGGATTATATTAGCTTTTATCATGTTATGAATTGAAATGTAACAGTATATTAAATATTTTGTTAAGTAGCACACTTAAACATAATCGTCAGGTAACACTTAATGTACGCTTAAACAATGCTAAAAACTTTTTTATCTTTATCATCATATCAGTGTAAAAAAACTCCATTGCTGGACAAGCGCCTCCATCCTTGGGTTCATATCTTACACTGCAATGACGAATGGAGGGTGCAATTTGTAAACCTTTTTTCCTGATCAGTTATCGGTTCTACGAGCCATGTGGCCGGCCCATTGTAATTTAAGCTTGCTTACTCTTCGAGCTATGTTTGTCTCCATCGCTCTTCGGTGGATGTCTGTATTACGCACTCTATCGCGCATAGACATTAAGAGCACAATTCAAGAGTTCACTAAGCGACTGGAAGCTTCCTCGTAGGGCTAGCAATAAAGGATCACATCTTAATGCTATAAGTTATCACTGGTCACCTACATTGGTAAAAAACCTTTGCCTTTAGGCATTTAAGGGATATCAGGCGTTCTACCGTTCTAAGAGGATAAGAATCCGTCAAATAAATATAATACAGAATGATGGCGGCCGGGTAATAAACTTTGACAGGCAAACAACACCAAAGTCTGCCCGTGACCTTGGATCCTGCAAAATGTCTGAGGCGTTGGAAAAATTGTAAACCAAATTAAACGCGATATAACCCGTAAAGTCTTTTATTGAATCATGATATAGGTTAATTATTATTATTTAATTAGAAATACAAATAGCCTGTAAAGAGTAAATAACAATGACAATTGCAATTAACAATGGCGGCTAAAGCAAATCTTGTTTAATAAAGTACACGCTGCATACTAACAAGCACAGACCAGAATAATAGCATAATTGTTAACTATCACTGCAAACAAGTTTCCATTGCCATTGACTACTAGTCATGTAACGTTATGTATATTAAATCAAATCGCATTTTGACTTCAAATTGAAATAATGTTATTTCATTGCTTTGCGAATATTATACATTATTAAATAAAATTACTTTACGGATTTTTCGTTTATTTTACATTTTTAATTCCGACGTTTCGAACACTTTCCAGTGGTGTGGTCACGGGGTGCTACCCGTGACCAAGTGTGAAATAATGTTGCTCTTTCCATTTTATGTCAAATAATATATTAGTAATTCAGAATAATGATAGATACAATTTGGATATAGCCCCAAATAGTCATATCTCTATAAATTTTTATCGGGTGTTATTATAATACTAACTTAACCAAAGTAAACTAAAACTGAATTAAGTCTTAGCTTACGTCGAGTCTTAGCTTACGACGAGCAGACGGTAAGACTGATGGGAGTGGTCATCGACGCCGTGAGTCATAGGATGTTAAGTCCGTTTCCCAGTAAACTGGCCTGGTTCTTCAAACGGAACATAGCAGTGTTCTCACACTTCTGATTCGGAGCAGAAATAGGCACCGCGGTGGTACCCACCTAGGCGGTCTCCAGTAAAAAGGGGACCTACCACCGTCTTAATAAAGATTTATGTTACTTAGTTGCAAAAAAATTGTTGTGCTTCATGTTTCCAAGGTCACCAACTGCGTCTATTCTAATCTATAAGGGTAAAAATATTTGTAATTTAGTAGTTTGTTCGATCAATAAGGAATCATTCAGTTCTTTTAAGCTATAAGAAATTTTAATTAAGAAAATGGTGTCCATACCATATATAATACAAAAATGTAAACAATGTTTTATAAAGGATATTACGTGAAGCAAATATCAACTTCACTTTAGAGCACAAACATAAAAACTTATCTCCTTCAAGTTACATTTGCTTCTCTGTAATTAAATTGATTTTGCTAACAGAGAAAAGTTCCGGACGTGTTGGAATTATTTACAGTGTTTCCAACATGAGCAGTTTTTAGCAGTTTTTGAGCACCCCAAATATTTACCAAAGACACCGCACAGCTTTGATGTTAACCGAATTCGGAAGCGTTTAGGCAAAAGTCTAATTATATTAGAAATACCAATGAATGCAGCACAATTTGATGTGATGTATAAACTTACATTAGTTTATCTACAATTATTCTTTTAAAAGCAAGAGAAATATAAAATCAGTATTAAAACTCAGTTTAATATTTAGGAAAATGGTACTTACAATTTTATAAGAGGCTACGTATATACTATTAGGTAGATATACATAAAGTATGTTTTACATAATTATATTTTTTTAAATGGTCTATAAGATAATCCGCTAGCGCATGTATTAAGAATAACCCAGAACAGCCACTTTAATATAAAAACATTATTAAAAATTCCAATATTCAAACCTCATTTAAGGTAATATCATCATCATCATCAGTCTGTGTTAGTCCAGTGCTGTACATGCCTCCCCTAATGCACGCCATCGCTTCCGATCTTCGGCTATTCTTCTATGCATGCAAAAGATTCAGCCAGGCACCATTTTCTGCAGGTCCTTTGCCGTCTCAGCCATGATGATGATATCGTCCACAAATCGCAGATGTGAGATGTACACGCTGTTCACATTTATGCTGTGTTATCCTCAGTTGAGCGTCCTGAACATATCCTCCAGCGCGGTGGAGAACAATTTCGGAGACATGACGTCTCCTTGTCTCACACTACGGTGCAGGGGGATAGGTTTAGTCTGCCCACTTTAGACTATGACAGACATAGTGGCGGCGTTATACAGACATCTCAGCATCTCGATATAGCGCCAATCATTTTGACACCACTGTAAGGACTCGAGGAAAGCCCAGGTCTCAATGGTGTCAAAAGCCTTTTCATAGTCCACGAATGCCATGCACAGGGGCTTGTTATACTCTGTACAACCTGCTTCACTGTGTAGATGTGGTCTATGGCGCTGTAACCCCTCCGAAACCCGGTTTGTTCTCGATGGCTGCGCTTTGTCGAGTGTTCGTGCAAGACACTTCGAGATGACCCTCGAATACAGCTTATAGACATGATTCAGGAGCGATATTGGCCGATAGTTCTTCAAGAGGTCACCTTTTTTGAAGAACAATACGACCAAACCCCTATGCTATGCCTTAGGAGTTCTCCCGTAGAGAAGGGCAGAGTTAAATAGATGACGGAGTCTCTTGAGCATCTACCGTTTACCGGCGGCCTTCAGAAGCTCCGTCCTCTCCCGGGGCTTTTCCATTTTTAAGTTGTTCAAGAGCCCCTTGTATTGACGGAGGTCGCGCCTTACCAGCTTGGAGATGGTCTTGTTTAGAACCCGCTATACTAACGAAGTGACGGTTGGATCATTTTGTCACTTCTCCATGAGATCCAGTGTTTCTCTCGAAAATTAAAACTTTTCGCCCGGACGTCGCAGACCGCAGAGTTTTGGACCCTCGTTCCGAAGAATTCCTACTACTCCATAGAGTTCTTCGTCAACGCCCACATCGATTGTATTTTCCAAGGCAGCAAATCGATTTTCCAGATTGATCTGAAATGTGCCATGATCAATGATAGGCTGTCATATTAGGTATACATATTAGGTATAGGCTGCCATATATATGTATATATATATATATATATATATATATATATATATCAATCGGGACGTTCAAGCTTCAAATGTATATTCAGGGTGACTCTCAGAAGTCGATGATAACTTCCTTTCTTGAACCTTGTGATCACTGAGACATCCCTGAATATGCGGTTTTTGTCCGATATAACCATGTTTGGCCACGTCCATTTCCTTTGGGGCTGTTTCTTAAAGAACGAATTTATTAAGAACAGACCCTCTCGCCAGAGCTTCGTCCGTTGTTCGGCAGGGTGCACCACGTGCAGGTGAGGTTGGCTTGGGTTCCGAAGATGTTGTTTGCAGCCCCTTACACTCCAACACTAAACCCCTTACAAACCACCAAGGTAATATAGTGTACGTTTATTTAAAACTTAATTCAGTAAAAAAAAAATCCTTTGTGCATAAAACGTGTTATGCATCACATTTTTATTTAGTTTATAGCTTAAGACTCATTAAAGATTTAAAATGCAGTGGCCGAAACCACAGAGTTTTCGGAGCCATTGAAGGCTTATTTATTAATATAGAATAACGCCACCCAAAATCATAACCTCAAGCGGTTAAATTCCTATTGCTTTCAAAAGTGTAAACGACAGACATAAAGTATATACATAATAGTACCACTTTAATTGGTCTACAATAATGATTGCGAATGTAAATATTTTTGTATTAAGAATACCGGACCATAAGCATATTAATGTAAGCATTTAAAGAAATGCAATCAGGGACATTCAAAGATAATTAATGATAATACAGTTAAAGTTAACTTAAAAATCGTTTTATGAACATAAAACTTGTAACAGACGACATTTTGATGAATACCGTAATAGTTATCAGACATTTAAATTGCGGTGGCAGAAAACGCGACGCTATTTCGTATGGAGAACACGTTGTTATCTGCTTATATTACGTTAAATAGTTATATGCTGTCATAATTTTTAGTTAAATTTATTGCTATTTGCACACGAAGGCCTCGATACGTTGACTTCTTCTAAACTAGAGTAAAATTTAAATTATTCTTATCTAGTGTATATAAATATTATAATTTTCAGGACCTATTTCAAATTTTAATGATTTTAAGCAAAACATGAATTTGTTTCTATTCACGGTTATAAGAGCAACATTGATCCTTATTCATTTTAACGCTAATATTATACTGTGTTTTGTGAAGGTCAAAATATATTTAATTAGTATCAATATAAGATATAAAAGAAGTTTCACAGACAGATGAGCTAACATGGGGCATGTATGTCAGCCGAGATGATATGAACTCAATAATCGTCTACCACTTCGTATAATAAAAGTTAAAGTATCGTTTTGACAACTCCTCAAAAAAGTTTATTTGTAGGCAAAAGTACATAGGATAACTATAGTTCTTTTAGTGAACTGTTTGGTCGTGTTGGTTCCTAACATTTCGCTTATTTGACACATTTTCCTTGTTAGAATTCGGGATATTTAGGGTCAACTAACCTTTTAATATAATGTTATAGTGCCACACCTTGAAATAGCTCACATTTGTACAAGAAGAGTTTTATATAACCTTAGTTATTCGCTGTACTTCTCTGTACAGTATTACCGTAAAACTGTATCTACAGATAAATTATTACTTGGGCAACCTGGTCGACATAAAATAATATTATGAGTTATTTAAATATAATTTGTTATGACTTGTAAAAGTATTTAAATGACTATAACGGGTGTTAAAATAATTTTTTCAGTCTTCTATTTCTTCACTTAAACAGTAAGTATGTTCTTTAGGGTTGGTAATTAATTAGATAATTAGTTGTCAGACAATAAATAGGGTACAAGGTAAAAGTTAGTATTATCATTTTAATTTTAATAAATATTAGCATATTAAGCCAAAGTTTGCGCATTTGACGTCGCAGAAACGAAAAACCTAAAGCTCTGGAGGTAAAGATGAAGGGTTTAAAAGGAAAAAAGCGGATTTTTCACTATTCCGTACGTTCTCTTTGATGTTAACCTCAAAGATCACTTTACTAAGGTACTCAAGGCATAATTAAGTTTTACTGAAGTTCTGTGAGATTTTGTTCTCATATAGGCAATTCGTAAGCGATGTATTATGTTCGCTGTTTTAGAATGTAGTGTTACTCCAGGAGTACGAAACTGGCAATGATATATGCTTTTATATATGTAATAAAGAAGTTTAGTTTAATCATTGTGTTTCGCTGACTATAGTGTGAACTATCTAAAAATATATCGCCTGCTGCCTGCTTTTTTTTAATTATCTGGTACCCGCGACTTTTTTAGCGTGAAACAGAAAAGTTAATAAAATATATTAAATAAAACATACATAATTATTTTCTCGTCATTGCACATGTCTATGTCTTTAAATATACAAAAAGCATTATACTTCTACTTTCATTAATAACGGACTTCTATATAAATCTCTATTTTGGCACTTTTTTTGTGCACTTAAAATAGTATTTAGTAGTGTATGTCCTTTCTAGAGGTCTATGTTACGTATTTATAAAATTTCGTCAAAATCGGTTTGGTGGTTTAGAATGTAAAGACGGAAAGAGTTTCTTTAGCACTTCTTAAATTAATATGAATTTAAAGCAAATCTGTAATACATTTTCAAAAACTAGAGCTAGTTTTTTTGTTATGTTCTCATTCACAATATTGTACTGAACACTTGTTACATAGTAAATTTTTATTTCATTACTCCATTGTTTACACATATAGGAAATTCTCAAAGCTTGAAATTACATAAATTCCTTTGACATTTGATTCGGAAGCGGTCTTATATTTTTTTATTCGAATACACAAATTATTGTTTCTTTTTAAAGTAATCCATAAAAATTTATAGTAAAAATGTGTGCATGTACTAGCGTACACTCGTAAGAAGTGAACTGAAACTTCTTAGTGACGTTATTTTTCGAAAAATTATTTACTATATGCAACTTTTCAAAAATTGGTTAAAAAAAATTAAAAAAGATAAAGTTTAATATTATCATAGACATAAATACAAATTCTACAATTATTTCAATTGAGCTTATTATTTTATTATTTTAATAGAATTATTACGATCATTGATGTCGTTATTATCTATTTGTGTTATTAATGGCTTATTAATAAAAATGTCACAATATTTTTTTTTCCAACCCCGATACAGAAGTTTCACTTTTAATTATTCGTTATTTTTAACAATGCTAACATTTCGTAGAAATCATTTTTACGTTTACTGTAATTTGATAAAGCATGAAGTCAATACATTAATTATGAAAAATTAAGTATTTCGCTATTATAATTTCCGTATTTCTAATTTTAAAAACACTGCCATCTAGTTACAAAATGTAACATCAATATGAACCATACACTTAAGAATTTAAAACGGTAACTACAAAATTTACATAGATGGCGTTAAATCTTAATTTTATACAAAAAAGATGGCGCGTAACGAAAAATTGTTACATTAATTTTTTTCCAACCTCGATAAAGAAGTTTTACTTCAATAATTGTATTAAAAAAATTCTCCGACTTCAATTCTTTTTAGTTTTTGTTACAATTTTTACAAAATGTTGTAAATTTTAATGCTTTTGATTTTGAATGTTGCGAATTATTGGTGCGAATCGGGTCTGTTATAATAGAATAAATAGAAGAACTTTTTTATGTACGAAGGCAGACGCCGGTGGACATCGGCAATACCAAGGGTTTCACCTAACACACTGCCTAACGTGAGACATAGAAATGTACAGATAAGTTTAATCGGAAAAAAACGGCAGCTACGTTGCCCTTCAAACCTGAACACGTTATTGTTTTCACACTACCGCTTTGCGGCAGAAATAGGCGCCACGGTAATACCGCGCCAGAGGGTCCCCTGTGAAAAGAAGATTTAACATCTCTTTAACTGTCTATTTATTCTTTTGCACAATATATTGTATATGGGCCAGCTTTATGAATTAGGCACTGTCAACCTTTAGATCGTTAGCCCAATTAATTGTTTAATTGTAGGATAAAATGTTATTATTTTTTTATTTTATTAATATACTGAATTACAAAAATAACACAAATAACCTTAAGTTTCATCATTTTGCCCGTATAAAACTTCATTTACGCCAACAATACGTTTCGTTAACATTGCTGCAACGGCACAAAGTTCGTTTTGAAATATTCTCCCTGAATAATTCACTATCACATTTTTCATCACCATTTAAAACAAAGTTTTACCCGAGCATAAAATGTAACAGCGTATGGTTCAATCGTTCAGGAATAGTTTTATCAAACTACTTAGTTTTTTTTAGTGATGTTCACTTTGCACTTAAACACACACGTATACATGCGTGCACGCACTCGCCAAAAGCACACACATTATGCATTCGGCCAGTTACAGTGAAATTTCAAACCATTTATGCTAATTGTTAGAGTTAAAAATATTTTCCCCATTTATCAACAATTTAAGAAATTATTAACTTTCGTTTTGTCTTTTTTCGGAAAGTGCAGTCGTTGCTTAGTTTTGGAATCAGTCTTTCACATTTTGCTGAAAGTAAAATATTGCGTATTTTCGAACTTTATTATGTTTTAATGTGGTGAGAAAATGATATGTTATTATTATTGAAGATAAAAAAATTTTGTGACTTGATAATAATATTATTTCATCAGTCCTTGGTTTAATTTTTTATTTTATTTTATGGATCTTGTTCATTCTACAAAACGTTGGTCAATTAAGAAAAATAAATTTTATATTGAGGTTTTATACGTTTTTACTAATAGCGTGTATTGGTGTTTCGAAATAGATTGAAATAAGAGGGAAGCGAAGTTGGGAATTAAGTAATCAGAATGAATTAGTTATCCATACAAACTATACTTATTTTGTACGTAAAATATAAATACTTTAATAAATATTATTTACCTTTGTGATGTAAGCTGTTTCGGTTGAAAACGATGATATTTATAAGACGCTGCATTGTTATATATATATAACATATACATAATATAAAAAATAAAACTTAATTAAAGGTATATAATATACCTCGAAAAACATAATATTAAATTAAAAGGAAAGGTAATAGTTTTAAAATTGAATTAGTTTGTTAATAGCTAATGCTTCAATTTTCTCTTCAGTTGAATAAACTTTGCTATTGAAAATTATGATATTCTAGAACGCTTTTTTATGTCTTATAAAAATTTATTTCTTTTTTTTCTAAACGCTTAAACTTTTACATTTGGACCATTTGAAAGCATAAAATAATTTCGACTCATGGGACGCATTTGCAGCATTCTAAGTTGTGTTGATAAAAATGGAGCCCTGAAGAATTGGAAGAGTTAAATTTTTGTGGCATTTAATAAAAATGTTACGAAACGTGACCTAATAAATTTTAGTTTGTTCGAAAGAAAGTAGATTTGTATTTTCTTCAGATCTATTCGTGGTAAAAATATACAATGCATGATACTGTAGTCTTTGATTCCTATTCTGAATAATGAAATCAAAACCTTTGTTCAATTTCAAAGCATTACTTTTTTTTCTTGATTGTATACTACCTCCAGTTCGAAAATGGAAGCCTCTGACCTAAGAAAAAACCGCTTAAGCAACTTGCTGGAGAGCTGCATTTTTAACGTGTAAATAATTAAAATAACATGACCATTGAGGTCAAAGGATGCCCGAGTTGTAACATAGCACTATCAACAAAGACCGTACACAATAGCCAACCTCACATTTCAGGTAATCGTTGACGTTGACAGATTCACCTTGAATTGGGTATTATATTTTACTTTTAAATGAATCAATAAAATATTTTATTGTACATACAGATCAGACACGCTACACTTTTAAGAGCCTGTTTTGTCATCTATCTGATAGTAATACCCTCTAGTAGGACTAGTAACTTACTATTTAATCTTTTAAAAGTTCTTCCACGGTTCTGAATATTAAATTTTAAATAATTGTGGCAGGGACATATTTTTTAAAGTATATAAAGAGTCGAATAATTTCAAAAATTGTGTCGTGTAACAAATTTTATTTAATTGCATTGTAGGTAGATGAACAGTCGTGCCACGTGATGAAAATTGGTCACCAACGCCCACTGTAATCGGTAATACCAAGTTTACCACCAGTGCGCTGTCTAGGTTAGACATAGGATGTTACGTCTTGTTAAACCAGTAAATATGCTGGCTATGGCCTTCAAACCGGAACACGGTAGTTTTTTCACACTACTGCTTTGTGGCAGAAAGTGGCCCTGCGTGGTTCGCTGCTGACAGCCTCCTGTAAAAGGAGACCACCACCTGACCTACATTAAGAGGAACTACATTGCAATACAATACGTTGATATTTAGTGATTTGGGTTATTGAAACAGTGCTTATATTTAATTAAGATAATATGTATATTTAAATGAAGTTATAAATTAGAAAAGTCTATACAGGGTGTCCCAGGTCACGCACTTCCTTGTAGGGATCGAAAGGACATTATTCTGAGACGAAAAGTCCTTAACCATTTTTTAATCAGATGCATAGATAATTAATTATTAATTGATGAAAGTGACCAATCAGGAGCGCGCTACAGAAGAATAAACAGTTGAGGCTCTGGGCGGTGTGACTGAATTTTTATTTTATTTGAAAATTGAGGCAATTTTAATAAAAAATTTGTAGCGAAGGTCAGTTAGAGGCATCAGGAAGAGCACTGGCGGCTGTTACTGAATTTTTATTTTGTTTTATTGATGAAACCAACATACCGATGGACTCAGACGAAACGAGAGGTTCCGTCAGTTGATTTATCATGGTTACGCTTTGTTTTGCGATTTCATTTGTTTTCTTCCCTCTTCTTTGGCTTTACTGTTTTTCGTTGTCAGTCGTTTCTGAATTTTCTGTCAACGAACAACTTTATAATGGTTTATACTTCTACTCGATTATACCGAGATGCTTATTCTCTATGGCGAGTGTAATCGCAATGCTGTATTGGCTGCACGCGTTTATCGAGAGATTTCCGAATCGTGACAGCTATCCGGATAAAAACGTCATCCTCCGCGCGATTCATCGTTGTCGCGAATCCGGCAATTTGATGCCCAGCAACGTCGAGCGAGTCGGTCGACCTCGTGACGTTCGGAACGTTCGCATTGAAGAGCGCGTTGCTCGCTGCTATCCGTGCAGATCCCAGTAAGAGTACGAGACGGGTTGAACGTGAGATTCACATTCCACGCTCCACAGTCAATCGTATTATTCGCACTGAGAAGATGCACCCTTACCACAAAAGAAAAGTGCAAAAGTTAGAAGACACAGATTATCGCTATGCGAATGGACTTCTGTCAGTTTATTCTTGACTCTAACGATGCGGATCCAAATTTTTACGGGAATATTGTGGACTGATGAATCACTCTTACTCGGGAGGTGTTTCAATCAGCATAATAGCCATTGGTATGCAGAAGAAAATCCGCACATGACGGTGGACCGTAACTTCCAAAAAAATGGAAGATTAATGTTTGGGGTGGAATCTATCGGACCACGTAATTCTTTACGAATTACCCGAAACAATGGACGTAAGTTAAGATTTGAACTACAAGTAAAATCCTTGAGTGTTAGGGATTTGAATTGAATCTTTTAGAAATTAATTGAGAGCTATTATCATTCATAAACATTGAGCCTGTTTTACGATAGTGATTTTTGTATTTTAATGGAATCATTTGCTTTTCCATAGTTAGTTACGTCGTCCTCGTCGTCCTCGTCGTCCTCGTCGTCCTCGTCGTCCTTAAATATTCCTTAACTCAATTCACCACTTCCATGTACCTAGTTCCTAGTTTCCTACAACAAACCATGAATTCTCCTTATTACAGAGCACCAAATACCTAACATTCCTGCGTGACGAACTTCCTCGACTACTTGGTGAAGTAAATGAGCAGCCAACATGGTTTCAGCATGATGGAGCACCGAGTCACTATGCTGGAACAGTGCGAGATTTCCTCAACGGAGTTTACCCTCAGTGTTGGTTGGGAAGAAACGGACCACGAAGGTGGCCCCCGAGATCACCTGACTTGACGCCACTGGACTTCTTTGTGTGGGGAAATTTCAAAGAAATGGTCTACTTCGATGAGCCCCAGAACCAAATGGAGACCGTCGCACGAATTCATGCGGCTCAGACAACAGTCACTCCGGAAACGCTTGAAACTGTCCGGAAAAATCTTCTCAAGCGATGCCAGCTCTGTCTTCAAGAAAACGGACAACACTTTGAGCATTTACTCGATTGAATGTGGACATATTCCATTTGTTGCCTTAAACTGACCCTTGCTACTTATTTTTTTTAATAAAAATTTGTCTTATTATTATAAATAAAAATCAAAATTCAGCCATGGCCGCCCAGAGCCTCTAACTGATACTCACTACTCATTTTTAACCAAATCAAAAAGTGCCTCAATTTCCCCAAATAAAAATAAAAATTTATTCACATCCGCCTAGAGCCTCTAACTGACCTTTGCTACTAAATGTTTTATTTAAAATTGTCTCACTTTCCAAATGAAAATAAAAATTCAGTCACACCCACCCAGAGCCTCAACTTTTTATTCTTCGTAGGCGCTCCTGATTGGTCACTTTCATTAATTAATAATTAATTATCTATGCGTCTGATTGAAAATGGCTAAGGACTTTTCGTCTCAGAATAATGTCCTTTCCGATCCCTACAAGGAAGTGCGTGACTTCTGGGACACCCTGTATATGCAAAACCCCATCGCTTCTCAGTGTTCATCGCAACGGTTAACTTTAATATACTTTTAAGATATATCCTACATTTGATTAATATATATCGTAAACAATAAAACGTAACAACTTTTACACTCTAGTTATTTTAGCTTTGCGTATACAAGTACGAAATAAAATTCTAAATCCTCAACAACGTTCCAACGAGCAAACGTGGCCACTTTAGAGCACTTTAGATCGGCATTTTAAATCTGACATGGCTTTTAAAGGCTCCGTTTAGAAGACTGAACCTAGTTCCTGTACATTACTGTACGCTCATTACATATAAACAAAAACATTAATAGTATCCACATGAACAATTGTTTACTTGGTTAGCAATTAATATTGTAATGCTCAAAATTACTTCCTACGGATTGAACAGATTTATTTAGTACCCAGACTCGACTGGAGGTATCAGACGTTTTAAAATGTTATACGTTTTCAAAAGTAACTGCCACGGATATTGATTTACCTACGCACAGACGCCTTTAAATTATTTATAAATCTATATACAAAAGAGATTCCCACCTATCTCTGGAATGAAAAGGCGTAGCGACTTGAATCTTGATAGGAAATTCCACCCACAAGGGGGTTGGGGGACTGTTAGTTAACAATATTTGATATAAAAAGCGCATAGCACATGCGAAACAAGAGTAGGAATTAGTTTGCAGCGTGTTGTTGGGCTTTCTGTAACACAAGAAGATGTAACGAGTATTGTGCATGATTTGAAGCAAGAATATGTATATATTTAATTGTACTTTCTAAAACCATTCAGAAGGATTGACCCTTGTCAAATTGAATGCAGAGAGTAAATATAATTCGTGAAGATAAACTTTATTGAATAATGCCTTTATACAAAGGGATTCATAATTTAAATGGGCTGACTGCTTCCTGTTACTAAATTTATCAATCCAATACGATATGAAACATTCTTTGACCGTATGTTCCAGCTAAGGGTTGATTAAAGTTTCGGTCTTAATATTTCAATTCAAAGAGAATGGGATAAAACCTTTGTTAACTTTGATTGTAAAATAGAGTACTAATAGGGGGATTTTGGACCTTATCGCACCACTCAGGTCTAATGCAAGTTGGAGGGTGGATCGACATTTTACATGCCCATCTGACCGATTATCTAATATTGCAAACAATTGGGTGATCGGCCCAAATTTTCCTAACCGACCAGAAAACCACGATAACACAAAGTTGTTTCCCCGGGGGATTCGAACCTGCTAGCTCCGATTTGGAATACAAAGACCAATACCGCTAGGCCACAAAGGCGGTTATATATCAACTTTTATTTTTTCAAACGTATGACAATACTTTATTAGTAGCCTGTGTCTGAGATAAGGTTATTGGTTATTAATTTTGTTTCATAAAATCCAAATATAACACTTTAAAAATACGGTCACTATGCCGTTGTTATATAAAAATATGTTAGAACTGTTCAGTAAATATCAGATCACGTAGCTAGAATAAGCTAAAGGTACTTCAATTGTTGCAAAAGAAAATGAAATAAGTTTTAAATGTACGTGTCTATGTTCTAGTTAAAGATAATAACGTTGACCTAATTGTTAGAACGCATTATGCTTAAGTGCACTGGCGTTTGCACTTCGCAACACCTCTTTACTGCATATCTCATACGTGAACTACTTTTTTAAGAGCTTTTAAACTTTTTAATATATATTTCCAATAAATATAAATATAATCATAAGTTTAAGGTTAAGTAAACGGATACTATTTTACAGCAATACAGTCTACAAGTATTAGTTATCTGATCACATGACAGCTACATAAAAAATTATAGCGGAAGGAGCAGAGCTGTAATGTAACATAATTATTAAAAAAGTTATTTGTGGAATATGGATCACATTCACTATGGTTTTATTAATAAAAATAATTAATAGACGAGGATAAAAACTAAATAAATGAGCCAAATTACGAATTACAGAAGCAGGGTTTTGCCATGTGAAATTACGTCTAACATTTCTTGTCCATGTTGAGAGTTAATTGGAAGCCTTTATCACCATGTTAGTTGCCTAATATCGCAAGAAAATTAAAATGAGTACTATAGTTACTATATGAGCTTTTTATTAAATGTATTTTTTATAATTGTCTTATTTATAATATTAACTATACGCTAATCTATAGACTAATTAAAAGTATATGCAATATATTTTAAGAGATGAATTCGATTATAAATTATATTTGAATTGAATTCAATTATAAAGGCTTATTTACCAAGTACTTGTTAATATTTTTCGTTGGTATTTTTTCTGACTTTCTTTATACGCATATTGTTACATTTACACTAATAAAATTGCATGGATATACACACATACATATAGAATTATTAAACTTACCAATTTTGAATTGAAATAGATTTAAAAAATAGTTTGGAGAAAATATCTCTGTAAATAGTAAAAAATAGATTTGCTAATTTAATATAATGATAACGTTGTATCATGTCACACAAGTAGTAAAAGTATTATACTCGAAATATAATATAAAATTATTAAAAATATAAAATATCATACATCAAATGTCACTTCAGGCTCTGTACGACATCAAGTTAGTTCACAAGATTAAACTCCTTTCTTCTGTAGCTGTACTGAGCTGTACTAAGTCTATAACATGATAATCCAAAGTCAGTGGAAGACCTAGAATCGTGTAGAAGCCGAACTATATCTTTGGCCGCCTGGGGAAATCACGTTTATTCGGTTTTCTGACAGCAGAAAAATTGCGATGTTACCGTTACAATAATATACACAACTGAGGAAAAATAACACAATTACATATTTCGGCAACACATTATAATTTATTTGCACATGCTCGCGAAAGTTTAATCACAATTTGAATTAAGTAAGTTGAATGACATTTGCTTTACATTAAGTAATAAAATATAATCTTTTAATCCACTGTAAGTAACTTTTATCGAAGTAATTTAAAGCTCTTTTAATCCTCGTGATTTAGTATTTCATTTGCTTAATTTACCAACCGCTCAAACTTTGTATACACCAGATTAAAATGTTTGTCGTTTTATTTAATTATAAATACAGAAATTTGAAGAGAAGCTTAAAGTTGATCAACACGTTTGTATTACCTTGCAATTTATAATATTGATTTTCAATTTATATTTTCTGAACTGTAAAAGAAGTGTGTTACCTCTTTCTACTGAAAAGTAGTGGTGTATAGATACTACTGTGTTACAGTTTATAGGGCACAAGTTAGTGTTACTTCTACTAGTATTCACTTGGAAGACGAGATTTTGATTTGTAGTAACATAGTTGCTTTTGTTAGTATCTTGTGTGTTTTGCTACATTTCTTATGGACCAGACATATTGTTTACTGTGAGGAAAGCGCAAAAGATCACTACCAATGATGCAATAACGCGGAATGTCAAAGTAAATTTCCCTTTTTGGTGTAGTTCTTTCGCAAGGCTGGAGTGTAAAATAATAGTGCGATACGATGTTCAATATCCTGTCTCAAAGGGGCTAGTAAGATTTTGGTGTCACACTGCACTGTTTATTGGTATCGGTTACCATCATTCGAATTAACTTACTACCTAACTTACGGTTCGTAATATGATTAGTAAAAATTTACACTTTATACAGATATCACATAAGTTTACTTGTAAACGTAGTACGTGATTTTTGCTAAAAAAATATTAACGCCATTCTAGATATGATAAATTGTACGCTAAGCGTATAAAGTGTAAGATCATATTGAAACATACAAAGTAAAGGAGCAATTGGCTCACCTTATGGTAAACGAACTACCACCACTCAAAGATATTTAAACCGGCTAATGAACTACAAATGTGTTGCCCGCCTTTGTAGGAACTATTTTAAGTCACGTCAATCCGGAAATACCACTGGCGATAAGTAATTTCAAAAAGAAGACGTACACAGAAAGAAATTTTGTGTAGAAGTGCAAATTTAGTGTAAATTTGCAATTCAGAGTGTATGTATAAAAAATATACCCTCTGAATTGAGTACTTGCTTCTTTTGGTAAATCGGTCAATGAAGAAGACAGATTTATATTTATATGTGTATATTTGTAATAAATAAACCTAGAAATTACTATGCCGCTTGAATAAAATCCTGCTACAATTAGCTCATATAGGTTATTTTTTACCCTGCAAGAAATCAATTTCAAAAATCTGTTATAACCGCGGGCATGTTCGTGGACAGACTGCTAGTATTTAATTAAACTTGTTCTCTGCGACTTAGGACAAGAAAAAAAAACTGACATTGGAAGTCTATCGATTTTGAAAACGACGCTCATTGAATTGGCTTATATTATCATTTCATTATATATACAATTTATTAAATTCTGAACGAATATTTCTTCAGCAAAAATAGTTTATTTTAATTGGTAAATTAATGTTAAATTTCAAACAAACTCACACTTTTCACTTAGTTTTAGATAATCAGAATTTTTAGCAGTCAAAACTTTCGTGAGACGTTACACTGAAAATATATTCTACAAAACGTGATGAGTACTTGAGTTCTGCAGTTTTCTAGAAAATATATGCAGGATTTTACACTTAACACATTATAAGCTTTTGATAGTCCACTGCTGGACATAGGCCCTCCTTAATATACGCCTGCTCCATTAGAGGGTTTTTAGACCGCATCCCACCACACTGATCCAATGCTGGTTGGCGGGTGGACCGACTTTTACATGCCCATCCGACGTATGGATCATGTTACTTTTCTGACAATTGGGTGATCGGCTCAAATTGTACTAAACAACATGGAAACAACGATAACACAAAGCATTTTGGTATTCAAACCCACGACCTCGAGTTTATGAAGCAAGGGACATCGGCGGTTCCTAATTATATTAAATATATATCTAGTTATAATTGCATAATCTGGTTCTGATATTACAAATTCGAATACCCAATTAGTAGCGCATTAAGGTGAGAAATGAATATTTGACTAAGGCAGAATTAATCTTTCTTTATAAAGTGCTCACCCTGCATACTAATAAGGGTAGATAGAGAGCAGATAACATATATGAGTTTATTATCAATACATAGTATAAAACAAAGTCGCTTTTCTGTCCCTATATCCCTATGTTTGCTTAAATCTCTCAAACTACGCAACGGATTTCAATGCTGTTTCTTTTTATAGATAGACTGATTGAAGAAGAAGGTTTACCGCATGCCTAATATTGTAGGTATATTTTCTATCAGCATAGCTACCGTGCAAAGAAGAGTCGCTAGTTATTTATATTTTACATCTTATTATTTATCATAATAATTGATGTTTTTATGTTAAAACCGTCTAACAGTAAAGTAATCGATTTCTAAACGACACAATAGCTGTGTTGAATTTTATTTAAGTAGCCAACCTACTTGTAAACTTGTTTCTTTTTACTGTCTTGAAACGTTGAAGAGAAAGTAAAGTGATTGACTTTTTACATGCCCATCCGACGCATGGAAACCTCCTAATGGATAGGTGTATTAGGAGAGCCTGTGTCCAGCAGTGGACTAACAAAGGCTGACGATGTGATGTGTGATGTAAAGTGATTGTGATAAAACAACAAAATTACCATGTTTAAATGATTATATTGTTATATGTAAAAGATACACATAACAAAATTATGTATTTTTTAAACTGTTGTTTGCCTCTGGAATAGTTTGTATGATATGACAAGACTATCAGTGGAAGAAAGCTGTTTTTTTTTTCAAGTCAATGTTTAAAAATTTAAGTTTTTTTAAGTCTAGTTTAAATAGTAAGTTTAGTTTAAATATATTTATTACTGAACTGCCTCCGTAGCCTAGTGGTATAAGCGTTTGCTTTAGAAACCGGAGGTCGTGGGTTCGAATCCTGCGGGCCTCAACCAATTTTCATTGTTTTTCCCTAATTAGTAAGGACAATTTGACCCAATTGGACCAGCATTGGACCAGCGTGGTGGGATACGGTCCAAAACACCGTAACGGATAGGGGCGATTTAGGGGAGGCCTATGTTCAGCAGTGGACTATCAAAGGCTGCTGTCGATGATGATGATGATATTTATTATATTTGGATGCATTACATTTTCTTATTAATTGTCAAATTAAGTACTACCGGTTCGGGAATGGAACATTTTAAGACTTTGAAATTGTCTGCAATAACAGTTAATTACCAGGGTGTGTATTATATCAAGTTATGTTATGTTATTATATCAAGTAGTCAATACAGCAATAATACTCTTTAACACACAATAATTCTTTAACAACTTTTTTGAATTTATTTTCAGATAATAGCTAAACTTTTTATGGGACTTGCTTGTAGAAAAGTGCTTGTAGAAAAGTTGCTTGTAGATACATTGTCCCATGAAAGATGTCGTTGTTATTTTTAGTTATCCAGAAAACAAATGAAACTGGCTGCCTCAACATCAATTAGCAGACTTATTTTTTGGCTCCACAAACCGCTAAGCAAAGCCTTATTGCCAGCCTATTAATATGATGGCCCCATTTCAATTTAGAATCTGTGTTGATGAGAAATAAAGTCGAATCTATTGAGCCACACGCTTTTCCATTTACAATCATAACACACCTAGCCTGAAAAGCAGTAGGATTCGTAAACCTTATACATTTAGTTTTGTTTATGTTCAACAACAAATTATTTGCACTTAACCACTATCCTACATCCTTTGCATATTACGTCGTTTTATTTTAGTGGTCATCAATACAGATCAAATAGAGAAAAGCCCCAAAATAGATCCCTGGGAGACCCTATATCTATTAGAGCCCCGGGAGATCTCTGTGTTTGATCGGTCACTACGGAGTCATTAGGTTGAATGCGGCATTTTTTGAACTCTAGTGGTTTAATTTCCTGACCAAAGTCTCATGCTTTACACAGTCAAATTCTTAGGTTAAGTCACAGAAGACACCTTAAGCATCGTATGACCGTTCCTTTGTCTCAGATTTAGCTGAAATAAGCTGGGCATTTAAAGTTATTGGGGTCCGTCATAATGTCCGATTTCAATAACGGAATAACTTTACTGTTTTTATAAGGCCAGGAAATTAACAACATTTGATACAATCATTGAAATTAGCTGCCAAGCAACGTGAGATTACATCAATAATAAAACTTATCTCCTTAACAGAGATCCTCAGAGAATTGCAGTTTTTTTTATGTCCAAATATTTAAAAGCAGATACGATATCTTTATTGCTTACAATATAATTTTTTATATTACCACACGGACGAATTCCTTAAAAACTAGCCTTAAAAGAAAAGTAATCACCTCCTTTTCTTAACTTACTTTTGATGTTTCTGTAATTAATTAAATTGGCAAACGATGTAAAATATTTGTTGGAGTGTTTGATTAGTTTCCGACAGGTTAATAGTTCTTGAGGACTTAAAAATTTACTTAGGACACAACACAGCTTTGATGTCAACAAAATTGAAAGCGAATGTCTGAAATTCAATTATATTTTTAACAAACTTTGTTACTTTAATTAATTTTCCCTAATATATTAATTTTGTAAAAATATGTAAATAAATTTTGCTATTTGAGGTAAATATTTTTTTCCTACACTCAGAGAACTAAAAATATTTTCTACACCTAAATAATAATTTAAGGCCTCGTTGAAAGAAGTAGCGATTGAACGTTATGTTTTTTTTTTTGGATTTCGGTATTTTATACAATGGTTAATATTTAACAAAAATACATAATTAAATTTTATTTTATGTACTCAGGTAAAAAAAAATTTACAGATCTACATTGTCATGTCCAAGTATGCCTTAGACGGCATTGCAAAGCCAAAGTTCTTTTTTTTATTTGAAATAACATCATCAGCCTGTTTTAGTCCACTGCTGGACATAGGCCTCCTAATACATCCTATCCATTAGGGGTTTGGACCTATCCCACCACGCTGGTCCAATGCGGGTTGGTGGGTGGACGACTTTTACATGCCCATCCGACGGCATGGATCATCTTACTTTTCAGACAATTGGGTGATCGGCCCAAATTGCCCTAACCAACTAGGAAACAACAATGAAAATTTGTTGCGTCCCTGCAGGACTCGAACCCACGACCTCCGGTGTCTAAAGACACGCCCATGCCACTAGGCTACGGAGACAGTCTGTGTAGATGTTACCGCCTCAGTAAACTGGCTACGTTTTGGTAACTCTTCGGAGAAACCGAGGGTTTTGCCTGTGCAATATAAGATCAGGTTATTGAGACCAACAACTACATGAGATACATCCTAAAGATGGCACCACAGACGTTTGTCGAGCCTGTCGCCATCCTGGGAGACCCTACGGCATGTTATCTCCGGTTGTTGGTCTTTCTAACACTGAGTATTTGCACAGGCACAACCTGTAGCCAGGATACTCCATCAAGAGCTTGCCTGAATTACGGTCTCTTGGAACGGAGATTGCTGTATTATAAGTACTCGCCGGACGCCGTGCTCGAAAATGATCGCGCCAGGTTATTGCGACCGGTCCATCATCGCGTACAGAACGATACTGGCTAACAAGCCTGATATTGTACTGATGGACCGGCACTGTCAAGGATATTTTTGGTTGACATCACGATTCCATTTGACGAGAACCTCGTGAAAGCCGAGAACAGAAAAGAAACGAAAAAATCTGGATCTGGCTGACGATTTGACTGACATGTGGGATCGGATACCGACCGAAATTAGTCGTCTATAGTCGTTTCTGCAAACGGGTTAATCCCAGTGAGCCTCGCACAAACCTGAGACGGCTGGGACTCCGTGACGGACCGCTTCAGCTCAAATGCAAAAGCGGTGGTTCTGGACACCGCTCGCATAGTCGGCCGGTTCCTCTCCTTTCAACCTAACCTTCGTCAGCTTGGTCTCCCTACGAGGGCTTCCGTCTGGCTGAGATATATATATATTTATTGTTTATTATATTTATTGTAATATTATTCGTATATACGTAATATTTTATTTATTGTTATAAAATTTCCCCTCAGCCAGATGAGAAAATTCTTTAAAAAACATCATAATAATAATAATAAGCTTTATTTATTTCCATACACACGTTTGCGAATATAAACATCATAAGATACGTAACTACTTACTGTACAATAAAAGGAAAGGTAAAATTTAAAAAAATTGAGTAAGATATAATTTAAAAAAATTTTGTATTATGGACCCTAATGGGTAAAGCCTCTTCCAGTAGTAAGGAGTATATTGGTGATATAAATGTGGTGATCGTTTTAAAACACTTTTGTATGACCGCATTAGCGAATTGCTTTGTTCGCCAAACGCTGAGACAAATTACCGGAGCGAGTGAAAAGGTTTTATACCGTTTACACTTGTAGCAATTCGCTAACGCGGTCATACAAAAGTGTTTTAAAAACTATCACCACATTACTTATATCACCAATATATCTCCCTTTACCCTATATTTTTTAACCCTTCAACTCGATCATTTTTAGTTCGTGTATAAGGATCTTTCGTTTAGAGTACATATTAATAGTGTTCTACGTTTTCTTAATACTTTTGGAGGGTTGTGGTGGTATCTTCCGCGGTGACTCGGTGGACTGGGAGATGCAAGAGGTCTTGTGATGGTTGTTATGGCTAGGAAGGAGTAAGCTTGCGGTTTAACAAAGAGATAATCTTTAATTTTGTTGATCTATTTCTTTTGATGGTTGGTTCTTATTACAATGTAATTTTTGGTTAGCTAGTGTGGTGCGACTCGAGATTGGATATGTTTCTTTGCTAGACTGGTTACAGGAAGGTGGCTTTTGTTATTTAGTAGACTAATATGTCGTATTTAGAAAAAGAGGAAGGCAACACCGCATTTATTAAATACGATAAAAAATATTATACATGAAACGTTTTATTTATATAGATATAAAACCAAACAATTTTTGCGAAATGTGTGAAAATTTTATTAGTGTTTTCGACCATCGTGGTATCTTTAGACTCAGAGCAGCAGTAGAACATAACTTCTTTCCATGTGGCCTTATAATCGCTTAATTACTCTAAAATACGCAAATGTTCTTACTCCAGCCATCGTGCTCGTATCGTCAATAATCGTAAAAATTCGATTGAAAATATTGGTTGTTGATAAATTGATACATTGAATAAAACAATTTGCGTGCATTGTGGGTTTAAATTTTCGTATAATGACTAAGCTTGAGTTATTTACGCTTGAATTAATAATTCATCGATTCCATTAAGCGTTTGTTAAAGTAAAATGTGAGGCTTCCATTGCCAAACTAATGGTAGTTTTTTTTACAATATATAACACAGAATGATAATTAAATAAAGATTTTAATTTTAACTTCCGAACTCTTCATAAAATTTGCGTTGTAAAGGTTTATTATATTATAACAAAAGTCCCCCGAACAGGTTCTCGCTTCGTCGTAGCGGTGGGCTCAGAATCTGCGGCTTGCTTAGCCGCGGGGAAGCTAAGAGGCACTTGGCCGGCCTGTGGCGCAAGGCCGGCCGTGGAGGAGGCTGCTTCAAGCGGGCTAAGTAAACCCGCTTTGGATGCGCGTAGTAGGGGACGGGTTGCGGGAGGTAAGTTTGCCGTCTTTCCTATACTTCGCAACCAAGCTGGAGTCGCGGGAGAAGAGGAGTTTCAGTAGGCCACTCTCCCTATCGTCTGTGAATCGGCGGGGCCGTACCGCTGATGCGATGTGGAGGGACCGTGGCAGGACATACGGTATGGTATCATCAATCTCTCCTCCTTCTGCGGCCGAAACTGTACCAGTAACGACGGAGCCCGACACCGAGGCTGCCGCTGGGGGCTGGGAGTCTTGTCCCTACTTGTGTAAGGATTTCCTGGCTCCCATCGTCTCTGAGTAACAGATTCGGGGGAGTCTGTTACCTGTGTATAGAGGCCGAGACGAAGGGCGCGTAATTCCGATGCGCCCAGAAGCAGGAAGATGGCCGTAAGGCCGAAATGACGCTGCTGCGGCGGCTAGCGCTGATGGGATCGCAGAAGACTGCCAATGAGTTCCTTTGACCCATTTCTAAGGCGCCAAGTAGGAACAACGTAGAGGTTTCACCCAGTGCGAGACTGACATAACTCGTCTGTGTCTCCACGAGGACGGGTATGCATAGGCATATCCTCACGTTAAAAAAAATATTGCAATGGTAGTTTTAAGATTTGCAAAATGTAAGCTTGAGGTAATTTATGCATGGGACATGCGCAACGTGGAAAATATAACACCATTTAGATTTAGTACAGTTGAACTTACTGCCATTTATCACCGAATTACGGATGCTTTAATGCTTATAAAAACGTATACGTACTCAAGAAAATTGCGGTACATTTATGCGATATTTAGAAAAAATAGGCGTGACCTTTTTAGCTAATGGTCTTTTTATTTTACATCGGGCAACAACTAAATTTTTCTAGCTTCAGGACGTTTTAAATTAATTAAAGGCTTATTTGCTATATAAAGATGGTGGTGTTATGAGTTCTGAGGGTAACTACGAGTCTATTGATAGTTTTTCTGTTTTTCGTTGGACTAAAAATTTTTACTTTTGGGCATGTAAAAAGTCGATCCATTCACCAACCCGCATTGGACCAGCGTGGTGGGATACGGTCCAAAACCCTAATGGATAAGGAGGCCTACGTCCAGCAGTGGACTATCGCAGGCTGATGATAATGGTTAATAATTTTACTTTACAGTGGACCTATTTATAACAATCAAGTTGATGACATTTTGACGGTTTGACAAGATCTGGCCCTTGCGGTCTCCTTTTCTAGGTGTTACAAGGTTGCGTAACAAAACAACGATACATCACCTTGTTTCAAGCCCCCATTGGATGTCACCTTCAACATCGGCATGTTCAATTAAGTTGATTGGATGAAAAGCACTTATCTGATTTTACAGCTTCCTTCGGTGAACTACGTTCTCACAGATAGCACTAAAGGTAACCCAGATCGTTCAATCACCTTAAATGCTAAAACCATGGCGGTAAAAAGTCGTGGCCGCTCTTACAGCTCTTTGCCTTATTTGATCTAGAGACCAGAGTTTTGTTAGCCTTTTTAAATCATTACAGACATATAATTTTCAATTAACATACAAGCCGTGTGGAAAGGTATTTCAAGAGGAGAGATCAGAAGTCGAGAGAACCATGTGTCCTTTTTAGCTTCACTTAAATATAAGGCTTCCGTTGCTTGATGGCTGGTGTCGTATGGCTTAAGCTCCTACGTCGCCTAACCTCCATCTCTTTTAGGCCTAAACTTAAGGTTAAGACAGTCCTTTTCAGTTTCAGAAAATTATTTGAAGTACTAGACAGATTTGGAAAAATTATGTAGGTTTACTTGTTGCACTGTTTTAACACCTAATCCGTCAGCTATTAGAGCAAGAGCCAATAATAGATCGCTTTTTATCGCCTACGAAGGCAGATGAACAGCAAAGCTACTAATCGCAATATGGCCGTCGACTCTGTGTCTGAAATTGTTTTCATAATATTGTTTTGCGGCAGAAATAGGCTCCACTGTGGTAGTACCCCAGATGGCTCCTAGTAAACAGGGGACCTAACACCTTTAGGTGAACTCAATGTTTGCGTAAATGCGTAATATATTTTTCAATTAAGGGAAAACAGCGTATTGTATTGTATACAGTGTGTCAAAAGTATACGAATTTTGAATTTTCGCGGCTACGTATATTCAATTTCAATCGTTTTGTTGGTACTCATGTCTCTCCGTTAATTGTTGACAGTTGCTTTTCTTGAACGTGTTTTGGATCGTCTTCGATTTTACCTATTAAAATGGATTTTATCAATGATTTGGGCATGACGGGTCTGCGAAATTCGTACCAATTGCTCAATTGCGACCAAAACAGCATCGCATGAACATTGTTAATGAGATGTTAAACTCTGTCTGCGACGACCTAAATTTGCTCAGAGGTAAAAACGACGAATCGTGGATTTATGGTTATGATATATATCCAAAGCTCAATCATCTCAATGGAAGCTGCCGCACGAACCAAGACCGAAAAAGCGCGCAAGTTCGGTCGAATGAAAGTTTTGATGAAGTATCCTTCGATTGCAGGGCATGGTGCATCATAAGTTCTTACGAGAACAACGGTCAATGAGAAATATTACCTGCAAGTTGCGAAGCAATCCGCCAGAAACGCCTGGATTTGTGGAAGAACAAAATTGACTTTTGCAACACAATAACGCCCCTGCTCGCACATCGTTGCTTGTGCGCGACTTTTTGGCCAACAACAACACACTAATGATGCTGCAGCCACCGTATTTCCCAGATTCGGCTCCCTGTGACTTTTTCTTGTTCCCTAAACTGAAGAGACCCATGAAAGGACAACGTTACGCTACGCTTGACGAGATAAAGACGGCATCGAAGGAGGAGCTCAACAAGATAAAAAAATGATTTTTTGAAGTGCTTCGAAGATTGGTAAAACCGTTGGCACAAGTGTATAATATCTCATGGGGATTACTTTGAAGGGGACAAAGTAGATATTTATGAATAATTTTTTAAAACAAACACAAAATTCGCGATACTTTTTGAACACACCACGTATATGGGGAAAATATAATGATATTTTCATTTAAACGTGTCTACTGAGGGTTTAGAATGCGTAGGCGTTTCAAGTATTATTAAGTCATGATGCGAAACTCGACTGTTTGTAGCTAATTGGTATATATAGCTTACTTTGCATGTACCTTTTTATATTTGAACTATATAAAAAGACATTTAGACACTTGTTTAGATTACAATCGTAAATGTTACCCGTGCAACATATCACTACCACTTCGACTTTATTGTAGGGACATTAATTATTTGCGAGCAGTCCAGACGAAGTACTTTGGTCACTTTTGTAATAAAACTAGTCTCTAGCTCATAGCCACAAATATCTCACTAAACCGTCGAAATAAAAGGTTGTATTAACCTTTTAATATCTTTATACGCTTTATGCTAACTCTTTTATTAGAATTAGAAGATAATATATACACGAAACGCAATGAATATGTAAAAAGTGGATGTACAAATTTTGAAACTTAATTATTTGCGACATTCTAAATTTGCCTATTTGTTTTTTCTTGTGGATACATAACCTTCGTATATCGTATAATTTCCAACTTACCAGTCGTAACATCAATGCTAATACACATACAGCCAATCGGAAAAATAAAAAAGCGACTTAATAAAGAATTTTTCTCGTGCCTGTTTGTACCTAAGCATTTCTAAGAACATCCAAATATAACTAAATAAACAAAGTTTAAAGCGTGCAAGTATACACTTATCAAGTGATAATGCTATAAATATCTATTAATTACTTTGAATTTAAGCCGCAAATATTACCGATACAAAAGCAACGTCATATTCGCTGTTAGTAGATTTATACGTTTGTATATTTATATGCATATATTTATATATGTATGCATTTAATATCTAAAATGTAAAAAAAACTTTATTTCTACAACTACCTACCTGAATATTTCCTTAGCACTCAATGGTTGGGTACCGATACCACTTTTCAACTCTTTCGATGTAAAAAGGGGTTACGCATAGAGATATGTGTATGCTTTTAAAATTTACGATACGAGCAACCCAGCTGCCTTTAACGAGCTTAATTGAAGCCAGAATCGCAACAACAGAGGGCGGACAAATTAAGATCGAACACACCGTATGACATAGCGGCGATTTATAATAAAAATGGCATCTAGTAATGTAATGTAACACTTGGTCCTCGGCTTGCATAAAGGAGGCGCTCCGATACCACGGGATATCATTTCGTGTAGAGTTCCACAGGACACCGACCGTTGGGACCGCTTCTGTGGAACGTTGGTTTAGATTGGGCACTACGTGGCGGCAATACCGAGGGAGTCGAAGTTACTTGTTACGCGGACGACACCCTCGTCACCGCCCATGGCACCAACTTTTGCAGAGCTGCGATTCTCGCCACTGCCGAGGTCGCTCATACAATTGAGTACATCCGGCGCCCTCTTGCTTTTACGGGCTTCAGAACGCACCACCTGCGGACGCCCACATCATCGCTTACGACGTCCACGTCGCCGTGAAGCCGACCATGAACTATCTCGGCCTAGTCCTAGATCGCCGATGGGTTTTGCGCCCATTTTGAGCGCCTCGCGATTTAGAGTGGCGAATAACCATCTCCGGCGAGGTGGCGTGCGTGTAGGCTGGCTCCTTGCCCTGTGAAACGGCCCAGAATGCGCTGGAGGAATGCCCAGCCTAGTTTCGTGGGGCACGACCCTTCGCTTCCTGCCGTAGTGCGCAGGATGTTAGAGAGCGAAAGGTCGTGGGGCGCCGTCCTTGCGTTCTGCAAGAACTTGATGGCCTGGAAGGAAGCCGCTGAAAGAGATAGGGAGGCCTACTGCACCCTGGCTATTCGCAGAAGAAGGCCAGGGTGCCGAGGAGGGGCGTACGCGCGCAACCTTCTCCCCTGACACTGCGCCATGGGCAGCCGGCAAGAGCGTGCCCGCCGCCCAGAGTCCCGTGTCCCAACATAGCAGGGGAGAAGAGGCCCGCGAGGGTCACGTCGCGCCGGGGTCGCCGAAGACTGTCATCAGCGCCCGTGGCCCTGGCTACAGCGACTTGAGAAAGGAGCAACCGTTGGTTATTTAGTGGGTATACCGTGCGCTGCATCTTGGTCCGTAGAGCCATCCATATATCCCTGCTGCCCCCTCACTCTGGCGGCGGGGAAACCGTAAGCTGGATTTTACCACCGGTAAAAGAAAATGAGGAAAAAAAGGCACACATTTGTGGTAGACTTGTTGATAGCAGTATTTCTGGACCGATGTGACTGAGAGTGCATCAAAAAAAGAGCCTACTCCTCCTTAAAAGGCTGGCATCTCATTTGCTTCTAATTTAGTTTTGCGAATATCCATGAGAAGCAATAAAACAGCTCAGCTCAGCTGAGTTGTTGCTCCTTTTCTTTAAAAAAATGAAATAAAATAAGAAAATTGTATTTATTATGTCTTTCTATATATATTAGTAATACTGTTCATACAGACCCATTAGAAACTAAAGTACCGTCTCGACCGTAACATATTTTTAATTAAAATGAGTTGATTAAGTCTTGTTACTTTTGTTCCGGCTAAGACCTGATTACAGCTTTCGTCCTTACATTGGTTTTACTTTATTAAAGACAAGTATTGTATCAAACTATAGCGCTGTTATTAGCGACAACACAAAAGGGTCTAAGCACAATAACTCATAAGCGTGTCGATAAATTATTAACAGGCGCTAATATTGCTCGATTGGATAAATATGGTAAAAATTACATTTATAACGGATTCATCCATCAAAGGATTAGGGTTAAACATGTATTGCATAGGCACGTAAAAGTAACAGTATGACGGTTGTATTGTGAAGAATGGATGGGTGATATAATAATAAGACCAATAGGTTCTAAAGTAGTGGCTGCTCTTAGGAGGACAGCGTGTTAATCGACTTCGACCAGTTGGGGTTTGTTGAAAGAGGCCTATGTCCACCAGTGAACAGATAAAGGCTAATAACGATGAAGGTTTTGTTTTATTCCTGCATAATTTACGAAAACTCCATGTATATCGAACATGGATACTTGTGATACATTGTTGCATCCACATCATAGCATACGAAAAGTTTAAGAACGAATTGAAGCCATAATTAGATTCAGCTGCTAAGGTTTTTTCATTTTGAAAATATTAAACCAATTTTTTATCATTATCTACGCAACACTAAACACTATAAAACGTGATGTTTCGCTAAAATAAGTACAAGTATGTTACACTGTATTTTACTTAAGTGCACTCACGACATACAACCTGCATGTGTGCAAGGTAAAGTGATTTTTAAACAGCTCTTAAACTTCCTTACTAAAAACGTTCTTATTTTATAAGAATGAAATGTTTCTATTCTGTTTATTTGTATTCGTATTATTTCTCTTTAATAGAAATTTATGCATATTTCCGCCACTGTATTTTAATTCTGTAGTGTCTTATAAGTATTCATTAAAATCAAAATGTCATGTATTATTCGTTTTATGAACAAAAAATTAAGAATGTTAAATCTATTAACATTTATGTAAACTTACTTTTGTTACCTTAAATGAGGTTGAAATATGCCTCATTGAAATGCCTATTGTGTGTTAAAAAAATATGCGATATTAAATAAATATGAGAGCGTATATTTTTAACAACTCCTACTAATACTTTTTAACTTTCACTACCATTAAAAATACTAGAACTATGTAAAATATACTTTAAGTCTATCTTTTACGGTGTGACCAGCGTTTTTATATTTGTATATGTATATGTATATTTATTTATGTTTATATATGTGTATGTACTTTAAAAGTATACGTTTATAATATATATTAATACTTGTGTAAGTTTATAAATAATACGTATTTTTTTAAATATACATACATATAGCCAAAGCTTATTAAAATCGTTACTTTGTTTTAGCCACCCACGGTTGACTGGCAGATAATGTTTTTTTAGCATTAAGCCGCCTTTATACTTACTTGTGCATAAAGCTTTAATAAATAATAAATAAATAATTATTTCTATTGCTTGCCGAATATTATACATTATTAAATAAAATTACTTTACGGATTTACTTGCCGTGGTCACGGGGTAGACTGTCTACCCGTGACCACGGCCCTGAAAGTGTTCGAAACGTCGGGGATTTAAAATGAAAAATAAACGCGATAAAATCCGTAAAGTAATTTTATTTAATAATGTATAGATAAATAAACTTATTTATATATTTTTTTATTATCCTCTTCTATTTTCAACATGGTAATGGACCTTTCCACTTTTTATCTCTGCTCCACCCGAAGGCTGTCTGACTGGCAGAAAATGCTATTGGCATTAAGTCCACTTCTGTACATTTGTGCATCATCATCATCAGCCTTTGAAAGTCCACTGCTGGACATAGTCCTCTCCTAATATACCTCTACCCATTAGGGGGTTTTGGACCGTATCCCACCACGCTTGTCCAGTGCGGGTTGGTGGTTGGTGCATCTTACTTTTCAGACAATTGGGTGATCGGCCCAAATGCCCTAACCATCTAGGAAACAACGATGAAAATTTGTTAAGTCCCCGCAGGATTCGAACCCACGACCTCCAGTTTCTAAAGCACACGCCCATACCACTAGGCTATGGAGCTAGTCGACATTTGTGCATAAAGATAAAAAAAAAATACCCTCCGAATACAGAACCTCTTTCTTTTGGAATGTCGGTCAAAATGTATTAAATGATGTGTATTGGTACTAAGATCTGTGTATGTATAGACAATCATCTGTATAATAATTACCAATACACAAACGTCTATACAACGCATAAACGTTCTTGGATGACTTTTTTAAATTAATTCTTAGTTAAATTACGAACACTTACTATATTTATTGTAAAAACGTTTACATTTTACCATGTAAGATTTACTTATTCTTCTCAGTATACTAAATAATTTAATTCTTTCAGAATCTTGTGATGAATAAAAGGGGGATCTTTAATATAAAATACATCTTAGTTTTCCTGTTAAACCGGTATTGTTGGGACCGCGTCTGTGAAATCCGTCAAAATTTTATTGCAACAAGCCCGATTACTGTTTTCTTATTAACCGTTCGTTTCGTTTGCTTGTTCATATTTACATTAGCATTTAAAAGCGAAAAAACCAGCTGCCATCACTTCTGGAATCTCATGAATTAATTTTCCGAATTCTTTGTCTGAATATCATGTATACTTTCATAAATTTATAAGTTTATCTCATAAACCTTAGTAGTTTATATTGCACGAAGTAATCATATTGTTAAATTGCACTAAAATATGTGAAAATAATTTATTCTCAAAATAAATATTTACGCATATATAAACGGAACACAGTTCCGGATAAAAGTTCCAAAACAAGAGTATGACAAGCATAAAGGACGGAACCAAAGACATTTATTATTCTTAGTGACATTTCGTTTTAACGAAAGCTGTAAAAATCTTCCACATGAAATATTTTCAACGTGCGAAGGATTTACGAATGGAACGAAATAAATGGCTAGTAAGCGAGGTGAGCGCAAGTTTATAACATTTGTGACAGTTTAAAGGCATTCTAAATGTGTGGCTTATTTCAGAATAGTATTAATGTGTGGCTTATTTTAGAATTGTATTATTTATCTATACAAATATGAAATCCGTCTTTTTGTAACATCAAAATCACTGTTTTTAAATGGTCATCTTGCTTTATTACATATGTAGATATATAACGACACTAATTTTTTTTATTTTTTGTCTTTTTGTCTGTTCATTCTTGATTGTCTCTGAAATGGCGGGTAGGATTTTACCAGAACTTACAATTATATACAGCTGATATATACATGGGGTAACTTAGGCTTCTTTTGTTGGAAAAATGAATTAAAAAGTATCCGGTAGCACGTGGAGGAGGTCGCGAAATATTACGACAAAATTGTAGTTTACTTAAAGAAATTTTTCTATGTTATTGTCTTCCTATTTTAACCTGATATAATGTTATATTATATTAAGGTATCATATTAGGTATAATTCAAGCTATGTATAAGCCGAGAACTGTAACTTTTATATTGAAAATCTAATAAACGTGTCACGCCCTATGGTGGTTGTTTATAAGACAGAAGCTTCTATTTATGAACCGTGTTAGATTAATTGAAAATCGATAAGATAATATAATAAATATAAATGATGTATATTTTTGTGTTTCAATTTAATTTAATGATGATTGTATGTGTTTAAAAAAGTATATTAGAAAAAAAATCGTGTCTGTTCACAAATTTAGGAATTTTATATTGCTATCGTTTTAAACATCTTATATAACAATTGAATAGGCTTTTATACAATTGAAAATAATTTATATAAAAAATATTATAAAAAAATCTGTATCGTTATTTATATATTTTTTATTTCCACGATGTCAGACAAGCAGTCGAGCCACCCATGGTCATTGACGCCCATTTACGTTGGCATCATCAACAGTAAATACGTTGACTACGGTACCCTTTAAACCGGAACACGCTACCGCTTTGCGGCAGAAATAGACACCGTGGTGAACCGCCCCAGACAGCCCTCTGTATAAAAGGTCCCACCACATCCCAGAAGAATATTTACATAAATATAAAATGCCCATTACGATTATAGTATAGACTTGATTTGTTCTTCTGTAAATATAAGATTACCATCTGTAGAATTCGTGCTCAACTTAATTTACTTAATGGAACATTTATAGTGTGGAATGTTGAAGACGCCATTAAAATGCTCGAGTGAAAATGTAATGGCTGCAATTCATTATCAAATTACGAAAAAGCTGAAAACGCGTAAACGTTTTCTAGAAAAGATCTTGCTATTTTCTATGCTTTTTAATATTATTTTCGATATTATTTGCCGAAATTTTCATAACCATATATTAGCCGCTAAGGATGTAATCGTTAAAGTGCAATTTATTTTTTTATCAGTGACATTATATACTGCATAGCGTTTGACCTATCTAGAGATAGTAAATCTATTATATTATACTACTGTTATAGATGTCAAATAAACAAGTCATATTAAGATGTAAATTTATCAGAATATACTAGGAGATAAGTTTATTTAAGGATTCGACGTATTTTAAAAAAAAGGTTTGATAAACAACGTATTAAACTAGTTCCGCGCGTTTGGGTTTATTTACGTGGTTATATAATCTGCGACAATATTAAATACATACTAGTGAAGCCCGTGACTTCGTCTGTGTGGTATAAATAGAATAAAAAACTGTTTGATTATTTTTTTCTAAATAAGTAGTCTTAGTTACTCCTAGTTATATCAGCTATCTTCCAGTGAAAGTCCCGTCAAAATCGGATTAGCCATTTTAGAGATTAGCCATAATAAACCGATTTTAATAAATGTTATTTTGTCATTTGTATCGGTGATATGTCTGTCACAATGTAATCATTTAAGAACGGTTATTTTGATGTTACTAACAGACACTCTAAATTTATTTTTTAGCGTAGAAAATTATTAGTAGTTAAAAGGTTTTTGAGGTGCATGCCAGAATGAATGTGATGAGGTATTTAAATAATCCCCACTAGATTATTATGTACTATAGCCCAATAATTTCTTGATACTATATCTTTTTTATAACAAATTGAAATCCATAAAGTAGTTTATACGAGAAATAATAAAAAATCTGCTTTGATACAAAATTTTACATTTGTTATATACTAGCAACCCGTCCCTGCTTCGTACGGGAGCTAAGCTGATAGAAAATATACGTACCATATTAAGCATGTGTTATGCATATAATCCCTCCTTTTCAATCACTCAATCTTTTAAAAACCGCATCGAAATCCGTTGCGTTGTTTTAGAGATTTAAGCATACACAGGGACAGAGAAAACGAATTGGTTTCGTATTACGTAATGGAGTTGTATGACGTAACTGCGTCGATGGCATGGATGGGGTTTAATGGGTTTGAATTCTGCGTGGAAACAAATTTGTATTACAGTTTTTTCTGGTTGATTAAGATAATATTGACAGATTGTCCTACTTTGAAAGAAGAGATGATTTATTAATCAGGTCAACCAGGTTAAGACAATCTTTGGTAATGTTTATTGGTTGTCAGTGCCTTTAAATTTACTGGTAATTAATCCATTCATAGAATGCAGTTTACTTATAAGGTTATAGTTCTTTTTTTTCATTAAAATAACAATAAGTACAGATATTACTGATTATTCTTAATAATCTTTTAGCCATCAATAACTATGATGGCTATTTTTATTACTACAGATAAGAACATAATTTGCACATTTCGGTTCCTTTTCGTTCAAAGCAAAAAAGAAAACACCTATCAAATCCACAAATTTACGGATTACGTTACGTTACTTGAATATCCGTGATCACGGGCAGACTAAGTTGGATGCTGGAAAGAATCGAAACGTTCGGGAGTAATATATTTAAGTAACGCGAAAATCCGTAATTTGTGGATTTGATTTGTATAATAATCGTAAATAAAAGAAATAAGAAAACACTTGTCAAATTCAGTGGACAGGTGTTATGTTTAAAAACCAAAATTCTAATGCTTTTTATCGGATTAAAACAGTCCTTCCGTCAGAAGCCTATGGATATCGGCAATACGAGGGTAATATCATCAACGCTATGTCTACCATGATACATTGTATGTTAAGTCTTGTTTACTTAGTAAATATGGCTGACTATGGTGCCCTTAAAACAAGAACACGGTAGTATTTTCACACAACGGTCGTAACTTCCCAGACAGCCAATTTTAAAAAGGTAACTCCCCTCCCCCTCAATTTAAATTTTTGTTTAGTTGTTATAGCTCTACGACGTCGTTTGTTTTATAGTAAGATCAAACTGTTTACGAATGAATTCTGACGGAATATTGCGTTTAGGGTTCTTATAAAATGAATTACAAGGTAAATTTATGAAATTCTTGAGTAGCCAGCCTGGAGATCATAGGTTTGGTCTATAATAACAATCAACATCAAAAATTAAAGAATAAAATATGTATACTCAATTTATATCGAATGATATATATATTAAACAACTATATTGTCAAAAATGTTATGTAAAAAGTCGGTCCACCCACCAACCCGCATTGGACCAGCGTGGTGGGATACGGTCCAAACCCCCAAATGGAAAGGGGTGTATTAGGGGAGGCCTATGTCCAGCAGTGGACTATCAAAGGCTGATGATGCATGATGCATTGTCAAAAAACCACGTGTTGTAGGCGTTTTGACTTGATATCAATTTTAAACTTTTCCAGATACCATTTTATACTTTTTAACCTTTTATATCCGCTACTAGCGTGGAACATTTATATATACTTGGTTTGAGTGCGGAATGTTTTGGGACGATCAACCTTTTACCATAATCTTTAGTCTGCCTCACTTGGAAATTGCGCACGTTTCGACTGTAAGGTGAGATTTACATAAGGTTTGGTTATTCGTTTCATATTCTTATGAAGAACCCGTATTACCTTTTTTGTATCTTGCTGAATCGAATTTCGCTAAATATGTAACAGCTAAGGTAAATGAATAATAATCGGTTATCTGATGTACATGTACGTGTAGTGTATTTATCCAATGCTCCATTATAGGTTTAAAAAATAACAATAAATGCGACTTATATATAAGTTGTTAATGTCAATATCATATTTGTCTAAACAATATACAAATAGGCAATTCAAGACTAAATAAGATAAATTTACTTCAAGGGTCATAAGAATAAACTGGATTTTTTTTTAGTTTTTTTGTGCTCTTTGACGTAGGCTTCAAAGGGCATAGTTTGTTTATTAAGATACTCTATGACGTATAATTGTTACTGAGTTTTATTGACAGACTGTTTTCATATTTCTTTTTAAGATAAGTTTTCTTGACCGACTTCTCAAAGGAGGAAGTACTCAATTCGTAGGTAAGTTTTCTTTGTCCTATATATTTTGTCTAGTTGCTATGCTCCTAGCGCTATGGTTTTGATTATTATTTTTCCAGTAATACAGTAGATATACAATAAATAAAACAAATTGCAATTACTTTCAATTAAAATTTTTATGTAAATATAATTAAAGTTCTAAAATTTTTTATTTATGTTTCTTACATACGAAAATAGTACAAAAGCGTCTCTATGACGATAGCATTGTCTAATAGGCAAATATCATTCAGTAAGGAAAATATTAATTTTCATTTTAATTTATTAACTTGCCATAGAAAGTATTTTTATAATATGTTTTTGTTACATTTAATATATAAAACCTTTAAAAGCATCTGTATCCAGGTTAGCCCCTGGACTGTTGGAAACGATGAGCGCCGAGACTAGCATTACATCGCCCTGGTCTTTATTGCTGGATACGCTATTGGCCATACTGGTTCGCTCAAGTTATCACGTATTCGTAACATGCACGATCGGCAGCCTTTGCTCACCACCATGCAGTGAACCACTGTGGGAAGCGAAAAATAATGGCTCACAATACTTGCCCAACGTAAGCTGGGCACTCATACACACACCCGAGTAACTAAAATAACCAGCATGCTAGCCATAGCAATAGCAGCACTGGCAATAACTGTGCGTCATTTTTAAAATCGTTACATCTCTTTGATCTAGACGAGCTCAATCAAGCAACAGTCGTATTCGCCGCCGCCGCCAGCGATGCTATGGCTAGGTTGTCTTTTCTTGTAAAACACAAGAATTTGATTAACGCCTTTAAAGCGTAACAGGTTGCGACACCCAAGCAGTAGTAAACACACACTTAGAGTGTACGATAAACACACATATTCATGACATCGGCCCCACCGGTGAGGTTGAACTTACACACCCTTTGTTATATGACACTGTAGCTTAACACCATATTAGATAGGAGCGTTGCTGGAGTTTCTTGCGCCACTTCTTCTCCCAGCACCAAAAAGTGGTAGTAAAGTCTAGATAGAGCACTTCTAGCTATTAAATTATCATTGAAAAGGGTCTGAATCCAGCCGAGGCTCCCCATCTGGGAGCCCTTGGTGTAGTTAAGTCACTCGGTAGGGAGACGCGCCTGTGGCAACGGGCCCCTTCACACCCAGTATGTTATAATAGGTTTATTCCACAGAACACGAGATCCAGTAAAAAAATAAAACATTTGCCACAGTTTTTGCACTCTTCTGTGAGCTCTTTATTAGCCACGAGGCACAGGTAACTCCCGAAACAGTCGTGTTAGGGAATCTGCTTTGGGCAGAACTTAAGGAAGACGTGTCGTGCGATCGGCGGCTAGGACTAGAGGTGGCGCTCGAAAAATCCGAGGCGCTGTCCTTTTACGGGCCTCGGAATGCGCCACATGCGGACGCCCACATATTCGTTTGCGGCATCCGCGTCGACATCAAGCCGACGATGAACTATCCGGCCTATTCCTAACCACCGATGGTTTTGCGCCCGTTTGAGCGCCTCGCGCCTAGAGTGGCGAGAGCAGCGGCAGCTCTCGGCAGACTGCTCCCCAACACTGGAGGACCCAGCAGCTCCTGTCGCCGCCTGTACGCCGGGGTCGTCAGGTCCATGGTCCTGTACGGGGCACCCGTGTGGGCTGACACCCTCCAAAAGGAGAGTACCGCGGTACTGAGGAGAACCCAGAGGTGTTGGCTATCCGGGCCGTACGGGGCTACCGGACCATCTCCGGCGAGGCGGCGTGCCTGTTGGCTGGCTCCTTGCCCTGGGATCTAGATGCAGAAATTCTCGCGTCACTGTTTTTCTGGCATGAGGAGGGGAGGTTTCGAGGCTGCAGACCAGCCCCAGCAGAGACAAGGGGGTGCAGAGATGAATTGCGCTCTCTTGCTGTACAGGAACGGGAGCTGCGGCTGGAGCAACCCAGCGCCGGTCGTCGAACTTTGGAGGCCATACGCCCCGTATTTAAGTGGTGGCTAGAAAGAGGACATGGCTCCCTAACATTTCCCGCGACGCAGGTTCTCTCGGGACACGGCTGTTTCGGGAGATACCTGTGTCTGTGGCTGGTAGGAGCCTACTGCCACCACTGCGGCGAATGTGCCAAAGAGACGGAAAACACGCGCTGGAAGAGTGCCCAGCCTGGTCGAGCAACGCTGAGAGCAGCGAAAGGTTGTGGGCGCCGTCCTTGCTTTCTGCGAGGACGTGATGGCCCGGAAGGAAGTCGCGAAAAGAGACAGGGAGGCCTACAGCGACCTGGCTATCCGCAGAAGAAGGCCAGATTGCCGAAGAGTGGCGCAGGCGTGCAACCTTCCCTTCTGACACTGAGCCCCTGGGCGGTTGGCAGAGGTGCCGCTGCCCAAAGAAGGGTTCAAGAGGGCGCACCGTGCTGTTTGTTCCGGCACGGCACCTAAAACGACGTTTTGGGTGTCCCAACACACCCAGAGAGAGGGCCAAGACTGTCATCAGCGCCCGCGGCCCCGGCTACAGCGACACGAGAAAGGAACAACCGTTGGTTTTTAGTGGGTATACCGGCCGCTCCATCATGGTCCGGGGAGCCCCACTTATTCCTGTTGTCCCCTTACTCTGGCGGCGGGGAATCCGTAAGCTGGTTTTTTCCAACGGCAAAAAAAAAGACGTGTCGTGAGAATATTAACTATTCCATAACCAAAAACCTCCTCCGTGGCCTAGCGATATTGGCCCTTACAGTGAGTTCGAGTCCCGTGGGGAAACAACTTTGTATTATCGTTCATTTCTGGTTGGTCCGGGCAAAATAGGCCGATAAACCAATTGTCCGAAGAGTCAGACGATCCATGCATAGAATGGACATGTAAAAACTCGGTCCTGATTATCTAGACCATATATGGCAGTCGTTATAGGATGTCTAAGGGGTGCTAATAAATGCCTCTATCTTTTTATTTTAGCTATACGTGTCCCACTGCTGGGCAAAGGCCTGTTCGATGAGATCATTCATCTCTTTTGCTAGTCATGGAAATCCAGTCTTTCTCAAATTTGTCCAGTTCCGCCATCTTTGCCTAGGCCGGCCACGCCGTCTTTTATTTTCGTGGGTCCAAAAGGTGTATTTTGAGCCCAGAGAGACTCAGACATGCGGCACATGTGGCCAGCCCAGTCCCACTTAAGTGCTGCAGCTTATTGATTTACGTCTGGAAGTTGTGTGATTGAGCGGATCGTGACATTGCTAATATGGCCTGTGAGCTTAATGCCTAGCATACTACATTCCATAGCTCTTTGGGTAATCGCTGTAGAGGACTTCTGCTTATTGGTCAAGGACCAAGTTTGTGAGCCGTAAGTTAACATGGAAATAATGCATACATCCATAAGTCTCCGTTTAAACTTTATGAGATACTACCTTTCATAAGCTCTTTCATAGATTAAAAACTCCTCCAGGCGTTGTCTATGCGGCGAGAGATCTCTTTTTCCTGCCTCGTATGAAAGGAGACGATTTGACTCAGATATATATATTCTTGGACGTATGTGATCCGTTCGCCCCCTATGTGTATGTATATTTCATTATAATTTGTCATTACCTCTATCTTACTTCAATTAAACACCCTCATAACACTATCCAACTTCTGTTTTAAAAGTATTCATCAGTATTTTGGCCATACTGCTCGAAAAAATCAAGTCAATCTCGAAAAGCTAATTGCAGGTGGTAAGATTTTATGGTAAAAGAGCATGCAGACGTGTTCTGATGCGATGGGTGGACCAAGTCAAATCCCATAACAGCCTATCGGTTACGGAAGGCTTTCGATCAGCCTAAAATAGAGATACCAGGCAGATACTAATACGGCGAGTGGTAACAGCTCTGTAGGGCTACATACGACCTTCACTAAATGAAGATTGACGGCTAAGAAGAAGAGAGGATGTCACAAAAGAAGACAGATATCTTTTTATTTAATTTTCACTTAAAACAGGTGTTTTCCAAATCTATGGAAAAACACTTATTACCTATTCCCAAATCTAACAAAAGGGACCTTATAACAGAATATAGGCCTATTTCTAAACTATGCACATTTGGTAAAATTCTTGAAAAGATTGTAGCTGCTCAATTGAATAACTCCGTACGACACTTTGTCTCTGAAAACCAACATGGATTTATGAATCGCGTAGCGTCGATACAAATATAGCTTTTATTTACAAATAAAATCTTGCGAGCCATGGATAGTAATCTTCAGGTAGATGTTATTTACACTGACTTTTCAAAGGCGTTTGATAAATTAAATCATGACCTATTGTTAAACAAACTCTTAAAAGCTGGTATTCAGTAGGTCTTTTGAGGTGGCTGGAATCCTATTTAAAGAACCGAAGTCAAGCAGTTTTCATTCAGGTTACTGCTCCAGCTTCCTGGATGTGCCTCCAGGGGTGCCTTAGGGATCCCATTTAGGCCCACTACTTTTTCTCTGTATATCAATGACATTGGTTCTAGTATACATCATTCTGAAGTCCTACAATATACTGATGACACAAAAATTTTCCGGTGATTAGATCTACCGAAGATTGTGCTCAATTACAATCAGATATTGTCTCCTTGACTGAATATTGCACTGCTAACCAACTTAAATGAAATTTCTTCAAATTTAATTACAAAATTAATGATCATAGCATAAAACGAACCAATTCAATTAAAGATCTCGGCATTATAATGGATAGTAAAATGTCCTATTCCTACACCTCAACTCAATTATCCAAAGAGCTTTTAGAACACTTGGCTTCATTAACAGAATTAGTAAACCATTCAATAATCCAAATACACTCAAATTACTTTATTTTGCTTTCGTAAGACCGCTTGAATACAGCTGTGCGTATGGAGTCCCTATTGGATGCCATATCCAGCGATTAGAAAAATACAGAGAAAATTTCTGAATAGTTTAACCTACCGAATGGCTCGCCATTGAAACTGAAACTAATACTAAAATGTGTCCCTCCAAAATCGTCGTAAACAATATGATATGTCTTTTTATTTAAACTTTAAATAATAAAATTGATTGTCCTTCACTTTGTCAGAAATATCGTTTATAGCACGGTCTAGATTACCTATACGCCCCTCACGTCCCAAAAACATTTTGTTCCTCACAAATTCCATAAAATTATACAAGGAATTGTATCACCTCTCGACTACTGCACTTATATAATAAAATTTTCAGATTTAGACCTCTTCATCTTTCGTACATTGAATTTAAGAATTGTATTTATAAAAGTTAGTTGGTAATTAGTTATATAATATAAATGTATTGTTAGAAAATAGCATTTCTAACCTTTAAAATGTTGCGACTCTTTATATAAACTCTGAAAATATTGTTAAACATTGTTGATAAAAGTGTAATACATACATGCGGCGTAAATTTAAGAAATGTTTTAGTTATAAGCTCGTTATTATGTACTATTTTATTTTTTTCGCACTATTTTGTCTTCGTTATTAGTAATATAAGCTTATATATCTTTTGTAATGACTGTTTGTTGCCATAATAAAGTAAAATAAAATAAAATAAACTATCCTCAGAATACGGTTTACCCTTTGGGTTGTGAAAGTAAAATGCAAGTAGCTCCAGAAACTTTTATTTAGGTAATCTGAATGTATTAGAAGCCGACCCCCTGATAACACAGAAAAATGGCTAGGTAAAAAATTACCTAAACAAAATAACTAAAACCTTTTAGTTCGCTATAAATATCTCTCATTCTACGAATGATCAAATACGAGAAGCGAAGCAACAAAAATTCAATTCACACATCGTTTACCATATATAAAATTCTCAAAGCGGAAAATTACATCAATTCCTAAAGCATTCAATTGTGCGGGAGGCTAATAGATGTCCTTGCAAAATTTTGGCATATTTATTGCATTATTAACATCATCGTTTAGGTAAGCAAGCTATTGTTACTTTTTTGATACAGTTTGATAGGTATTTTTATTTTAAAGATGATTAGTTACATACCTATCATCGTTTTTATGATTTTTTTTGTAATTAAACGTTTACTAATAGGGAACAGGTGAACTAAGAAGTAATTTAACTAGACTTTGTTTCTTATTTATAGATTTTAATTACTTTATGATCATGGCTCTATTATAGTTAAGAAGTATGCATTTATTCATATGATTTTTTGTTTTGGAAATAGTTATTTATCTGCATATAATTAATAGCATTTAAAATCGTACACAAAAGTTTTGAGAGGCCTTGACTTGTATTTTACTTCAGACTTATATTGTGGTTCAAGGTGACGTTACATCCAAAAAAATGCCGTAAGAAGTGTACGTTGTGAGCAAAATTGCTGACAAGAATAATGTTTTATATTGAATTTTCAGTATGGTAGTTGGTACTTTCAATAAAGTTCTTCTTTGAATATATATTTAAAAAAATTAAATGTTTATTGTTATTTAGTTTTATGTCAAACTAAAAAAACCCTAAAATAAAATTGAATATATATTATAATTATTTTAAATATATTATCAATTATTTCTTCTTATGTTTTTGTAAATTTGAAAAAGTAAATTTCTTTACATACAAATATAAATCAAGTATATGATAAATGCAATCCACACTGAAGTAAAAAGTTCCAAGACTGTTACTAGTTATTAAATCTTGAGATTTTGTAATCAATTCTATTTAAATTAGCCAATTACGTAAAGCTAAATTTAACCAACATTACATATGGATTAAAAGACAGAGACGAAAAGTCAATAAAAAACAACATAAGTCATAAGCTAGAAATTCAAAAATTACGAAATACATGGACCTAGAGATACGTACAGTGGCTTTTAAAATTAACGATATATGGGAACCAGTTGCCCCTAACGAGTTTGATGAAGTAGACTAGCAATTACGAGGGACGGGCAATTGGGAGCAGGACCGGCCGCGTGACAAAGCAGTGAATTTTAACTAAAATGATAACGTATCTAGGTAAGTAATGCATTGTTGCACATGGAAATGAAAATCATCTGTGCTAGTGAATCGATGGGGTATGCACTGATGTAACACAGTTATGCTCGTTATTCACGTTGTAGTTGGGTAATACTGGGCGAACGTAAACTATTTGGCTTATTAGCTTGATATTTTACGTAACAGTAATGACGTATATGTGTTCAAGGTTTCATTAATTAAACAAAATAATTGTTTAGTTCCAGTATACCAAAAACCACATTATCCGATGGCACCACACTACGCAAGCTTGTCTAAAAATAATGAATGAAGGATAAATCAAAAATGAATGGATATTCACTCACCTACTACTCATTTAAATGTAAATTTATCTGTGTATAGCCTTAAATCTTAATATGTTATTCCACTGCAAGTAAATTGAAACATAAAATAATAATTATTAATGAAATTGGTAATATTAGTAGAAGCACATGTTAACTGTGTACTGATAAGAAATTGCATTTTGCATTTCATATATAAAATATAACCACAAAATCGCTTAATCTTAAAAACAAACAAAAAACGTTATTTATAATAAGTACTGAATGGGTAAAAATTTAACTGAAACATAAAAAAACTATAAAGCAGAATTACTAATACCATTACAATAATATTTAAAAGAACTCAATATCACAGATCAATTTTTTTAAACCCTTTAATATAAAAAGGTGTGGATTTAATATAAGTCGCGTTATGTGTATCTATATCCAAACTCTGGAATTGTTGTGCATAAATTCTTATAATAATAGCTTACATCTGTCGGACTATACACCTTTTGCAATTAATTCATTGTTATCAAAAGTAATAAATTAACATATTAACGAACTCTTTTTAATATCTTGACGAATAGTTCGTTTACCGTCCAAGGGACCACCTTATAAACAAAGATATTCTATTGGACAGAATATGAAATTAGTGTCGACTAAATATAACCCAAAAAACATGCCTCTGCGCTCACACACCTACTTAAAAAAAATGTGTGAGTGTACTAGCGTACACTCGTAAGAAGTGAAACTTCTTTATGACGTTATTTTTCAAAAAACAATTTACTATATGCAATTTTACAGAAAGTGGTTAAATAAGGTTAAATTAGATAAAGTTTAAAAAAAGACTTTTATTATCATAAACATAAATACGAATTCTACAATTATTTCATTTTAGCTTATTACTACAAAGATTATTATTAAATGTCATTAATTGTAATATAATTACTACTATCATTGATGTCGTTATTATATATTTGTGTTATTAATGGCTTATTAATAACAATATCGACAACGCGCTATAGTGACGTGATAAATATAATATGACACGTAACGAAAAAATGTTACACAAAATTTTTTTCCAACCCCGATAAAGAAGTTTTACTTCAAAAAACTTAGTTACATCACTACCTTTCCCATTATACTAACCATTGAATTATATTATAGGCGTAGAAATATCAAGTAAAGAATATTAAGCACATTATTTAAGTAAAAAGAATCGACTACTAAAAATTTGGTTTATTATTTGAGCAAGTCGGTTCTTCCAACCAGCGTATCTTTTGAAATTGTAGACAACAGTAAAGATATAAATATCGTAATATTATAAGCAGTCTATAACATAAACTTCACTCTCTAAAGGAATAGTAAATATCTGAATTCATTATAAAAACTGTGTACAAGTTGAAAATACAAAGTCATTAATCCTTAATAGCGACTGAACATTGCATTCATTAGCACATACGCAAGTTAGTAATTAATTATAATTCAGCGACATTCTTCGCGAGCCTTTAATTATGCGTACAACATTACTTTCTCCGAATGTCACATTAAATAAATTACTTCAAAAATAATTGGTTTCAGTAACATTTAGTTTTCATAATGATATTAACATCAACACAAACTTTGAAATGTTCTTTTTTGTTAGTAATTATAAAAAACTAAGAGTGTGTTTTTTGTAGCTAGGATTTAATCAGATCAATGACTCTGCGTAATTCATCTTTCATAAACATGATTTGATAAATAAGGGTATTTGTGGTAGATTATAATTTCAGAATATTTTAAAAATGTAATGTTTTTGTTAATGACAGCGAAAAATTAAAGAAAAATAAAATGAGAAAAGTTAGCTATCGACAAATACGAAATTAAATAATTAATATATTACAAAATATATTCAAATCGCACATATATATTTTAAAACCCATTTATAAAATGTGTACTTAAAATATAAGACATATTAACAATACGATGCAATAACTCAATTGATGAAAAAAGTAACATTTCAAAGTAACAAATATCTTCAAATTTAAACGAATGTCCCAAAGAAATCGCAAAGTTGGAGAAAAGTATTCATACATTCAAAAGGGGTATAGGCAAAGTGCCTCCGTAGCCAAGTGATAGGCGTGTGCTTCAGAAACCGGAGGTCGTGGGTTCGAATCCTGCGGGGACTCAACAAATTTTCATTGTTGTTTCCTAGTCGGTTAGGGCAATTTGGGCTGGTCACACAATTGTCTGAAAAGTAAGATGATCTATGCGTCGGTTGGGCATGTAAAAAGTCGGTCCACCCACCAACCCGCATTGGACCAGCGTGGTGGGTACGGTCAAAACCCCTAATAAACAGGGGTGTATTAGGGGAGGCCTATGTCCAGCAGTGAACTATCACAGGCTGATGATGATGATGATAGGCAAAGTAAGATTGATTAGTTTTGGATTGAATAACGCTTTGAATAATAAGTTCATGCAAACTGTTTTGTAATAATACATTTCGAATAATAATTAAAAAGGTTAAGGCTTTAAGGTTCATTACATTTATTCATTGAAAATTATATTTACCTACTGTTTAATACATTGCGATTCATGAACGAATGCATAAGATATTGACATAAAAGGACATAATCTAATATAGAATAAATAATATATCTAGAAATCTAATGTATTATCTGTAAAAAATGTATTCTTATAAAAATATACTTTTAGGTAAGTTAAATTTTTTTATTTTATTAAAATTAGCTTTAATACTCCTTAAGCCTTAGCAATATAATCTTGCAAAATGTATCATATTAATGTGATTTCTGTTTGAATGTAAAATAAATGACACAAATTTTAATTCCTTTGTTTACTACACATTATCGAATAAAAGGACTTTTTATACATTTTATAGCTTTTATTTTACGTTTCAAATTCCCGACGTTTCGAACACTTTTCAGCGGCCGTGGTCACGGGGTAGACTGAGATGTCATGCGTCTTGTTGCCAGTGCTGAAGCAGGGTTTCCAGATCTTAATTGTAATTAGATATTTTTAGTCTGTACTACGACCTATGCAAAATAATCCTAATTTATCATTACAGCTGGCATCATATTACTAATGCCGGCTGTAATAAGAAGCGAAAGACCGTTTCGATACTCTGTATTTAATCTTATAGACCTGGAGCATTGGTGGTCTGCTTCTCAAGCTGAGAAAGACCTAGAGACGATTCAAACGGTATTTTAGTCTCGTGATTTGGGAATAACTAGTCGAAGTGAATGACCGTGACTGTTGACCTCCTCCAAGCAAGAGCTGTGCAGAAGTATCTGATTAAAATTTGCAGTGCATTCCGTTAATGTTCAAATTCAAGTAACCTAGTTAAAAAGAGAAAGCGCATTCACTTAATCGTATTTTGTTTTGTATAAAGAAACTGTGCGATTCAATTATCATAACCTAATTAGTCTCATATAAAATCAAAAGTGATGAAGCTTGTAAAAGTGAGAAAATAGGAATAACACGTAGCTTTAGGATGCTTTAATAACTTAAGCTAACTGCTAGCGCTGGCTTTGGGACAGGATAAAAACAATTCTTGAACTTGTTTACTCTTTACTCTTTATCCAAGCCTAATATTTCCAGACACTTTAAGGAGAGATGTTTAAAAGAAAAAATTTAAATAAAATAAAAACAATAAAGCACCTATAGAAATAGCAGTAAGATAAGCTTGAAAAAACGTCAAAGAGACGAAAATAAGTTTCAACAACAAATGAAATTGTAAAAAGCATTAATAGGAAAATAATAAAACACATTTGTTAGGGGCAAAATACATTGAAAATGAAAATCAATTTTGCTATTTGAACAATTTACGGGCGTAATAGATTAATTGATAAGCAAACTAGAAACTCAAATACAAAGAAAATATTTAATAACATTTTACGTTGTCTGACTTAACTTATAAAAAAATCGTTAGAAAGTTTAAATCGTCATCTAGTCTCTATGTCTAAATAATTTTACTATAATAAGGTCGATGAACGTAAAATAAATAATGTTTAAAAATAACAAATAACGACTTAAAGATTATATTGATTTTCCTAGCGCCGTATACAAAAAATCAAAAATACGAAATAATTTGTTCTGATATTTCAATATTTAATTTAATCTCATAAACTACAAGCAGCTGTGTCAATATTGAATTAGGCTTTAACAAAATGATGCACGATTTTTTATTAAAGTTTCTATATTTATTTGCACAGTAATTCGGGGATAAAATAAAAGATTTGTTTTTTAAAAAGTTTTTCTAGAATAAATTTGTGTAAATATATTTCAAAATATTTCTATGACATTCTGAAAATGCAATTAATTTGAAATTTTAATAATAGTCATAATCTATTCATTAACTGATATTTTTACAAGAGACAGATACAATAATACAATAAATTATGTTTAATATACCAATAAATATTCCTTGATGAAGCATTGTTTTATTCGGTGAAGCCATGCAAAGGCAATCCATACTATTGGAGCCACAATAAAGTGGACTATTTTAAACTCTAGCTTATTCATATTCATCATATTCGCCTAAAAGGTCCACTGCTGGACATAGGCTTCCGCAAAGAGGTTTGATCGACGGCTACTTGCATCCACCAATGCCCTGCATAATAATTGCCCAGGTCGTCGCTCCATCTGGTTAGCTTCATCTCGCACTGCGATAACCATAACGATGCTGCCACTCGAGAATGTTTTTTCCCCATTGGTTATCCATTCTACGAGCTATGTGGCCGACCCATCGCCACTTCAGCTGGCTAAATCTGTGCGTTATGTCGTCATAATTGTCAAGTTTATTATGACGAAAAGTCATTAGTAAGCGGTACATTACGGTATTCTAGATAAGTGTATGGGGAATCAGGTATCTAATTGTTGTATGCCAGGAGCAACCTACTTACATATTATGAAAAAATATTGACTGATACTCATTGCTAACACTATCTTGATTATCTTGATTGGGAGTAGGAAATGTTAATAGACAACACCTACAACAATTTCATGAACAACAATAAACTAGATGTAAAAAGGTAATTTTGTTCAATTCCTACATTAAGGAGTTGCCACAGGAAAACCAACATAGATATAAGTTAAATAACTATTTGTATATGTTATACAATAATAATTATAAACATTTAACCCACAAATATCATAACAAATTGATATTATTGACATAAATAATATAATTAATTGTAACAATTTTCATTTGACATATGGTAGGTTGCACCTATCAAATTTTTTAGAAAAAAATTACTTGTATGCTATATTATTGCATATAAAAAAACTCACCAAATGTTTGGCTAACTCGACTCCTGCCTCTATTAAACAGGAACAAATTGTGACATCTAATAATTTGGAACCCGTTCAAGCAATAATTTAAATTAAATATTGAGACAACGGAAAAATCTCTTGCATATTAAACAATAATTTATTATTATTAAACAATAGTTATATTAAAAATAATTGTTGTAATAAAAACACACATTGGATGAACCTTGTACATCAAAATAATCAGGGAATAGCCAGTAAATAACTTGAAATTGAACTCTTCTTGAATAGTTGTAAAATTGATATATTATGTATAACTGAGCACTGGCTACAAGAATATCAGTTAATGTTAAATCTTGGATGTCACCAGGTTGCTAGCCTGTTCAGTAGAGATAAAGCTATACTGGTGGCTCTTTAATAATTATTAATAGTACTTTAAAATTTAAAATCGTAAAGATATTGTGAGCCTCTCTGTTGAACGGACTATTGAGATAGCCTGTGCAGAGCTTGAGCACTTCATTGTTGTATGTGTGTACAGACCTCCCACAGCGTTATATGAACCTTTTGAAGTTGTTCTAGAAGAAATATTAGTAAAACTATCTGAATCTAATAAGTATATTATAATTTGTGGTGACTTTAACATTAATTTATTAGATAATTCAACACCTACACTTAGATTCAGATCATTGTTAAGTTCATATAACCTTTTAAATTTATTTATTGAACCAACAAGAATTACTGAGACTTCTGCAACATGTATAGATAATATATATACTAATTGTCAACCATTAAATAAGTCAATTATTAAAATGTTAACTTGACCATTGTGGTCAATTTGCCTCCTTTCAAATAGATAAAATGATATTTAACAAAAGTTCACAAGAAACAAGAATGTTTGTTCCTATGTATAAAAAGCGTATTGAGAAGTTCGAAGTAATGTATTGCAAAAAGTTAATTATTTACATTATGATGAAAATCCACATGTACTTTTTAGCTCATTATTCACTTTAATAAGAAAGAATTTAATGCTATATTTACTTCTAAAACAGTTAAATCTAAAGGTTCTGCAGTGTTTAGTGAGTGGGCAACAGTCGGAATCCATAAAAGCAGGCGGAGATTATATGAGCTTTATAGTCAAAGAACATATAACCATAACAATAACTTTGTTGCACATGTTAGCGCCTATTCTAAAATATTTAAAAAAGTGTGTTATCTGGCTAAATGTTTATACTTTAAAAATAAAATTAAAAATTCATCAGATAAAGTGAAAATGACTTGGAATATTATTAATAGCGAAACCGGAAGGGCCGCAAGGAGCAGCTCTAAAATAACTTTAAATGTTGATAACCATACAATTGAAGCTGACATAGATGTTGCTACTTATTTCGAGAAGTTTTTTTCGGACATTCCGGTTTCGACTACCAAGTCACTTTTGTCTTTTCCAACAGTCGCCGAATCACTTTTAAAAGATAATGTTATTGAATGTACAAAAATGTTTAATTTTACTGATGTATTATAAGTGCCAAGACATTATAAGTTCATGTAGACAATTGGATATTAAAACAACCGCAGACCTTTGGGGAATCTCTGTCAAGGTGATAAATTCGCTTATTGATGTAATATCACCACATCTAGCAACAATATTTAATTTAAGCATCCAGAGAGGCGAGTTTCTGACCTAATGAAGCACAGTAGAGTTATACCGGTTTTAAATCAGGGTGTAATATTGACCCTAATAATTTTAGACCTATATCTATTTTGCCTACTTTAGTAAAATATTTGAAAAACTATTATTAAACCAATTAATGAAACATTTTAACAGTAACTGTCTCATTAATAACAACAGAGGCTTCACTAGGGGTCGCTCCACGATTGATGCTGGCGTTATGCTCATTAAGAGCATCTTTGAGGCTTGGAAGCGTCGCGGGATGCCTTAGGCATTTTTGCGATCTCAAAAAGCTTTTGATTGCGTACAGCATGAAACTCTGGTCAGGAAATTACGTCACTATGGTGTAAGAAACGCCGCACTCAATCTTCTGTCTTCGTACTCTGAGCCACCGAACTCAGAGGGTTGACGTGAATGGTAAAAAGATCTCCAGGGCCCCGTAATATGGGTAGTCCCACAGGGTCTATTCTTGGGCCTTTTCTCTTCTCATCTATATAAATGATTTACCATATGTTATTAATAAAACGACGAGATAGTATTATTTGCTGATGATACTCTTAATTTTTAAAGTTAAACGACACACATCAATAAATGACGATGTAAATAATACTCTCTCTAGAGTTGCTACTGGTTTAGTGTCAATAATTTGCTACTGAACCAGAAGAAGACAAAATGTATTAAATTTATGACTCCAAATGTAAGACCGAGTAAATGTGAAGTGTTTATAGATGAGGAAGAGATAGACGTTGTTGAGTCAACCGTGTTTCTGGAATAACAATAGATACCAGATTGCAGTGAGGGCCTCATATTAATAGACTGTCAGAATAAACTCAGCTCTGCAGTATTGCTGTCAAGAAAATCAGACAATTAACTGACGTGGAGACGGCCCGGTTAGTATACTTTAGCTATTTCCACAGTGTAATGTCTATGGCATCTCTACTGTGAGGGAAGTGCGGCGGATACTAATGCGATCTTTGTCCTCCAAAAACGAGCTATTCGAGCGGTTTATAACCTGGGCCAAAAAATTGTTCCCAGAGATTAAAATACTAACCGTTACTTCTCAATACATTTTCGAAAACCTAATGTATGTGCAAAAAATAGAAATGATTTTCTTAGACATTGTGATGCACATAACATAAATACTAGAAACAAACATAATTTAATTCTTCCAGCAACTAGACTGCGAAGAATAAGTAAATCTTTTATGGGACAATGTATACGCTTTTACAACAAAATCCCAGTAAACGTTCAGAATTTAACTGTTAATAAATTTAAAAAAGTAGTAAAGGAACGTTTATGTGTTAAAGGTTATTATGACATAAATGAATTTATAAATGATAACACAGGCTGGTAATGGAATGCTCGCTCCAGGCTTTTTCAAGTGTAATATACGTATGATAGTACTGTATGTAGCTCATAAGAAAATTTATATGTATATATTTGATTATTTTAAAAGATGACAAAATAGGCCCGCTGAGTTTTTTCCTGTGGTTCTTCTCAGGTCGGAGGCGTCCTATTCGAACCGGTGGTAGGTCCTGACAATCAATAGCAAGTGTTACACTTCTATATTGAATAAGATATTTGAATTTGAATTTGAATTTGAATTTTAATATTTTGCAATAAAACTTTGTAGAGAAATAACAAAATATTGTTTGGCTTATAATTATTTTATTTTGATTTAAAATTTTGCTTTGATAATGGTATTGTGCTTTAACTAGATTTGTGCGTTGACATAGAGAAGTATGTCTTTTTTGTTTACTTTAATTTATTTTAATCTTTTAATTGTTTTGTTTCAATTGTTCATCAAAATTAACTATCGATATAAACAGTTGACCTTGTAATATGTGCTTATAATTGTTATAATTAAATTTGACACTGTTTTGTTATTTTACGACTACTGATTAAAATAACTTACGAATGCAGAGTTCCTTTTTCCTAATGCTACAATAATTCCGAATTATTATGAACGTATATTTAAATATACAATACAGCTTAAGTCAATTAAATTTATTAATATATTTCAAGTAGAATTTTGTGTAACATCGATTATTAATTATGAAATATTTCTATCTTAACTTGGCCGTAAGTTATTTAAAGCTCTTTGAGGAATTTACGTAATTTAGTAATAAGTATTTGGTAAGATTAATTTGTCCGCCGCATAACTTCTTTAATAGATTAAATATTTACTAAGCCATATTTTTCATTTAACCAGAACCTAAAGAATGTTCGAAGTCAACTCTATTAAAATTGTAGTATTATTTACTTTTAGGTTTACTTACCGATAAAACCATTTAACGTTACTAATTAAACGTGTTAATTTTCTATGTACTGGGAATTTAATTAAGAATTACAACTGGAAAGGGTTCGGGTTTGAAAGACTCCATATTTATTTTAATAAATAGACAAATAAATACTGTGTTGTATGTGCACATCTAAACGCTCCCTATCAGGTAAATGTTCGGGTTATACCGGCCCTTATACATAGAATATTTAAATTATAAATAATTTATACTAAAATATTGTTAAAATATTTTATACTAGGTAATTAAATACAATAAACCTATCATCATCATCATCATCAGCCTGCGCTTAGTCCATGCCTGACAAGCCTCCCTAATCACGCCACCGCTTCCTATCTGCTATTCTCAATCCAGCCACACCGGCCCTTTGGAATGTCGTCACTCCATCTTGCCGCAGGGCGTCCCACTAGTTTGCCGAGCCTCGGTCTCCACTCCATAAACCTTATTTAAAGCCATTTTTTAAATCAATTGAAATTCATAATTCAAAACGTAAAAACAAATTTTAGCTGATGTATTAATATTAATAAGTGAAAATACCCGAACGAGTATGTGTGCATGGCACAAAATCAGGTAAATCGGTCGAAGGCGCAAGTAAACCGCCTCTTATCAAAATATCATTCTTACACTAACGTTGTCACTGAGTTTTTCGAGACAATTTAATGCGTGCTTTCAAATCATTAAAATGTATGTAACATCATGTTATTTACACTATTCATTAAGTAATATTATTAAAAAATGTTTTTGATTAAAATAATATTGAATATCATAGACTGTTATTTATTGTAATTTACATATGTCATCATTCATGTTATTACACTCTGATTTATAATTATTTGTGTTATTATTCGTAAAATTACAATATAAAATTCAAAAAAATGTTAAAGTGACTTTATATTTCCTTATATACCTTAAACATAAAACTACATCACAATATACATTACAATAGTCACTATTACGATAAATAATTGAATAAAATTCAATTTAACAAATATTTGTATGTTAATTATTAATTTAAAAAATATCTAAAAATCGAGCAATATAATGAAATTAAATCATCCCTTCCAAATTTATTTTTTCTGGTTCCCGTTAGCATGCTGAATCGAAGGCTACCCAGGTGGGCCGAGTCCTAGGCTCGATTCAGATGCTTCTTTCTTAAGGATAATTTAATAGCTAGAAGAGCTCTATCTACTTTACTACCACTTCTTAAAGCCTTGGCGCTGGGAGAAGAACTGGCGCAAGAAACTCCAGCAACGCTCCTATCTAATATGGTATTAACCTACAGTGTCATATAGCAAGGGGTGTGTAAGTTCGACCTCACCGGTGGGGCCGATGTCATGATTGTGTGCGTGTTGTCCTACACTTCTAAGCGTAGGGTGTTTGGCTACTGCTTGGGTGTCGCAACCTATTATGCCTTAAGGGTGTTAATCAAGTTCTTGTATTTCACAAGAAGTGAAAACCTAGCCATAGCGTCTCCGGCGTCGGCGGCGAATGCATATGCTACTTGATTAAATTCATCTAGATCAAAGAGATCTAGCGATTTAAGAAACGACGCGCAGTTATTGCCAGTGCTGCCATTGCTATGGCTAGCATGCTGGCTATTTGACGCGGCGGAGGGCCACTATGCGCTCGGAGTTGGCTCCAGCGCTGGCTGCTTTGACGCGGGGCGGAATTGCCAAGCGTTGGGAGGACGGAGGGGTGGGAAGGTGGTGCTGTTGGATGGATTTGGTGGTCGACTGAAAGAGGCTTCCCTTGGGTTTGTAGGAACTCTGCGTTTTGGGACATTGGAGCTGCCGAGGTAGTGGGCTGTGCGGCCGGGATTGACAGTTAACGCTCGCAGGGGGCTCGAAAGTAGGACAATCGGCATTTATTGCAACGTGGGCGGGCGAAACAGTTCTGCGAAGTGTGACCATATAACTGGCAGTGGTGAACCTGCCCTGGGAGTCCGTTGGAATGCAGCCGCTCGAATGAGATACGGCTGATCCTACACAGTTGATCAACATCGTGGGACGGCAGGGCAATACAAGGGCCGGGAGACGCCTAGGATCGGCGCGATGAATGGATGCACCACAACCATCCCCAGGTTTTGCCGACGGTTAGGTGGCCTGCTAGGGGTAGGTGCTAGGAATGTAAGGCTTCCCAGCCTTGACGGGAAAGATGGTTGCAAGTAAACAGGTTCGGACCTTGCGCTTTCTATTTGATTTGACGGTTTTGAAGCCGTCGTCGGATTTGACATTCAAATATAATTTAAAATAGTTTTATCTTAATCAGTTAAGATACTACTACACATGACTAGAGTAAATTGGTATAAATTTACTGCCCGAATACGTTATTCATTTATTCAATTATTTACAAAGTTTTCGTAATACAAGGGCGGACATAACGTCAATGTTAATGTTTCCCAGTAAGCTCTGTCTGTCTGTAGGTAGCCGTGACTGACGGTATTAAAGGCGTCGGAAAAATGATTTTTCATTCACTTCGAGGAGGGCAGTCGTTGTACTATGGCAACATTTAACGCTGGATTGATACGGACTTGGTATGTTTTATTGAGCGCAATCAAAGAAAATCATTTAAAGACATTCAAGAATTTTAAAGTAAATTTGGTTCATTTATATGGTTATTGTCTACAGCTGTTATACTGAACATTAGAATTTCTTTAAAACTGAGTTTATTCAAATTCAATGTATTTGACAAAAGTCGCACACGTTGTAATGCAATCTTCGCAGATCCTTTAGGTCAAGCGAAAATTTTCACATTTTTAAACTGGATCAATGAAACTTCGCAAACCTTTATACCAGTGCAGTAAGAAAATCTTTTACGCATTTAATAATATACTAGTATAGCATGACGGTTTAGTGTAAATAATCAAAGCAATATATTTTGTAATAAATATATGGCTTTAATACCACAAGATCTATTTTTTTTCCTTTGAGGCATACAATATTTAATACAAATGAATTTATACATTTTTTATAATATGAAAATATAAATAAAAGGAAATTCTTTAAGATTCACTTTATAAATATGAGTTTGGTTGTAAATATGTAATGGTTTCAATTTACGAACAATTTAAACTATTTCGCTGATACTTTATATTAAAACACACCTACATAATTGTAGATTTTGAATTGTCGTATAACTTGTATGAATACGGATTAAAACCTCAGCACTAGACTCGATTTTACAAATTGCGATTTACAAATTAGTTCAGAACTGCAAGCACTCACGTCCGCTGGTGCTAAGCTTTAAAAATTAACAACGGATTTTAACTTAAATACTAGCTTTCTGTATACTGTTCAATACATGCTTATAGCATATATTTAGTGTAAATAATTGACTCGGATTTATAACATAATACAGGGAAAGTTATAAAGGCGTCGATCCAAAAATGCTTATTAGATAAGGATAAAAGCAAGCTGAGACTTTTACTTAATTCCAAGTCCATAGAACCGAGAGAGATTAAAAGTAAATGGTAAAAAGGAGCCTGCAGGTATACTGGTATATATAGTTATATATAGGTCGTAAACTGTATCGCTCTCGATTTTGCTGCTTTCAATATTTCTGTACGAATTTTTAAATCGTAGTTGTTAACGCAAGAATATTTACTAGTGGCATACATAGTCGTCTTAATTTTTTCAAAAATTGTTTAAGTGATGGTAAGTGCCGTTTTTAACAAGGGATGTCTAGGGCGGTATCACCACAGTTCCTATTGCTGATGCCTAATGCTTTTTTCGTAGCTCATTGTTTCAACAAAATACTGTTGTCACTACTCGTAAAACTTCAAACGCAAAAAATGTTAAATGTTTCTTTGAAATCATCTAATTCATAAGAAATCAATAATATTAAACACTTCATTATGTAAGCCAAGATATCGAAAAAACTCAAGAGAATAATAGTATGAACACAGCATCTTGTTATGTTAAGTTCAAGTAGAGAATAAAGTTACTGAAATTACAGACGTTATACTGTGAACGCTAAAGACTTAAGTATAAAGTGAGCCGTTGGATTTTATGGATCACAATATTAGTATCCCTTTATTCTGATTTCACGTTTATTTACTTGAAGGTTTGAAACAACAATTAAGCTAAGGTTATTAATTGATATATGTTTGTTTATCACCCCACTTAAAGATTCCTACGATTTTATTAAAACCATTTACCAGAAATAAAGTTAAACCTTAATATTAACCCCTGTGCTTGAACGATTTATCTCTTTCCGGTCGTTTAATTTTTCAGTCTCGTAGCTATAAAAATATATGAAAATATAAACTATTATTATTTCTTTATTTAAGAATTTATCAAATATGCTATTATACGGATGTCTCGCGTTAGTTACAAATAAATATTCCACACATTTCGGATTCTTTCCGGCATCAATGATTTCGAGCAGATTAAGTTAGTATATGTCCGTATCTCAATGTTATTGGAATAACCGTCATCATCGAAGGTCATGGAACCATTGCAGGTTCCAAGTGGCAAGGATGAGCACCACCCAGTCCCGGAAGCGCCAGAAGTCACCCCGGGAGAGTTCAGAACAACCCTTCTAAAAATTAGGGGCCAACGCACCGCCCGGGTCCCTATGGCATTCCGGGACGCACGCTGGAGATGGCTGGCTTTAAATGACGCTCTGGAGTTTAGAATGAGGCCGATGTTTTCTGCCGGTCTGGCTCAAGCCAATTAATACCACAGAGACGGAAGACAGGCAGAATCGTCATCCATAAGGAGGGGCGTGCGGACTCGCCCTCCGGCATCTGGAGCACGTCGGAAATTCGGAGGGCAGTAGGCTTCGCAAGGGCCGGTCAGGTTCATAACGCAGAATGCGGTGTCCCGGGGTGAGAGTGTTTTAGTGACATCGCAAACGTATTCAACAGCCTACCCTGCCTTAGAGAAGAGGCCCGAGAGAGGCGAGGGCCACATCGCGCCGAGGTCGCCGAAGACTGTCATCAGCGCCTGCGGCTCCGGCTACCGTGACACGAGAAAGGAACAATCGTCTGTTTCCAAGGGCAAAAAAATGAAACAGTGTCCCGGGGTAAGGGTGTTTAGGCGCTGTCACTCGACATTTCCAACGCTTTTAAAGACTCTGGCCTGGGCCTGCATAAAAGAGGCGCTCCGATACACAGGGTCGAGTTACCGTGCCGAGATGGGCTCCAAACTGTCGAGGTGTCGTGTGGAGGTCCAAAGGAGTTGGTGTTGGAACCGCTTCTGTGGAACGTTGGTTTTGATTGGGTACTACGTGGGGGCAATATCGAGGGTGTCGACGTCACTTGTTACGCAGATGACACCCTCGTCACCGCCTATTTTCGCAGGGCTACGATTCTCGCCAATGACGGGGTCACTCAAGTACTTTACCGTTTTAAGGGCCTCGAAACGCGCCTCCCGCGGCCGCCCACACATCATCGTTTACGGCGTCCTCGTCGACGTCAAGCCGACGATGAATTATATCGGCCTCGCGCCCAGAGTTGCGGCAGCTCTCCAGCTCGGCAGCCAGCAGCTCCTGTTACCACCTGTACGCCGGAGTCGTTAGGTTCATGGTCTTGTACGTACTCGCGTGGGCCGACACTCTCCAAAAGGAGATCACTTCAGTACTAAAAAGAGCCCAGAGAGGGTTGGCAATCCAGGCCGTAAGGGGCTACCGGACCAAATCTGGTGAGGCAGCGTGCCTGACGGCTTGCTGCTTGCCCTGGGACCTAGAAGCAGAAATCCTTGCGTCACTCTTCTTCTGGCGAGAGGAGGCGAGGTCTCGGGGCAGAGACGAATTGCGCTCCATTACAATTAAGGATTGGGAGCTGCGGCTGGAGCACCCCAGTGCCGCAGTGTACGTGGCTGGTATGAAGCCTACAGAGGAATGCCACCACTGTGGTGTGTGCGGAAGAGATGACCCAGCACACGCTGGAGGAATGTCCAGCCTGGGTTGAGCAACGCCGAGAGTTGCGTAGTGTCGTGAGGCACGACCTTTCGCTTCCTGCCGTAGTGCGCAGGAAGTTACATAGCGAAAGGTCGGGGGCCGCCGTCTTTGCGTTTGGCGAGGACGTGATGGCCCGGAAGAAGCCGCGAAAAGGCACCATAGAGTGGCGTACGCGCGCAACCTTCCCCACTGACATTGAGCCCCTGAGCGGCCGGCAAGAGGGAGTCTGCCGCCCAGAGAAGGGCTCAAGAGGGGGTGCCGTGTAGTTTGCTCCGGCACGGCACCTAAGGCGACGGTCCGGGTGTCCCAACACATCCGGAGGGTAGAGGCCCGTGAGGGTCACGTCGCGTCGTTGCAATAGTCAGTTTGTTTTAGCGGCCTGCGTACTCCCGGGGATTCTTAGCACTCCCCGCCCTGCCGTTATCGTGGCCGCCGCCTTGGCTAGGAATAGCCGGAATACAGGAAACGGGTGGCTATAGTGGTTTACGTCTCACCATTATTGGGGTTTGGACTGACACTGGCCCAATGTGGGTTGGTAGGTGGTTCACCAGAGCCACGTCCATTGTTCGGCAGGGTGCACCACGTGCAGGTGAGGTTGGCTTGAGTTTCGGAGATGATGTTGGAACTCATTGCACCCCTGCTAGCTTCGGCAATTTAAGAGAATTGAGAACTTATCTTACTTATGGAGAGCGCTATGCTCGGAATATCTCTGAAGGACCGCGTCAGAAATTATGTGATCCGTCAGAAAACCAGAGTCACCGGATTAGTAAGCTGATCGTTCTGATTGAACTGAATTGTAATGAAATGAACTGAACATTAAAAAATTATAGAAAGGTTCGTTTGGATACGTACGTTAGTCAAGATTTATCTTACACTTAGAAACAAAATATTCTTCCAAGCCTCAGAGTACGTCTCATCTTGTAACAAAGGTGTCTGCAGAAATAACATGTATTGCATGACAAGTCTAATTTCGTAAATGCCAGTGAACGCAAGATTAAATTCAGTTAAATACATTGTATCTGTGCGTTTAGCTAACTGCGTGCAATTTAATTAAATTTAAACAGATTGCTGTATCTATAACTGAGTGTTTATAACATTTACCTTTACAACAATTAAAATGTACTATTTCTAACATCTAGACAGATAAGGCCACATCTAGCACCGCATGCCTAGAACCCAAAAGCTCTCTAATCACACTCTGAACCTTATGGAAACAAAACGGAAGATGCAGCTATAGTCTTATTCTGACAAGTTAAGCTACAGGCAGCTTAATAGAAAGATCTCCAAGTGTATGCGGCGTAACTTGCGCATCATTAATACATGTATTAAAGAGGCGATTGAACGGAACCAAGGTTCTAACGTCTTCGCCAGAGATCTGTCTTTCAAGCAAAGCTAGCTATCTAAGTTGAAGATTGATAATGAGGCCGTCATCTCCGGCAGACCAGAAGTTTTGTGTGAGATCGAGAGATTCTATGGACAGTTGTACACATCGTCGTCAGAGCCGCTTACTGAAGCGAGTGATGACTCAAGAGCAAAGCTCTCCCGGCACAACCCCGACGATATCCCGGACGTCATTCTGAGCGAGTTACGAATGGCTCTCGACCAACTTAAGAACAGCAAGGCGCCTGTAAGGACGGAATTACAGCAGAGCTTCTGAAATTGGGTGGAGAACCGATGCTTGCAGTCCTTCAGAGGCTCTTTAATTTCATCCTACAGACTGGTATAAGGCCAAGAAGCGTGGAGCAGAAGTTTAGTGGTGCTATTTTTCAAGAAAAGCGGTAAGAGCCTCTTGAAAAACTATTCTCGAGAGTCGTCTTGAATCGTCTCGCTTCCAGACTAGACGACTTCCAGCCACCCAAACAAAAGGCTTTAGTATCATAGACCACATATTTACGCTGCGGCAGATTATACAGAATACCGAGGAGTATAATCTGCCTTTATGCTTAGCGTTTCTTTACAAAGGCTTTCTCATAGCCTTTGATGCTGTCGAAATTTGGGCTGTGCTGTAGGCCCTTCAGCGTTGCTAAATTGACAGTCGGTGTATCCAGGTGCTAAGGTGATTGTACAATAAAGCAACGATGTCCGTCCGACCACAATCCAGTAGTACGAAGCCTATCCAATTGCAGAAAGGTGTAAGGCAGGGTGATGTTTTATCCCCAAAACTCTTCACCGCTGCATCGGAAGACGCCTTCGAACTTATGAATTCGAAAGGACAAGGTATAAGCATCACCCACCGAGTGCGTTACCCACCTTAGATTTGCCGATGATATAGTCATTATGGCGATGTCGCTGAAGGACCTAAATGCTATGCTCAATGACCTCAACAGTGTCTCTCAACACGTGGGCCTTAGGATGAACATGGACTAGACCAAAGTCATAAAGTGGCAATGGGCCGGCCACTTAGTTCGGAGAACCGACGACCGTTGGGGAAGAAAGGTTTTGGAGTGGCAGCCTTTTTCTGGCCATCGCAGTGTCGGACGACCCCCACCGGATGTCGGTGGATGCCGATCACCTGCTACAAAGCAGCCTCCACTCTAGTACCTGCCTCCGTAGCCTACTGGTATAGGGTTCGAATCCTGCGGGGACTCAACAAATTTCCATTGTTGTTTCCTAGTTGGTTAGGGCAATTTGGGCCGAACACCCAATTGTCTGAAAAGTAAGTTGATCCATGCATCGGGAAAAGGGGTTTATTAGGGGAGTCCTATGTCCAGCAGTGGACTATGAAAGGCTGATGATGATGTTTCTAGTACCTAATTGGCCCATCAGCCAATAATTCTTCTGACTACATGAACGGCCCATTGTCATTTCACTGAGCTAGGCCTTTGACGGATGAATTCGTTAAGAGTTTTATACGACAACGACATAAATCTCTATAGCTCTCTATTCATAGACATGCTCTCCAGAGTTGAATTACGGCAAATTTGTGGAGTAATTTTACAATCAGAGTCAACGTTTTGACCCCGTAGATCATTCCGCATCACCGAGTACGCATTGGTAGAAGACCTTCGTCTTCAAACCCTATGGTGTTGAAGACGAGGGTCTTTGCGACGTGAAAATGTGGGTTACTTTCTGAAATGCTGCTTAACTGAGTTCTCCTGTTGGCTTCCCTGTCGAAGAATTAGTAAAAGTGAAGGAACGCACACGTTTCAATTCGTATAATATTAAATTTAATAATTTTCTACATATTAAATTGAATATTGAATAGTTTGGTATTTACTTAAATTAGTGCAATTAAATCTGTTGTAAACTATTTACAAAATGTATTAAATAATCGTTAAACCAAAGCTTACACCTTCCAAGTGTCCTGACTACGTGTACTACCCAAACATCGTCTGTTCAACACAACCAGGCGAGCATCGTTGTATTTGTTACATACAAATTAATCGTAGATATTAACATTTATTGTCACATACATTACACTTCTCACATATGTGGTAACGTCTATCCATACACTTAGCTTGTTTTGTTCTTGCTTGCTTGACAATCAGTGGAAGTAAAGTTAATGCAACCATTTGTCCGACACGATTCGCTCAGTCACACTCTATAAAAAGTGATCTTTATTTAACACAAATAACTTAGCCATTGCTATCTTTAGTGCCCAAAAAATTTGTAAATTTATTAGAAAAATTCATGCACACAAAAAACAGAACATAAATGCTTTTATCTAACAAAATAAAAAGCTAGGATCTAAATTAACATTGCAACAACATAAATTCAATAACATACTACAATCACTAAATTCAGAAAATGTTTTTATTACAAGACAATATTACCAATTTAGAACAGTCATTGCAGAATTTGTCGTTAAACCATGCTTGTGCTCAGAAAAAAATACTAGAGCATATTATTGCATTAAATAACTTAGTAGATGGTAGTAAATTTCATGCATAAAGATTTGACTCCCTTGTGAATGGTCATTTTAATTCAAATTGCATTTGTAATTAAGGCAACTCAATAGACACTAAGTCAATAAATAGTGATCCAATAATGCACAAAGCACAAAGTTGTTCATACAGGAAAATAGTGTCTCATCAACATAAACATAATACATTAGTGTTTAGTGATAGCATCGGTAAAGGTATTGGTGCAAACTAAAGTCAGCTCCTTACTAGTCGTAGTACTGTTATGAATCACTGCCTGCCTGCCACAATACATAAATTAATTGACACAGTATATAAAACGAAAATGAACAGTGATACAACTCTTATTATAATGATAGGTAACAGCACTCAAATTAAAAAACATGATTTGATTTACACTTTTACCCAATTTTCAACCTGTAGGTTAAAAAAGATTATATGGTGTGCGTTCCCATACACAGCGTCCATTAATGAAAAACTCAACAATGAAAAAATTTATAAACTTAATCAGTATTTACATCACTTGACATGTAGATCAAATGACATTTTTCAATTTTTTGAGATTAATAATTTCATAAGTAATCTTATTTGACTCGGGATTCAATCTATCTGCCAAAGAAAATTAAGCACAAAATAGCTACATATAACAATAATATATGCCAACAATTTTTATTAATACTGAGGATAATACTTTTTTAGTAATGTAAGGTTGACAACAGAGGATACAATATGTTATAGTATAAATATCTTTTATCAAAATATAAATCGTTTCTCTGGCAAAGTTCTAAATATAGAATTATTAATTGAAAAAAGATAATGTAGATGTTTTGTGCTTTACTGAGACATGGCTTAAAAATGTGAATACAATGCTGTTTTTACTAAGAAAATTATTACGAGTTAAAAATATCTGAATTGCAGTGACTTGGCTTCTAAGGGAATTAGGCGTACATGGATTATTTATATCTATTATACGATAAAAAATCTATAACATCTAATGTAAAATTTCATAACTATTGAGAACATACTCAAAAATATTTAAACAAGTTTGTTTAATGGCTAAGCAATTATTTAAATCATAAAATAAAGTCATTCTCTAATAAAATCAAGACTACCTGGCAAGTTATAAAAACGGAAACAGGATGAAACACAAAACAGAGGAATGACCTAGAACTAAAAATACAGGGAAAACTAAAGGAAAAATTTGGAGCTAAGCCTAATGAGTTTCAAAAATTTACAAACATCCAAGAAACCAAAAACACTTAAATTTGGTTCTGATTCGGTTTTATCACCCTTAAAACAATTGGATAACAATGTTTCCCGATTTTAAATTTTTGTAATGATAGCCCTATAGATTATATGAAGGAAATAAATAAATAAAAGAAAACCAAAGACTTGGGGGGTTTTATCTACATTGGGCAATAAATTTAATTAACCAAGATATATCCCCATATTGGCCATAATAACAATGATCTATAAGTACCTGTAGATTCCCACAGTTAATGAAATTCGAAAATAGTAAACCATCTTTAAATTGGCTTTCCAGCTAATATTAAAAATTATGGACTAATCCCACTTGCCAGATTAGTAAAATTTTTCGAAAAAATATGTTAAACTACTGTTAGTACACTTTTCCAAACATGATATTTTTAATGATCACCAATTTGGCTTTACCAGAGGTAGATCAACACTAAATGCTTTGGTTTAAAATTTAGTTTCCCGTACTACGGGCAGGAGGGTCCTGTGGATTCTATTGGAATCTTTCCTTTGTCTTTTCAAGGCCTTTAATTCAGACCGAGACATATTAATCAATAAGCTAAAAATACGGTGTCACAAGGTTTTCTTGATTTTCTATCCTCTTTTAACCTACCAAATAAGAAAAAATTAAAGGTAAAATGACCTCTGTTATCTGACCCTTTGGGGATGGGTGTTCCTCAAGGATCAATTTTGGGACCTTTTGTTCCTTGGTCTATATAAATGACTTTTCTAGTAATTGGGAGGCTGTCAAGTTTCCTTTTTGAATGACCCTTCCAACTCTTAGGAGAAAAAAAATGACCATAAAGTTGAGATACCAAATAAGGCAATTGATTTGTGTAAAACTTGGTTTGGGTCCAATAATTTAGTACTTAACGCGAACAAAACTAAATACTTGATTTATTTTGAAAGTTGCCGTTCTCAAAAATATTAAAAATGACGATGAGGTCATTCCTTTACGTAATTTCACTACATTTCTTGGATTTTCTTTGATTCCAAGATGGTGGAAGCACATATTGACAAACTCTTAAGAAACTAAGTACAGAATCTTTTTAATAACCAGGAATGGGGGCTGATTGACAGGCCCAACCTGCAAACTAATTTATTACCAAATTACACAGCCTTATGTCCTTGGATTTTTTATGGGATCTGCAGCCGGTTTGAACACAAATATACACAAAACAGGCTGTTAGGGCAACTTCAACTGGGCCCAAGGAAACTAAGTAAGTTTTTAAATAAAACTGAAATTCTATCTTTACCCTCGTTATAAATTTGAAAATATTATGGAACGCGTCAAAATTTATTGTTTTGTTTAAAAAGATATTAGGCCCCAGAAATCAATTTCAGGCCCAACGAAAATTAAGACTGTCCCAACAAAAAATCTTTCGTAAATTCATACCATAAGAATCTATAATAAATTAAATGCCTTAAACGCAACTGAATGATTCGAGCTTTGTAAAGTTGTCAAAACAACCTTATAAGAAAAGCCTATTTCTGTTATAGATTATTTTGGGACCAAGATGGGGAAGTAGTTTATATTCTGCCTTGCAAAACCTGGTTACTTAAAAAAATTGTTGGTGAAATTTTGTAAATATAATATTTAAAAAGAACAAAAAAAAGACCCAGAAGTTTCTTTTGCCAGTTCTTCCTATGGACGGCCCAAGTTTAAAAACCGGAAATGAACCTTTTTAACATTCATAAGTCTCAAATTGACTTTAATTTGACTTTGACTTTTGACTTTTAGGTGTGGTCTTCCAGCTGCAAATTACCCAAATTTATAGGCATATTCATCAACTCCTTAGAAGTAACACCATCGACATTGACTGGCGGCGGGAGGACTTTCGTTTGAACCGACTTTGTCTGGTTCCTTCTCTCCAGGGAATGTCAACGTCAGGGAGTATTCTTTCAAACTGTGCAAATATCCAATTTTGGAATATGACATTTTGTCAAAGCAGGGTTAAAGGTACTCGCCGTTGATGTTTATGTCACATACAGCCCAGTGTAGGGTATTGAAGGCGTCCTTCAAAGCATTTGTGAACAAATTCGGGAAAATAACATACCCCTGCGATATCTAACTACTCGATGCAATTGGATCGGTTTCGTTTGACCCCCTTAATCAGGACGGACATAAACACAGCCCTATACAGACCTCCCAACACCTCAACGTATCGATAATCGTTTAAGATCTTCCAGAACACATCTAGAATGGTAAAACAATTTGTAAAAATAAACATCTCCCGCCCTCGGGCGACAAATGGAACTTAAGAGTTCATTATGGAAAAAAATATTATGGGTTTCAATAAACAATAATTTAAAGACTTGCTTGTTTTCACATTTCATCTTTTAAAAAGTTTAACGTATCAACAAATAATATAATATGATATAGGCTTCGAAATCAAAATAATGTAACATGACCTACCTTGGACGTCATTGCTTCCCAAGAATCAAACACGATCTTGTAAAATTCGGTACAAGGGCTAAAATACGTCTTAAGTGAACAATTTTGGTATTATTCTAACAAAATTTATCCAAACCACGAAACCGAAAGAAAGGCGTTTTCACGATACCAAGTTAAGAATAGTCAAAATCTTTTGTTTAAAATAATAAGCCTCCAAACTCTCAAGTGTTACTTTCTAATTGAATCCATCAAACCCGGAGGTGGGCCTGCCAAACAATTTCCGGCAAACACACTTATCAAACTCTTTTTCAAATTCTCTTGATACACTTTAACGGGAATTTGAATTTCCTAAGAACAACTCATGGATTTTATTTTTCAGCTTTGATCCGGGGACAACCCAGAAAGAGGCTTTTGTAACACTTTAACATTTAGAAAAATAAAGAGATAGTAGATTTCTAAAAGTACTCTAATTGCTTTTAAATGAATAGATTTATTTAGTCACCACAAATTTCATACAAATAAGAAATATCGCTATTAGATTTATACAAATATGTAATAATGTTTCTATAATTGTAATAACGATATTTTATAAATAAAAAATAATTACAGCTACTACAAACTAATTGATTTTTTGATTCATCAAAGTATATTTATCAATAACTTCTTTTTTTAACAAAACGAACTAAATTCATGTTTATTATTTAAAAGCAAATTAGCCAATATCAAAGATGTTACTTTGTCTATGAGAGATAACGTTTTGTTAGCATGGTTTGAAAACTGAGACATCTGTGACGTATATCTGAAATATGTGTTTCGTATCTTATCACAAATTCTTCACTCCACTGCGTAAACTAGTCAGAGAAATTTGCTCTGTCCTGTCAACTTAATTAATAGAATAAAATAGCTTTTACCTATGACATTTCCGTTCTTGAGTACTAGTAAACAAAAAAGAAGGTAAAAGGTTATAGATAAAGTGTAGTTCCAAGTTTTAATTTTATAAAAATAAAATTACTTTTGGATTTTACCCGGATTATTTCCAATATTTAAATTCCCGACGTTTGGGAACGGGTTTGGTACGGGGTATCAACCCGGACCACGGGCCCTAAAAATGGGTAGAATAAATAAATTTAATAAGTGTAATAGTAAAAAATATGTTAAACCGGAAAAATCCAAAATAATTTTATTTAATAATTATATTAATATAATATTCATTAAAAAAAAAAACAAAATTATGTTTAATATATACCAATAAACCCATTTTAAAACAAAAAATTCATTGATCATTTCCTTTGAACCATTTGCTTCATAATTGAATTTACAAAGTCAATACAGACAATAGAGGAGATTAATTTAAAATTGTAATGATAAAATGATCAGATCTGCCGATCCAGCTGAACCAAAATGAACGTTTCAATGAATAAAATATGTAAATCACTTCATTTACTTTCTAAAAACGATTTTAATTAGACATCGATAGGAGGGAGCTTAAAAATTTAAGTTTTATTACTCTGTTTGAAAATTAAGTTCATATGAAATAGAATCATGGGTAATTTGAAAATACCTGAATGCGTAACTTTTATATTTATTTAAGACCAATTTAATTTTTAATTAAAAGTTGGTTGTTTTAAATTGTTTATTCCACTATGTATTTTATTATTTTAATTACCCTGTTCCAGTACCACGTTATTTTCAAACGAAAGACAAGTTTTAGATTAAAGTAATTAAATATTTGCTATTGCAGTGTCATAATAAATTAATATAATCAAAAACAATTTTCATTTTGATGTGTTTTATTGTCAACAAAACTTGTTTCTGAAACCGAGTACAATAGTGAAAAAAGTGTTTCCCTTCCTCCCTATGTATCTTTAAATGTACGCAACAGAGTTTAAAGCGGTTTTGTTAAATAGATAGAGTGCTTTGAAAGGTTTATATGTAGTCAAAATGCATAATAATATGGAGAAACTATGACAAATTGAGAGGTTTCTAACGTCTTCCATCAATGAAAATAAACCAATTTGTTGTCTTTCATTTTAAACCGCTGAATCCTGGAAAAAATCAAAATATCGCCTTGGTAATTATGGTATCCCTTTATGGAAGCCCAAATCACCAATTTAATTCAACATTGTTTAAAAGTTCAATGGGCCAAAAACTAATAAAGGTAAACAGTTAAGTCCCAATATAAGTACATTACAAAAAATCTACATTTTATGTACATCAAACGTATCAAAGACGACAATTAGTTAAAATCTTTTCAGTCAACCATCATGTAAGAAAAAATAAGGCTTGAAATTCGGAATAATTTTTTGTTAATATAAGACTAGTTGTGCCCTAGCGGTGCTAACCGCTTATCCCAATTCCTTAAATTTCGTAACTCTTACTTTTTCAATGTTTCGTTTATTGAAACATCCTTCAGGTAACAGACTCAACAAAAATGCATAGCGAAATCTATTCAACTGTTCTAGAGTTTTGCACTTAACGACACATTCAGCAACTTAATTTTATGTTGTAGAATTTATTGCATTAATTTGTCTTTTCAGTTGTGCTTTTCCAAATAATATAAGATTAACCTGTTTTAAGGATTCGGCTTGCCTATTTATGATTTTAAATTCACTTATCTTCAAGACAATTCTGTGTTATGTTATTTATATAAACTTATTTATTTTCTTTAATAAAGCACAATCTTTATAATGTATGTTTATTTATCATAATTTCTCTATGAATATAATATCGGTCTTATTACAATTGACTACTATATGGTTTCTAAAAATTTTCGATCCCGCGTTTAAATCTGCTACCTGTATCTATGTTTTTTTTTAAATAAGTCTCAACAGGTGAGAAGTTATTTCTATTGCTTGCGCGAATATTATACATTATTAAATAAAATTACTTTACGGATTTTATCGCGTTTATTTTACGTTTTAAATTCACGACGTTTTCGTACTTTCCAGCGGCCGTGGTCACGGGGTAGGTGAGAAGTTATTTGAATCATACAAAAAAACATAAGTAGTCGATATTTCGTAAAATTTGATGGAATAAAAAATGTCTTTCATCGGCATTTCTTTCGATTCGGTTAAGCCCCTAAATTATCTTTTAAATATTACTTCTATAGGTTTCGATATTCGATTTGTGTTCGCGCGCATTTCTATGTCGCTTAACACAGCCGTAAATTGGTTACGCAATAATATTTCTTCCCTTTCTTACTATACCATTACACTCTACTACTCTACTACTACACTCGAGCTAGTTGGTCCAATCAAATTGGCTGACGAAACTTGAGTTACCACGCGCCCGCGCAACCAATTTGTTTACTTTACATTTGTAAGATTACTATGGGCTATTTAATTATATATGTAATATATATAAGGCACCTAGGAAAATCGGAGCGGAATTTGAAATGCAGTGCAATGCAAGTTTACATCTGCTAAGACCGTTAACACTGTTTGTTATTTGCTAAATATATTATGCTAGTTTGCGCTTTACTCGCAAATAAAAATCTAATTTCGCAAAGTTTTACATCACAACCCGTAAGTTTCCTCGGAATTTTTAATAAAACTACTTTAAGAAGTTCAGCTTACTAATTTTCAGTCTTAGCTTTTACGAAGCAAGAATATGTAAACTTTCCAGAATTGCTTTACAAATTTGTAAAAGTGGTATAAATATTAAGTATGCACTTAATTCCAAAACTAAATGATTTTCCTTAAAAACTCTCCTCTTAAACCAAATAAGATTTTGTATTGTTTTTTACTTTCCGTCCGTTTTACTTCCGTCCGTACATTCCGTTTTTTAATAAATAGATTCAATATGTATGCTATTGATAGATATTGCAGATATAAAGACTTAAATAATGCCAGCTCATGTTTGGTATCAAAAATTTATTTGGTTTTACTTTCTTCGCATATAAGAATCTTATCAATAGAATTTTGATTACACCTATTTAGTACCTCAAGACCAAGCGGATAAGCGCTAGTTAGTTAGTTACTCGATATCATTCCGCACCATTTCTGATATTACATAAGCAGTTATAAAAAGTTTTTCAAAACGTTTCGACAAATATGTACCGTGTTCAATTTTATATACGCGAAACAGTCAAAAATAAAAACAAAACATCCAACACTACAAACAAGAGGACTCTGCTCTATGGTTGAGTGCTTGACACAAGTGTTTTTCGTAATTTCAACGTTTTATTGTACTTTTTTTGTTCTTTCTGTTGATTATCTAGTATTGTCGTGTGTTGATATTTGTATATTGTGTTGTTCTATTTGTAAGTATTATTTAAGTATAAGTATGGTTGAGGTGACCCCTGATCCCGGGGAGGTTATGTTTACAAACATAGTTCTATTCCAATTCAACCCCTATGATTACGATCCACACCTAATTTAAGGAAAAGACAGATTGCTGCTACCTCTGATTCGTCTCAACTCTCAAAAAAACACAGCTGTCCAAGCAGTCGGCTCCATCCAGTCAACCTTTACTTTACCTCAAATGAAGGCTCCAAAAAGCGATACTCCGATCTAGACATTCCCCTTTTTGGTCCATGTGAGTAAGACTGTGAACCCTCTTCTAGTACTACATTAAGACCATTAAGTTCGGTCACTTACATCACAATGAAATTAAGGGTATTGTTAAGGATGGTGTTAAACGTATTGGCCGTAATCGTGTCTCAGTGGAATTTAAATCTGCTGAGGCTGCTAACCTATTTTAGATCATTCGGACTTGTTGCAGGAGTATGATGCCATTATTCCTTCTTATAATGTAACCCATGGGTATTGTTAGAGATGTTCCAGTTGAATGGACTTTAGAGGAATTAGTTTGTCCATCGAAGTACCGGTAGGTTATTAGAGCACGCCCCTTAATAGAAAATCCAGGAAAAAATACAGCTATTTGGACCCGACCCCATCAGTTGTTTTAAATCTTTTCAAAAGCTACGAAAAAGTTTATTTTTTAACAGCTCTTCCAGTCCAAACATATTTCTTCCAAGATTCAGTGCCAAAAATGCTGTAGAGGGCATGGGCCCAAGCGACAAAAGGAGGTTTTTTTTGGCACAACCTCACGGATTATTGAAATCAACCCAAATTCCTACTTTGTTCTTATGTCCTAACCATAAAGAACGATAGAAAGTCCCTGAAATTAGACAGAAGTCCATTAAGATAGTAATGTCTCAGGAAAATATTTATAGAAGTTTCAGTTGATTTCCCTGAGAAATCTTGCTGAATTTCCCAACCCGCCCAGTTTCACCTACCAACCTTCCAGAGTCTCAAATTCCTACTCCTTCACAACCCTATCAAATAATATTTTTTACCGTCGACATTCTTCTCCAGAAACCTCCAATGCCCTCATCAAGCTCAGGAGACAAGGCCCATCAGGCGATTATAGCACCCCTTCTTTTAGTCTCCTAATGGGAAAATGATTCCACCTAAAAATATTTCCCAATGATAACCTTAATTGTTATTTAAAAATTTAAATAAGTTTCTGGTTTGACGACCCCAACACCGACAAAGTCAATCTAAACTTTCTCAGCTTAACAAAACCAAACAGTTCTAAAATATCATGGAATTCAGTATTCGTCAAAAAAATGATATCATTTCTCTTATTATAAATACCAACCCTCTGTCTTGCAGTCCAAGAGGGGGTTCCCATCTTAGGATCCCAGGCTACCCAGCTCCGGGATGAAGGCTGGTTTGGCGGGCCCATTTAGTTTCTAGGAAATGGTATTTTACCAAATAGATTCCTTCCCACAGAATGGTATTTTTTGGGTTGCTATTAGAGCACACAATTTTTTCCTTCTTAAATTCCTGATCCAATCTTGCCCCCTCTCTCTGAGTTAAAACATACTATAGTCTTCTTATACTTATCCAGGTGATTTTAAATTTTCACCATATCTTGGGGTTTATTATAGGATGCCAATTCTTCCCTTTCCCGATCTCCGGATGAATTAGATTTGTGTGTTTTAAACAATGGGTCTCCAACCTGCAGGCTCCTTTCCAAAACCCAAAGACTGCAGTTTCTAAAGCATCTCCTTTCTGTCCTCTGTCTCACGGAGGTCTTGTTCCACTTAGGAAGGACCATTTTACTATCTTTATTTGCCCCTGACCCCTTAGACCCCAAGTTAACCTTTTCCCCACTCCAAAATTTAATGTTCGCAGACTGGTCCCGTTTAAACATGTTTAAAGAAGAAATGGTAAACATTCCATTTATTGCCGAAACCAAATTCATATATTTTTTTTAAAATCCTTTTATCTTCTGCTACCAAGTCCATCCTCCTCAAAAGTTTAAACGTAACGTCTTCCCCCACCATGGTGGAATTTTGAATGCAGAGGCCTGTGGGAGAGCCCGAGGCAGGTAACTTACGCTCAGAAGACGATGGAAAATTACACCAACTATCAAAAAGAGCAAAGACCACTGAATTTAGCAGACACGAAAAGATCCGGTGGTCCGTTTTTTGAGCAACTTTCCCATTACCCCCCCATCTAAAGTCTGGACCAATTAGAATTCGTAGCTCTGTCTGGTCCTGCTATTTTATCATGATCCATCTTCTTGGATCGAAAGTTCTCTGCCAAATTAGCTCCTCCCATATTCCTCATTAAAGAGCTTTTACCTCCCATTTAACACTTAAGACAAAACCTTTTGAGGCCCCTTTTCTGGGGGAAGAATCATTGGTTCCGAGGGTCTTTAAGACTCATCCCCAGGTAGATGGGATCCCATATTCCTTCATAAAGAAAAGCAGCACTTCTGCAAAACAGGTTTTCATCCATCCTAAATAATATTTTTCTAACGGTATGTTCCCGAAGAGTGGAGAACCGGATCATTTATTTTAAACCTAAAGGCTAATTGACCGTCCATATCGCCCGATATTATCAGACAATGGCTAAGGTTAGAACATTTGATAAAGAACGTTTGAATGGATAGTCGAGCAAAAAAACATTAGTAAATCCCAGGCTTTCAAAGGTTTTGTACTTTGGCCCTTTAGAATTAGTGACTGACATAGCATTGCCTTTCGGGAAGTCTTTGTAGGAGTATTTTTGATGTTTCTTCGGATAGACAATGATTTCTTCCAGTACTCAGGAAAAATGCCCGGGCTGAGATTCCTGAAGATTTAAAATAATCTTTAACCTGCCCTAGATCCGTACCCCATTCGTTTTCCTAACTTTATATCTTCCTCGAGAAGATAGGGGGTCCCAAGGTCAGTGCTTAGTCCACGTTTTGTATTTTAATATGATCTAATTTTAGAATTCTTTAAATACTAATTTGCGATGACTTTTTTTTATGTATCGAAAAAAATTGAGGAAGCCTCTTCCGTCTTAATTCAGCTATTAGGATATCCTGAATGGCTTGAAACCAGGACTATTTTCTATTAGTAAAGAATGTTTTGTATTTTCGGCCAGATCCCCCCGGATGTTCCAATCTTCTATGGGCAACAAAATTTGCTGTTTGGGGACAATGTTTTTAGGTGTTTATTAGATTCGAGATTAACTTATTCAAATATTAACCATTAATTAAAAAATGGAGAAAACATGAACATATTGGTTCTTTATTCTACTTGGGGGCACCCATACCCAGAAACTATGTACAATGCCCGGTGCAATTTTGACTATGGATGTTTCACAACCCCAAATCTCCTTTAAACCCTTGACAAACCAAATAAATTTGAATAATATGTCAGAAATCACCTATAAATGCTCTTCAGGTGGAGTGGAGGCATTTATCTTAGAAGACAAATTTTTTCTGACCATTCCTATTCAAGGTTATTAATTCTTATCACCCTCTTATTTTGGGCTGACAGTTTATCCAATTTTATCTCTTCAAATAAATACTGGTCCCATAAAGAACCCTTGCCTGTTCAAAAAGTTTTTACTTATCTTCATTTTTTGTCCATATTTCAGTGTCGTTTCCCTATGAAAATTGATGATTTATTTTAAACCCCAAATTCTTCTGGATATTGATTGATAAAACCCTGTTTTGCAAATATCCAAATCAATTTACAAACATTGGCCTGATTTGGGATCAGTACACTGATGTTTCCAAAGTTGTCGAGCAGAGTTGTGTTTTTGGGGTTTGAACCCGCAAAGTGATATTAATTTAAAATTCCCCTGAAACATCAGTATTTTAGGTGAACCTAGTGTACTAAGCCTGACAGGTGAGTCCCCAAATTTAAAAACTTGTTATTCCACTGATTCTAAGAGTTCCGGGGCTATTGCATCTAATCAATTTAAGTCCAAAAACATAAGTTTCTCATAGAAAATTGAAGTCCTCTTAGGGTCATACAAAATTTCGTGTTCCCCTGGACCAGGACAGGGATTCATGGCAAGAGGTGAGACTTTGCCGATGCAGCAAAACAGGATGCATGGACCACTCAGATTGTATTCAAATGAACGATTAGGTCAGCCCTTCTCATCTTGGAAAAATTTGGCTTAAGTTGCTTCAAAGGAAATGTGTCCAGCCCCATATTCCTACTGTCCTTGGTTCTCAACTTAAACGAAAACAAAGTACCAGTACATCTGCAGATTAAGACTAGGACATGCATGTACCCCTGTTCATCTTGGCAAAGCTACACATAAAAGACACTCCTCTGTGAATGTGGACTAGATGAAGGAACACTGACCACATATTTTCAATTGTCCCAGACAGACCTCTTCTCTCTATGACCTGCTCCTCCCCAAATTCCAGCGTCCCACTAATTTAAAAAACTTTATTATCCTATGTTGATTCCCCATTTGTTCATATTTTTGTTCCTACATTAATCATAATAATATTAAACTTTAGTTTGTTTGTCTCTAACCAACTAACCTGTGTTTATTGTGTGTCTCTTTTGTTTTAGATACATCAACAGAAACTATTGTGGTGGATTATCTCAGCCCATAATCAATTTAGTTGTTAACTGTGACCTTGTTCATTTACGAAGCCTGTTACATATAGCAGAGTCTAATCGAAAACTTGACGTTGGCGAAATCTACAAGGAAACGCCATTAGCTTCAAAGAACTGAACTGAACTACAAACAACCGCTTCGAGCATTACCACAAGTGCTCGTTCAAACAGTGATAAACACAAAAAAAAAACAGAGTGACTACACAAGTCGAGATGCTTTTAAGTAAATGACATTTTATTCAGTGAACGTACACTTGTGCTTTTGAATAAAATTCTACTGTACCTGAGAAGGTATTTACGTAAAGAGCAAAGAGATTGTGATCGTTTTGTGCTCGTGTGCATGTGTCTTACGCTTTTTCACGACATCAGACATGTTTGATAACAACTCTGCAGAATATTTGAAAAACCACAGATATTTTAACGATATAAACGTTTGATAAATCTTCAAACACATATTTATGTTTGTCTTGTGAAAATAGTATCGTTTTATTAAAAATATTTTGATTATTATTTAGAAATGAAAAATATAAGATTTCAGATTCTTTAATTTATAATCTGTTTGCAAGTTTATTTAAGTTCCATACAAATTTGTATACATAAAGTTGTAATTTTATTCACATTGATCTCGAAAATCCTATTAGGAAATTAATGGTAAAAGTTTCTTCGGTTGCTTTAATGGCAATAATGTAAACTCTATATTTCCATCCAATATTGCGCTGACTAGTACATACTTAAATTATTAAAGTTTTGTGATGCTCATCTATAAAATCTTAGTGTAATATCTTAACCAGCAATAATAATAAAGAAACAAGAAAGTAATGGATAAAACTTTCGCGTAAACCTGTTTATCAGGGATAAAATTAAGGAATTGCTATTTATTAGTAAAACTTTCCGTAATATAAATCGTTAAATAATTTACAATTTCTTTGTGTTGGTGCGGCATAGAATTTAGCTACCCCATTTCCTCTGGCGGGTGTCGTAAGAGGCGACTAAAGGAAAAGTCACCTACAATACTATACTATGCAAAAAATGCTGCTAAGAATCCCCGGGTGGGATTCGGCTACCACCAACGACGACTGGACCTTTCAACGCACGGACATTAAGGACCGACGAGAGGATGACAGAGCTGAAAGAAAAGGTAAACAGGCTGCGTTGGGATATCATAGGATTATCTGAAGTCCGAAAAGAGGGGGAGGACGCGATAATCCTTTAATCCGGCAACCTGTTTTACCACCGGGAGAGTGATCAACTATCCCAAGGAGGTGTCGGATTTATCGTCATCGTCTCTTATTAACAACATTGTTAAAATCAAAGTTAGTCGTCAGGTCGTATACCTTATACTCAGAATATCCAAACGATATCGTTGAAGGTCATACAAGTATATGCACCGACATCGACACACCTGATAAGGAGGTTGAGGCAATGTATGCCATACATTCCTCCAAAACTCAATACACGGTGTTGATGGGAGACTTTAATACAAAACTAGTGAAAGGGGCAGCAACTGGCTGGGCTTTATGGATGAGGGAAGGACTGTATATGATGAACTCCTTCTTCAAAAAGCAGCCCCACAGAAAGTGGACATAGATAAGACCCGATGGCTCCATAAAACGAGATTGACTTTATCATGACGACCGAACGCCAAATATTCAATAATATCTCTGTGATTACTAGGGTTAAAATCGCCAGTGGTCACCGACTGAATCTTAACGTTAGGTTGGAAAGGTATCGTCTGATTAAGTCCACGCGTCGTCCGTCTCGAGCCCATATTCAAAATGCCCATGGTTTTCAGCTCGAACTTAGCAATCGCTTCCAAACCTGGACGATATTAACATTGAGCTCGTGGAGACTGTTCATCGTGTGGGTTCTAGGTTTTATAAAACACACCGCAAAACTGGAACCCAAAACTCTCTGATGCCACTCTTAACCTTCTGGATACAAGACGGAAGATGCGGCTACAGTCTTCTTCTGATAAGTCAGATTATAGGCAGCTTAATAGACAGATCTCCAAAATATGCGGCGGGACTTGCGTAACTTTTAATAAATCTTGTATTAAAGAAGCAATAGAACGGAACCAAGTTCTAAAGTCCTTGCCAGAGATCGTCTATCGGGCAAAGTCAGTTGATTAAGTTGAAGACGATAATGGGGCCGTCATCCCAGTAGGCCGGAGGTTTTGAGGAGATTGAGGGTTCTATGGACAGTTGTACACATTCTCATCGGAGCCGCTTACTCAAGCGAGTGACGACCCAAGAGCAAAGCATACCGGCAAACTCCGAAAATATCCCGGACGTTAGTCTGAGCGAGATACGAATGGCTCTCAACCAACTTAAGAACGGCAAAGCGCCCGGTGAGGACGGAATTACAGCAGAGCTTCTGAAAGCGGGTGAAGAACCGGTACTTGTAGTCCTTCAGAGGCTCTTTAATTTAGTCCTACAGGCTGGTAGTACGCCAAAAGCGTGGAGCAGAAGCTTAGTGGTGCTGTTTTTCAAGGCGAAAAGAGCCTCTTGAAAAACTATAGACCAATTTCCCTTCTGAGCCGCGTTTATGTTCCGCTTTCGAGAGTCATCTTGAATCGTCTCGCTTCCAGAATAGACGACTTCCAGCCACCCAAACAAGCTGGATCCCGAAAAGGCTCTAGTACTATAGACCACATATTTACGCTGCGGCAGATTACACAGAAGACTGAGGAGTATAATTTGCCTTTATGCTTCGCGTTTGTGGACTGTGACAAAGCCTTGATTCTGTCGACAATTTGGCTGTGCTGCAGGCCCTTCAGCGTTGCCAAATTGACAATCGGTGTATCGAGGTGCTGAGGTGTTTGTCAGTAAAGCAACGATGTCCGTCCGACTACAATCCAGTAGTACAAAGCCTATACAATTGTAAAAGGGAGTAAGACAGGGTGATGTTATATCCCGAAACTCTTTTCCGCTGCATTGGAAAACGCATTCAAACTCTTGGATTGGAAAGGACGATATATAAAATCGATGGCGAATGCATCACCTACCTTAGATTTGCCGACGACATAGTCATAATGGCGGAGTCGCTGGAGGACCTCAACTCTATGCTCAATGACCTCAACAGTGTTTCTCAACAAGTGGACCTTAGGATGAACATGGAGTAGACGAAAGTCATGTCTAACGCTCATGTCATGCCTTCTCTGGTGGTTGTTGGGGATGCTGTGTTCGAAGTTATTAACCAATATATTTACCTGGGACAAGTAGTCCGGTTAGGTCAAAGTCAAAGTCAAAGTCAAAATCATTTATTCAATTTAGGCTCTACTGAGCACTTATGAACGTCAAAAATTATCCATTTACCACCGGTTCACAAACTCAGACCCGTCCAGAGAAGAACCGGCAAGAAACTCTGCGGCCTTTTTTTTTTAAATATTAGCATTTACAAAATTTGACCAATACATTTTTTTTAAGTTACCAGGGGATTTGCAAGCGCAGAATATAAACTATTTCCACACATCTTGGTCCTCAATATAATTTATTACAGAATAGTAAGCTTTTTCTATAAGCGTTGTTTTGACAACTTTACGAAAGCTCGAATCATTCAGTTGCGTTTGGCACGCATTTAATTTATTATACATTCTTATACTATTATACATGAAAGATTTTTTGGTTCGGGTCAGTCTAAATCTGGGTAGCTCTAGGGGCTCAATTCGACCCCTGCGCGGCCTAATATCTTTTAAAATTTCAGTTTTATTAAAAACATTACGTAAAGATTCCCGTGAACCCAGATTGTAGATTGCCCTGACAGCCTGTTTTTGTAGCATAAATATTGTGTTCAAACCGGCTGCAGATCCCCATAATAATCATAGGACATAAGGCTGTGAAAGTACGCGTAATAAACTAGTTTTGCATATTGGTAAGTCCAACTCGATGCAGAGAGGTCAATCGACGAATCCAACTCGGATGGGCAGCTTTCGGAAGCTTAGACGTATCCTCTTGTCCGATATCTCTAATGTCTAAAACTAAGGTCTTCAACCAGTGCGTTTTGCCAGTGATGACCTACAAAGCAAGCTAAAGTGGCAATGGGCCGGCCATTTAGGTCGTAGAGCCGATAACCGGTGTGGGAAAAAGGTTCTCGAGTGGCCTTGTACTGGCCATCGCAGTGTGGACGACCCCACGAGATGGAGTGACTCACCTTGCAAGTTTGCGGGAAGTCGGTGGATTTTTTTTTTTATGGCATACGCAGGCAGACGAGCAGTCGGGCCAACTGATGGGAAGTGGTCACCGACACCCAGACGTTGACAATACCAGTGGTATCGCCGACGCGCTGCCTACCGTGAGACATAGGGTGTTAAGTCTTGTTTACCCAGTAAATACGCTGGATGCAGGTGGCGCAGGATTGTACTTCTTGGTGGCTCATGGGATAGGCCTATGTCCAGCAGTGGACTTTCATAGGCTGATATGATGATGATGATGATGATTCTTTGTGTGTAATTGCATTTATATTGACATATTTTTTCGTATAGTCGTCAGTCAATCAAGCATGTCACATCATTCATCAGTAATTATACATCGCTGTTATCAACACAATAAAACTAAAGAGGTCACGTAATTTTTCGCTTCTAAAAATTAAATATAAAATAACACTTGGTGTATTACAACTTCTCTTCGAAACACAATCAAAATGGTAATTTGGCCCTACAGTAGTTGATCGTGGCTGATTTCTCTTCTTAAAACGTTTCAAGATAAGTAGGAGTACAATTTTTTACAAAAGGATTTTACTACAAATTAAAGGTCTACATTTTGACGCCTGTGATTTAATTACTTTATCATAAAAAGAAGAATAAAAGTTATTATTAAAAAGTCCAATAGAACAAGGTTACGAGTAATATGCAGTCCATTTGCATATTACTCGTAACCTTGTTCAAGTTAAACAAAAAATTAGAATAGATGACGTCACTGCTAAGACATTCAAAACTTTCATCACCATACAAATAATGAACCATTGTTACGATAGAATTTACGAAATCAATTGCCTGCCCTTCCTGTCTTACTTTTTTGTAATCGACCAAGTTTTCAAAGATGAGCCCTTTTTTAAACTTTACTTCTTACAATAATCAAGAAACATAAGGCCTATGTAACAAATTTCATGTCAGGTTGGAGTACCCTGCTGATGAATATCAGTCATACATAACATTCTTATCAAAATATGAATAAACTAAATCATATCTGACAAAGGGTACTTATAATGTCAAACTAATGTTTAAAATTAAGAAAATAGAATGATATCTTAATTTTATAAAGAAACTCACTGCCCGTGATCATGCATGCTGGAAAGAATCCGAAACGTCGGCAATAAATATATGTAACTAACGCGAAAAATCCTTTAAATAAAAGAAATAATTTGCTGCCGCAGCCTTACGCTCGCCAATATCGATGTTTTGATGTATGAACTCTTAGAATATTTCATTTACTTTGTTTTAAAACATTTAGCGTGCTATGCATCGTACCTTTGCGAAGTTTTGTTAAAAATTTTCTACACCGATATGCATAAAAGATTTAAAAATCATTTTAATTTTTTTTATTCAGCACTGACCTTTTCATATGACAATGAAAGAAAAATATAATGTGCGAATAATAAATAGGTAACCATTAACGAAACACCTTCACATCTGTTAAGTATTTCAGTTTTAAAAAGACTTACTAACCTTCAGAGATGCAATATGTAATTGGTGAGTTTATTTTTTATTATACTACAATAATCCGAATTGCATATACTCCGGCGCTGTAAAAATCTACTTAGCTAAATGCCCGCTGCTATATTGAGGTAGCAGCAGGGATATTTGAGAACTTACGGCCGGCTTCTTTCTCAAATAATTTTGGCCGGAGCCGTGGAAACTATGGACATCTTTCGGCGACCCCGGTGCGTCCTGGCCTTTGCAAGGCTCCTCTTACCGGGGGAGTCGGGCCACCCAGACCGTGACTTAAGGTGTCGTGCAAACAGCACAGCACCCCCACTTGAACCCCTCTCTTCTTTCTTCCTTCTGGAACATTACGTCTTCGCAGAAAGCAAGGATAGCGCCCCACAAACATTTGCTTTCCAACATGCTGCGGAGTATAGCGGGAAACATGCCCCACGACACTTTGCAGCTATCGACGTTACTCAACCCAGGTTAAGCACTTTTCTTAGCACACTTGTGTCACTCTTTAGTGTGCTCCTGACTACAAACAATATGCCACAGGCATCTTTCAAAACAGCTGTGTTCCGACAGAACAATCGTTTTACAACCTAAGTTCACTGAGAGTCCTTAAGCTGGCAAGTATCGCAGCCTTTCAGAAATCTGTTCCATGGTGACTGGGCTCGGTAGTTAGTTTCAAATTCTAAAAAATACGCGTAAGATTCTAAAAAGTACGCGTATTACTTTTTTTATATTTTGCTCGGGTCAGCAAAATAGATCTAGTGTTCATATAAGTGTGGTTTATAAATCCAATAGCATTGTTTTTTTAAGAAATAACAAAAATTGGACTTGATCAAAGATATATATATCAACATCATCATCAGCCTGTAATCGTCCATTGCTGGACATAGGTCTCCCCTAATACACCCCTATCCATTAGGAGGTTTTGGACCGTATCCCACCACGCTGGTCCAATGCGGGTTCATGGGTTGACCGACTTTTTACATGCCCATCCGACGCGTGGATCATCTTACTTTTCAGACAATTGGGTGATCGGCCCAAATTACCCTAACCAATTAAAAATATGTTGAGTCCCCGCAGGATTCGAACCCACGTCCTCTGGTTTCTTAAGCACACGCCCGTACCGCTAGGCTACGGAGGCAGTATATATTTACATTGTTAATATGAGTATCAGATGTGTCGTAACACTAAAACACAAATCCCAATATATATAGCTTTGCAATGGGCGATTCAAAACTAAATAAGTAAAAGTTACTCTATGGGGCAGAGGTAAGGAATTCAAACAAAAATAATTTGTGCTCTTTATTGAAAACTTCAAATGGCACAGTTTGCGCTATTTAGGTACGCCATGTTGTATAAGTGTCCTTGAATTTTGATGACAGTCTGCTTTCATATTTTCGTTTCAATATCAGGATAACTTTTTGAACGACGTCTCAAAAGGAGGAAGAACTCAATTCGTAGAGTAAGTTTTTTTTCTCCCATATATATTTTTATTTTTTTTATAACATCTAATAGGCAAACGAGCAAGACGGGTCACTTGATGGTAAGTGATTCACCGCCGCTCATGGTCACCAGCGACGCCAGTGCGTTGCCTCCCTTCAGGTAAGAATATGCTCTTTCTTTAATAACCCAATGTTGCAGTTATTGGGAAGACTGCTGGTGGCAACTAATTCCAGAGAATTACTGTGCGTGGTAGAAAACTGTTTTAAAACGCATTGTGGAGGAACGCTAACCATACAAATGGTGCCGATGATAGTTCGGTGAGACGGTCGGTTGCAAAATCACGGCTTCTATTAAGTTGAACAACTCCTCGAACACTCCCATTGCAAATTCTGTAAAGTATACATACGGAAAATACGCAGTGCCAAATGATGAAGCCGATCGGCAAGTTTAGGATCGCCGACAATCCGAAATGCCCTTCGCTGGATTCAGTCAAATGGAGATAGCTGATAGCCCGGAGCCCGGCCCAAAGGTGGTAGCAACTACTCATGTAAGGCCGCACCTGTGCCTTATACAGTTTAAGCGGTGAGCCAGCGAGTACTGTTCGGCCCTGTTGAGTACTCCGAGTTTATTGGAGGCTATTTACCCTTCTCTCCAAATGACCGCCAAACTGGACAACACTCGAAATGTCGATGCCCAGAATGCCAATGTTTGGCTTGGCACTAAGTTGAGTGTTTCCGAAGAGAGGCGATGGACAACGGGGCTTTTTAGCAGGTGAACGCGCAAACTTGAGTCTTTGAAGGGTTAAACTGAACTAGATTTGGTCCCCAATCGAAAATCTTCCAAGGATGATTCAATTTCGGACACAAGTTTGTTCCGACACTCATAGACTGATCCGAAAGATATTGCTGCGCTGAAATACAGTGCATGCACGGTACTGTCATCCGCATAGCAATGAATGCCACTGGTGTGTAACAAATCATTGATATGCAGAATGAACAATGTCGGGATAACACGCAGCCTTGGGAACACCAGTGTTTACAGTCCGGGGTCCGAGCATGAGCCGTCTACGTCTACGTTGCGCAAGGAAACTGTCGATCCACCAACAAAGTCTCCTAGGAAGCCCAGGAAGGAAGCTTCAATAGTTAGGCTTATGCCAAACCCGATCGAAGGCTTTCGCTATGTCCAAACTAACGCCTAACGCCTCACGCCTACTCTCAATCGCCTGCGCCCAACGGTGAGTTAATAAAGCCAGAAGCTCACCAGTTTATCGCCCTTTGCGGAAGCCATATTGGTGGTCGCTGATGAGCTGGTGCTCTTCCAGGTAGCCCATGAGCTGGCAGTTAATTATGGATTCCATAATTTTGGAGAGTAAGGAGGTGATAGCGATAGGCCTGTAGTTGGACGGATCTGAGTGGTCGCCTTTTTCAGGGATCGGGTGTACTAGAGCCGTCTTCCATGAATGTCGGACAACGCCGAGGACATAAGAGTGTCTGAATAGGCGCGTTAAAACTGGTGCCAGCTCCGGAGCACACACCTTTAGAACAATAGGAGATACTCCATCGGGCCCACTGGACTTATTGACATCCAGGGAGAATAATGCCGTACAGCACACTGTGTGAAGCGGACGTCCACCATTGTGGTTTCACACCTCGGGATGGTAGGAGGAGTGTTCTCTTTGTCGTCAAGAGTCGAACTTTCCGCAAAGATAGAGCCAAGAAGATCGGCTTTCTCCCTTGCGGAATAGGCCAATGAACCATCCTCTTCGCGCAAAGGTGGAAGTGTTGACTTACAAGAATTACCCTGGACAGCCTTGGCGAGGGACCAGAACGCACGAGAGCCAGATGGCAGGCGCGCCAGTCTCTTGCCAATTCTCCCAACGTAATTTGATTTTGCCAATGCAATTTGCCTCTTAAAGAAGCAGAGTTGTACTTCTTCTTGAGTTAGTCAGAGTTTACATCCTTAGCGGCCTTTGCCCTAGCCCAAACTTGGTAGTATTCCCACTTGAGACGCTGTGCGCCACGGCAGGACCACTAAACCAGGGCCGAGACCTGCCACCAACAGACATCGCTGAGCTAGGAACAAACAATTTCATGTCCTGCAGCACAACGCCGCAACCAAATCAACACAGGTGCTAGGATCCTCCGACTTGAAGCAAATCTGCCCTCATGGGTAGGATGCAAAGAAAGAGTGCATCCCGTCCCAGTATGCTGACCTGTAGTGCCAAACACGTCGACTACCAGGTGGAAGTGGTAGCGACAAGACGGCGAGAGGCAACTCGCTCGAACTAGGCAATGGTCCGATGACCAGAGAGGAGCATCGACCCATACCCGAATGGGTTCGGGGCGAGAGGTCAGCAGAAGGTCCAATAAGGAATGGTCTTCCACATCTGGCACATGAGCTGAAGAAGGTCATCTGCGTCGGACCATTGGCAATGGCAAAATCGTGAGCAGACCTTCCTGCATGGTCAGTACGTGTTGACCCAAGCCAGTTAGAGAGGTGGGCATTAAAGTCACCCAAAACCACAATTCCTGCAGTAGGAATCTGCTCAAGTATTCTGTCAGTGGACACCTGCAGGTGATCGAAGAGACGGTCAATTTCCGAATTTTCGCTATGAGACCTGTAAAGGCACGCGTAAACGCGAATGTGATCCTCACAATCCACGCGCACCCAAAGGATCGACAGGTCTCTGCCTTCAAGACTGCTGAGACTACGGTAGCAAATTCCCTCCCTGACGTACACACACACACACCGGCGCGTGGCACAAAACATTCTCCAGACTCTGAGAGATTGATACCCTCCTGGGGTATTTTATTTGTGTCATTCGTCGCCATTACAAAAAGAGCATAAGGGGTGGGGAATGAAAGGGAAGGTGAAAGGTCACCAAGGGTGAGGAATTGTGGGACAGGGAATAAAAAGACGGGAGGGCCAACTGATACTCATTCCCACACGCAACGCAACAATCCCAAAAAATCTGCAGCGATACGTGTAGAATAATGGAAGCGCCAGTTGCTAATTGGGCCCCGAGGTAGAGGGATAAGGGATAAGGGCGCCGGGACTCTCACTCATGAGTAGAAACGCGGTGGCTTCTAGGAGGCCCCCACTTCACGCCTGATTTTCTGTGAGACGGTAGTGTTTCACCGGTCTATCCTGCCCATCTACATGCTACAGCGAACTGCAGACTTGAATCTACTACCGTAAAATTGTTTTTTTATGACCTACGCAGGCTGATGAGCAGTCGGGCCACCTGATGGGAAGTGGTCACCAACACCCATAATCAATGTTGCCCACCGTGAGACATAGGATGTTAAGTCTCGTTTACCCAGTAAATACGCTGGCTACGTTGCCCTTAAATCCGGAATAGTGTTTTCACACTACTGCTTTGCAGCAGAAATAGGCACCACGGTGGCACCAACCCAGACAGGGCCCTGTAAAAAAGGGACGTACCACCAGTTGTCCAGTTGCTCTGCTCCTAACGGTATGGTTTTGATCATTCTTTTTTTCATATCCAGTAATATAGTAGGTATAAAATAAATAATACAAATTGCAATTACTTTCGGTAACAATTTTTATGTAAATATAAATAAAGTTCTAAGTATTTTTTTATTTATGCTTCTTAGAAACACAAATAGTACAAAAGCGGTTTAATGACGATAGCTTTCTCCAAATGGCAAATATTGGGTTAGTTCAATGGTAGAGAAGGTTAAAAAGAGAATGCTAGGAAAATATAATTTTTCATTTTAATGTATAGATTTGCCTAAAAAGATTTTTTGTAATATGTTTGTGTTAAATTTCATTTATGAGACCTATAAAAGCATCTGTGCCCGGGGGCTAGCCTGGAGAGCCTCTATAGTTGAGAATGATGCGCACCGAGTCTAGCATTGCATCGCCCTGTATTCCTCTACGGGGATTTTGTACTCCTCTACGGGTTTCTTTAGGTTATCACGTTTTCGCAACATGCAAGAACAGCAGCCCACACCTTTAGCTCACCACCATGCCGTGACCTACTATGGCAGCAAAAAGTAATGGCTTACAACACCTGCCCAACCTAGGCTGGGCACTTATTAGCCACAGTTGTTGCACTCTTCTATTGGCTCTCTAATAGGCACGCGGCACAGGCGACTCGTAAAAAGTCGTTAAAGGATGTCTTACGGATGATAACTAACGCCTCTATCTTAGCTCAACTAAATATCGTCACAAGACTCTCCGCCAACTACTTTCGAAGTATTTTAATATTTTTGTCGTATTGCTTGTAAAAATCTAGATAATCTAGAAAAGCTGATAGTGGTCAGTAAGATTAATGGTAACAGAGAACGCGGACGCGCGGATGTTCTGTTGCCATAGCCGGACAAAGTCAAATCCTACACCGGCCTATTGATTTCGGAAGCCTTTCGATCAGCCCAAAATAGACATTACAGGCAGATTCTATTACGACGAGTGGTGGCAGCTCTGTAAGACTACATACGACCAACAGTAGTAAGAAGAAGATAGGATGACAGACCCTTAAAATTTACTGATAACTACGGTAATATCGTATCGTAACGTACATTTACTGATAACTTTTATACGTTTACCCCTTGGGTTGTGAAAGTAAAATGCCAGTAGCTCCAGAAACTTTTATTTAGGTAAATCCGGATGTATTAGAAGCCGACCCCATAATAACTTAGGAACATGGCAAGGTGAAAGGAATAAATAACCTAAGGAAAATAACTGAAAACCAACCTCGGTTAGCAAGGTGAAATATAAATATTAATATTATTAGCCAATCACTCATCAGGAGGATTCATGCTGGCATTTTTAATTTAGAATTACTTCATGTCCTAATTGAACAGGCTGAAACAATAATAAAATGTCGCATTTATTTCGCCATAAATATCTCTCCTTCATATACGAATGATTAAATACAAAATTCGAACCACCAAAAATTCAATTAGCACATTGTTTACCATACATGAAATTGTCAAAATGCAAAATTACATAAATTCCTACAACGTTCTATTGTGCGGGAGACTAATAGATGTCTTTCGCGAAATTTTGGAATATTTATTGCGTTATTAACATCGTCGTGTAGGCAAGCAAGCTATTTTTCCTTCCTTTAATATCGTTTGATAAGTTTATTTATTGAAAAGATGATTGGCTACGTACCTATCATCGTTTTATCATGTTTTTATATTTAAACAGGAAACGGGTGAACTAAAAAGTAATTTAACTAGATTGTGCTGCTTATATGCAGTTTTTTATTACTTTGTGATCATATCTCAACTTCAGTTGGGAAGCCTATTCATTTATTTATATGATTTTATTGTTACTGAAGTGGTTATTTATCTGCATATATATAATGACATTCGTAATCGTACACAAAATTTTGAGAGGCTTTGACTTGTAAAGTAAATATATTTTACTTTACGATTAAATTGTGGTTGAAGTTAACGTTACACCTAAGTGAATGCTTAAGAAGTTTACGCTTTTAACAACATTGCTGACATATAATAAACGTACTATTTATTGGCTAAAGGTATATACCATTTTTTTTAATTAACCTTAAAATAAGATTAAAACTATCATTTTTAAAATATTGCCATTTGTTCTTTACATATAAATGCATTTAAACTATAAAATATAAATTTCAGCATATGATAAATGCAATCCAAAATTAATCAAAAGTTTTTTTTTTTTTATAGCTTACATGCAGCGAGCAGTCGTGCCACCTGATGGAAAGTAGTCATCACCATGACATTAAATACAATGTAGATCGCTAACGCCAACCGAAAATTAAAAAGATGTTAAGTCCGTTACCCAATAAAATACGATATCATGGGCCTTCGAAACGGAACACAGAATTACACTATCGACAGCTGTAAAGGCACCCGTGGTGACTCACCAGACGGTCCGCAAAAGGGACCTACGCCCGGAAAACAGGGTACCACTTCGATTACAAGTTTGTTAACTGTTATGTTTAATCTTTGATTTTGTAATAAATGATTAATCAGTGCAACATTACGAAATGCTAATTTTAAAATAAAATCGTATTAAAAGACAGAGACGAAGAAATAAAGACAAATAGCATAAGTAGAAATTTAAAAATATAAATGATGTTTAGTAGAAACATCAGTGAGCTTAATTAAGATAATGGAACCAGTTTCACTAACAGTTGTTGATATACCAACATTATCAGTTCGCAATGGGACAAGACTTCAAATGTGAGAATAAAGTAATAAAATGGTAACGTATCTGGTTACTAATTTCATTGTTGATGATGGATAATATATCTGTAAACGGATCGATTGGGTAATGGTCGATGTAATGAATTATTCTCATTATTCATGTTGTAGTTGGGAGATATTGGGCACACGTAAATTATTTGGCTTATTGGTTGATATTTTACGTTACAGTAATACCATGTATGTGTTCAAGGTTTCATTATTTAAATAAAATAATTGTTTCATTTTAGTATCCAACCACATTATCCGATTTCACCACACTACGCAAGCCTTTCTAAAAATGATTAATGAAGGATAAATCAAAAAAGCATGGATATTCACTTACCTACTTCTTATTTAAATGTAAATTCATCAATGTATAGACTTAAATCTTAATATATTATTCCACTGCAAGTAAATTGAAATAAAAATAATAATAATTAATGAAATTAGTAACATTAGTAGCAGCATATGTTAACTGTTTACACATAGGAAAATGCAGTTTGCATTTTATAGACAAAAATATAAGCACCAAAATGCTTACTCTTTAAGACTTCAATTGCTTTAGTGAATTTTAAATTAACGCAGCTGCCCATCTACGTAAAAACCCGAAATATTTCTGGAAAATTGTTAACAGCAGAAAGTCAGGCTCTACGTCAATTCCTAATGAACTTCACTTTAACAACAAAACTGCCAAAGAAGGACAAGAAGTTAGTAATTTATTTGCTGAGTATTTTGAATCCATCTATATTAACAATACAATAACTTCTAATGACAGTATGCATGAAGGATTGAGGGAATGACACACAGCTTGACTTTATTTGAGTGTTGTGTATCTGAAAACGAGGTATTGAATCATTTACAAACCCTTGACATAAATAAGGCGTCCGTAATTGACTTTTTACCGCCGATATTCTTTAAAAAATGCGCGGATACATTGCACAAGCCTATATGTAAATTTTTTAATAAGTCCCTGTCGTCTGGTTTATTTCCGCAACCATGGAAAATTGCCTATATTACCCCATTCACTAGTGTGGTGACTTTGAAAACGTAGCTCATTACATACCAAACTCACTTTTACCTACTTGCGCAGAAGTCTCAGAATCACTCGTATACAAGGTGATGCTCCCTTATATAAACCCTCAAATTCTTTCAAACCAATATGGATTTTTACCTCACAGATCTACGACTTCAACTTCATAGTACTTATCAGATATATCGGAAGCTTTCGACCATGAGAGGAGGTTCATGCAAAATACAGATTTCAAGCTGTAGTAATCATCATAACATACATCATCAGCCTTTGACGTCACTGCTGACAGCTCTAACCTATACATTAGTTGACTACACACTGGTCCAAGGTGGGGACATTTATCCCATCCGACGGATCTTTACTTCAGAATGTATCGGCCCATTCCTAACCACTAGAAACATGGTGCATGCGAGGATTGACCAACTGTTTTAGCCGCAACACTGCTGAGGCGTCGATTAACATGATGTAATATAGCTTCGTAACGCATACGATGGGAGTCTATTGGAACGTTCAGCTCAAGGTTTTAAATGGATTGATCCCATCTGGCGTTCCCTGGTATCTCACCTGGGTCCTTTATTTTTCCTGGTTTTTGTAAACGACATCGGTAAAATAATAAAATCAAAATTAAAGATGTACGCTGATGATCTGAAAATTTATCAAATTATTAAAAGTGATGACGATTGTACTATCCTACAACAAGATTTGAATCGTCTTAGTTTTTGGTGTGATGAAAATCATATTAAATTAAACGTGTATATTTAAATATACGTTTATAATCACTTTAAATTATCGTTGCATTAGAAAAAAGGAATTCTGCATTCTTATGTTATAATTTAAGATTATAATGTAATCAGCAAACGAGAAATAACAAAACAGTGTGAAATTTAATTATAACAATAATAAGCACATATTATAAGGTTAACTGTTTTTATTGACAGCTAAAGTCTGATGAACAATTGAAACAAACAAATTCTTAAAAAAGTCAAATAAATTAAAGTAAACCAAAAAACTTACCTACTAAAAAAACTTGCCGCCTCCGTGGCCCAGCGGTATTGGGTTTAAATCCTGCGAGTAAACAACTTTGTGTTATCGTTGATTTCTGGTTGGTTAGGACAATTTGAGCTGATCACCCAATTTTCTGCAAAATAATATGATCTATGAGTCGGATGGGCATGTAAAAAGTTGGTCCACCCAACAGCCCCCATTGGACCAGCGTGGTGTGATACGGTCTGAAAAATCTCCTAATGGATAGGGGTATATTAGGGGAGGCCTATATCCAGCAGTGGAATATCAAAGGCTGATGATGATGATGAATAGTAGCTCAGTGATTCCGCTAACATCATGGTTGGATGAAACAAAAGTAGTGTACTTAAAAATTATCAGTCTGAATCCAAGTGAGCCCTTAGCGTTGTTGTGTACGGCTCTCGAGATGTCCTCGTACATGTGTTCGACAACACCGTCCGGGCTTGTCGACGTAGGCGCGTACACTTGGAAACTTTCAGGCTGTCTCTTTTAGTCAGCTTTATCGCAAGAAATCCGACTTCTCCTGTAATGGATTTGGTCCTTGTCCGAAGTACAGAATATGATCCGATTCCAGGGTTATAGAATGCTAACCCTCTGTACGGACTTCATGCAATCCCAAAATGTGCCATCTTATGCACTTCAGCTCCTCTTCTAGTTTGGCTAAATAATAATCTAGCCGAAGCGTGCGTCCGTTGTAAGTTGCAATAGTCAGTTTGTTTACGCGGCCTACATATTCCCGGGTATACTTAGCACCCCCGCCTTGCAGTATCCGTAGCTACTACTGGGAACTGGGGTTGGGGCGTTTTACCTCTCTTCATTTCCAGGTCTTTGACTGTAAAACACGCTGGTTCAATAAGGGTTGGTAAAAGGGTCGCCACAGCCTTGTCCGTTGTTGGACAGTGACTACCACGTGCGCGAGCTTGGCTTGGGTTTCGAAAATGTTATTTGAAGTCCCTTCCCCCTGCTTACTTCAGAAATTTTAGAGAGTTGAGAACTTGAACTAACATTATAAAAAAAAATATTGAAAAGATGAAGAAAGTTTTGATCAATCGTGATAAAATCTATTAAAAATGTTTTACTTAATAGAACCATGTGTACAATAAATATCAGTCTTAAATCTATACAAATTTTATATTTATATTTAGGTCTGGAAATTATAGTTAATATAATATTATTGAAAGAATACTATTTTAACGACAGAATTAATAAAACTTGCACTTAAGTTAAGTAATTGTCTTCTTTTGCATCTTTTCAATTTAATCTCAATTTACAGTAACAATATAACTTGCGTGTAAAACGTACCTTTAGTCAAGATTTATCTTCCACTTAGAAACATAAATATCCTTTACACTGTCAGAGTAAGTCTCATCCTGTAACAAAAGTGTCTGCATAAATAACATGTTTTGCATGACAAGTCTGATTTCGTAAATCCAGATCCAATGAATGCAAGAGTATTTTGAATTAAGGCTCACTGCGTGCAATTTAATTAAATTTAAATTATGTAATAACATTGTGATAAATTGCTGAAACGTATAACAATATTAAAAAAAATTCCTCTGACTGTTCGTCTGACTAATCTTGATTGTTCTACTGATGTGATTCACGGTAGGCTGATATAACTAGTTGTAACTTATGTTAATTTTTATGACATAAATAAATCCTATAATACTTTATTTATTTTACCATGTAGCGAAAGAAATGGCTCGTAATAGCTAGTAATTGAATTAAATTATTTAGTGCATTTATCGCGTTTAACTTTGTTTACAATATAACTGACGAATAAAGTCTTTTGCGATTTCATCTACCTACTGTCTTGACAATAGGCACATCACTATAGGCTGTCTGCTTATTAAAAATCTAGATAATAATAAATAATCGTAATAATAAGGCCTTATCAATTTTATGATGGACCTAGACCTTTTTAATGAACCCCAAGACGGCAAATCCCCTTCTACTCGTTTCCAACTCGAACTGGCAACAGCTTGCAGATCGGCACCCTACCTATTTGGAGATCGACCAACACTTCGTTCTCTCAAACGCGGCTTACACTCTAGTACTTTATTGGCCAATCATCCAACAGTTCTTCTGACTATACAAAAAGCCTATTGCCATTTTACCGAGCTATGTCTTTGACCGATGAATTCATTACGAATTTTATGCGATAAAAAAACTCCAAACATGGCGCACTTTATAGGCCGCTAAGCTACTGCAAACTTGTGGACCGATTCTATAGACAAAGGCCACGTTTTGGCCCCTTAGATTATCACGGGGAGTTCGCATTCAAACCTTGCTGCATAGAAGACGAGGGTCTTCGCGTTGTGAAAATGTGGGTTAGTTACCTACCCAGCCCAATTAAATCCTTCTATTGGCTTCCTTGTCAAAATTGTACCTTCCGTACTGCAATATGTGCCTAACATAGACATATTCATCAACAACGTTTACAGTAACACTATCGACATTGTCCGGCTTTGGGGAAAGGTATTCGTTGATAAAGACTTGTCCGAGTTCAATTTGAGGGCAATGCGTCAGAAGGATTCATTCAAACTATGCAATATCTCCTGAATGCACTCCAAAGTCTCGCTGTAAATGTTTATGCCACATCAGCCCTAGCACATTGAATATTCTGAGGGACAAAAACCTTTTTTACTGATGATATGATTGTAAAGTTTGACCCTCGAACCGGACTGCTCAAAGCGTAGCACTATTTGGATCATCTGACTTAGGAAATCGACCTGGCATCTATTTTAAGAATCATTAATCCTTTAAAGGACAAGTGAACTTTCATTTGATCTCTTCCAATTCAAATAAAAAACGAAAGCATCAAAGTTATGGCTAACGTCAACCAACCAATTGTCAAATACGGACACATGAAGGAAAGCGTCACTGGAATGGATAAAAGTTTGCAAATTCTAAAACTAGCTTGATATGTATCATCAATTCACAGGAATTGAAGGTGCGAAAATTGTATGGAAAACCAACGGTACATTCAATAGCTGAACTATAGTAATCTAGCTCTATGATTCGTAATAATCCACGAATTTTATTTTACTTTGATTTAAGGATTTAACTGAGAAGCGTAACATCTACTTTAGAAATAAAGATTTAAAACCCATTTATCAGCTGTAAATTCAAAATCATTACTATTAGATTCTACAATAGCAATAACTCTTAAATTTGTAATTACGTTTGATTTATGTATAAATAAAAAGCTTTAATAATAACCAAATTAATTATTAATAAATCAATTAGCCATTCAAAACTTTACTGATATTAGAAGTAACTTTAGTTCATTTCAAATTGCAAAATATCTTCTTTATTTAATAACGAAATTTTGCAAATAAAAAATAATTACAACTACGAACTAATTTATTTTCGGTTTCATCAAAGTGTACTTTCAGGAAAGACTCCTTTTTATACTTACAGACTAAATTCAATCTATTATTTGAAAAAAATAAGCCTATGTCAAAAATGTTAACTTTAGTTTATAGAAGATTCATTTGCTGACATTATTTCAAACGACAATTAAACTTACTTTTCGAGTGTATTTAAATTGTGTTTCATTATTTATCATAAATTTTACTCCACTGCGTCAAGCTTATCAAGAAATAGCTATGCCCTGTCAATTAATTAAAAGCTATTTTATCACTTTACTACAATCATTCCGTTCTTACTTAGAACAGAAAAGCTTATACAAATATCTTAAATCGAAATTAATTTTGTTAATATTTGATAATAATTAATTAACAATTGTACAAACAGTTTTAAAATTCATTGATCATTTCCTATGAACCTTTTGCGTCATAATTGAATTTAATAAGCCAATAGAAACAATATAGGAGATTAATTGAAAATTGTAATGATAAAAAATCTACTGATCCAACTGAACCTAAATGAACGTTTCAATGAATATAATATGCAAATCACTTCATTTACTTTCTGAAAACTATTTTAATTAGACTTCGATATGAGGGGGATTAAAAATTTTAGTTTTCATTACTTTGTTTGAAAATTATGTTTGCATGAAATAGAATCACGGGTAATTAAAGCATTTTCTAATTGATGCGAAATTTTTAGTTTTAATTGAGACCGTTATTTAGATTAAGTATCTTAAAATGTGTCTATTCCACTATGTATTATTATTTCATTATCTCAGTTATGTTCAAAACGAAAGTCGAGTTTTAGCTTTAGATTAAATATTTGTTATTGTGGTGTCATATTAAAATAATATAATCAAAAGTGAGAATCAACAAAAACGGGTACTATCGGTCTTGTCACCGTCAACTTGACAAACGATACTGTCTGAAACACTATGTGTTGTCATATATACATAGTATATATATATATGACGAAGCGCTGATTGTAGAAGCTTTTAAAAGGAGTGGCGTCAGCAGAGCCGACGCCACGATTGAATCAGAACTCATTGCGTGAAAGATAAATCAAAACAACCAACTTATTAACACAATCTATTTCACTTAACCGATTTATTTACCCAACAAACCGAAATCGAAACACTTTCATAAAATGGAATTATTTTACACTGTAATGGACAACCTCAGAAATAGTTACAAGTCCTAGGTACTTAACTTAAGCGTGTGGTCCGCTCCGAAGCTCGAACACAAGTGGCCGCTTGTATTCTCGCCCAGGACCAGGTCCCCTCCAAGCCAACGATATCTCCAAAGGAAGTGGCGCCCTCTAGGGCGAATATGGTTGGAGCGGAAATCGTTGGGTTGGAGAAGATTTACAATAAAACTTACTTATTAAATTAGATTGACAATGTGATAAATCTTTAAATAAATAAGTAGGAATATTACAGTGTTTATTGTAATTTGTAAACTAATAATTACATACGGATGGTTCCGTTTAGAATGCTACGATCAATTGACGTACTTATAAACTTCATTGTTAATTCACATTGACGATGCAAGAAACGTTTAAATAAATAACTAGGAATATTAATATTACAATTATGAATTATAAACTAATAACGTAAAACTAAGGTTTCACTAAAAATACTATGTTCGAGTGATGTCACTCTATTGAGGCGCCGACATATACATAGTAAAACAAAGTCGCTACCCTTCTGTCTATCCCTATGTATTTTTAAAAGTGCGCAACGGATTTTTATGCGGTTTTGTTAAATAGATAGATTGATTCAAGACAAAGGTTTAAATGTTTACAAAATGCATAATATTAAGAAGAAACTATGACAAATTTAGAGGTTTCTAACGTGATGATGTAACTTAACACATTTTGCTTGCGCTTTCATTTGAAACCCTGGCTGAACCCTACGAGATAAATCGTAATAATGTGTTACAGTACCGCATTCGTATATGTTTATCACATAAGGATAGACCATAATAACCAATTTAATGTAATGCCTCACTAAAATGTTTAACAATATTGTTAAAAATTCTCAGCTCAAATAATGTAATACAGTGTAAGTCCCAGTAAAAGTAAGTACAAAACAAAAAATCTACATTTTAATCTATAGTTTATTCAGTTTTAAACAGAAAGCCACTAGCATATGATCAACAAAAGCGGCGAACTGCATTTGTCCGGTTTATAAACTGTCATAAATTTAAAGATTTGCAATCCGTCATCCGACATATGGGTAACCTTACTTTTAGTGTGATTTGGTGATCGCGTTATTTTGGCCCATTTAAATGGCCAGCGAAAATATTATTGTGTGTAATAATCACTACATAGTATAAAACAAATTCTCATTCTTTGTCACCATATCCTTTTTATGCTTAAATGTTTAAAACTACGCAACGGACTTTGACTGTTATAGATAGAGTGATTTCAAGGTTTATATGTATAATTTTTTTATAATATTGTAGAGAAACGCTGGTAGAATTATATATTTTACAACAGATTTTACAGATATTAGTATTGCACCCGTGCATAGCCGGGGCGGGTCGATGGTTACCTATAATATATATATATACATATATATTAACCAAAAGGTTTTTAAGGTTCGTGTCGGAGTAACCCGCCGATGACAGATTTTTATGTACGTACACTTTATTATTTTTTTAATAATTGACTGAATGATGACAATTTTTACTACATTTTTATTACATAGACAAAAACGAGAATGGCGCACAATGTACAAAACTTTTGAAGGATGTACTGTTAGTGTAACATACTCCAGATCAGAAACTCCTCCTCTACAGATATGAAAAAAAGATTGGTAATTCTTTTTAACCTCAAGCTTTTCATTATTTTTATACAGTACTGACCTTTTCATATATCGATAAAGCAAAAATATAAAAAAATTATGTAAAATAAAAAAAGATTTTGAATTTGATAACTGGAAATATTTCTAATGGAGGATAATTAAAATATCATGTTTGAATTATCAATACGTTCCCATTAACAGAACACCTACACATCTGTTATTTTTAGCTTAAAAGTCTAACTAGAGATGCAATATGTAATCGGCGAGTTTTATTCTTTTTATGCCACAAAAATTCGTATTGCATGTAGTCTGACTACTGACGATAAATATTAATTATTGACATAGATTATGTCTTATCTCACACGAATTCTAAGAAACGCATGTTTTTATTTTTGGTTATGCTAATATACGACAATGCACAGGAAAACCTCCGATAGTCGAGTATATTGAGCTATTTATTGCATTTTTTTTGTCGTTTGACAAAATCTACTTTGCGTAATCCCCGCTGCTATATAGGGGGTGCAGCAGGGATATGCGAGACTCCCCAGCCGGGATGGTACGACCTGTATACCTACTAAAAAATACAATGGTCCTTTCTAATGGCGTTTTGGCCGGAGTCGCGGAAACTATGTACAATGGTTGGCGGCCCCAGTGTGACTTAGTATTTGCTAGGCTCCTCTTACCGGGGGGAGTCGGTCCACCCCGACCGTCACTTTAGGTGTCGGGCTAACAGCACAGCACACCCACTTGAGCCCTTCTCTTCTTTCTTCCTTCTGGGCCATCACGTCTTCACAGAAAGCAAGGATAGCGCCCGACGACCTTTCGCTTTTCACCATGCTGCCGACTATAACGAAAAAGATCGTGCCCTACGACACTTTGCAACTCTCAAAGTTACTCGACCCTAGTTAAACACCCTTCCAGCATATGCTAGTCCGTCTCTTCAGCACATACAATACACTTGTGGCATTCTTTGATGTACTTGTAACAACCAATCTGGCACAGGGATAGTGAACACGCCATGTCGCCGGAAAGCGAGGAAACAATATCCTTTTTCTAGCCACCACATTAATAAGGGGTGTATGGCTTCTAATTGCATATTGTTCAACGGCTGGTATTGAGATGCTCTAGCCTAATAACCCACTCCTGCAGCGCAGGGGAGAGCAGTTTGTTCCTGGGCACCCTAACTTCGGCTTCCTGGTCCCAGGGCATAAGGCTAACCACATGGTACGTCGCATCGCCGGAGATTATCTGACAGCCCCGTATAGCCCAGATTGCCAACTACCTCCGAGTCCTTCTAAAAAGGGCTACGCTTTTTTGCTGGAGGGTGTCGGCCCACGCAGGTGCACCATAAACACCGTCCACCCAAATTGGGAAGCAATCTGTAGAGAATGGCCGCTGCTTTTTTTACTCGAGACGCGAGGCACTCAAAGTGGACGCTAAGATTCCATCTGTGGTCTAGGACTAAGCCAAGAACTCCTCCAAGAGATGTGGCTTCTCTTGGAGGTGTATGCAGTGATATGGGCATCCACAGGTGGAGCTGTACGAGGCCCATGAAAGCAGATTTTTCTAGCGCTACCTCATACGATTTGACGTCTACGTCGAATGCCTCCTAAAATCTGAGCGACTACTAGAGTCACTCAGGTGGCGAGTATAGTAGCCTTTCTTAAATCTGGTCCGCAGGTGGTGATGAGGATGTCATCGGCGTAAAATGTGATTTCAACACCCAACATTATCATTAGCCCGAGTTGGCCCACTGCTGGAACATAGGCCTCCCCTACTGCACGCCTTCTCCATTAGGGGGTTTTCCAACCGTATCCCACCACGCTGGTCCAATGAGGGTTGGTGGGTGGACCGAGTTTTACATGCCTATTTGACACATGGATCATCTTACTTTTTAGATGAATGGGTGATCGGCCCAAATTGCCCTAGCCAACTTGGAAACAAAAAAAAATAATTTGTCCCATGAACCCAAATACCCACAGATTTTGAACACACGACCTCTGGTTTCTAAAGCACGCCCTAACTTAGTAGTTAGGGGTGTGCTTAGAAACCAGAGGTTATCATGATGTTGTGGCTTCGGAGGCATGCCGCCATGCAGTACCCAATTAGATACAATAGCCAATAATTCACAGAAACGGTCCCAACACCGACTCCTGTGGAACTCCACACGACATCTCGATGTTTCGGAGCCCGAATTGGCTAGGGTATTTTAGGTATCAGGCTCTAAGGCCAGAGCTAACAATTTCCAGTATTGCCATCTGGGCCCGAGGCTGTGCATTTACCTCTCAGTTTTCTAAGTGTTGCACAAAATTTTCCTGGACTGACTCCTGGAACTTCCGGGACCAGGTCAACTCCCTCCATGCCACTTGGAACCATCGCAGGTGTCGTGTGCTCCTCACGCTGTGGAAACAAAGACTTCGTGATCACCGCTACGAACTGAGGCGCCAGACTGTGTGCCAGTGGGGAAGCCCTTGGACAAAATTTGTTTATCCCAATCTTGTAGGGCCACCCTACCGAGTCACGAGGATAGAGGATAGAGGCAACCAAAAAAAGGTTCTATTCATTGAGATGTAGCAAAAACTATAACTTATTAGCAGTAGTTCACAAAAACTGTAAATGGCGTCTGGAAAATGACGAGTAATTATTTTCATAACAGAAACTAATGGTGGATCGAGTAATGTAAGTAATCTAAACGAGTTGTCATTGTCATCATGTCATAAGAAATCTAAATTTAAATAAGTAGTAGAAATTACTGAATTGCGAAACTTAGCGGTGCATTGTGATGAAGTTTAAGAATTGTTAGATTTATACAATCAAGAAATCACAATTGACGAGCATAAAGAAATATGTGGGCATACTTAAGGCTTATATAAAATGATTCGGTTAACCCCGACAAAACAAAAAATTAGATGTCGCTATTAGTTAGATCATCGAAGAGAAATCAAAAATAATTGAGATTTCAGATTCTTTAATAGATGATCTATTTTCAAGTTTATTTGAGTTCCATACAAATTTGTTTACATAAAGTTATAATTTTATTTACAATGATCTCGAAAATCCTATCAGGAAATAAATGGTAAAAGTTTCTTCGGTTGCTTAAATATCAAAAATGTAATCTCAATATTTCCATTTCATATTGCGCTGACGGATACATATTTTATAGAGCTTTACAAAATATTGTTAATGTTTTGTGAAGCTCATCGATGAAAACTTAGTTCCTTAGCAATAATAATAATAAAGTAACAAGAAAATAATGGATAACACTTTCGCGTAAATCTGTTCATCAGAGCTGAAATTAAGGAATTGCTATATATAGGTTAAATAAGTGCGATAATGTCAGAGGATAGAAGCAAATAGATAATGAAATCCTAGGCTGAGATAATGCCTATGGCATTAATCGCGCCTTTATATTTTTAATTGTACATAAGGAATAAATAAATAACTATAACTTCTTGAGTTGGTTCAGTTCAGGAGAACAGTTCAATTTCTTGATAATAAAAGAACAGTTTCAGATATCTTTGTTCGCTTTTAGCGACCGACGGCACATATTACAAAAGAGAGTGCCTAACACCAAAAATCTATTCAAAGTACCTCTAATGAAAACCCTTATTCCTTGTGCATTTAAGCATTTAGCCGTTAGTGATTTCAACTATTATAAAAGCATGGCCGTGCGCCTGAATAAAACTTTTCACTTCACAATAGTTTTGTCCCTCAATGGTAAAAATTTAGTTATTTTAATATATTTTACAGTCCATTACTATAATTGTAAAATTTTGTTAAGAAGTATTATAAGAGTTACTTATTACATGCAGTTTGTTTATAGTAAAAGTTTCAGTTAAAATCAGTACAAGCTTAATGCGCTATTTAGAAACATCTTAGGTATTTGACTCAGGGTTCGTTCATGCTCCTATCATCTAAAAATTTCTGGTCCAAGGCATTTAAGTCAATGAAAAATACTGTATAGAGTTTACGCATTACTAAATTACAGAAATCGTTCTATCCCAGGTTTACTTCGTGTAAAAAGGAGCCCTCAAATATTTTTTAAATAAAAATACGGTATTACGTTTATCGATAAATTTTAATTAGCTTCTAAAACTTTTTATTTTTCCAAATAACGAAAAGTCGAATTTTAAGAGTCTATAAGTAAATTTTGGATCTGAACTGAATATTAATGTTAATATTTGTCTTAGTTTACGAAAAATACAAAATTCTTTAACGATCAAGCTACAAGGCGGTTCTTTTGTTGGAAAAGCAGTACAATATATTCCGTATTTTGATTTTCACAGTATGTAGTAATGTGCCTTGGTAATAAAAATGCAATGAAATATAAACGAAAGCTCTTAAGGCTTCCAGAAAGCTTTGTAATTCGTAAAAGCAATTTAACTGAAAAGCACAATCTGAAGTGTTCATGGATAAATTGGACACTGTATCTTTTTTAATATTTACGAATAACTCCAGGGAATAACAAAGTTAAGACGAAAATCTGGTTATGTCGTCGATTATCCGTCCCATTGAACTAGGAGAGTGAAGGAAGAGGAAATGCACCTATGTCTGTGCGAATATTCGTGCACTATAATATCTCCTGCGCAGTTGACTGACCTCTAATATAGAGTCGGTCCGCTGTAACAGGAATCGAGGAGGACATTATTTTGCAGGGAAATTAAAAATTTTACTGTTTAAAAACTAACTATTACTAAGTTATACCCAAGTAGACAAGTTTTCTAAGCATAAAAAATACATCTGATATTTTTCATATTTTAATTCCAAGTAACAAATGAATTTGTTTCTGCTGTTTTATGCGTTTCTGCAAAATATTTTCCGTTTTGTTCTTCGAAACTTGAGGCAATTATGCAGTGTAAAACAAACAAATGCTAATTTAGAAAGGCAAAGTTTACTACTTTGATCAATTTTAAGTGAAGCAATAATAATACTAAGACGAAGTAATAATAGTAAAATAAAATTATAATTAACTTCATGCCAAAGTTTCCAACTTTCCAAGTTCAAGTTAAGTTTGAAAGGTTCGTTATACTTTATTGTGAATTTAAAGAGTCACATTATCTCGACATGTGTAATGTTTTGTAAGTATGCGTACTTTCAGCAAGTCAAATTAATTTCAATAAAATGTGTGAAAAAATAAATACATTCTTTTGTATTTTATTCCTCATTTAACAAATAACATTATGTTAACAACTACAGTTAAACAAATTGCACAAAACCATATAATAAAGACGGGCGCTGTACAATTTACGACTTTCATCTGCCGATTCCCTCAGGTCATTAACTTACATTAATGTAATATATATGTAATAAAATAACTTATAGCCGAATTTAACATATCTATAAAATCAAACAGTTTTTCGAGCAATGAAACTATTATTGACAGCGTCTTTATTCAATTTTTTGGTTTACCATTGATTTTAATTATTGATGTATCTTTAATATTCAGCATTCGTAGCCTCGTGTTGTAGGTATGAAAACTTTGCCGTTAATTTTAACCTAAATTTTTGGGGTTGACACTAAATGCGAAAGGTATCTTCACAAAAGTTTAACAAAATAAACGTCGTAAAAGTTTGAATTATTTCGTTTAGTTTACAACTAAGTTTAGATACAAGTTAACTTTTTAAAAAATAACCGTCATTTTTTTATTATTTTTTAAAACACTAGCCGACCCTGCCACGCGTTGCTGCAGCTAGGATTTCCTTATTTTACATTGTAATAAACAATTTAAGGGCTTAAGATAAACGGAAAGAGAATATCAGTCATGAGGACCACCATGTTTTTTTAGATAAATGTCATTGGTAAAAAAGCAGTGACCTCGATAATGTTACCGTTACACCTAAATATGATGAAAAAATAACACTTATAAAAATCGACTGGATTGGTATTTTAAGTGGACAGACTGGAGACGATTAATCAAAGTGTTCCTTCTGTTGATATCGTACATATTCTATACAAAAAAAAAAACAGTTTTTGAAAATGTAATAGCTTCATTTTAAATTCTTTTTTACCTATTAAGAGGTTATAATTTGTTTGGATATAGAGCATTACCACCAAAAAAATATTTTTTACGTTTTAGTTACATGGTTATTAAATAACAAGAAACGCTTGCAAAGAAGAAACAAAAATTGATTCTTTGCAAGCTTAAGAGAACAACTTCCGAATAAAATAATAAATAACGAATATACTACTGTATATTCGTTATTTATTATTCAATCTTAAATTCTATCGTATCCGCCGTTGAATATGTCATAAAAATATTTCATTTATATAGGATACAACATCACTTTTATTTAATTTTGCATTGTAAAAATCATACAATTAACAGTTTTTCACACATTATATTCATTACTTTTTTTTTTAATTTAATGGCCTTGTATAAAAGAAGGGCGTTATGAAGTCGCTTTTTGTTTTTTACAATAAATAATAATTATTATAAAATTAAATGACCATAACTAATTTATTTTAAGCGATTATTATTTTGTCCCTATTTTACATGAGTACATGTTTAATTTGAATTTGAATTTATTAAACAACGCCATTTATTGACACACACAACGACATCAATAGATATCGCCAACTGTGACAACCTTTTGTAGCAAACATTTTGCATCAAATAATAAAAATATAAATCGCAGTAAAACAATTTTGGGACTATAAGTTAATATAAAAGCTATTCTATCTTTCAAGTTGGATTTATTTAAAATAGGGTGCAACATTTATTTAAAATCGGTTAAGTAATTTAGTAGTCCATTTAGGACAAACAACGACAAGTGATTTTTATATATTAAAATGATGAAAGAAACGTTGGTTTTTGATGCTAAGTGTATAACGATAAATATTTTTCAAAATGAATAATTAATTATCAAGATGTTCATCATACATTAATGCAAAAGTTACATTACATACACAGTGCATTCTTGCAGACTAAAGTCTGCGTAGATTAAACATAGTATAGTTCATATTATATAAACCTAGCTTTAGAAATCTCAAACAAAGTTCCAAAAAGTAAAAATGATGACAGTAACAATAACAACAACAACAAATCTCTAATTCTAAAAGAAAAAGCTTCCTTTCGTTTCAGTACAGTACAGTAACAGTTTGGAAAACGAGTTTACTTTCAGTGTTCATAGGTGATTTTTTAATTTTTAATTTCAAATCTGGACATTTAATGGATCCAGTTGATCCTATTTAGTGCATTGATGAGCCATAGTATTAAACCACTTGAAAAAAAAAAATGTATTTTTCCTTTTCAAATGGAATAATCAATTCGAAAATTGCAAGTCATATTTACACAATAATTACAAAAATAATTTCGTTTCATCAAAATGTCAAGTGGAACGATATTATCAGCGTAACATCTCTAGGGAGAGATATACAGCAACCCGTTAAAACTGCCGTGCAGTGGCTCAAAAATAACCCAGTGACATAAATTTTATCAAGAGTACAGGGGGAAATGATCTTTATTTATTTTTTATAATTAATGACGGATACAATTTTAGGCTTCTGTTTCTTTTTTCATTATTCAATTGCGTTTATTTATGATAAATTAAGAGTAGAGACTAGACTAGAATGTGGATTTTATTCATGTACTCTTAAATCTGTGTTTAGGTAATTAATTCAATTAATACTTTATCAAACCTTTATTAAATTTGAAATTACAGTATGTACTTTATTTTTTATAATTGCAATTTATACGTTTTGTTGTGCGTTTGTACGTTTTTTTGTTTTGCAAGGATCCTCTCACCTGGAGGGGTTGGGCCACCCAGACCGTGACTTTAAGTGACGTGCAAACAACACGGCAGCCCCACTTGAGCCCCTCTCTTCTTTCTTCCTTCTGGGCCATTACGACTTTGCAGAAAGCAAAGCGCCCCACGAACATTTGCTTTCCAACATGCTACGGACTATAGCGGACTTGGTCCCGGCCCACGACATTTAGCAGCTCTTGACGTTACTCGACCCTTTTTCCTCGCATACCCGTCCTCGCGGGGGCAAAGACGGGTTATGTCCGACTCGCACCGACTAAAACCACCAAGTTTTTCCTACTTGGCGCCTTAGAGATGGGGTCACAGGAACGCTTAGCAGTCTTCTGCGACCCCACCAGCGCCATCTGCCTCCCTCTGGGCGCGTCGGAACTAGCGTGCCCTTCGTCTCGGCCCCTGTATTCAAGCAACAGACTCCCCGAGCCTGTTAATCAGGGGCTATAGAGCCAGGAGTTTCCAATCTACACAGAGGGATACTCCCAGCCCCAGCAGCGCCGGATGTTAGCTCCGCCTAGCTCCATTTCAGCCGTAGAAGGAGGAGAGATCGACGACACCATGCCGAATGTCCCTCCTCCCACGGCCCATTCACACCGCATCAGCAGTGCGGCCCGCCGAGTCGCGGAGGATAGGAGAGCAGCACCTTTTTTTTTCAGCTTACGGATATGTGGGCCCCGGACCAAGATGGAGCGAGCCGGTATACCCACTAAAAGACCAACGGTTGTTCCTTTCTCGTGTCGCTGTAGCCGGGGCCGCGGGCGCTGATGACAGTCTTCGGTGACCCGGCGCGACGTAGCCCTCACGGGCCTCTACTCTCCAGGTGTGTTGGGACACCCGGAACGTCCTTAGGCGCCGTGCCGGAACAAAGCACGGCCCCTCTTGAGCCCTTCTTTGGGTGGCAGGCACCTCTTGCCGGCCGCCCAGGGCTCAGTGTCAGGGAAGGTTGCGCGCGTACGCCACTCTTCAGCGCCCTGGCCTTCTTCTGCGGATAGCCAGGCGCTCAAGGCCTCCTGTCTCTTTCCGCGGCCTCTTTCCGGGTCATTCGTCCTCGCAAAAGCAAGGACGGCGCCCTTACGACCGCCTTTCGCTCTCTAGCATCCTGCGCACTACGGCGGAAGCGAAAGGTCTGCCCACGACACTACGCAGCTCTCGGCGTTGCTCGACCCAGGCTGGGCACTCTTCCAGCACGTGCTGGGCCGTCTCTTCGGCACATACGCCACAGTGGTGGCACTTCTCGTAGGCTCCCTATCGGCCACGCGGCACAGGTACCTCGAAACAGCGCAGTTCGTCTCTGCGCCCCTTATTTCTTCCGGGGCTGGCGTACAGCCCGAGACCTCGCCTCTTCGCGTCAGAAGAAGAGTGACGCGAGGATTTCTGCATCTAGGTCCCAGAGCAAAAAGCCAGCCAACAGGCACACCACCTCGCCGGAAATGGTCCGATACCCCGAAGGCCCGGATCGCCAACACCCTCTGAGTTCTTCTCAGGTACTCTCCTTTTGGAGGGTGTCGGCCCACACGGGTGCCCCGTACAGAACCATGGACCTAACGACTCCGGCGTACAGGCGGCGACAGGAGCTGCAGGGTCCTCCAGTATTGGGGAGCAGTCTGCTGAGAGCTGCCGCTGCTCTCGCCACTCTAGTCGCGAGGCGCTCAAAATGGGCGCAAAACCTCCAGAGAGCGGCACACCTACCTCCTGCAACCCGTCCTCGCAACCTCCAAGGCGCAACAAAGCGAGCTTCTGCAGCCCGCTTGGAGCAGCCTCCTCCACGGCTGGCCTTATACCTCAGGCCGGCCGGGTTCCTTTTAGCTTCCCCGCGGCTGACCCAAGCCGCAGGTACTGAGCCCCACCGCTACGACAAAGCGAGAACCTGTTCGGGGGGGACGGTACTCGACCCAGGTTAAGCACCCAGGTGTCGGCCAACGGGGGTGCACCATACAGAGCCTAATATTGACCCTACGGTTTCGGCATACAGCCGGTGGCACAAGCTAGAGATAGTGTTATATAAGTGTAGTTTAAATATCAAATAGTATTTTTGGTCTAAGAAATAACAAAAATTGGACTAACTGCGAAAGCGAAAGTTCAAAGATATATATTTATATTGTTAATATGAATATCATATGTGTCTTAACACTATAACATGACCTCTATTATCGACTTTTTTCATATTGTCGTTTCAATATCAGGATAAATTTTTTGAACGACTTCTCAAAAAGAGGAAGTACTCAATTCGAAGGATAAGTTTTGTTTTATATCCAGTAATATAGTAGATATACAATGAATAATGCAAACTGCAATTAATTTCGGTAACATTTTTATGTAAATATAATTAAAGTTCTAAGTATTTTTTATATATGCTTCTTACATACCAAATACTACAAATGCGGCTCGATGACGACGGCATTTTCGAAAAGTCAAATATTGAGTTAGTTGCTGAGCACTCTATTAGCCACGTGTCACAAGAAACTTGTAAAAATCCTTAAAGGATGTCTAACGGATGATGACTAATGACTCTAGCTCATCTAAACATTGTCACAAGATTCTCCACCTCTGTTTTCAAAGCATTCTGTAGTGATTTAGCCATATTGCTCGGAAAAATCTGGACAATATAGTAAAATAAAAGTGGTTGGTAAGATTGATGGTAAATGAGTACGTGGACGTGTCCTGATGCAATGGGTGGACCAAGTCAAATCCCATATCGGCCTTTCAGTCCTAAAATAGAGATTCCAAGCAGATCCTAATACGACGAGTGAGGCAGCTACTTCAGACTAGATACTACCTTCAGTAAATAAAGAATGATGACTAAGAAGAAGATAGGATGTCAGAACCTTGTAATTTACTGATAACTAATTCATCCTTAGAATACAGTTTATCCTTTGGGTTATGGAAGTAAAATGCCAGTAGCTAAAGAAAATGTAATTCAGGTAAATCTGGATGTATTAAAAGCCCTTTTGTGTTGTGGAAGTAGAATTCCAGTAGCTCCAGAAACTGTAATTCAGGTAAATCTGGATGTATTAAAAGCCCTTTGTGTTGTGGAAGTAAATTTAGTAGCTCCAGAAACTTAATTCAGGTAAATCTGGATGTATTAAAAGCCGACCACATCATTAACTTAGAAAAGTCTAGGTGAAATAAAAAGTAACCTAGACAAATAACTAAAACCAACCTAAAAAGCTGAAGTTTAAATATTATTAGCCAATACAATTAGCTAAGTCAAATTCAAAAATATTTCATGTCCCAGTTAAACAGGCTGAAACAATAATAAATACTCCCTTTATTTAGCTCATAAATATCTCTCATTCTCTAGAACGATTAAATACAAAATTCAGACCAACAAAAAATTCAATTAGCTATATCGTTTACCATATATAAAACTCCTAAAGCGCAAAATTACACAAATTCTTTCATTCAATTGAATGTTTACAATTGTGCTGGCTAATACATGTCTTTACCACAATTCGGCATATTTTCATTCCAGGCAATATCATCGATGTTCAGGCAAGCAAGCTTGTATATATTACCTTTTTTTATTACCTTTTAAAATAGTTTGTTAAGTATTTTTATAAAAGATGATTGGTTAGCACCTATCATCGTCTGTGTGATGTTTTTTTATAATTAAACGTTTTCTAACATGGAACAGGTGAACTAAAATTAACTCATTCTTTCTTATTTACAGTTTTTAATTGTTTTTGATCATCACTCTACTTCAGTTGGGAAGCCCGTGCAATTATTTATACGATTTTATTGTAACTGACAGGGATATTTATCTGCAAATAATTAATGACATTTAAAATCGTACACAAAAGTTTTGTTACTTTAAACTTAGATTGTGGTTCAAGTTGACGTTACATCCGAGAAAATGCTTTGAGAAGTTTACGTTTGAGCAAAATTACTGACACATAATTTGTTAATAAACATACTATTTGATGGATAAAGTTTTATAGATTAATTTAAATTAACTTAAAAATAAGATTAAATACCATCATTCTAAATATATTATTAATGTCTCTTTAAAGTTTTTGTGAGAGATACGTACAGTGACTTTAAAATTAACGGTACATGGGAACCAGCTGTCCCCAAAGAGTTCGATGAAGCCAACTAGTAATTACAAGGGCGGCAAATTAGAGCTGGACCAGCCGCGTGACAAAGCAGTGCATTTTAATTAAAGTGGTAACGTATCTAGGTTATTAATGCATTGTTGCCTGATGAAATGAAAATCAACTGGGCTAATGGAGCGACGGAGTATGTACACTAATGTAAGGGTTATGCTCGTTACTCACGTTTTATTTGGGAGATACTGGGCGAACGTATGTAAATAAACTACTTGGCTTTGTTGGTTTATGTTTTACGTAACAGTAATAAGGTACAAGGTTTCATTAAACACACAAAATAATTGTTTGATTCCAGCATCCCACATACCACATTATCCGATGGCACCACACTACACAAGCCTGTCTAAAATGATCAATAAAGGGTAAATCAAAAATGTATGGATTTTCATTTGCCTACTTCTCATTCAAATGTAAATTTATCTGTGTATAGCCTTAAATCTTACTATATTATTCCATGCAAGTAAATAGAAATATAAAATAATAATAATAGTTAATAAAATTAGTAACTATAAGTAGCAGCACATAGTTAACTGTTTATACAAAGGAAGATGCATTTGCATTTTATAAACAAAAATATAACCCTAAACGCTTAATCTTAAAGAGAAACGAATAACTTTTATGTTAAGTACCGAAAGGGTAAAAATTTTACTGAAACAAAACAAAACTATTGCACTTTAAAACAGAATTACTAAAACAATTACAATCATATTTGTAATTGCTCAATATAACGATAAGTCGTTTAGTTTCGTTATCAATTTATAAAAAACTTTTTCAAAATAAAAAGGTGTGAACTTAAGACAAGTTGAATTATGTTTATCATTATCAAACTCTGAAATTCGTGCACTAATTCTTAAAATAATAGCTTACATCTGACGGATGTAAGAACTAAACTCCTTTACAATTAATTTATGGATATCAAAGTAATAAATTTATATAATAACGAACTCTTTTAATATCTTGACGAATGGTTAGTTTACCGGTTTAGCAGAAACATCCTATTAGTGTGTGTGTTTGACTAAATTTAGTCCAATATAAAACAAAATGATTGTCTTTGCGCTCACAATACTACTTAAAAACTCGTCGTTACATCACTACCTTTTCTATTAAACTATCCATTGAATTGTATTATTGGCGTAGACATATCAAGAATATAAGACTATATTTACTATATAATGCTATATATGTAAAGATACGCGTCTACGACATGAACCTAACTTTCTGAAGAATTTGTAACTATCTTAATTCATTATAATAACTGTGAACAGGTTGAAAATACAAAGTCATTAGGATTAATTGCGACTGAGTATTACATTCATTAGCACCTCCGCAAGTTAGTAATTAAGTATAATTCAGCGACATTCTACGCGAGCCTTTTATTATGCGTCAACATTACATTCACCGAATGTCACATTAAATAAAATACTTCAAAACAATATGTTCCATTAAGAAAATTAAATATTGATAAGTATTTAATTTTCTTAATGGAAGAAGGAAAACATCAAAGAAAGAAGAGGGACATAAACACAAACTTTAAATTGTTCTTTTTGTGAGGTATAATATAAACTAAGAAACTATTTAAATCACGAACGGAGAATTGCCTTCAAGAGAAAATTTTAAGACCATGTTTTTTTAGCTAGGATTTAATCAGATTATTAACTGTGCGTGTACTCGCCTTTCATAAACATATTATTTAACAAAGGTATTTGTGATAGATAATTATTTCAGGATATTTTGATAACATGATGTTTTTGAAAAAACAGCGATAAGTTAAAAAAAAACAAAATGAAACTATAATGAGAGTAGTTAGCTACCTAAAAATACGAAATGAATATAAAACATATTTACGACACGATGCATTAAGTCAATTGAAAGCAAAAGTAACATTTCAAAATACTTTCCAAAACGTAGTAAATATTTACCGTGTAACAAATTATTTCGATTTAAACGAGATTAATGTCCTAAAGAAATCACAAAGTTGGAGGAACGTCTTTATTCCTGCATTTAACAGGGATATAGGCAAAGCAAGATCAATTAGTTTTAGATTGAATAAGGCTTTGAATAATAAGTTAATGCAAACTGTTTTGTAATAATACATTTCGAATAATTATTTCAAATGGCTTTAAGGTTCATTACAATTATTCATTAAAATAACATTTACCTACTGTATGATAAACAATGCAGTGCATTTCGTTAACGTTCGAGCTCAAATCACTTGTAAAGGAGAAAACGTACATTTCATATTCACATCATCATTTTTTTCATCATCATTATAAGCCTCGTGATAGTCCACTGCTGGACATAGGCGTCCCCTAATCACCCCATCCATTAGGGATTTGGATAGGGTTGTGGGTGGACCGACTTTTACATGCCCACCCGACGCTTGAATCATCTTCTCAGACAATTGGGTGGTCTGGCCCAAGTGCCTAACCAACTATAAAACAACAATGAAAATTTGTTGAGTCCGCAGGATTCGAACCCACGACCTCCGGTTTCTAAAGACACGCCTATACTACTAGGCTTGTAGAATAGGATCTGCCGAAGGCCAGGCAGTCCTATTCTACATAGTCATATTCATTAATCATATATACTTTTGGACGAAGAAACTGCGGGATTTTGCTACGATAATTCTTCGCTAGCCAACTAGTGGTATGGTATTGATATTTTACAAGCCCAAATTTAAAACAAAGTAAGACTTTAAGCTCATTTTGGATCTCTTTGCTAGTTCTTCAACACCAATTCATGGAAGCTTAGAGTACAATTTAATAGTTTTGTTTCTTATTTGTTTTAATTGTTTTTGATCATCACTTACCAGTTGGGGCCCGTCATTATTTTTATTTTTTTAAAGACAGGGATTTTTCTCCAAATAATTAATACATTTCTCACAAAAGTTTTTTACTTTAAACTTAGATTGGGTTCAAGTTGACGTTACATCCGAGAAAATGCTTTGAAAGTTTACGTTTGAGCAAAATTACTGACACATAATTTGTTAATAAACATACTATTTTGATGGATAAAGTTTTATAGATTAATTTAAATTAACTAAAATAAGATTAAAATACCATCATTCTAAATATATTGTTAATTGTCTCTTTAAAGTTTTTGTACAGAGATACGTACAGTGACTTTAAAATTAACGTACATGGAACCAGCTGTCCCCAAAGAGTTCGATAAGCAACTAGTAATTACAAGGGCGGCAAATTGAAGCTGGACCAGCCGCGTGACAAAGCAGTGCATTTTAATTAAAGTGGTAACGTATCTAGGTTATAATGCATTGTTGCCCGATGGAAATGAAAATCAACTGGGCTAATGGAGCGACGGGGTATGCACTAATGTAAGGGGTTATGCTCGTTACTCACGTTTTATTTGGGAGATACTGGGCGAACGTATGCAAATAAACTACTTGGTTTGTTGGTTTATGTTTTACATGTAGTAATAAGTGACAAGGTTTCATTAAACACACAAAATAATTGTTTGATTCCAGCATCCACATACCACATTATCCGATGGCTACATTACACTACACAAGCCTGTCTAAAATGATCAATAAAGGGTAAATCAAAAATGTATGGATTTTCATTTGCCTACTTCTCATTCAAATGTAAATTTATCTGTGTATAGCCTTAAATCTTACCTATATTATTCCACTGCAAGTAAATAGAAATATAAAATAATAATAATGGTTAATAAAATTAGTAACATAAGTAGCAGCACATGTTAACTGTTTATACAAAGGAAGATGCATTTTGCATTTTATAAACAAAATATAACCTAAAACGCTTAATCTTAAAGAGAAACGAATAACTTTTATGATTAAGTACCGAAAGGGTAAAATTTTACTGAAACAAAACAAAACTATTGCACTTTAAACAGAATTACTAAAACAATTACAATCATATTTGTAATTGCTCAATATATCGATAAGTCGTTTAGTTTCGTTATCAATTTATAAAAACTTTTCAAAATAAAAAAAGGTGTGAACTTAAGACAAGTTGAATTATGTTTATCATTATCCAAACTCTGAAATTCAGTGTTGCACTAATTCTTAAAATAATAACAGCTTACATCTGACGGATGTAAGAACTAAGCACCTTTACAATTAATTTATGGATATCAAAGTAATAAATTTATATAATAACGAACTCTTTTAATATCTTGACGAATGGTTAGGTTTACCGGTTTAGCAGAAACATCCTATTAGTGTGTGTGTTTTGACTAAATTTAGTCAATATAAAACAAAAATGATTGTCTTTGGCTCACAATACTACTTAAAAAACTCGTCGTTACATCACTACCTTTTCTATTAAACTATCCATTGAATTGTATTATTGGCGTAGAACATATCAAGAATATAAGACTATATTTACATGTATAATGCGCATATATATGTAAAGATACACGAGTCTACGACATGAACCTAACTTTCTGAAGAATTTGTAACTATCTTAATTCATTATAATAACTGTGAACAGGTTGAAAATACAAAGTCATTAGGATTAATTGCGACTGGTATTACATTCATTAGCACCTCAAGTTAGTAATTAATTATAATTCAGTGACATTCTACGAGCCTTTTATTATGTGTAACAGATTCACTGAATGTCACATTAAATAAATACTTCAAGAACATATATTCATTAAGAAAATTAAATATTGATAAGTATTTAATTTTCTTAATGGAAGGAAAACATCAGAAAGGAAGGGACATAAACACAAACTTCAAATTGTTCTTTTGTATATAATATAAACTAAGAAACATTAAATCACGAACGGAGAATTGTTCAGAGAAAATTTAAGACCATGTTTTTTGCTAGGATTTAATCAGATTATTAACGTGCTGATCCTTTCATAAACATATTATTTAACAAAGGTATTTGTGATAGATAATTATTTCAGGATATTTTGATAACATGATGTCTTTGAAAAACAGCGATAAGTGAAAAACAAAATGAACTATATGAGGTAAGAAGCTACTAAAATACGATGAATATAAAACATATTTACGAACGATGCATTAAGTCAATTGAAAGCAAAAGTACATTTCAAAATCCAAAACGTAGTAAATATTTCACGTGCGTAACAAATTATTTGGATTTAAACGAGATTAATGTCCTAAAGAAATCACAAAGTTGGAGAACGTCTTTATTCTCATTTAACAGGGATATAGAAAGCAAGATCAATTAGTTTTAGATTGAATAAGGCTTTGAATAATAAGTTAATGCAAATGTTTTGAATAATACATTTGAATAATTTTTCAAATAGCTTTAAGGTTCATTACATTATTCATTAAAATAACATTTACCTATGTGATAAACTAATGCAGTGCATTTCTTAACATTCGAGCTCAATCATTGTAAAGGAGAAAAGCAGCATTTCATATTCACATCATCATTTTTTCATCATCATTATAAGCCTCGTGATAGTCCACTGCTGGACATAGGTCCCCTAACAACCCCATCCATTAGGGATTTGGATAGTTGGTGGTACCGACTTTACATGCCCAATTGACGCTTGAATATCTTCTCAGACAATTGGTGGTCTGATTGCCCTAACCAACTATAAAACAACAATGAAAATTTGTTGAGTCCCAGGATTCGAACCACGACCTCCGGTTTCAAGACACGCCTATACTACTAGGTTGTAGAATAGGACTGCCGAAATACGCAGTCCTATTCTACATAGTATATTCATAATCATATATACTTTTGGACGAAGAAACTGCGGGATTTTGAAGTTACGATAATTCTTCGCTAGCCAACTAGTGGGTATGGTATTGATATTTTACAAGCCCAAATTTAAAACAAAGTAAGACTTCTAAGCTCATTTTGCGACATCTCTTTGGCTGGTTCTTCAACGCAATTCATGGAAAGCTTAGAGTACAATTTGCCCTTTGTGTTGTGAAACTTTATCAGGAAAGCAAAACAATGTGACCATTCCCAATTATTAAAAAAATTCATTAAATGAATGGATACAATTGTATCATCTGAAATAATCTCATACAAAATCAAAAGTAATAAAGTATATAAAGTAAGAAAAGTAAAACATGTAGCCTTATGGCTTAATGTTTGTTTGGTACATGAAGACAAATCAACTTTTTCTATTCCTTCAGAAGGCATATGGTATAAAACTATATTGTACATAAATAGCAGTATGATAAAGCTTGAAGAAACGTCGAAATGATGAAAAGAAGTTTCAAGGACACGATGAAATTGTAAAAAGAAATAATATGAAAGCAAACTATATTTACATACACCAAATATTTAATAAAGTTTTACGTTCACTGACTTCACTTATTGTAAGATTGGTTAGAAAGTATAAATCGTCATCTAAGCCTCTATATCTAAGTAATTTTACTTTAATTAGTAAATATATTTGTTTGTTATATTTATTTAAATATTTATATTAATCTTATAAACTTCAAGCAGCTGTTGCAATATTAAGATTGGCAAGACGAGAATAAGGCTTGAACAAAATTATGCAGATTTTTAATAAAATCTACATTCATTTGGACAGTATTGTGGATAAAATTAAAGATTTGTTTTTAAACAGTTTTGCAAAATAAATTTGTATGAATATGTTTCAAAACATGTCTTTTTTATTCTGAAAATTCAATTAATTTCAAATAAAAATTCGTTTCATGACTTATTCAACAACTAATATTTCTACAAGAGACAGATATAATAATACCATAAAATATTTTTAACATACCAATAAATATTAATTAATGAAGCCTGAATTGTTTTATTCGGTGAAGCTATGCAAGGTCACAATAAAGTGGACTATTTGTGAACTTTAGCTTATTCATAATCATCATATCTGACTAAAAATTCTCTGCTGGACATAGGCTGCACCAAGAGGTTCGATCCTGCACCTGCTACACCAATTTCCTGCATATTTGCAAAGATCGTCGCTCCATCTCGTCAGGGTCATCCACACTGCGATAACCGATTTTGTCCGCGTTGGTTATCGGTTCTACTAACTATGTCGCCGACCCATCGCAACTTCAGCTGTGCTAACTCTGTGAGCTATGTCGTCATAACCGTCTAGTTTTTATGACGTAAAAGTCATTTATAATGGTACATTTTAATATTTTGCAATAAAACTTTGTAGAGAAATTATTCACTATAATTTAACTTATTATTATTTAATTTTGATTTACATTTATTTTTTGATATTGGTACTGTGTTTTAACTAAATTTGTGTTTCGACATAGACATAGAAAAGTAAGTTTGTTTGGTTTGTTTTAAATGTTTATTAAACTTTAGTCATCTTTAAAAACAGCTTACCATATAATAAGTCCTTATTATTGTAATAATTATATTTACATTTTTGTTATTTATTTGAAAAACATGTATTAAGAAAACAGAATGAAACTATATTGGTATTAGCTTACTAAAAATACAGAAATGAATATAAAACATATTTACGACACGATGCATTAAGTCAATTTGAAAGCAAAAGTAACATTTCAAAATATATCCAAGAAACGTCATAAATAATTTACCGTGCTGTAACAAATTATTTCGATTTAAACGAGATTAATGTCCTAAAAGATCACAAAGTTGGAGGAACGTCTTTATTCCTGCATTTAACAGGGATATAGGCAAAGCAAAGATCATTAGTTTTTAGATTGAATAAGGCTTTGAATAATAAGTTAATCAAACTGAACTAATAATACATTTTCGAATAATTGGATTCTAAATGGACTTTAAGAGTTCATTACAAATTATTCATTAAAAATAACATTTACCTACTGTATGATAAACATATGCAGTGCATTTCGTTAACGTTCGAGCTCAAATGTTCGGCTTATACCGGCCCTCATACGATCACAAAGACTTTAAAAATACCCATTTATTTTGTTTTTAATATTCTTTATAAGACCTTAAAACTCATTGACATATATATTTAACTAATAGCTAACATTAAAAAACTATTTATTTATTTATTCACACGGCATACCAACAGCAAGAAATGTCCAGAAAAAGTGAAACAAAAATCACTACTCACCATAGCTTTACGTACATGCTCGCTAATTAGAGGCACACTCAGCTGTTAATAAACATAGCATTACGGGCAATAGGGATAAGGCAAACCATTATTGCTTAATAATAATTAACATTCATCACCATCATCATCATCAGCCTGTATTAGTCCACTGCAGGACATAGGCCTCTCCTACTGCACGCCTTCTATATACGGGGGTTTGGACCGTATCCTACCAAGCTGGTTCATTGCGGGTTGGTGGGTGGACCATCTTTTGCATGCCATCCGAGGCATGGATCATCTAACTTTTCAAAAATTGGGTTTTCGGCCCAAATTGCCTAACCTAAATTGCCTAACTAGGAAACAACAACGAAAATTTGTCGAGTCCTCCAAGGATTCGAACCCACGACGTTTCTAAAACACACGTCCAAACCACTGGGCTACGTTGGCAGATAGTTTTAGTATTCAATAACTAATATTATAAAAAAATGTTTTGGATTCAAATAAAATTGTATATACCCAGTAATTTAAGTGTAATTTACATATCTGCAAGATTCATCTTATTATACCCTTAAATATTATTTTATTGTAATATTAAATAAATATATAATATGAACTATATAAAATTAAAAAAAATACCAAAGTACCTTTTATTTCACTTTTTACCAACTAATAATATATATTAATAATAAATAATATTGAGCCGTTTAGCTGAGGGCTTCCGTCTGGCTTGGATGTATTTATATAATATTAAACACATATTATTATGTTTATTATATATTTAATTTATAATTTTAATATTGTAATATTTAATTTATGTCCGTTTAAACCAACGAGGAATCTACTGTAAAACCAAAAATAATAATATTTTACATACAAATCAATGCTTTAAAATTACGAAATGTTGAAGACAACTCGTTTTAAAAATTAATTAACTAAAATCTTTTAAATATTCACAAAAAATAATAATAACCGGATATCAACATGACAAGCATTACTTAAAACATAAGCACGAAACGTTTTTTTATGTCATAAAAAGTCAAGTACTGTAATTTTTGATATAAAGGATTAAAAGAATATGAAATCAAAGACGTCCTCTCGTTTGTCAACAACTTTTAACTTCTTTCTTATATGTAACATGCAAATTTAATAAGATGAGTTTGAGCTAGCTTAATAGATCAAAGCTATACGTAACTATCATTATTTTTCTCAATTGAAACATAAAACTACTTAACAATATACACTATAAATATATAAAATTCAATTTTACAATAATTTATATATTAAACCAAAAAATTGCCAAGCATAATCAAATTAAATCGTCCTTCTCACTTCCAAATATAATTTAAAATAGTTCAAGCAATTAGTTAAGCCACTACTAACACGACTGCAGTCAATTAGTATAAAGTAATTGCCAGGATGTGCTATTTATTTATTTAATAATTTATAAGGTGTTCATAATAATGGTACAAGGGAGATCTTAATGCCAATATCATTGTCTCTCAGTCTCATAGCTGAAAGTAAGTCGTACTGACAGAATTGAAGGTGCTGGAAAAATTAACTAGTACCAAGGCAGTATTTGTACTATGGCAACACCTAACGCTGGTCTGATGATAATTGGTATTTTTTATTAAGCACAATTTTAGAAAATAGTTTAAAAGCACATCATTCAAGGATCTTAGAGTAAAAATTTGGTACAGTTATTTAGTTATAATCTACAGCAGTTATACTGAATATTAGAATTCCTTTAAAACTTTTAAACTAAGTTTATACAAATTTAAAATATTTGACACAAGTCGCACACTTTGTAATGCAAATATCCGCAGTTCCTTCTAGTTCTAGGGAAAATTTTCACAGTTTTAAACTTGATCAGTGAAACGTCGCAAACTTTTATACCAGTGCATTGTGAAAATACTCTACGCATTTAATAATGTGTGAATAATCAAAGCAATATATTTTGTAATAAATATATGGCTTTAATCCCACAAGATCTTATTTTTTTTTTTTAGGCATAAAGTATTAAATACAGATGAATTTATACATTTTTTAAATGTTAAGATGCAAATAAAAAGATTTTTTTTAAGATTCACTTTATAAATGAGTGTTTAGTGTTTTAACTTACGAACAATTTAAACTATTTCGCTGATACTTTAAATTAAAACACACTGACCGACATTATTGTAGATTTTGTATTGTCGTATAACTTGTATGAATACGGATTAAAACCTCAGCACTAGAGTCGATTTTACATTTTAATGCGATTTAAATTAAGTCCGGAATGTGCAGCTCTCACGTCCGCTGGTGCTAAGCTTTAATAATTAACAACGGATTTTAACTTAAACATTAGCTTTCTGTATACTGTTCAATACATGCACATAGCTTATTATTTAGGGTAAATAATTGAATCAGTTTTATAACATATCACAGGCAAAGTTAAAAAAGGCGTCCATCCAAAAATGCTTATAAGATAAGAATAAAAGCAAGCTGAGACTTTACTTAATTCCAACTCCATAGAACGGAGAAAGATAAAAAGTTAATTGTTAAAAGGAGCCTGCAGGTATTAGTCGTAAACTGTATCGCTCTCGACTTTGCTGCTTTCTATATTACTGTGCGAATTTTTAAATCGTTTTAAATCGTAATTGTTAACGCTACTATATTATAACGATATTTACTAGCCCTATACATAGACGTCTTAATTTTTTTCAAAAATTGTTTAGCAGATGGTAAGTCCCGTTTTTAATGAGAGCTGTCTATGGTGGTTACACCATAATTCCTTTCGCTGATGCCTAATGCCTTTTTTGTAGCTCATTGTTTCAAACTTCAAACGCAAAAAATATAAAATGTCTCCTTGAAATCATCTAATTCATAAGAAATCAATAATATTAAACACTACATTATATACCATGTAAGCCAAGATATCGTAAAAACTCAAGAGACTAATGGTAAGAATACAACATCCTGCAGTCTGTTATGTTACGATCAAAAAGAAAATAAAGTTGCTGAAATTACAGACGTTATACTGTGAACGCTAAAGACTTAAGTATAAAGTTAGCCGTTGAATTTTATGGATCCCACCATTATTGTCTCATTATTCTGATTTCACATTTGTTTACTTGAAGGTTTGAAACAACAATTTAGATTAGGATATTAATTAATATGTGTTTGTTTAACACCACGCTTAAAGGTTCCTAAGATTTTAATTAAAACCATTTACCAGAAATAAAGTTAAACCAAAACATTAAACTCTGTACTTAAACTCTCTATCTCTTTCCGGTCGTTTCATTTTTCAGTTCCGTCAGTTTATGAAAATATAAACTATAATTATTTTTTTTAATAACGAATTTATCAAATCCACTATTATACGGATTTTTCGCGTTATTCAAAAATATTTATTCCACAATTTTCGGACTCTTTCCATCATCCATGATCACGAGCAGACTAAGTTAGTATATCTAAGTATCTCATGTTATTGGAATAGCCGTCAGGGTTCTAATTTTAAATTTGACATATCTTTTTATTCTTATAATTTAAATTTTTTTTTTGTCAAATAGTAATAATGTTGTCTTGTAGCTTTTATGTCTTTGGGTGTAATTTTAAAAATTCTTAGATCCCTCGCAAATGGCAAAGACCAACTATCCTCTCTTTTAAAATTACGATATTTTTAATTTCTATAGTTTCCTAAATCATCCTTGGTAAAAACCGATGTTCTTTTAGAAGTATTTTTTATTCATCATATCCAAAATAAGTATTGGGTTTGTCTTGAGTATGATCGCAAATTGAAGATTTCTTTAGGAGTCGGTTATACAGGGTGGCCCATAAGTCCTTTGGTATGAAAAAAAAAATATTAAAATAAAACTAATTACACTATGAATAAAATTTTTATTTACAAAAAAAGCTTAAAAAACGGGAATTATTTTTAGAAAATAACGTCTTTTAAATGATCGCAACGGATTACGTTCCGATCACGGCACTCTTGCTAACGACGTCTAAAATTGTCGATGACTGCGCGGCACGTCAATGCTGAAATGCTTGTCATTTCTCTGCGGATGTTTTCTTTTAGGGCCTGTGTCGGGTTTGTGTCGTATGCTAGGTAGCCTCAAAAAAATCCATCGGGTCAGATCTGGACTACGTGGAGGCCAGGAAATGTCCCTCTTAGAGATCACTTTGTCAGGAAAAGTTGACGGATAACGGCATAGCAGTGTTAGAGGTGTGAGAAGTTTCCCCATCCTGTTGAAACCACGTCCTGGCATTAAAGCCTGAAAATTTTTGCAATCCTGGTATGAAAACTCTTCGATCATAGCCACATATCGCTCGACGTAATAGTAACTGCGCGCCCTCTGCCATCCTCAAAAGTAGGCCCTAGGATACCATGGGCTGAATAGCAGCCCAAACAGTCACTTTCGGACATGTTAGGCTTCTGATGCTTAAGTTTTGGATTGATGGGGCTCCAATAGCGGCAATTTGTTTACTAACATGCCCGTTAAGAGCGAAACGAGCCTCGTCAAGAACCTCGTTATTGAAGGAAGTAAACCGATGAAACATTTCATTCGCATAATTTTGTCTTTGAATACCGTCGTAAGTTTCCTTTAATTCTTGAACCAACTTAACTTTGTAAGAGGTGCATATGTCTGTGCTTTCTTCAAAATCCGTTGTAACGATGTCCTGGATACGTTTAATGCTCTGGCGCGCTTACGAGTTGCTGTGTCGGATTTTCGCGAATAGACTGTGTCACTGTGTCTATGTTTTGTTCCGTACGTGACGTCCTTGGGCGACCCAACCTGCGGTTTATCTAACGTCGAACCGGTCTCCTCGAACTTAGCAACCCAGTTCTTAATCGTTTGAAGAGTTGGAGTGTCGTCAAAGTTTGTAAACCTTTGTGTTCTCGAAATTTACGCCGCGCAACGGTTGCCGAATTGTCGTTTTATAAAACTCGCACACAAAACGCTACGGTCCGCTCCGGTAAACTCTCATCGCGACTAAATTCCCAAAAACAAAAGTTACTCTCCGCTTCCCTACCGCTCACGCGCGCCCTGTTCGTTTTATCAAATTTTACTTTTCAAAGGACTTATGGGCCACCCTGTATGTTCTTTGACTCTGGTTCTTGATGGTCTTTTGCTTTGTCTGACGTAAGAGAAACCTCAATTACATTGTAGCTTGTACACAGTCGGTACTTGCAGAGGAATTTTACATTTGACGGATGGAATTATTAGGTCAATCTTATTCGGCGGCTTATAAAACGTTTTCATAAAAGCTCGCTTTAATATTTTACTGATTTTTTCATTACTTCTTTGATGTACGGTGAGACAGCAGCACTCTCTCCGCTGTCTTAATCGAAATTGACATGGTGGGCATTATTACGCTAGCCATTTTACCTACTTTTAGTAGTTTAGGACAGATTTATTAAAAAAAACAATACTGATCGTATTTCTGAAATTTGAACAAAAAGGTAATGAGTCGCATACAAAAGTAATAAATTTAGTACAACATAATCCTTTATCAATTTAATTGGTATAACATTATCAATTTGAATTGTGCAAAAGTATTTATTTAACTAAAGTATTACAAGGCCATTAATATTTTATTCTGATGCCGATTTATATTAATATAAAATTTACTTTATACGGTATTGTCTAATTTTTAATAATCGTTTTTTCTCTTAGAATAGGCCAAAATCAACTGAGTGGTTAACGAAATGTTTATAATTTGCTTTTTGTATTATTTCCTGGACCTCTTCCGGGACTTGACCGCCTCTATATACTGGAAATCGTGGGTTCGAATACCACAGGGAAACAACTTTGTGTTATCGCTGTCTTCTGGTCGGTTATGACAGTTAGCGCCCAATTTATTAGAACTAATTTTAGTTCAAAGCTTTAGCAAAGCATAAAGTTTAAACAATGTGCCCCCACATTTTGAGATCTTATCTTATAATTACTTGTGGATTACTGCTTAATTGCATCAAGCATTAGGGTTTCCATTATGAATAACTTTCTATGGCATTTTGTGGGAAGTAAGCTTTTTGGCTACTCTTTTGGCTTATCTTTGGTTAATTATCTTTATGTATTAGTTTCGTTAGTAAGGTAAATAAATATAATAATAATGTCTTTCAGTTGATTACGGCGGCCGATCTTTATTAGGGATCAGCCTACTACGCAGGACATATAATAGTGCACTAGGGTACGCGCAAAAACAGGTGCACACCGTGTTCCTTTATTCTCTTAAAGCCTCATGGGACGGATAAACGATACGACCGGAGAGAGATAAGTCGTAGGACCGACTTTTTACATGCCCATCCGACGCATGGATCATCTTACTTTACAGACAATTGGGTTATTTGCCCAAATAGCCGTAACCAACTAGGAAAAACAATGAAATTTTTTGAGTCCCCGCAGGAATTGAACCCACGACCTCCGGTTCCTAAGCAAACGCCCTTACCACTAGGCTTAGGAGGCAGGATATAAATATACTAGTAACTCGTCTGTTGTGTCATTGTGTTTTATAGTAAAATATATATTAAAATTGTATTAATTATACTTTGTATTACTCGTTAGGCTCGACAGGATCTTTTCAGATTAGCTGGTCAAGAATAAAATTACTTATCCACACTATTGTGACATAGTAGTTACGCATTGGAGATATTAGTAGTGTTCAAGTGTCTTTACCAACGTAAGCCTCGGCACAGCTCGTCAGCTGCTATAATGTTAATTAATTGTAATGTTTCTGTATGTTATTAAATTAAATATCAAAATTTTCAACCAAGTTCTAAAAACTAAGATCTGAGGAATGACAATAATGCAAAAATTGGTTGCCTGTAAAATCGGTATACAGGCCAAAGTTTTATGTGATAACGTCTTTTAGTGGTAGAATGATTGTAATGTGAATATTCGTACGTATAGTAGGAAAAAGGATCAACCATCTTTCTCTTTTTCTATATCTCTCTTTTACTTAAGCAGGCAATTTTCTCTTATAGTTGCTAATTACGTTACTTGAGCGAAGATGTGATACAGTTTTCGAGAGTGCCTCCATGTTTGAACAATTTATAAGATATTGTCACATCAAAAGAATAGTCTGGGAACAATACTTAAATAAAGATGTGTTAAGTGGGACACCTGGAGCATTGTGATGAGGGCAGTAAGAGTACGGTCATGGAGTGGTGGCCTAGGATTGGAAAGCAACGCGTCGGGCAACCTTTGCAAAATTGGTTGAAGACAATGTCATTAACGCTAGTAAAATTTGGAGACTAGCGAGAGATTATCAAATAAAGCATAAAGAAACCTTTACTTAGCAGTAGGTAAAATCAGTATGTGGATGATGATAGTATACATTGATTAAAAAAGTATAATTATGTTTTATTGACTGTGGTTTATGACGTATTTTTTTTTAAATAATGCTTTACAAATACTCATTAGAAGTAAATTTCCAAAAAATTCACCCAATAAACAGTTTACATATAAATTCATAAAATTACGAATTTTGTTTTACTGGTTCAAAAATATAATTAACGGTATTTTACTGGTGCTTTATAAAAACGTAATGGCTTAAACTTATGGGACAGGGTTAAGCTATCTTACCGGTAATGGATTAAATACGTTTAAAACCGTCAGTCACTGTCAAAATAAAATATTGCCTGTTTTGGTTTCCAAAATAAGAAATGTATTTGTTTTTTTATTCAATATCTTTAGTTTTAAGGTTTTAGGGTTTAGGGTGGTAGTCCCCTTTTAGGACCATCTGGGTGGTCCCCACGGTGCTATCTCTGCCCCAACACAGGTAGTGTGAAAACACACTGTGTTTTGCTGCCGTAGCCAGCGTAGTACTGGTAAATGAGACTAACATCCTATGTCTCAGGTAGGCAGCGCGTTGGTGATACCTGTATGGCTGTCTATGGGCGTCGGTGGCCACTTGCTTGTCTGCATAAGAAATAAAAAAAAGAAGTCTAAGTGTTACTTTTCATTTGAAAAGTGGAAAAATAATGATTTTGTTAAAATGAAAAATAATGATGGAAAACTTTTCTCTCTATCGCAACGAAACCAAAATTAAGAATCTCGTTAAAGTTAAGTATCTAATCAAAAAGTCAATTTTCCTTTATGATTATTTGGAGGACTACAGGAAAACATCAAATCGAAATAAATCGATTTTAAAGGTGTGTTTATTCTTACTTTGTTTTGATAGCTTGTTCTTAAAATGGTTTTGAATGGTCATAAATAAATTACATTTTGTTGTATTTCTTCTTCTTCTTTTAGAATAGGCTACTAATAGTACTTCTAGGTTTTAGTGGTATGGGCGGTCTTTGAAACCGGGCCGTGTTCAATCCTGCGAGTTAATAAATTTTCATTGTTGTTTCCTTTGTTAGGGCATTTGGACAACCCGCATTGAACAACCCAAGGGTGTATTAGGAGGCCTGTCCAGCAGTGGACTATCAAAGGCTGATGATGATGATGATGAAATTTGTAATAATGTTCCTATGATTGGAAAACGATATTTTGCAAATAAAAAATAATTACAACTACGAACTAATTTATATTTTTGATTCGTCAAAGTATATTTATTAAAATTTCCTTTTTCTCTACGTAACCAACTAGATTTAGTGTAAATTAAAACAATTAACAATATCAAAGATGTTACTTTGTTTATTATAGTTTACGTTTGTTGACATTTTTCAATCTTACACATCCTCGACATATATCTGAGTGTGTTTTAGATGTGTTTCGTACCTTATCATAAATTCTTTATTCCACTCCGTAAACCTATCAGAGAAATCTGCTTTGTCCTATCAACTTAATTAATCGGATAAAATAGCTTTTACCTATGACATTTTCGTTCTTGAGTACTGGCAAACCGAAAACAAAACTAGAAAAAGTTTTAGATGACCGTGAGTTCAAAATTAAAATTGTTTTTCTTTAATATATATCAATAAACCCATTGTAAAACCAAAAATATTTATTGATGATTTCCTGCAAACCGTTTGCGTCATAATTGAATTTAATAAGTCAATAAAGACAATAGAGGAGATTAATATAAAAATTGTAATGATAAAAATCTACTGATCCAGCTGAACCTAAATGAACGTTTTAATGAATAAAATATGTAAATCACTTCATTTACTTTTTGAAAACGATGTTCATTAGACTTCGATACAGGGGATTAAAAGGTTTTTTTATATTTTTGAAATTAAGTTTTATGAAACAAATCTCTGTTAATTAGAAAATGCCTGGATGAGTAATTTCATTTTTATTTAAGACCTATTTAATGTTTAATAAAAGTTAAGTTGTTATGAAATGTGTTTATTGCACTATGTATTATTATTTTATTGCCTCAGTTATGTTCAAAATGAAAGACGAGTTTTACCATTTGATTAAATATTTGCTATTGTAGTGTCGTATTAAAATAATATAATCAAAAGTGAGAATTAACAAAACAGGTACGATCGTTCTTCTCACTGTCAACTTGACGAAGGATGTCGCCTGAAAAGCTATAAATTGCCATATATACATAGTTTATAACAAAGTCTTCGATTTTCTAAGTTTCTAAAAGTTTTCGATCCCGTGTTGAAATCTGCTACCTGTATCTATGTTTTTTTTTATATAAGTCTCAACAGGAAGCTGTAGGTTAGCTTATATGATCACAGGTATAGAATAAACTAATCCAATACTCCGCAATATTACAAATTATACCGAAATAAATTTCCAAAATAATTCATATAGTCAATGAGTCCCAGATGAAAAGGGTAATTGAATCATGAAAAAACACCATAAGTAGTCCATTTTTGGTAAAAATTTATTGAATAAAAATGTCTTTCATAGCCATTTCTCTATTTTATCAGGCTTTATTGTCGGTTAAACCCTTAAATTACTATTAAAATATTACTTCGATAGGTTTCTGATATTCGATTTGTTTACTTTACATCTGTTATAATTCTACAGGCTATATAACTATTAAGGCACCTAGGAAATACGGAGTAGAATTTGAAATGCAGAGCAATGCAAGTTTACATCTGCTAAGACCATTAAGACTGTTTGTTACTTGCTAAATATATTACGCCAGTTTGCGGTTTACTCGCAAATGCAAATCTGGTTACGCAAAGTTTTACATCACAGCCCGTAAGTTTCCATCGGGACTTTTTAATAAAACTACTTCAAGAAGTTCAGCTAACTCATTTTCAGTCTTAGCTTTTGGCTTTTGAATCGTTGTGAAGTATACGAAGCAAGAATATATTAGTAAGCTTTCTAGAATTGCGTTATAAATTTGTAAAAGTGGTATAAATATTAAATATGCACTTACTTCCAAAACAAGACAGTTTTTTAGCCTAGTTTTTAAATTGCTATATATATGATTTTCCTTAAAAACTCTACCCTTAAACCAAATAGGATATTGCATTCTTTTTTAAAAAGCGTCTTTTTAATACATAGGGTTCATATGTGAGTGTTTTTATCAGACCTTAATGATGCCAGCTCATGTTTGGTATCAAAAATTTTTTTGGTTTTACTTCCTTCGCATATCAGAACTTTATCCATCATATTGCATCACATTATCATAAATATCAATTGAATTTTGATAACATTTATTCAGTATCTCATGACCAAGCGGATTAGCGCTTGTTAATTAGTTACTCGATATCATTTCGCACCATTTCTGATATTAAATAAGAAGTTATAAAAAAGTTTTTCAAAACGTTTCGACAAATTTATTCCGTGTTTAATTTATATGCGAAACAATCAAAAATAAAAACAAAACATCCAACACTACAAACAACCGCTTGACGTACCAAATGCCGTTCAAACATAAAAAACAAAAACAGAGTGACTACGAGTTGAGATGCTTTTAAGTAAATGACATTTTATTCAGTGAACGTATACATGCGCCTTTGAATAAAATTCTATGTACTCCGTTAAGGTATTTACGTGTGCATGTGTCTTACGCTTATTCACGACATCAGACATTTTTGATAACAACTCTGCAGAATATTTAAACAACCACAGCTATTTTAACGGTATATACGCTTAACAAATGTTTAAATACATATTAATGTTTGTCTTGCTGAAAACTGTACGCTGTAATATTTTACAAAATCAAGTGAAATAAGTCCAACCTAGAGCAATTTCCAACTTTTACAAAGCACGCTAGTTTTCCGCAAAAAATGTTCAAATTCTCGTGTCTCTTTCTGTAAATAGCAGTTAATGAAATAACAGGTTATACAAGATGTAACACTTGTAAGTAACGTTGTACGTCTGGGTGACAAGCAGATTTGTAATTTAAAACATTTCATATATTTAAAGAGAATCGCTTGGCAGTGTATCAATATTCTGATCTTCTTTTCTTTAATTTAACATAAGTTAAACTGTCATTTTGCGTACTTTATTAACCGATTTAAAAAAAGAAGAGGTCTGAATTCGTTGTTATTTTTGTATTTATGTTTGCTACCTCAGAACTTTCGCCTGGATAAACTGATTTAGATGTTTATTTTATTTAAAAGCTGGTGCTTCCCGTTTTGTCCTATAGCAATTTGGTTCAGTTCTGACATTGGCATCCATGAAAAAAATAAATAAGTCTTAATTTACATTAATTAGGTGCTCAACAAATAGACAATTAATTGCTCAATATCACGCTAATCGATTTGAAATCGGTTTGTTTTTTGTTAAAATTTTCTTCTCATTTTGTA